>OX439483.1:292083452-292749266 GCA_949320155.1 Melangyna quadrimaculata
ACGGTTGGGCCAGAAAATCCTCAAGATGTTTCGTAGACATCTATTAACGAAGGTTTGCAGCTTTCTAGTGACAGTTTCAGTGACTTTCCAAGTGCTGCAGCCGTAAAGCAGAACGGATTCAACATTGGAGCGGAACAGTCGTAGCTTGGTCTTTAAGCTAAAAGAGTTGTTTCTCCATATTTTGGACAGCATTCCGAACGCAGCCTTTGCTTTTCTGATTCGGCTGTTTACGTCCAGTTCAGTTCCGCCACCCATAGAGACAATACTCCCAAGATATTGGAAATCCTGTACCATCTCTACGGGTTGTCCAGAAATATTTACTTGGATTGATGAGGAAGTTCCAAGGCTGATCCTTTTAGTTTTTGCCGAGTTGATCTTAAGCCCTACGATTTCTGCTTCTCTCTCCACCCTTGTTGTCATTTGATGGAGATCCATGATCCTATGAGAGAGTAAGCATACGTCGTCCGCGTAGTCCAGATGTTTGAGGTGAGATTGCAGAGTCCACTGAATTCCTCCATTTCCATTTGACAAAGCTGCGTGCAGTACGTCACTTACCACCAACAGGAACAGTATTGGTGACAGTATACAGCCTTGCCTAACTCCACTTTGGATTTCAAACTCCTCTGACAGCCTACCTTTGTGCAAAACGTGACACCTGGATCCATCATAAGTAGCCTTGATAATAGCAATCAATTTATCTGGGATGCCCCTCCTGTGCAAAGCAAGCCAAATAAATTCTCTATTGACACTGTCGAACGCCTTTTCAAAATCGATGAACAGCAGGTGAAGTGGTGATCGATATTCAACGCACTGTTCGATGATGATCCGCAAAGTGTTGATGTGATCCACACAGGAAGATCCAGTGCGGAAACCTGCTTGTTCGGCGTCGAGTGTGTCTTCGAGGTGGTCTTTAATTTGGTCCAATATTATCCTTGCTATTATCTTGGCTACTGCAGGCAGAACGCATATTCCTTTTCGCACTGTGTGAGATCTTCTTTCTTTGGAAGCTTGACAATCATTCCTTTTTTCCACTCTTCAGGAAAGCTCTCTGTTTCCCAAGCTCTCTTAATAAGTGGGTGCAGTAGCTCGCTCGATGTCGTTGGGGCTGCTCCTAAGAGCTCTGCAGGAATACCATCAAGTCCAACCGCTTTGTGATAATTTCGGTGATAATTTCTTCTTTACTGGGGGGTACGGTGCGTATTCGGGAAATTGTTACTTCGGGTAGCTCAGTGGGAATAGGGTTCACTTCACTTGCGAAAACGCGGTTTAAAACCGCAGAAAAGTGTTCCCTCCACCTTATGAGCTGGTCCTCATCCGAATTAGCAGGGATCCGTTTGTGTCTTTAACCAGGTGTTGTTTAGAGCTCTGGACACCAGTGAGCTCTTTGGTAATTCAGTAGACGGTCCTACTGTCACACCTACTAGCGGCTTCTTCTGCTTCTGTAGCCAGTGCGTTGATGTAGTTACGCTTATCACGTCGCACACTACGGTGAACTTCCCTCATCTTCATGCGGTACGTAGACTCAAGCTCGTTTCTCCTTGCTGCTGGGGTAGCTGCGATGCGAGCTTTAAGGTGTTTCCTTTCTTCGATCCTTGCCCAAGTTTCGTCGGAAAGCCAAGCACTATTTCTCCCTTGCGCCCGGCCGACTATACTTTCAGCACCGGATATGAACACATTTTTCACAGCACACCAATGATTTTCGATGGATGTGGTTTCCATGCTGCTGATTGCGTTCAATCCTTGTGAAAGGTGGTGCCCTAGTTGTTGGCGCACTGCGGGATCCTTTAGTCTATCTGTATTAAACTTGGGCATTCGAGTGTTTCCTTGGGATCTACGAACTGCAGCTGTACGCAATCTTACGGTAGCAACCATCAGATGGTGGTCCCGGGCCATTCCCATGTCAGCACCTCTTCTGTTACGGACGTCCTGGAGACTGCTTCTAAAACGCCGGCTGATCGCGAAGTGGTCAATTTGGTTGGAAGTTGCTTGTCTGTCAGTCGACACCCAACTGACTTTGTGGCACGTCTTATGCTCGAACATGGTCCCTCCAATAACAAGGCCGTTGACGTTGCAGAAATCGACAAATCGTTCGCCATTGTCATTTCGGTTACCAACACCATGTTTTCCCATGACATGCCTTAGCCCAGAGTTGTCATTGCCAACCTTGGGACTTAAGTCTCCCATCACCATAACTATATCACCTCGTGGAACGCTATCATAAGCAGCACTCAACCGGTTATAAAAGGCCTCCTTCTCCTCGTCAGAAGAGAGCAAAGTTGGGGCGTAACACTGTATGATGGTGACGCGACGTACTCTAAACGGATTGACAGCCGAGGATTTGTACCTTTATATTGTTTATCTATGGTAAAACTCTTTTTCTCCCAATACCTTTTCCTTCCCCCCGTTTATTTCTGCAATCCACTTCTTCTTAGTGTATTGTAGACGAGACTTAGGTCTGACTTGTTTATTCTTCTGACATTTGATCAGTTGTGGGGAACCGAATCCCACTTGTTTATTTCTGTGGCTACTCTTCCTCTAAGGGTGCTATAGACGAGCCTGTTATCGCTAACAGAAACCTATTTTTCTTCTAGTTTGCTGCTTGAATCGAGAAGGTAATATTTGCCTATTTATTTCTGCATTTCATTTCTTCTAAGTGTTGTGTAGACGAGACAAAGGTCTAAACCGATTTTTCCTCTAGCCTTTTTCTGGAGGCGGGGATCTATTCCCATACCGTATATGAAATACTATGTTATATTGATATATTCTTATTAGAATACCCGAAGAAAATGTTATTATAATTAAAAGATAAAAATTGTACACCTTGTAAAAAACTAAAGAATATAAAAATAAATAAAGTGTTTGTGGTTTGGAGTTTGGAAACTTCTAACCCAAGTTTTATTTGCTTTCTTTAGGACACCGACGAGCTTACCTCAGCATAAATAAAAAAAAGCATCACAAAATGGCGCCCGAGCAGGGAACTTAAGAAGTTTCTACTGAACTCCGACCGCCAACCGACCGAGATTCTTCTAAAGGTACCACCGACCGCCGTTTACCAGTAACCAAATCTCTACACCGTCCACAAAATCACAAAACAATTATTTATTTTTCCGTCGATTACAAATTTTTAACCGTCCGACGCTGAAGATCAAGACGATCAGTTCCTTAACCCGTACAAAAATTTGGGTTTCATTTATTTTCTCAAAAAAAGTCGAGTTGATCGACATGCTGACTGATCGGAATTTAGATGCAACCGGAAACGTGCAAGTACTGCGACAACTCCTTAGCCGAAATCTAAAAAAAGTTCGAGAACATGGTTCAACTCAGAATTTATGCGAACATTGGGAAGGCGTCATAGAAAAAAGAAATAACGAAGACCCAGTTACCGAAACGCTTTCCAGTAAACATGTTCCACCGATACCCCCTTCGACTAGCGATATGGAACCACGCATGCCAGATCCAATAAATGCAGGGGCCGAGGACAAGACTGTTGGATATGAGCAGATAACGATACCTGTTCCCCCGTTCCCAACATTACCAATCGCTCCAACGGTTACTCAAACGGATGGGTGGCCAAAACCAATGGGAGTAGTTCACACACACCGTGTGCAACAACTTTATCGCCTGATACACTTCTGGTGGGCCAGAATCCGATAGGCAGCTTCACGCCACGTGATTAACTGTAAGCTATGAGGGAGAAGTTTTGAAGACAAACCGCAAGTCTAATTTGAGTTTCAATGCTACTGGCAGCCCGTTAGAATTCATTAAAACGATGAAGGAACAAATGCATTGCTATAAAATACCCCAGAGCGATATGTTAAGAGCCTTACCCGAAATACTCCGAGGAACTGCCTTGGAATGGTTACGCGTCAAAGGTAGTTTTTCTTCCTGGGATGAGTTTCACAAGGCTTTTACCCAGCAGTTCCTGCCGGCTCGTTACGTATCAAGGTTGGAAGACGAAATCTTTCGCAGAGGCAGACGCCAAGGCCCTCGCGAAAAAGCAAAAGACTAACTCGAAGCAATATTTGATTAGCCAGCATCCCAGTATGACCATCGCCGACCGACTCGACCGCATATTCGATAGCTTAAGACCTGAATATAGATATTATATACGGCGTAAGGACTTTGAGATGGTTGATGAATTAGCCTTATTAGCCGAAGAATTTGAAGCAGTCAAAATTGACGAACAAAACCTGCGTCCCACGCCATCCACCAGGTCACCACATACCCCTTTAGCCCGTGCTCCCGTAGTTGACACACCATACGACCGAATCACCCATTGCTGGAACTGGAAACAGCGAGGTCATCGTAAGGAAACCTGCCGCAGACCTTTCAGGCTCTTTTGTTCCTTCCCAGTAACTGTTGTTTATTCATATTCATATCCATATCCATTGCCATATCCATTGCCATATATAGCGGCTATATTGGACAAATTGCGAGGAGCTAAATACATCACGACCATCGACCTGAAGCAAGGTTTTTGGCAAATCGCCTTAGAACCTACCTGTCGCCCCTATACCGCATTCACCGTCCCAGGGAGAGGACTTTTCGAATGAAATGTAATGCCTTGCGGATTGCATTCGGCAGCCGCGACTTTTCAAAGAGCGATGGATTCACTATTTGACCAGACATGCTAGATCACGTGTTCGTATACTTGGATGACATTATAGTCATAAGCAGCACGTTCGACCAGCACATCAAGCACCTGACAAATGTATTTGACAAACTCCGTGCGGCTAACATCAAGATAAACATTCAAAAATGCAATTTTTGCAGAGAAAGTTTATAGTCCAGTCATTTGGGAGAAAAAAAGTGTTTTGCCTGGAAAGTTTTGGAGTAGTTTTGAAAACTTTTCATTTTTATAGTTTTTGGGATGATCGTTCCGAATTTTCATTTTTCCACCTCGCACTTTTGCCGCTAACGCCGCCATTTGAGGATAAATGTCGAAAATATCAGGTTTTCACATATAACTCTGAAACGGTAAATGCTATAGAAAAGTATTTCATGCAAAACTTGTAGATTTTATGATCCCGAAGAAAAAAAGTTTTGGCAATTTTTTTCCTACGACTCACCGTTAAGAAGATATCGGCATTTCAAAAAACGTAAAATGTGGAAAATGTTACTTTTTCACGTATGTATAACTCATATTTTTGAAAACATTTGAATGCAAAGTTTGTTCATTTTGTAACCCGCTACAGGAAAAAACTATTATTTTTTTCTTAAAAACAACCGTTTTAAAGATATAATTATTTAAGAAGTCTGACGAAAATTCTAAATTTCCAGCTTTTCACTTTTTACTCTTAAACGCCGAAGTTGTCAAAAAAAAAACTTCGACTCAATTTCTAGACCATAATGTTCTCTAGCAAATAGTGTTGACACTTTTTTCCATGCAAATCATACGTCGTAAGTTATTTGAGTGGGCCAATATCTAGCCAAACCAAATGCGAATCTCCTGTGCGACGCAGCAGCCTATCAAGAACAACAGCAACAAAATTAGAATACCCACCACTGAATGGGTCAATACACAGCCCAATATCAGGCCAACCAAAGGAGGCTTCACCGACGGACGCAATAACGCAGCAGCGAGGTGACAGATCCAGCTACAACATGCAACCGCCCACAAAATGACTGGGCCACTATATGGACAGCCAAAAAATCGACGAGTAAATGTAGCAAAGCGACGGCTGCAAACTGGAACAGCCTATCTGTTGGTTCGGTGAAATTTGCTCGCCAGAGATTCGTTTTGTTTTCTTCTGTTTTCGTTTTTTTTCATTTCGTTTCTTTATTTTTTAGTAAAAAAAAGACAATTTATGTTTTGTTTGTTTAAATTAAACAATTGATTTTATTACTAAATTACTTAAAGTTTTAACAATAAAAAATTGCCAGAAGGCCCAAAGAAAAAATAGATGTCTACGTCCAACAACGTGAAAGGGAATTCTGAAGAGCTTTCCAGAATACCGGAAGGGCAGACTTTTATTTTTCCTAAATGAATTGATGACGTTACGTTACGTTATGGAATTTAAGAAGAAGGGTTTGTTCGTAGAGTGAGGCAAAATTGTAAGTTACAATTGTGCTCCCTCATAGATACCGTTCACATTACCGCCCCCCTTGACGCATTGCGCCAACAAATAAAGAACTATAATTACTTAAGATAACTTGTATCTACAGGAACCATAAATGCAGTGCTTAAATGAAAAGTTCAATTTATTTAAGTGTTTAGGTAAGAAGTAAGATTGAGAATCAGAAATATCATGTACTCAAGCTACGAGTTTATAATACTCTATTTTTATTTTTTTGGTTGTAAAGTTAAAAGCGGTAATTAATAAAGAAAGCATTTTATTCTGGTGGTACTATAAATATACAAACGTATGGTTTGAAATTGATTAAGTATTTGGCAAGACACTAAGTTTCACTACAGGTCGAGTGATTTAACCATGCTGAGTTTTCACGGTAGCAACTCTTACCATTCCGTCTATTCCCGAGCACACCTTAATTACTCGGCCGATATGCCATTCATTACAAAGCAAATTCTCTTGTTTGACTACAACAAGATCATTAACCTTTACATTTTCTTCAGGGAATTGCCATTTGAAACGTTTATGTAACTCTTTCAAATATTCTTCTTTCCAACGCTAACAAAATTGCTGTTGAAGACATTTTAGCTTTTGGCATCGATTTACAAGAGAAAGAGAATTTTCATTACAGTAAGGTTCGGGAAACGTCAATAAAGGTCTGCCGCGGAGAAAATGTCCGGGAGTCAAAGCTTAAGGATCTAACGGGTCATGATACATGCGCGAAATTGGGCGCGAATTAAGACAAGCTTCGATACGAGTGAGCACGGTTGAAAATTCCTAAAGGCCACCCATATGAAGAGCCCCTGGTGGGATAAATTCCACCGTAAGCCCTGAACCCCATGCTTTAGACGAGTTTCGTTCGATGATGAGGCTAAAAATTTCTTTAAAATTGGAAAAATCTGCAACGGATGATTAAATAGGCAAGATCACGTTGAAGTTCTGGGCCTGAATAAAGACGGTAATTTAAATTAACACCGCTGGTGGATGCACTAGATACATTAAGCACCACATGAACTTTGGTAGAAGCACTTTGAGGCGTCAGAACCTCAGAACGGCTTGGTGTATGAGATAGAAATAGGAAATAGTTCCGTTATTTACTTTTTCAACATTGTTCACCTTTCACATGTGTCCAAGGTTCAGATATTCACATGTAACATTAGAATATTGTAGTTGCAAGTCGGGTTTACGTGTGAGATTTATTTCAGTGCGTACAAATTGTTTGAGAGCACTGTACCAACTGGTGTAGATGATGAAGTTGGCTTGAATGGTAAACGTACAACGTTTTGTCCATTTTGGTCTTTAGAATGTTGTTTTTGCATAGAAGTCTTCACAGTACTGATCATCAGTCGATAAAATTGGTTTACCATCATGAACCTCCTTCAATTCCCAGAATCGTTTTATCTGCTCATTTAAGGAATTCGTTCGTTGATCCGTTACGAAAGTACTAAAAGTATGAACTATTTTTGGAAGGGGGACAGAAAGAATCCACCCGAACGCATTGTTCTGAGCAACGAGAGTTTTACAAACTTGTTGCAGTCCATTGCGATCAATGGCCGGTTATAAATCCGCACCAATTAGCAAGTATATTTGGGCAGATGAATTGAAGGCGGGATCAGCCAGCTTAAGACCTCTCCGTTCGGAAGGATCAATATTCGAAAAAGACGTACTTGGCAGAGCATTAGTTATCTGCTTCAAAACGATTGCTTGTGCTGCAATAGAAACAGCAGGAGTGCCTCCATTGTAAATCGAAAAAGTTCAAAGCTTCTTAGAAGAGGCAGCATGAGTTGCATTAAAACTTGAAATTGAGATATTAATTGGGAATGTCGGTAAATTAAACAGTCGTTGCACCGATTTTAACATAAATGGCACCTCAGATCCGGAATCTATTAAGGCACGAACTAACTGATTATGAGTCTTGTCCAATGATGTTCACCAGTGCCGTTGTTTTACACGACGATACCGGTAATTCTGAGCTTGTTTGATAATGTGGCAACGAATTATGTCTTTTGTTACATGTGGAACACGAATAGTGGCTTGGAACTATGCTTCTGATAAACAGTTAAGAAACTTATGGTTTTTGTCTAATAATTTCATATCTAGCTGAAGGAGTCAAAGCTAGAAATTGTGAACATTTAGCAATTAGATGATGCCCCGAACAAAACTTGCAAGAGGATGTTTGGGGTTTGTAGTTAAAAGTGTTCACTCGATGCCTAGGTTGCGAAAAATGCTTCTGAGTGTTAAAAAATTTATATCAGCGATGGTTTCAAGGACTTGAAAGCGAGCATTGAGGAACTTATCCATTTGTTTCCATGAAGGTATAGCGGTAGAATGAGCTACAGATTACTCCAATACAAATATTTTTAAAACTTATAAAATTTGTCAAGACCAATAAAAGTTCAGGCGGTAAACCTATGCACTATAAAAGATTGCGAAAAGGCTACAAGAAAAGATTTGAGAAAATCTTACAAAAACTAATTTTCAAAACTTATAAAAACTTGTCAAAACCAATAAAAGAAAAGGCTACAAGAAAATATTTGAGACAATCCCACAAAAAATATTTTCAAAACTTATAAAAGTTGTCAAAACCAAGAAAAGTTCAGATGGTAACCCTATGTACTAAAAGAGATTGCTAAAATGCTGCAAGAAAATATTTGAGGATATCCCAAAAAAATATTTTCAAAACTTATAAAAAGTTGTCAAAACTTATAAAAGAAAAGGCTACAAGAAAATATTTGAGACAATCCCACAAAAAAATATTTTCAAAACTTATAAAAGATGTCAAAACCAAGAAAAGTTGCACTATATGCACTATAATAGATTGCGAAAAGGCTACAAGAAAATATTTGAGAAAATTCCACAAAAAATATTTTCCAAACTCATACAAGTTTGTCAAAAGTTATAAAATTTTTCAAAACCAATAAAGGCTCTCCCAAACCAATGCAGAACATTCGTTGCGGCGAAGAAACATTCATCAGTCAAAATTAATTCATATGTTTCTCCGCCGCGTTGGTGTGGGGACTCTCATATATCACCATGTAAATACATTTTGAGATGCGAATGTTTCTTGGCCGCAACGAATGTTCCGCATTGGT
The DNA here is from genome assembly GCA_949320155.1 of Melangyna quadrimaculata. NCBI lineage: Eukaryota > Metazoa > Arthropoda > Insecta > Diptera > Syrphidae > Melangyna > Melangyna quadrimaculata. The sequence goes on from OX439483.1 coordinate 292,092,616, forward strand.
TTGGGAGAGCCTTCAGGGTTCAGACGGTAACGATATGCACTATAAAAGATTGCAAAACGGCTACAAGAAAACATTCGAGAAAATCCCACAAAAAAATATTTCAAAACTTATAAAAGTTGTCAAAACCAATAAAAGTTCAGACGGTAACCCTATGCACTATAAGAGATTGCGAAAAGGCTACAAGAAAAGATTTGAGAAAATCTTACAAAAAAAAAACAATTTTCAAAACTTATAAAAAGTTGTCAAAAACCAAGAAATGTTCAGGTTGTAACCATATGCACTATAAAGGAGTGAGAAAAGGTTAAAAGAAAAGATTTGAGAAAATCTTACAAAAAAACAATTTTCAAAACTTATACAAACTTGTCAAAACCAATAAAAGTTCAGACGGTAACCCTATGAACTATAAAAGATTGCGAAAAGGCTACAAGAAAATATTTGAGAAAATCCCACAAAAAATATTTTCAAAACTTATAAAAAGTTGTGACGGTAACAAAATCACACAAAAAATATATTTTCAAAACTTATAAAAAGTTGTCAAAAATATCTGAGAAAACCCCACAGCGATGTTTTCAAAAAACTATATGAGTGGTCAAAACTAAGACAATTGTTTGGATTACATTCCACGAAATCCTTTGGAAAACTTATAAAAAGTTGTGTTCAAGTTAAAGAAATATAGGGTGGCAAACCCTTTTTCGTTTAAACTATTCAAACCAACAAGGTACAAAAAAAAAATATTTAAAAAAATGGTTTCATACTTATGTCTTAAATAAAACTTCGTGAAGACTAAAAAACGGAAGAGAAATGTTTGTGTAGTCACCTGTAAAATTAAAAATGGCAACCCTCTGACCAATAACACATATAAATTTAGAATTTTGTTTTTGCAAGTGCATAAAGTGCACCCAGGGAACTGCGAAACGGTATCACCAATTTGAATACAAAAAAGTACCACCACAATATTAAGCGACCACACCGCAAATGTTACTATGTTTAAAAATGCTTCATTATATGATTGTAAATATATGTGATTTTAATAATTTTTATAACGGTAAAAGAATATATGTATAAAAGTAAGCACTGTATGTATGATTACCTGGTGCTACTTATATAAGGCTGCTTCTGATGATCCTCGGGCTAATGGTATGGTGTAAATGCTGGTTTGGTTGATGGTGTGATTGGTGATGCGTCTTTGATGTGATTAATGATTAGTCTGATGGTGTGATTGCTGATGCGGATAATACACATAATGTATGTAGGTACAGATGTAAATCCAGTGATGACGACGAGGCGAGATGAACAAAATTCAATGCACACAATATGCGCATGTTTATATGGTGATGATGGCGGCGATGATGACGTATTGGATAAGCAACGTGTTGGCTTATATATATGTATACAGTGCACGTTGCTGAACACGACGCACGTGGTTTGTACATATATATGTGTGTACAACCAAATCCGACGACGACGACGCAAATGAGCACAAATTGAATGCACAAAATAGGTATGTGCATGTGCGTATGCCCTAATTGTCGTGCCTGGTACTGCCTTAGCGAGGTGTGGTTTCTTACTATCCGTCTCGTATGGACAAAATGAGTGGGCTAATATCTGGCCAAACCAAATGCGAAACTCCTGTGCGACGCAGCTGTCTATCAACAACAGCAACAAAATTAGAATGCCCACCACTGAATGGGCCAATACACAGCCCAATATCAGGCCAACCAAAGGAGGCTTCACCGACGGACGCAACAACGCAGCAGCGAGGCGACAGCACCAGCTACAACATGCAACCGCCCACAAAAGATTGGGCCACTTTATGGACAGCCAAAAAATTGACGAGTAAATGTAGCAAAGCGACGGCTGCAAACTGGAACAGCCTATCTGTTGGTTCGGCGACAATGTGCTCGCCAGAAATTAGTTTTGTTTTCTTCTGTTTTCGTTTTTTTTTTTCGTTTCGTTTCTTTATTGTTTAGTAAACAAAGACAAATTTAATTTTTTTTGTTTAAATTAAACAATTGATTTTATTATTAAATTACTTAAGGTTTTTACAATAAAAAATTGCAAGAAGGGCCAAAGAAAAAATAGACGTCTACGTCCAACAAAGTGAAAGGGAATTCTGAAGAGCTTTCCAGAATGCCGGAGGGGCAGACATTTATTTTTCGTAAATGGATTGATGACGTTACGTTACGTTATGGAATTTAAGAAGAAGGGTTTGTTCGTAGAGTGAGGCAAAATTGTAAGTTACAATTGTGCCTCCCTCATAGATGGCGTTAACAATATTGGTAACTAAATAGCGTCAAATGTCGAAGAAATTGGTTTTAATGCAATATCTTTTAAACGCACGTTTTATCGAAAAATTATCAATGCAAAATTTATACATAATGTAACCCTATATAAGTTTGCATTAACATTTTTGTTCTAGTAGCCATAATTTGTATTATATCATTATTTCAAGGAATCACAAAAACTCAAAAATACCGGTTTTTAGCCATTTACTCTTAAATGACGAACTTGACGTCGCCATTTTTCAAAATGGCGGCGTTAGCGGCAAAGGTACGAGGTGGCAAAATTAAAATTTCGACAACTTCGTCATTTAAGAGTAAAAAGCGAAGCTGGTTGTCAAACTTTTAAAATAATTATATCTTTAAAACGGTTATTTTTAAGAAAAAAATATTAGTTTTTTCCTGTTACAAAATGTACAAACTTTGCATTCAGATGTTTTCAAAAATATGAACCGTTTAGGAGTTATACGTGAAAAAGTAACATTTTTGACATTTTACGTTTTTTGTAATGCCGATATATTCTTAACGGTGAGTCGTAGGAAAAAAATTGTTAAAACTTTTTTTCTTCGGGATCACAAATTCTACAAGTTTTGCATGAAATACTTTTCGATAGCACTTACTGTTTCGGAGTTATATGCGAAAACCTGATATTTTCGACATTTATCCTCAAATGGCGGAGTTAGCGGCAAAAGTGCGAGGTGGCAAAATGAATTTTCCGAAGGATCACTCTAAATTCTATAAAAATGAAAAATTTTCAAAACTACTCCAAAACTTTCCAGGCAAAACTACCAAATGACTGGACTGTTAAAATTCCTTCGTCACGTTCGTCAGCAAGCAAGGAATCGATAGGATAAAATCGTACGAGCTAAAAGCACCGACCTATATAAAGGAATTACGCTGAATTTTGGGAATTTGCTCATGGTACTGGCGATTTATAAAAGATTTCTCCACCGTTGCAACCCCTTTAACAGGGTTATTAAAAAAGAATTTTAAATGGCATTGGAGTGAAACTCAGCAAGCGGCCTTCGAATTATTGAAGACAAAGCTCACGGACACTCCAGTTTTGGCCTGTCCGAATTTTGATTTGCCGTTTACTTTTCAGCGGTTTTATGTACACCACCCCAGTAGAAGAACCTTGGGAAACGGCCTGTGCAGATTTTGTCGGACCTTTGCCACGATCCATGAAAGGGAACAACACTTTGTTAGTGATGGTAGACAAATTTACAAAGTGGGTAGAGGTTGTCCCCATGAGAGCTGCCACCACTCCGTCCCTGATAAAAGCCGTCCGAGAGTGAATTGTAACTCGTTTTGGAGTGCCTCGAGTATTCTTGTCCGACAACGGAGCCCAACTCACGAGCCGACAATTCAAAGAATTTTTGAGTGACTTGGGAATCCAGCAGCGCCTGACGGTACCATATACACCGCAAGAGAATCCGACGGAGAGGGTAAACGATGATCGCACAGTACGTCCAAGATAATCAACGTACATGGGACGAGTATTTACCAGAGTTGTCGTTTGCCTTAAATTCCAGTCATCATCAGTCCACGGGTTTCTCTCCAGCCATGTTAAATTTTGGTTGAGAATTGTGAGTACCAAACATATTCTTGACAACCTTACCCACCGACGCACGCCCCTGTGGAAGACGAAAACGATGCTTTCACTGCAAGAAAAAGCATCATACGCTTTTGCACAATGCTCCAATGTTCAATAATGCGCAAAATAATCAATATTTAACTGCTCAGTCCAATCAATCGTGTTCTTCCACTTCAAATTCAGCTCCTGCACAAACACAGAATAGAAATAAAAATCCACAGTATATCGTTTCTAACACAAATCAAAATACATACCAAGCTACATCACACATAAATCCAAACGCACCAGCATTCAATCCAGTTCGTAACCAAGCTTTGACAAATGCAACCACTCATAATTATCACGTCCCAAACCCGATAAATACATTGGTTTTACTTGCCACAGCAATTGTCAAAATACAATCGTCCAATGGAGAATATATCAACATGAGAGCGCTGATAGATCCGGGTTCAGAAGCAACTTTCATCACAGAACCAGCAGCACAACAACTTAGTTTGCAATAATGTCGTACATTTATTGAAGTCTCTGGATTTGGAAATAATACAAATGGTTCTTGTCAAAGCTTTGTAAATATAAAATTCAAAATTTAAATACCTCTTTTGAAACTCAGGCTAGTGCGTTTGTCTTTAAAACTTTAACTGGCTTACTTCCCAACAGGGAACTTTTTCCAAACCAATGGAATCATATTCAGAGTTTAAGTTTAGCCGATCCTTCTTTTTCCAAACCTTCTAATGTTGGCTTTCTCCTAGGTAGTGATGTCTTTTCTGAAATCGTTTTGCCAGAGACAGTTAGGGAAAATACTCTACTTCGAAGATTTTGGGAAATTGAAGAATATCCGTTTGAAGAACCCGAAACTGGAGAAAACATTGCATGTGAGGGGCACTTCCGGACACACACCAGGCGTTTACCAAATGGACGTTTTAAAGTTTCGTTGCTATTCAAGGAGGGCTTTCACCCAGCACTAGGGGCAAGTCAGCAAGGAGTACTACGAAGATTTCTCCAGCTTGAAAGAAGATTTGAGAGCAGTCTTGAACTACACAAACAATATTCAGCCTGCGTATCGGAGTATCTTCGGCTTGATCAGATGGAAGAAGTAGATGTCAGCCAAGGTGAAATTCTTTCACCATTCCATTATGTTGTTCCTCATCACGTTGTGTTTAAGGAGTCCAGTACAACAACGAAGCTGCGGGTAGTTTTCGATGCCGCTTTTAAGACCACAGATGGGACTTCCCTGAACGAGCATTTTTGATAGTACCTAAAACGCAAGCAAATATTATGGACATAATATTAAAGTGGAGAAAGTTTAAAATTACCTTGACGGCTGACATCGAAAAAATGTACCGGCAAATCCAGATGCAAAAACCAGATTCCTTTTATCAGCTGTATCCTTTGAAGCTGTATCGGTTGAAGACAGTTACTTTTGGAACAGCTTCTGCTCCTTACTTGGCTACCAGAACCTTGAACAAGCTTGCTGATGATGAAAAGGAAAAATATCCACTAGCAGCGCAGATGATACACCAAGGCATGTACGTGGATGACTTGGTAAGCGGAGCAGATTCAGTTCAAGAAACTCAACACAAAGTCACTGAAATCAATCAACTACTCTTATCAGCTGGCTTCCATTTACTCAAATGGACAGGGAATTCTGAAGAAGCTCTAAGCAATATCGAACCCCAAGAGCGAGAAGTTGATTTTCTGCTGCCTTTTGATTCTTCTGAACACATCAAGACTTTAGACATAAAATGGCTTCCTGCGAGTGATTCCTTCTCTTGTAAGTGGGTTCAAACCGAAACAACCGAAGTCACCAAGAGAACCATTCTGTCAACCATCGCTAAACTTTTTGATCCACTGGGTTGGATATCTCCGTGCGTGATTTCGGCAAAAATTATCATGCAAAAATTGTGGTTGAAGGGTTTAGCATGGGATGTTCCTGTTCCACTGGATTTGCAGCGAGAATGGAGTTCTCTACGAGCAGATCTGCCAATGCTTCAACATATCCGCATTCCTCGTTGGATTTTCACTGAAAAGGGAAATTTAGAGCTAGAACTGCATGTTTTCAGTGGCGCTTCCATGAAGGCATACGGGGCTGTAGTTTATAACAGGATCTTAGACAGATGCGACCATATACATACTCAGCTAGTGATGTCCAAAACCATAGTCGCTCCTCTTAATACTGTTTCACTTCCTCGGCTTGAATTATGCGGTGCTGTTATGTTAGCTCAACTTCTTAGCTATGTTATAAATGTTTTACAGCTAGGTCAAATTAAAACACACGCGTGGACTGATTCCACCATCACACTATGTTGGATAGCTGCACCCCCATCAAAATGGAAAACTTTTATCAGCAACAGAGTCGCAGAGAGACAGAGGCTAACCAACGTCAACATCTAGAAGCATGTTCCAACAAAGCAGAATCCCGCGGACTTGGCGTCAAGAGGAATTTCACCATCTGAGTTGAAGAACAGCAGTCTTTGGTGGCGAGGACCAGACTATCTTCAGTCTAAATGGAATTTCGCGTACACAAGTCCAATAACAACGTTTGATACTGAAGAAGAAATGCGTCCAGTAAAAATTCAATTACATTGTGCCGTCGAAGCTGAAAGCCAAGTTGTTAAATTGTTTCAAAAAATTTCAAATTTGAAAAAACTTGTACAAATCATCGCGTATTGCCGGAGGATTGTTCGTATTTGCCTCAAGAAACTCCCGATGAAACAATTAAATGTACAACTTACCATTTCAGAGATACAGGATGCAACTTCTAACTGCATAAGAGCTGTCCAGAAAGAAATTTTTTCTGACGAAATAAAAAACTTATTAAAGCAGCCGTCATCATCGAAAAATTTTGGATCGCTTAATCCTTTCATCGATTGTCAGGGTATTTTGCATGTTGGGGGACGTCTTCAAAATTCAAAGTTGCAATATGAACAAAAACACCCAATCATCCTGAAACAAGATCACTGTTTCTCAAAATTACTCATCCGTGAAGCGCATGAAAAAACGCTCCTTGGTGGATTGCGCACCAAATATTGGATTTTTAATCTCAAGCGAACCGTTAAAAAATACATCCATCACTGTACAATCTGTTCCCGTTTCAAGGCCAAACCTATGCAACAGCTAAGGGAACCACTATATGAAGCCTTAAAGTAAATCAGGGTTACTTACTTTTCTCTATATGATGGAATGAAAAAATAACAATCCGATGCACTGATTTGTATGGTTATTATACCAATGGGACATGGAGTTTTGTGACTCCATTGGAACATTAAATGTGAACTTTATTAAAACCAGTGTTTCTGTGTTTAACTATTTAATATATTTTTGTTGGTCGAAATAGAAAACAATTTTAGTTTGATGATGTTTTTAAGCTCTTTATCTCCTGTTGTTGTCTTTCAACTTCATCTGTTTGTGCCTGACTATTGATGGGCCAGACATGAAATAGGGGTTTGGAACTGTTCGCCTTAATAAGGTGGCTGTTCCCAACGAAGCAGAAACACCTTGTATTTGCTGCACCGCCACCTTTATAGACCATCAGACTGGTTGCAAGCACAACACGAACATTGTTGCTAGTTCAGATCACCAGTGTAAAGAATATTCGAGCGTGTCACGTTGTTGCTGCTAAGTGAAGGAGATCAAGATCTCATTTGCCAGCAAAATAAAATTTTGTTGAACAAAATAAATTCTATTTCGGTAGGGAACTTCCTTTCCTTTTGTTAAGCAGCAGCGTCACGTGAAGAGTTCTTCGGTTGGGATCCCTGCGTCAGCACTCGCCGTGTAGCTTGATGTGAACATCGGAAAGGACGGTGTATTCTCCATTCCATACCTTTGTCCAAATTGTATTGAAGGCTCTTGTTGGTGTGTTGTGTGGGCTTCCCTATAATATCTGAAAATTACAAATAAAATTATACATAAATTAATTAAAAGTAAACTAGTTATGAGGAAATTAAAACTTACCTCCATTAAACTCCGGCATTTTGTGTAATTGGTGGCGATAGATTTTGATTTTTTTTTGACGTTTCTCTTTTTGATGTTTTCTTATTTTTCGAGACTCGAAATCTAAACCTGGCTGCTAGGGTAGAAAAAAAGAAGGCAATGATCGGAACGAACACTAGAGGCGTTCATGTCGGGTTTACACGGTAAATCATCTCCGCTGTAGCCGATTTTTTGATCAGACTTGGGCAAAGTAGTTACAACCACCAAGCGAGACGGACGTTTTTCGCCATCCTATTAGTTTGTACCACCGTACACCTAGAACAAAGAAAACAAAATTTAACTAACTTAAAAATCATCAAATAAGAATTATATAATTATTGTGTGAACAACAAGGGAAATATATACAAATTAAAATAAAATTATAAAACAAGTGAGGTGAGATTTTGTGTTAGAAGCAAATGCGAGTGCAAAGGAATTGAACAAAATTTTGTTTACCTGTTTTCAGAGCGCTTACCTACGCATACTCCATAGGATACCTACATAACCTACCAATTTTATTAAGTTCTTTGGAAACCACAGTATATACATACCATATAAACATCATTCTTATTTCTTTTTTGGTGAGTCCTTTTAAGCGTTTATGTGAAGTGTTTATTTAATAAAAGTATTATCAAGTTAGTGCAGCGCAGTAATTGTAATTTTTTTTTTCTCTATGCGTTTTTAGGATTTCGGGCAGTTCGGCGATCCCGTGACAGATTCAAGAGTCCGGATCGCCACCCCCGTTATTTTCGGTGTATCTATCCGTAAATCTAATCACCAAGCAACTACAAAGCAAAAAATTTGGCTACAAGAACTGTAAAATAATTCAAAATAAAACACTACAGTTACGTTTGTAAATTCTTTCGCATTTAAAAGTAAAATCATTCTTGTTAAAAATAAAAGTAAAATCATTTCAAGTGAAAGTAAAATCATTCCAAGTAAAAGTAAAAGCAGAATCTATCAATCGAAAGCAAAATCATCAATCAACAAGAAGCAAGATTCTACAGACAAGAAGCAAGATAGTTCCTGAACTCCAACTTTAAGTTATTTGCCGTGATAGTAATTTTTTTTTCATTTGTCGAATCAATTTCAATTTGCCACAAGTCTCTTTATCTTTTTGCATACTACTAAATATAACCAAAATATTCGCGGTTTATCCACCTATAACTCAAGAACGCTTCAAGCACGCCTCAAGCACGCATCAAGAACGCTTCAGGAAGACGTGTCAAGATCGCATCAAGAACGCTTCAAGAAGACGTGTCAAGAATCACAGTAAATGATACAGGGTGTTACCGAGTTACCAAGAAAATAAAACTTAATTTTTTTTATATGAAAGTATATATGAAAGCGGCACAGTATCTTTATTTTGTCATTGTGTACATTTTTGGGTATTATCCCATTAAACCTTTTTTTTAGTTGAAGGAAGATAAGTCTTTGAATTATTTTGTTCTCGATTTCGTACGGTGGATTGACTTTGTTTCCGTCGGTGACCTTTTATCTTGCCTCTTCATTCAGTTTATGCCCAGACAAAAATTCCGTAATTGAGCTCAATCTAGGTAGGAAATCTGAGTGCGATTAGCTTAAAGATTTATGCGAAGTTTATGTTATATTTCTTCGGAAACCAGGTGAAGTCCACTATAGTTCGAATGTCGAATATTCCGAATCCCTTATTTATCTACCATTCAATTAGAAATAAAACTAAAATTTTTTGCGATTTCTTTTTTTTTTTGTCAGTGATTAGTATTCCTAATTTACTATTTATCATTGTTAAGTATGCTTAATTTATTTGTAATTATCTTTCTGAATTGTTTATTTAAAGCCAACCCAAATATAAAGTAATAAATTCGATTTGTAAATTGTGCCATGATGGTTAAATTTATGTGTTTTTCTCAAGCTGCTAGCTTGATGGGCTACTACTAATCTTTGAATTTTCAGGGGATGTGGATGGTAAACAAGTGAGTGATGATAAAAGTGAGCTGAGCAATAAGAAAAGGGTGAGTCTGAGTATTGGGTAAGTTAAAAATCTGGTCGGTAACTTCCAAGGTAGGGTGGGTATAGACCAAGGCTGAGAACACCACAACCCCCTCTAGTGGTAACGTCCGTCCGTTCTTTCCATTTAAAACAATCCTCTATTGTTTTAAAATTTATTTTGTTTTGTATTTTGGCATGTTTAGAGTTTTGGTGCTAGTCGAGAATTGAGATGCGTGGACAAGTTCCCACCCATTTGTGGCGAGCTCTAGCCGAGCAGATGCCAGCAATAGCATGCCAGTTCATAGCTCTCAATCAACCAATCAAAAGTTTTCAAGATCTATTCTCTAACCTATTACAAGCTAATGGGTAATTTACCAGCCGCTCGAGTCAGAATCTCTCGCCCGTTTATGCATACCGCAGTAGACTACGTAGGACCGATAGTAGTCAAGGCTTGTAAGGGACGTGGGGGAAAAATCTACAAAGGATATTTCGCCATATTTGTGTGCTTAGCGACCAAAGCAATCCACCTGGAGGCAGTTAGTGACATGACTACGCAGGCGTTCCTGGCAGCTTTTCGTAGATTCACGGCACGCCGAGGTATTTACGCCGAAATGTACAGCGATTGCGGAAAGAACTTTGTGGGAGCCAATACTGAACTCCAAAAGATGCTGAAAGCCGCAAACATCGATTGGAAACACACATCGACAACAACAACTAACGTCGGAACAAGATGGAACTTCATTCCTCCAGCTTCCCCCCACTTCGGAGGATTATATGTAGCCGGAGTGAAATCCGTAAAGTTTCACTTGAAACGGGTCGTCAGAAATGAGACCCTTAAATTTGAGGAACTCAGCACGCTTCTAGCAGAAATAGAAGCCTGTCTAAACTCGAGGCCTCTATGTCCCTTAACCGACAACCTCGATGACTTTGCCATACTGACACCAGCACACTTTCTTATTGGTTCTTCAGCACATCTTGTACCGGAAGCAGACTTGACCGAAGATAAGATTTCACATCTGGACAGATGGAAAAGGATGCAGGCAGCTGCACCATCGTTTTGGAAGCAGTGGAGTGGAGACTATCTTTCTCGTCTTCAACGGATACCAAAATTGTTAAAAACCGAACCACAGCCACAAATTGGAGACCTGTTCTTGCTGAAGGATGAGCGTTTACCACCTGCACAAAGGGCTCTTGCTCGTATCACCTCATTGGTTCCTGGAGCAGATAATTTAACTCGTGTCGTCAATCTTAAAACACAATCTGGAGAATTTCGAAGACCAATTACAAAAATTTGCCTTCTACCGTTAAACAAAAGAGCAGATGAAAACCGCAGCTGTCTAACCATGGAAGAATATCTATCATGCTGTCAACAAAAAATATCCACTCAAAATTATTTTACTTATTCATACATACAAGCTCATATTTTCAAACACTCATCCAATCACATCAAGACATAACACTCATACACCGTTTTATAACACTCATACATCGTTCTATCTTACTCAAAAAATTCTGATGCTCTAACAGAAAATCTAAATATTCAACATCAGTCACTCATTTGCATAAACTCACAAAATGTCGTTCACAAAAAATCAAAATATTGGACATATTAAAAAAATTAATTTTTTTTTAACAATTCACAGTCAAATCATACTCATTCAATATCACTCACAGTCAAATCACACTCATTCGATATCACTCACAGTAAAATCATACTCATTCCATATCACTCACAGGCAAATCACTCATTCGATATCACTCACATTCAAATCACACTCATTCGATAGCACTTCCACTCAAATCACTCACACACAACCGATTATTTTCAAATATAGAAAAATTAAAACACTCTCTCGAAATTTAAAATCTCACATAAACGAAGTCATCAACAAATAAAATATAATTGTCATTTCATTATTCACTCAAAACAAATTTAATTCACCGAAAAGTAATTTAAAATCTATTAAAATACAGTCCACTTAAAATTCACATTTAAAATCATTCATCAAAAAATATATATTTATCACACTTAGAATCGGAGCACCCTGTAAAACCATTCAAATTCTCATTTTATAACATTTAAATCAATTAAAATCACATCCACTGAAATCACATTCAAAAATAATTTAACAAAAAAAAAAAAATATTATTTTTTCACAAACAACACTGAGACACCCTATTCCGAAGAAATCAAACAAGCAGAAACAAGTAATACAAACAAAAAAAATAACCATCAATCCATCAACAACCATCAACACAAACATATTGGGGCTTATGAGAAACACACCAACATGTACTTTCTTATGGGGATGGATAAAATAGACGAACAAATATAATTTTTCAACATAAAAAACAAATTAACACAAAATAAAATTAAATCACCATACAGCACAACACTTGTATATTTTTGCATATTACCGCGAAAATTAACGCATTTAACACTTTAACTTAATAAACAAACGAAGCAAAAAAAAAAAATAGCAACTACAACAAATTACAACCGATGCCGGCTTGTGGAATTTGTGGAACAAAAATAAACTACGAGAACGTAATAGATTTCCTGTCATTCACAATTTGCTCTGTTTGATTAGAATTTTGTGTGTGTTTTTGTAATCTATTACTATTTTATTGTTACAAATGTACTAAATATTTGTTTTTTATCGTTTCATGAACATAATTGAAGGAAAACTTAACAAAATTGCGAACTTCGTTCACAGCCGGGGAGAAATGTTGAGAGCAGACCCTTAAGAATTATGATGTTCAACAATCTTCAACCACTTTCAACTATGAGCTGTCATTCACGTCGAGTGTCATTTGTCAAAAGTTAATTATGTAAAAAAAAGTCCAAGTCATGCTTCTTATATATTTCATTTTAATTCTTTGTAATGTTAATTATATAGTTCTTTTTCTTTGTTTTTAATGTATAAAATATAAAATAGTGTATAAAATATATAATTGCCGCAATTTGCATGCGAAATAAAATTCATAATTTTACAACCTTTCAAGAGAAGAACATTGTTTTATTTCGTTATTTGAGCGAAAAATTTTGGTCCATTCTGTGATATCTGTGATATGAAAAGACTATGCATCGAAATAAAACTGTGATAAAAAAAATTGGAGCTGTGATACTACGTGTGAAGTGCTGTCTTTGTGTCCGGAGTGCCGTCAACGTTCTGGAATTTGCTGTTTTTCCAAAGGAGCAACTGTGCGATTGTCGTACATCTACCTGTTATTCGAGTCCTGTCCAGCGGAGTTCCTGCAATAAAATAAACATTTTCAAGCAATTAAAAGCGTTCAAGTGAGTAAAATAATTAATTAAATTAAAAATCAAGAGTGTATAAACCAAAAAAACGTATTTTTTCATCGTTTTTGTGTTGGAGAAATTGCTGCTGGAGTCATATTCGTTGTCCAGATATTCATTGCCGTTATTAAGTGTCGAAATCAGTTGCAGTTGTAGGGAGCAGTTATACATTGCTGTTTTCCAGTTCCGTTGTGAATAGCTGTTGTCCTGTGCCGTTTTCTGGAATCATTTTTGCAGTTGCATTGGCACCTTATATGTACATAAATTCATCAGTGTTTTGCGGAGTCCCGGATACCTGAAAACAAAGTTCTATTCATCAAGGAAATCAAAGTGAGTGCTATAATCTTGCATTATATTGATTATATTGATTTATCGTACTGTATATTGAGTGTTACAATGAGTGTTTCGGCGTCAGTCAAACTTTTAAAAATTACCTGTGCCCACGTTGAGAAAAATAGCAACAGTTTTGCAAATTTGAATTCTCAGACGAAAAGCAAGAACTATTTAATAGGGCGCTTGAATATTTTTTAGAAGATCATTTCAAAAAATTGTGTGACGTATACGATACCATACAAGGTTCTGAAAAGGATAAAGAAATTTTAGATGAGTGTGCGGAAATATACGATAAAACGATGGAAACTTGCCTTTCGTACAAATCAGGAATTTTTAGATGAGTTAGATAAGTTAGATGGGTTGCAATTTGGTGACAAAACAGGAGATGATGGAAAAGACCAGGACAGACGCGACTCTTTTTTGAACGATGCTCCGAGAACATCAAAAAATCGTGAGATAAGGCTTCCAGCTATAAATCCTCCAACGTTCTTTGGGAATTATAATAATTGGCGTCCATTTCATGATCTTTATGTGTCCATAACAATTCACCACTGTCAAAGATAGAAAAATTAACTTATATAAAATCCTGTCTTAAAGGTAATGCTGTAACTTTATTAGACTACTTACAAGTCAACAACGAGAATTATGATCAGGCATGTACAATTTTAACTTCTTGTTATGCACTCAAGAGAATTCTAGTATCCACTCAATTGAAAATCTTTTTCGAACAGCCAATAATCAGCGTTGAAAGAGCAGATACCATCAAAGGTCTCTTAGACAAATCAACAGAAGTGCTGCATGCATTGAAAAACTTAGGTGTTCCAGTAGATAGTTGGGATGTTATAGTTGTTTTTACTCTGCTTCAAAAACTACCAACGAATACACAAAAGTTATGGGAAGAAAAATTAGGTTTGAGTAAAGAGTTACCTACTCTGAAGGATTTTTCGACCTTTTTGGGAACCAGGTTTCTCTCATTGGAGGTTCTTTGTCAGCAAACTTCAAAATAAAGGAGTGGTTCAAGTAGGGAACAATCAAAGTTCAAACCGAAGGTTTAACATCTGAGGTCTTGTCACAGTATGTAACAAAGGACAGCATTCACTTCGTTCATGCCACTCGTTTTGGAAGCTGGAGGTGTCTGCAAGGGCAAAACATGTTAACCAAACAGGGGTATACGAAAATTGTTTGGCTTACAACCACAAAACATTTCAATGTCCAGTGAAAAACGATGCTTTCACTGCAAGCAAAAGCATCATAGGCTTTTGCAGAATGCTCCAATGTTCAATCATGCGCAAAATAATCAATATTTAACTGCTCAGTCCAATCAATCATGTTCTTCCACTTCAAATTCAGCTCCTGCACAAACACAGAATAGAAATAAAAATTCACAATTTATCGTTTCTAACACAAATCAAAATATATACCAAGCTACATCACACATAAAACCAAACGCACCAGCATTCAATCCAGTAGTAACCAAGCTTTGACAAATGCAACCACTCATAATTGTCACGTCTCACACCCGATAAATACATTGGTCTTACTTGCCATAGCAATTATCAAAATACAAGCATCCAATGGAGAATATATCAACATGAGAGCGCTGATAGATCCGGGTTCAGAAGCAACTTTCATCAAAGAACGAGCCGCACAACAACTTAGTTTGCAAAAATGTCGTACATTTATTGAAGTCTCTGGATTTGGAAATAATAAAAATGGTTCTTGTCAAAGCTTTGTAAACATAATTCAAATCGTTACATACCTCTTTTGAAACTCAGGCTAGTGCGTTTTTTTTTCTTTAAAACTTTAACTGGCTTACTTCCCAACAGGGAACTTTTTCCAAACCAATGGAATCATATTAAGAGTTTAAGTTTAGCCGATCCTTCTTTTTGCAAACCGTCTTTTCTGAAATCGTTTTGCCAGAGACAGTTAGGGGAAATGAGCTTGTAGCACCCATCGCCCAAAATACTCAACTTCGAAGATTTTGGGAAATTGAAAAATATCCGTTTGAAGAACCCGAAACTGGAGAAAACATTGCATGTGAGGGGCACTTCCGGACACACACCAGGCGTTTACCAAATGGACGTTTTGAAGTTTCGATGCCATTCAAGGAGGGCTTTCACCCAGCACTAGGAGCAAGTCAGCAAGGAGTACTACGAAGATTTCTCCAGTTTGAAAGAAGATTCGATAGTAGTCTTGAACTACACAAACAATATTCAGCCTGCGTATCGGAGTATCTTCAGCTTGATCAGATGGAAGAAGTAGATGTCAGCCAAGGTGAAATTCTTTCACCATTCCATTATGTTGTGCCTCATCATGCCGTGTTTAAGGAGTCCAGCACAACAACGAAGCTGCGGGTAGTTTTCGATGCCGCTTTTAATAGGACCTTAAACGCAAGCAAATATTATGGACATAATATTAAAGTGGAGAAAGTTTAAAATTACCTTGACGGCTGACATCGAAAAAATATACCGGCAAATCCAGAAGCGAAAACCAGATTTCTTTTATCAGCTGATTTACTGGCGAGACAACAAGACGAATCCTTTGAAGCTGTATCGGTTGAAGACAGTTACTTTTGGAACAGCTTCTGCTCCTTACTTGGCTACCAGAACCTTGAACAAGCTTGCTGATGATGAAAAGGAAATATATTCAGTTCAAGAAACTCAACACAAAGTCACTGAAACCAATCAACTAGTCTTATCAGCTGGCTTCCATCTACGCAAATGGACAGGGAGTTCTGAAGAAGCTCTAATCAATATCGAACCCCAAGAGCGAGAAGTTGATTTTCTGCTGCCTTTTGATTCTTCTGAACACATCAAGACTTTAGACATAAAATGGCTTCCTGCGAGTGATTCCTTCTCTTGTAAGTGGGTTCAAACCGAAACAACCGAAGTCACCAAGAGAACCATTCTGTCAACCATCGCTAAACTTTTTGATCCACTGGGTTGGATATCTCCGTGCGTGATTTCGGCAAAAATTATCATGCAAAAATTGTGGTTGAAGGGTTTAGCATGGGATGTTCCTGTTCCACTGGATTTGCAGCGAGAATGGAGTTCTCTACGAGCAGATCTGCCAATGCTTCAACATATCCGCATTCCTCGTTGGATTTTCACTGAAAAGGGAAATTCAGAGCTAGAACTGCATGTTTTCAGTGACGCTTCCATGAAGGCATACGGGGCTGTAGTTTATAACAGGATCTTAGACAGATGCGACCATATACATACTCAGCTAGTGATGTCCAAAACCATAGTCGCTCCTCTTAATACTGTTTCACTTCCTCGGCTTGAATTATGCGGTGCTGTTTTGTTAGCTCAACTTCTTAGCTATGTTATAAATGTTTTACAGCTAGGTCAAATTAAAACACACGCGTGGACTGATTCCACCATCACACTATGTTGGATAGCTGCACCCCCATCAAAATGGAAAACTTTTATCAGCAACAGAGTCGCAGAGAGACAGAGGCTAACCAACGTCAACATCTAGAAGCATGTTCCAACAAAGCAGAATCCCGCGGACTTGGCGTCAAGAGGAATTTCACCATCTGAGTTGAAGAACAGCAGTCTTTGGTGGCGAGGACCAGACTATCTTCAGTCTAAATGGAATTTCGCGTACACAAGTCCAATAACAACGTTTGATACTGAAGAAGAAATGCGTCCAGTAAAAATTCAATTACATTGTGCCGTCGAAGCTGAAAGCCAAGTTGTTAAATTGTTTCAAAAAATTTCAAATTTGAAAAAACTTGTACAAATCATCGCGTATTGCCGGAGGATTGTTCGTATTTGCCTCAAGAAACTCCCGATGAATCAATTAAATGTACAACTTACCATTTCAGAGATACAGGATGCAACTTCTAACTGCATAAGAGCTGTCCAGAAAGAAATTTTTTCTGACGAAATAAAAAACTTATTAAAGCAGCCGTCATCATCGAAAAATTTTGGATCGCTTAATCCTTTCATCGATTGTCAGGGTATTTTGCATGTTGGGGGACGTCTTCAAAATTCAAAGTTGCAATATGAACAAAAACACCCAATCATCCTGAAACAAGATCACTGTTTCTCAAAATTACTCATCCGTGAAGCGCATGAAAAATCGCTCCTTGGTGGATTGCGCACCAAATATTGGATTTTTAATCTCAAGCGAACCGTTAAAAAATACATCCATCACTGTACAATCTGTTCCCATTTCAAGGCCAAACCTATGCAACAGCTAAGGGAACCACTATATGAAGCCTTAAAGTAAATCAGGGTTACTTACTTTTCTCTATATGATGGAATGAAAAAATAACAATCCGATGCACTGATTTGTATGGTTATTATACCAATGGGACATGGAGTTTTGTGACTCCATTGGAACATTAAATGTGAACTTTATTAAAACCAGTGTTTCTGTGTTTAACTATTTAATATATTTTTGTTGGTCGAAATAGAAAACAATTTTAGTTTGATGATGTTCTTAAGCTCTTTATCTCCTGTTGTTGTCTTTCAACTTCATCTGTTTGTGCCTGACTATTGATGGGCCAGACATGAAATAGGGGTTTGGAACTGTTCGCCTTAATAAGGTGGCTGTTCCCAACGAAGCAGAATCACCTTGTATTTGCTGCACCGCCACCTTTATAGACCATCAGACTGGTTGCAAGCACAACACGAACATTGTTGCTAGTTCAGATCACCAGTGTAAAGAATATTCGAGCGTGCCACGTTGTTGCTGCTAAGTGAAGGAGATCAAGATCTCATTTGCCAGCAAAATAAAATTTTGTTGAACAAAATAAATTCTATTTCGGTAGGGAACTTCCTTTCCTTTTGTTAAGCAGCAGCGTCACGTGAAGAGTTCTTCGGTTGGGATCCCTGCGTCAGCACTCGCCGTGTAGCTTGATGTGGACATCTGAAAAAAACAAAATGAATGAAATAAGGACAAAAAAGTAAGCACGATGTTAAGGGACGGTGTATTCTCCATTCCATACCTTTGTCCAAATTGTATTGAAGGCTCTTGTTGGTGTGTTGTGTGGGCTTCCCTATAATATCTGAAAATTACAAATAAAATTATACATAAATTAATTAAAAGTAAACTAGTTATGAGGAAATTAAAACTTACCTCCATTAAACTCCGGCATTTTGTGTAATTGGTGGCGATAGATTTTGATTTTTTTTTTTGACGTTTCTCTTTTTGATGTTTTCTTATTTTTCGAGACTCGAAATCTAAACCTGGCTGCTAGGGTAGAAAAAAAGAAGGCAATGATCGGAACGAACACTAGAGGCGTTCATGTCGGGTTTACACGGTAAATCATCTCCGCTGTAACCGATTTTTTGATCAGACTTGGGCAAAGTAGTTACAACCACCAAGCGAGACGGACGTTTTTCGCCATCCTATTAGTTTGTACCACCGTACACCTAGAACAAAGAAAACAAAATTTAACTAACTTAAAAATCATCAAATAAGAATTATATAATTATTGTGTGAACAACAAGGGAAATATATACAAATTAAAATAAAATTATAAAACAAGTGAGGTGAGATTTTGTGTTAGAAGCAAATGCGAGTGCAAAGGAATTGAACAAAATTTTGTTTACCTGTTTTCAGAGCGCTTACCTACGCATACTCCATAGGATACCTACATAACCTACCAATTTTATTAAGTTCTTTGGAAACCACAGTATATACATACCATATAAACATCATTCTTATTTCTTTTTTGGTGAGTCCTTTTAAGCGTTTATGTGAAGTGTTTATTTAATAAAAGTATTATCAAGTTAGTGCAGCGCAGTAATTGTAATTTTTTTTTTCTCTATGCGTTTTTAGGATTTCGGGCAGTTCGGCGATCCCGTGACAGATTCAAGAGTCCGGATCGCCACCCCCGTTATTTTCGGTGTATCTATCCGTAAATCTAATCACCAAGCAACTACAAAGAAAAAATTTGGCTACAAGAACTGTAAAATAATTCAAAATAAAACACTACAGTTACGTTTGTAAATTCTTTCGCATTTAAAAGTAAAATCATTCTTGTTAAAAATAAAAGTAAAATCATTTCAAGTGAAAGTAAAATCATTCCAAGTAAAAGTAAAAGCAGAATCTATCAATCGAAAGCAAAATCATCAATCAACAAGAAGCAAGATTCTACAGACAAGAAGCAAGATAGTTCCTGAACTCCAACTTTAAGTTATTTGCCGTGATAGTAATTTTTTTTTCATTTGTCGAATCAATTTCAATTTGCCACAAGTCTCTTTATCTTTTTGCATACTACTAAATATAACCAAAATATTCGCGGTTTATCCACCTATAACTCAAGAACGCTTCAAGCACGCCTCAAGCACGCATCAAGAACGCTTCAGGAAGACGTGTCAAGATCGCATCAAGAACGCTTCAAGAAGACGTGTCAAGAATCACAGTGAATGATACAGGGTGTTACCGAGTTACCAAGAAAATAAAACTTAATTTTTTTATATGAAAGTATATATGAAAGTGGCACAGTATCTTTATTTTGTCATTGTGTACATTTTTGGGTATTATCCTATTAAAACTTTTTTTTAGTTGAAACAAAATAAGTCTTTGAATTATTTTGTTTTCGATTTCGTACGGTGGATTGACTTTGTTTCCGTCGGTGACCTTTTATCTTGCCTCTTTATTCAGTTTATGCCCAGACAAAAATTCCGTAATTGAGCTCAATCTAGGTAGGAAATCTGAGTGCGATTAGCTTAAATACTTATGCGAAGTTTATGTTATATTTCTTCGGAAACCAGGTGAAGTCCACTATAGTTCGAATGTCGAATATTCCTAATCCTTTATTGATCTACCATTCAATTAGAAATAAAACTAAAATTTTTTGCGATTTCTTTTTTTTTGTCAGTGATTAGTATTCCTAATTTACTATTTATCATTGTTAAGTATGCTTAATTTATTTGTAATTATCTATCTGAATTGTTTATTTAAAGCCAACCCAAATATAAAGTAATAAATTCGATTTGTAAATTGTGCCATGATGGTTAAATTTATGTGTTTTTCTCAAGCTGCTAGCTTGATGGGCTACTACTAATCTTTGAATTTTCAGGGGATGCGGATGGTAAACAAGTGAGTGATGATGAAAGTGAGCTAAACAATAAGAAAAGGGTGAGTCTGAGTATTGGGGAAGTTAAAAATCTGGTCGGTAACTCCCAAGGTAGGGTGGGTACAGACCAAGGCTGAGAACACCACAACCCCTCTAGTGGTAACGTCCTTCCGTTCTTTCCATTTAAAACAATCCTCTATTGTTTTAAAATTTATTTTGTTTTGTATTTTGGCATGTTTAGAGTTTTGGTGATAGGCGAGAATTGAGATGCGTGGACAAGTTCCCACCCATTTGTGGCGAGCTCTAGCCGAGCAGATGCCAGCAATAGCATGCCAGTTCATAGCTCTCAATCAACCAATCAAAAGTTTTCAAGATCTATTCTCTAACCTATTACAAGCTAATGGGTAATTTACCAGCCGCTCGAGTCAGAGTCTCTCGCCCGTTTATGCATACCGAAGTAGACTACGCAGGACCGATAGCAGTGAAGGCTTGTAAAGGACCTGGGGGAAAAATCTACAAAGGATATTTCGCCATATTTGTGTGCTTAGCGACCAAAGCAATCCACCTGGAGGCGATTAGTGACATGACTACGCAGGCGTTCCTGGCAGCTTTTCGTAGATTCACGGCACGCCGAGGTATTTACGCCGAAATGTACAGCGATTGCGGAAAGAACTTTGTGGGAGCCAATACTGAACTCCAAAAGATGCTGAAAGCCGCAAACATCGATTGGAAACACACATCGACAACAACAACTAACGTCGGAACAAGATGGAACTTCATTCCTCCAGCTTCCCCCCACTTCGGAGGATTATATGTAGCCGGAGTGAAATCCGTAAAGTTTCACTTGAAACGGGTCGTCAGAAATGAGACCCTTACATTTGAGGAACTCAGCACGCTTCTAGCAGAAATAGAAGCCTGTCTAAACTCGAGGCCTCTATGTCCCTTAACCGACAATCTCGATGACTTTGCCATACTGACACCAGCACACTTTCTTATTGGTTCTTCAGCACATCTTGTACCGGAAGCAGACTTGACCGAAGAAAAGATTTCACATCTGGACAGATGGAAAAGGATGCAGGCAGCTGCACCATCGTTTCAGAAGCAGTGGAGTGGAGAATATCTTTCTTGTCTTCAACAGAGACCAAAATTGTTAAAAACCGAACGACAGCCACAAATTGGAGACCTGTTCTTGCTGAAGGATGAGCGTTTACCACCTGCACAAAGGGCTCCTGCTCGCATCACCTCATTGGTTCCTGGAGCAGATAATTTAACTCGTGTCGTCAATCTTAAAACACAATCTGGAGAATTTCGAAGACCAATTACAAAAATTTGTCTTCTACCGTTGAACAAAAGAGCAGATGAAAACGCAGCTGTCTAACCATGGAAGAATATCTATCATGCTGTCAACAAAAAATATCCACTCAAAATTATTTTACTCATTCATACATACAAGCTCATATTTTCAAACACTCATCCAATCACATCAAGACATAACACTCATACACCGTTTTATAACACTCATACATCGTTCTTCCACACTCAAAAAATTATGATGCTCTAACAGAAAATAAAAATATTCAACATCAGTCACTCATTTGCATAAACTCACAAAATGTCGTTCACAGAAAATCAAAATATTGGACATATTGAAAAAATGCATTTTTTTTTAAACAATTCACAGTCAAATCACACTCATTCAATATCACTCACAGTCAAATCACACTCATTCGATATCCCTCACAGTAAAATCATACTCATTCGATATCACTCACAGGCAAATCACTCATTCGATATCACTCACATTCAAATCACACTCATTCGATAGCACTTCCACTCAAATCACTCACAAACAACCGATTATTTTCAAATATAGAAAAATTAAAACACTCTCTCGAAATTTAAAATCTCACATAAACGAATTCATCAACAACTAAAATATAATTGTCATTTCATTATTCACTCAAAACAAATTTAATTCACCGAAAAGTAATTTAAAATCTATTAAAATACAGTCCACTTAAAATTCACATTTAAAATCATTCATCAAAAAATATATATTTATCACATTTAGAATCGAAGCACCCTGTAAAAAACCATATAAATTCTCATTTTATAACATTTAAATCAATTAAAATCACATCCACTGAAATCGCATTCAAAAATAATTTAAGAAAAAAAAAAAAAAAACTATTATTTTTTCACAAACAACACTGAGACACCCTATTCCGAAGAAATCAAACAAGCAGAAACAAGCAATACAAACAAAAAAAAATAACCATCAATGGAAATACACACAAACATATTGGGGCTTATGGTAAACACACCAACATGTACTTTCTTATGGGGATGGATAAAATAGACGAACAAACATAATTTTTCAACATAAAAAAACAAATTAACACAAAATAAAATTAAAACTCACCTTAATTCATGACCACACAGCACAACACTTGTATATTTTTGCATATAACCGCGAAAATTAACGCATTTAACACTTTAACTTAATTAACAAACGAACCAAAAAAAAATAGCAACTACAACAAATTACAACCGATGACGGCTTGTGGAATTTGTGGAACAAAAATAAACTACGAGAACGTAATAGATTTCCTGTCATTCACAATTTGCTCTGTTTGATTAGAATTTTGTGTGTGTTTTTGTAATCTATTACTATTTTATTGTTACAAATGTACTTAATATTTGTTTTTTATCGTTTCATGAACATAATTGAAGGAAAACTTAACAAATTTGCGAACTTCGTTCACAGCCGGGGAGAAATGTTGAGAGCAGACCCTTAAGAATTATGATGTTCAATAATCTTCAACTACTTTCAACTATGAGCATCCATTCACGTTGCAAAGTCTGTAGCTGGATAACGCTTGGAATATATATATTTTGACTTTTACTCCTTAGCAATTTAGACGTGGTACGGCGAGTAGCCTAGTAAACCTTGACCGAAAAGCGAGTAGCTCTTTAGGGCATCTATATTACTATAATTATATCAAAAATTGGTTTGACTCCAGCGAGTTGCTTAATTAAGTGAAACACAATCTTTGAATGTAGAATAAGAAGTAAGTGTTTTAATTTTATTCTTCTCTTTTTATACAAAATTTGTCAATAAAAAAATGCCTGTATTGGTATTCAACAATACTTCGATATTCAATAAGAATTCCCATAAAATGCAGCATCAGCATAATAGCCATGCACTTCAAGTGTTTTGGGCTAGCTTGCTTATGATGCATATTTTACTACCATAAGTCAGCGACCCTTAATTATGTTTGTTTTTCTTCAATCACTGAAAGTGTTGTTGTATATTTGGTGTCATATTATATAGCTTGTGCACTGAAGGTGCCAGTTGAACTATATGAGCAATAATTTATAGCTATATGCACAATGCACTGAGTGTGCCAACGGAAATATGAATGTTGTATTGTTTGTGCTTTGGCTTTGCTATAGCTGATCATGAAATGTAATGCGATGGGAATATGGATATTAAACATCGAAGCAGGTTGAATGTTCTATTAATTGTTTTGAGGTTTGAGGCAATTAATTAAGTGATCGCTGGTGCGATCCCTTCACACCACCCTTCCTGGGATAAAAATGAGAAATCATAACATGGAATGATTTCTTCTTTTTTTGATGCGATACTTGTACATCAAGGGATCTTGCTTAGTTTGTAATTTGATTTTTTTTTGTTTGTATTTACAATTTTCTGTCTTACAATATTTTTTTTTTTTTTTTTTTTTTTTTTTTTTTTTTATTTTTTGTAAATATATAGATTTTAATTTATTAATAGTTTTTATCTAGTAAACCCGATTTTTTAAATCATGTACATATATTTAGTATTTAATCTCTTAATTCTAACGATCCTACAATAATAACATATATATATACAAAGGTTTTAATCTATTTTTATGAACTGTCATTGTTTTGTTTTCATATTTAATATCGCAGTTCACCCCATTTTGAGATAGTATTTCGTATGTACCAATATAGATTGGGTCAAACTTTTTTCTATTTTCATTTCTTAACAAAACTAGACTTCCTACGTTAAAATCTGAAGCCTTTGCTTTTACATCTGTATCGTACCTCGTCTTCCTATTAATTTTCTTGCTTATCAAAGTATCCCTAGCGTCTTTATGAGCTATTTGTAGTTTGTGTTTTAAGTCTATCACGTAGTCGTCGTAGTTGCACACTGGATCTACTTTATTTGTGAGATTGGAAGGTAAATTACATTGTCTTCCAAATACTAATTCAAAAGGTGTGTACCCTGTTTCTGAATGTACTGAAGTGTTGTAACAGAAAACATAATAGGGTAGCCAGTTGCTCCAATCTGTATGTTTTTCCGATACATAACTCCTAAGATAAGCTCCTAAAACTTTATGGGAATTCTCTAACGCTCCAATGCTTTCATGATGGTAAGCAGTGGACTGTAGTTGATCTATCTTTAACAAACTACACATATCTTTAAAAACTTTATTTATAAACTCGGTACCTTGATCAGATGCTATAGTTCCAGGGACTCCATATCTAAGAATAAAAGATTCGATGAGCCCTTTAGCTACTGTATTAGCTTCCTTATTTGGTAAAGCTATTGCTTCAGTGAATTTACTTAATTCGTCTTGAAGAGTAAGAATATATTTTGACCCATTTTTTGATTCGTCAAGGGGTCCTACTAAATCAAGAAAAATTTTATCGAAGCCTGATTCTGCTGTTGACGTTATAGTCATAGGTTGCTTCTTTGGTTGTATATGTTTGTTACGTTGACATATTGGGCAGTGCTTAACGTATGTCGTCACATCGTTTTGCATGCCTGTCCAATAATATCTTTTTTTAATGTTTCGCAACATGCGATTTATACCAGCATGTCCACTCGTTGGTAACATATGATAATCATTTAGTATTAATTTAATTTTGCAAGGGTCTGTTATTTTAATTTTTTCATCTATTATGTGCACTTTTATTTTACTTTCTTTAAATATTCCTTCTATCATTTTCTTTAATATATTTATTTTTTCTTTATGACGGCCGTTTGTTATTTTTTTTAATTCTTCTTTAGTAATATAAATATTTTTAATTGATAAAGGTCCGCAAATTGTACGCACGTCCCTCAACAACATTTTGTCAAATGATGCTGATCGGTCAATAGTGCCATTCTTGGATTCCTTTTCATTATTCATTTGCGGTTCACAATTTTTCTGTACGTCCCTCAACAACATTTTGTCAAATGATGCCGATCGGGCATTAGTACTTATTTTGGACCAGTTTAAAATTAAACAATTACTTCCTGGAATATATCCCAATATAAGATTTGGACTTAATACTCTAGTACCCTTTATTTTTGCAAAATCTTCATCTTCTTCTTTAAAACTGCTAATTATTTTTAACTCAACTACTTTCAAACCCGTTTCCGGAGCTTTTAAAAGTTCACTGATGATCTTTTCTTTTTCTACTTTTTTCTTTTGGGGGATTTTCTTTGCTTATATCGGATTTCTTTGATTGTGCTCTTGTTGTGACACAAACGTAAAGTTTTTGTAAGTCTTCTGAATAAATTTGTATTCTACTTAGAGCATCTGCAGTGCAGTTATTTTTCCCTGGTGTATACTCTACATAAAAAGTATATTCTTCTATTAATAGTCTAAATTTGGTTAATCGACTGGAAGGTTCTTTAAGTGAAAATAGATATACTAAAGGCCTATGATCGGATAATATTTTAAAATGTCTTCCGAAAAGATACGGTCTGAAATGCTTTACTGCCCAAACTATAGCAAGTAATTCTTTTTCTATAGTACTATAATTCTTTTCTGCTTTGTTAAGATATTTACTTGCGTAGCAATTGGTTTATCATCATAATTGGATAACACAGAACCTAAAGCAAATCCAGATGCGTCTGTTCGGAGTATGAATTCTTTTTCAAAATTTGGGAACTGTAAAACATTTGGACTTATTAGCACTTCTTTAAGTAAATTAAAAGATGTTTTGCAATCTTCAGAGAATTTAAAATCTACGTTCTTTCTTAATAACCGATTTAAAGGTATTGCCAGTGTAGCAAAGTTTGGTATGAATTTTCGGTAATAGTTAGCAAATGCTACGAATCTTCTTACTTCATCTGCGTTTTTGGGAGTTGGGTAATTTTTCATTACATTCGACTTAGATGAATCTGGTATAATACCATTACTGGAAATTATGTGTCCTAAACATAAAACTTCTTTTCTAAGAAAAGCACATTTTCTAGGATGGATTTTAAGATTCACTTCCCTAAATCTTTCAAAAACTTCCATTAAATTTTTATTATGGTCTTCTAAATTTCTACCGAAGACTATTAAATCGTCAAGATATACAAAACAACGTGAGTAAGTTAGACCTGACATAGCTACAGACATCATTCTTGAAAAAGTGCTGGGTGATATTTTTAAACCCATGGGAAGTCGTTTCATTTGATAATGTCCGTTTTCTGTTGAAAAGGCCGTGCAAGGTCTGCTATTTTTCTCTAATTCCATTTGATAATAACCTTGTCTTAAATCTATGCATGAAAAATATGTTGCACCTCCAACCATATCAAATATGTCAGTTATATTGGGTAATGGAAATTTATCATCCTCAATAACATCGTTTATTTTTCTATAATCAATTACCAATCTGATTTTTTGTATTCCCGTTATGGGATCTTTTTTCCTGGGAACTACAAGAATAGGTGAGTTCCAGGCGGATATTGAAGGTTCTATTATATCATCTTTGAGCATCTTTTCTACTTCTATTTGAATATCTTTTATCTGAGAATGAGGTAATCTATATGGTTTGGTATATTTTGCAGTAGCTCCTTCCTTGAGTGATATGTGGGCCTGACCTATATGTGTGTATGTTAATTTGTCGCTTTCTAGGTGAAAAATATCTTGAAATTTAGAACATATAGCTTTGAGTTCGTATTTTTCCTCCTCATTAAGAGTTTCGAAATTTATTTCTTTAAGTAACTGTTTTGTTCGTAAATTTGAAGGTTTTATAGTTTGTTCGTATGCTATAGTATGGTATTCTGATATTGGTGTGGACTTGGGTTCTATCCATTTGATTCTTACTTCGGATTCTCGGGTATTTAAAATTTTAATTGGAATTTTACCGTTTCTCGACTGAGAAATAGAATTTGCCATAAAAACTCCTTCACAAAGTTCTTGTGAATCGAATATTCTTGTATCTAAATGTTTACTATTAAGCCAATAGGTGGCTTCGGATCTGGGTGCGATGGTAAGTGAAATAAGTTGTTCTGAGTTTAATATTGGAAAGCTTCTGAAGATAATTTTAATACAAAGTGTTCTAGATCTATTACTGCCCCAAAATCTTTAAGAAAATCAGCACCAATGATTCCATCTACAGGTACTGGAAATGAGTCTTGTACTACATGAAAAGTATAGGAAGTTTCGTGTTGTCCTATTGTAACGCTATTTATGCTAGTGCCTACTGTTCTTAAATTACCGGAAATACCCTGTATTGTTATTTTATTATTTTCATTTATTTTTGTATTTTTATCCAGAACTCCTTGTTTAATTGTGCAAATTGATGCTCCTGTATCTAATAAAAATCTTATACCTGATTTATTGTTAATCTTAAATTTTACATATAGGCCGTTTGTTATGCCCCCTGCACATATAGCTATGTGTTGTTTTGGGCTTACAGATTTCCCCCCGATAGGTCGGCTTCCCCCTCGGTGGGTATTTCGTTTCCCTCATTTATAATATAAGTTGTTTCCCTTTCCCTATTATTATTTCGGTTATTCTTCAACGCGTTTCTTTCATTGCCTCTTATGTTGGAATTATTTTGATAAGTATTGTCCCTTCTATAAAAATTAGATTGGTTATTATTTTGTCTATTTATGTTATTTGGATTGGTTCTATTAGTGTTATTATATTGAATAGAGTTGTTATTCTGTGGCGAATTAAAACGTGGTTGGTAATATGAACGTTGGTAATTGTTATTATTGTTAAAATTATTTTGCCTTGGAAAATTTTGAAAGTAATTGCTACGAAAATTTGTTTGTCGTGGAAAATTTCTATTTATGTTACTAGAATTATTAGCATTATTTCGGTAGTTATTGTGAAAACTCCGAGGTGAAAAACTCTGGTTTGTTTGGTTTTGGGCATTAGAATAACTAAAATTGTTGGCATATCTGATATTTTCTGTTACTTGGGCTGTACTTGGAGCTAACTCTAAAAGATGTGTTATAGCATCTTGCATTTTTGTATGCCTTGCACTATCCAAAATTATCTTGTATCTACCATTAACTCCTTGTTTTAAAAACGCTAAACCTCTACGTTCATTTGCTGCTGTTAATGTTTCTCTAGACTGCTCCCCTTGTATGGTTATTTCTAATTCTGTCATTTTTAATACTAAGTGTTCTATCTCTGACACGAATTCTCGCATAGGTCGATTTTTTTGACGTGATCTATCTAGTTTAGCTTGAATACTCTCTATTGTGTCCTTATCTCCGCATTTCGCAATTAAATTTTGTTTTAATTGTTCAATTGTTATAATTTTTGCGGTTCCTAATTCAGTCAATGCCCTTCCTTGGATTTTACATTTCAATATAAATTTGATTAGCATAGGTTTTGAAAGTTTATTTAATGTATCATGGTAAAACTCTATATTATTTATGAAATCCCTAATATTTTCTGCTCTTTTGTCATTTGCCTCGCAATTAAGTACAGGCAACTTTTGTGCCTTACTAAAATCAAATTCTGCCATTTTGTCTGTATTTTTTGTTGTTACTAAAATTGGTTCTTTTTCTATGTCTTCTTGCTTTATACTAGCTGTAATTCTTTCTAAGGCCTCTTTATGATATCTATATAAATTATCGTAAAGTGGCCGAAGGTCGTTTTTCCCTTGTTCGGATAATGTTTGTTCTAAGAGTTTAGCCTGAATACGCGCTCTTTTAAAAATTTTTTCAACTTGTTCTTTTTTTTTGTTTTCCTGACTCTTTTGACCTTTTTCTGTTCGGTCCGCCTTTTCTCAGGTTTCTCAAGATGTGGTGAAGTTCTTCGATAATATTAGTCAGATTTTCCATAAGTTTTTGGATACATAATAATTTTAAAGAATATATATGTATATTAAATAAAAAAATGTTTTTTTTTTTTTTTTTTTCTTACACAGATATTCGTCTGCTTATAATATTATTTTTTATGATTTCGTTTTTTACGATATTATTTAATTTTCTCTAAATTGTCCTGTGGACGTATTTTAAGAAGAATATTATTATTATAACTAATAAAATTGGTAAAAAGTCTATTTCATAGTTAGATTTTTCATTAAGTTTATTCAATTGAGGTCCGTTGTTGTTCACAACTACCTCTTCTATTTTCGATTGTCCTTTACCCATTATTTAGAAACGCTTTTTGTTGTTCTCTACCAGGAACTCCTTTTCGTCTTGTTGTCTTTGTCTTCTTTTCTTCTGCCTGGAGGAGCGGATAGCTCCCTTTAGATTTCTTATCTCTTTTAGATATTTTTGTCTTCCTTCTGTAGATAGGCCAGGTATGTTTGCTAGCCTATACAGCTCGATGAGGTGTTGTTTAAGCTTCACCTGTTTTCTCCCTCTTTTGCTTACTGGTGGAATGTTTGCTTCAGGTGTCCGTTTTATGCTGTTTCTTCTTTTATAATCCTCTATACTAATAGGTTTTGGTCCTGCCTCCACTGTTTTCGGTTGGTTAATTAGAGCTTGTGCCTGCTCTATTAGATTGGCTGCCAAAGCCAGGCGAATTTTCTCTGACATCTAAGTGGATGTGTCCCATGCAACGTCTTGTTCCTTCTTGTTGGTTGTAGATATCGTCGACGATGTCAATGGTGTAAATGCCTCTGACCGGTTGAAAGTTATCAAATCTGCAGCACAGGTTGTCTTGTCGGAGCTCGAGCAGATCTTCTTGTCAGCTTCGCTCAAAGTCTTCCTCTTAGTCCTTTAGCCTGGCAAGATCGCCATGCAAAGTCTGTAGCTGGATAACGCTTGGAATATATATATTTTGACTTTTACTCCTTAGCAACTCTTTAGGGCGTCTATATTACTATAATTATATCAAAAATTGGTTTGACTCCAGCGAGTTGCTTAATTAAGTGAAACACAATCTTTGATTGTAGAATAAGAAGTAACAGCCGAATCTATAAAGACATTTTAAATGCTTCTTAACTTTAAACTTCCTCTAAATATCATTTAAGTGTGAAAACGATATCTATAATCAATTTTCACATTTAAGCAACGTAACTTAAACCCCTCGTAACTTAAACGCCATCCACCGCGTTTAAAGGCTGCCCAAAGCCAACTTAAATATATCTTGACACATGAGAATTGCTTTTTTTTTTTTTTTTATGAAAACAAATTGTGCGTAGGTTCAGTGTGCACTGTGCCTGTGCTTATGATGGGCGAGTTTTAATGGTTTTTATTGTTTTTTTTTTTTTAAGAAATTAATATATTTGTTTATGTCCCCACAAACTTGCTTACCAAAGAAGGAAAGAAATTTGTGAAAACCAAATAAAAAAAAAAAACAGAATGGAATGGTTTCATTACTTCCGTTTTCTGTGTTTGACGATGCATACACACATACAAACAGTTGCTTCTCTTTCTGTCTTATTATTTGTACGCTATTTATTGTATGCTTTTTTTTGTTGCAATCTGACAGGAATAGCCTGAGAGTGAAAAATGTACTAGAAATTTGTAGCAGTTTTGTCAATTTTCTTGCGTTACGTTACATTACGGCTGTTTAGTTAAGTATGAAAGGAATATTGATTATAGATACAAATTTAAGTAACGTGATTTAAAGGCAACTTTAATATTTAAGCAAGCTTAACTAAATAACCTCTAAAAGGCATTTTTAGATAATTTTATAGATACGGCTGTAAGTGTTTTAATTTTATTCTTCTCTTTTTATACAAAATTTGTCAATAAAATAATGCCTGTATTGGTATTCAACAATACTTCGATATTCAATAAGAATTCCCATAAAATGCAGCATCACCATAATAGCCATGCACTTCAAGTGTTTTGGGCTAGCTTGCTTATGATGCATATTTTACTACCATAAGTCAGCGACCCTTAATTATGTTTGTTTTTCATATTATATAGCTTGTGCACTGAAGGTGCCAGTTGAACTATATGAGCATTTATTTATAGCTATATGCACAATGCACTGAGTGTGCCAACGGAAATATGAATGTTGTATTGTTTGTGCTTTGGCTTTGCTATAGCTGATCATGAAATGTAATGCGATGGGAATATGGATATTAAACATCGAAGCAGGTTGAATGTTCTATTAATTGTTTTGAGGTTTGAATCAATTAATTAAGTGATCGCTGGTGCGATCCCTTCAAAACGTCGAGTGTCATTTGTCAAAAGTTAATTATGTAAAAAAAGTCCAAGTCATGCTTCTTATATATTTCATTTTAATTCTTTGTAATGTTAATTATATAGTTCTTTTTCTTCGTTTTTAATGTATAAAATATAAAATAGTGTATAAAATATATAATTGCCGCAATTTGCATGCGAAATAAAATTCATAATTTTACAACCTTTCAAGAGAAGAACATTGTTTTATTTCGTTATTTGAGCGAAAAATTTTGGTCCATTCTGTGATATCTGTGATATGAAAAGACTATGCATCGAAATAAAACTGTGATAAAAAAAATTGGAGCTGTGATACTACGTGTGAAGTGCTGTCTTTGTGTCCGGAGTGCCGTCAACGTTCTGGAATTTGCTGTTTTTCCAAGGGAGCAACTGTGCGATTGTCGTACATCTACCTCTTATTCGAGTCCTGTCCAGCGGAGTTCTGCAATAAAATAAACATTTTCAAGCAATTAAAAGCGTTCAAGTGAGTAAAATAATCAATTAAATTAAAAATCAAGAGTGTATAAACCAAAAAAACGTATTTTTTAAAATCGTTTTTGTGTTGGAGAACTTGCTGCTGGAGTCATATTCGTTGTCCAGATATTCATTGCCGTTATTAAGTGTCGAAATCAGTTGCAGTTGTAGGGAGCAGTTATACATTGCTGTTTTCCAGTTCCGTTGTGAATAGCTGTTGTCCTGTGCCGTTTTCTGGAATCATTTTTGCAGTTGCATTGGCACCTTATATGTACATAAATTCATCAGTGTTTTGCGGAGTCCCGGATACCTGAAAACAAAGTTCTATTCATCAAGGAAATCAAAGTGAGTGCTATAATCTTGCATTATATTGATTATATTGATTTATCGTACTGTATATTGAGTGTTACAATGAGTGTTTCGGCGTCAGTCAAACTTTTAAAAATTACCTGTGCCCACGTTGAGAAAAATAGCAACAGTTTTGCAAATTTGAATTCTCATACGAAAAGCAAGAACTATTTAATAGGGCGCTTGAATATTTTTTAGAAGATCATTTCAAAAAATTGTGTGACGTATACGATACCATACAAGGTTCTGAAAAGGATAAAGAAATTTTAGATGAGTGTGCGGAAATATACGATAAAACGATGGAAACTTGCCTTTCGTACAAATCAGGAATTTTTAGATGAGTTAGATAAGTTAGATGGGTTGCAATTTGGTGACAAAACAGGAGATGATGGAAAAGACCAGGACAGACGCGACTCTTTTTTGAACGATGCTCCGAGAACATCCAAAAATCGTGAGATAAGGC
This sequence comes from Melangyna quadrimaculata, assembly GCA_949320155.1. Taxonomy (NCBI): domain Eukaryota; kingdom Metazoa; phylum Arthropoda; class Insecta; order Diptera; family Syrphidae; genus Melangyna; species Melangyna quadrimaculata. The sequence goes on from OX439483.1 coordinate 292,125,737, forward strand.
TTCCAGCTATTAATCCTCCAACGTTCTTTGGGAATTATAATAATTGGCGTCCATTTCATGATCTTTATGTGTCCATAACAATTCATCACTGTCAAAGATAGAAAAATTAACTTATATAAAATCCTGTCTTAAAGGTAATGCTGTAACTTTATTAGACTACTTACAAGTCAACAACGAGAATTATGATCAGGCATGTACAATTTTAACTTCTTGTTATGCACTCAAGAGAATTCTAGTATCGACTCAATTGAAAATCTTTTTCGAACAGCCAATAATCAGCGTTGAAAGAGCAGATACCATCAAAGGTCTCTTAGACAAATCAACAGAAGTGCTGCATGCATTGAAAATCTTAGGTGTTCCAGTAGATAGTTGGGATGTTATAGTTGTTTTTACTCTGCTTCAAAAACTACCAACGAATACACAACAGTTATGGGAAGAAAAATTAGGTTTGAGTAAAGAGTTACCTACTCTGAAGGATTTTTCGACCTTTTTGGAAACCAGGTTTCTCTCATTGGAGGTTCTTTGTCAGCAAACTTCAAAATCCAGGAGTGGTTCAAGTAGGGAACAATCAAAGTTCAAACCGAAGGTTTAACATCTGAGGTCTTGTCACAGTATGTAACAAAGGACAGCATTCACTTCGTTCATGCCACCCGTTTTGGAGGCTGGAGGTGTCTGCAAGGGCAAAACATGTTAACCAAACAGGGGTATACGAAAATTATTTGGCTTACAACCACAAAACATTTCAATGTCCCAGTGAAAAACGATGCTTTCACTGCAAGCAAAAGAATCATACGCTTTTGCGCAATGCTCCAATGTTCAATCATGCGCAAAATAATCAATATTTAACTGCTCAGTCCAATCAATCATGTTCTTCCACTTCAAATTCAGCTCCTGCACAAACACAGAATAGAAATAAAAATTCACAATTTATCGTTTCTAACACAAATCAAAATATATACCAAGCTACATCACACATAAATCCAAACGCACCAGCATTCAATCCAGTTAGTAACCAAGCTTTGACAAATGCAACCACTCATAATTATCACGTCTCACACCCGATAAATACATTGGTTTTACTTGCCACAGCAATTGTTAAAATACAATCATCCAATAGAAAATATATCAACATGAGAGCGCTGATAGATCCGGGTTCAGAAGCAACTTTCATCAAAGAACGAGCCGCACAACAACTTAGTTTGCAAAAATGTCGTACATTTATTGAAGTCTCTGGATTTGGAAATAATAAAAATGGTTCTTGTCAAAGCTTTGTAAACATAATTCAAATCGTTACATACCTCTTTTGAAACTCAGGCTAGTGCGTTTGTCTTTAAAAGTTTAACTGGCTTACTTCCCAACAGGGAACTTTTTCCAAACCAATGGAATCATATTAAGAGTTTAAGTTTAGCCGATCCTTCTTTTTGCAAACCTTCTAGTGTTGACTTTCTCCTAGGTAGTGATGTCTTTTCTGAAATCGTTTTGCCAGAGACAGTTAGGGGAAATGAGCTTGTAGCACCCATCGCCCAAAATACTCAACTTCGAAGATTTTGGGAAATTGAAGAATATCCGTTTGAAGAACCCCAAACTGGAGAAAACATTGCATGTGAGGGGCACTTCCGGACACACACCAGGCGTTTACCAAATGGACGTTTTGAAGTTTCGTTGCCATTCAAGGAGGGCTTTCACCCAGCACTAGGAGCAAGTCAGCAAGGAGTACTACGAAGATTTCTCCAGCTTGAAAGAAGATTCGACAGCAGTCTTGAACTACACAAAGAATATTCAACCTGCGTATCGGAGTATCTTCAGCTTGATCAGATGGAAGAAGTAGATGTCAGCCAAGTTGAAATTCTTTCACCATTCCATTATGTTGTGCCTCATAATGCCGTGTTTAAGGAGTCCAGCACAACAACGAAGCTGCGGGTAGTTTTCGATGCCGCTTTTAATAGGACCTAAAACGCAAGCAAATATTATGGACATAATATTAAAGTGGAGAAAGTTTAAAATTACCTTGACGGCTGACATCGAAAAAATATACCGGCAAATCCAGAAGCGAAAACCAGATTTCTTTTATCAGCTGATTTACTGGCGAGACAACAAGACGAATCCTTTGAAGCTGTATCGGTTGAAGACAGTTACTTTTGGAACAGCTTCTGCTCCTTACTTGGCTACCAGAACCTTGAACAAGCTTGCTGATGATAAAAAGGAAATATATTCAGTTCAAGAAACTCAACACAAAGTCACTGAAACCAATCAACTACTCTTATCAGCTGGCTTCCATTTACGCAAATGGACAGGGAATTCCGAAGAAGCTCTAATAAATATGGAACCCCAAGAGCGAGAAGTTGATTTTCTGCTGCCTTTTGATTCTTCTGAACACATCAAGACTTTAGACATAAAATGGCTTCCTGCGAGTGATTCCTTCTCTTTTAAGTGGGCTCAAACCGAAACAACGGAATTCACCAAGAGAACCATTCTGTCAACCATCGCTAAACTTTTTGATCCACTGGGTTGGATATCTCCGTGCGTGATTTCGGCAAAAATTATCATGCAAAAATTGTGGTTGAAGGGTTCAGCATGAGATGTTCCTGTTCCACTGGATTTGCAGCGAGAATGGAGTTCTCTACGAGCAGATCTGCCAATGCTTCAACATATCCGCATTCCTCGTTGGATTTTCACTGAAAAGGGAAATTTAGAGCTAGAACTGCATGTTTTCAGTGACGCTTCCATGAAGGCATACGGGGCTGTAGTTTATAACAGGATCTTAGACAGATGCGACCATATACATACTCAGCTAGTGATGTCCAAAACCATAGTCGCTCCTCTTAATACTGTTTCACTTCCTCGGCTTGAATTATGCGGTGCTGTTATGTTAGCCCGACTTCTTAGCTATATTATAAATGTTTTACAGCTAGGTCAAATTAAAACACACGCGTGGACTGATTCCACCATCACACTATGTTGTGTGATGGTGGAATCCATCAAAATGGAAAACTTTTATCAGCAACAGAGTCGCAGAGATACAGAGGCTAACCAAAGTCAACATCTGGAAGCATGTTCCAACAAAGCAGAATCCCGCGGACTTGGCGTCAAGAGGAATTTCACCATCTGAGTTGAAGAACAGCAGTCTTTGGTGGCGAGGACCAGACTATCTTCAGTCTTAATGGAATTTCGCGTACCCAAGTCCAATAACAACGTTTGATACTGAAGAAGAAATGCGTCCAGTAAAAATTCAACTACATTGTGCCGTCGAAGCTGAAAGCCAAGTTGTTAAATTGTTTCAAAAAATTTCAAATTTGAAAAAACTTGTACAAATCATCGCGTATTGCCGGAGGATTGTTCGTATTTGCCTCAAGAAACTCCCGATGAAACAGTTAAATGTACAACTTACCATTTCAGAGATACAGGATGCAACTTCTAACTGCATAAGAGCTGTCCAGAAAGAAATTTTTTCTGACGAAATAAAAAACTCTAAAAAAACTAAAAAAAGCCGTCATCATCGAATAATTTTGGATCGCTTAATCCTTTCATCGATTGTCAGGGTATTTTGCATGTTGGGGAACGTCTTCAAAATTCAAAGTTGCAATATGAACAAAAACACCCAATCATCCTGAAACAAGATCACTGTTTTTCAAAATTACTTATCCGTGAAGCGCATGTAAAAACGCTCCTTGGTGGATTACGCACCAAATATTGGATTTTTAATCTCAAGCGAACCGTTAAAAAATACATCCATCACTGTACAATCTGTTTCCGTTTCAAGGCCAAACCAATGCAACAGCTAAGGGAACCAGTAAATACACTATTTGAAGCCTTAAAGTAAATCAGGGTTACTTACTTTTCTCTATATGATGGAAAGAAAAAAAAAGGAACACTATGTCCATAACAATCCGATGCACTATCTGATTTGTATGGTTATTATACCAATGGGACATGGAGTTTTGTGACTCCATTGGAACATTAAATGTGAACTTTATTAAAACCAGTGTTTCTGTGTTTAACTATTTAATATATTTTTGTTGGTCGAAATAGAAAACAATTTTAGTTTGATGATGTTTTTAAGCTCTTTATCTCCTGTTGTTGTCTTTCAACTTCATCTGTTTGTGCCTGACTTTTGATGGGCCAGACATGAAATAGGGGTTTGGAACTGTTCGCCTTAATAAGGTGGCTGTTCCCAACGAAGCAGAAACACCTTGTATTTGCTGCACCGCCACCTTTATAGACCATCAGACTGGTTGCAAGCACAACACGAACATTGTTGCTCGTTCAGATCACCAGTGTAAAGAATATTCGAGCGTGCCACGTTGTTGCTGCTAAGTGAAGGAGATCAAGATCTCATTTGCCAGCAAAATAAAATTTTGTTGAACAAAATAAATTCTATTTCGGTAGGGAACTTCCTTTCCTTTTGTAAAGCAGCAGCGTCACGTGAAGAGTTCTTCGGTTGGGATCCCTGCGTCAGCACTCGCCGTGTAGCTTGATGTGAACATCTGAAAAAAACAAAATGAATGAAATAAGGACAAAAAAGTAAGCACGATTTTAAAGGACGGTGTATTCTCCATTCCATACCTTTGTCCAAATTGTATTGAAGGCTCTTGTTGGTTTGTTGTGTGGGCTTTCCTATAATATCTGAAAATTACAAATAAAATTATACATAAATTAATTCAAAGTAAACTAGTTATGAGGAAATTAAAACTTACCTCCATTAAACTCCGGCCTTTTGAGTAATTGGTGGCGATAGATTTTGATTTTTTTTTTGACGTTTCTCTTTTTGATGTTTTCTAATTTGTCGAGACTCGAAATATAAACCTGGCTGCTAGGGTAGAAAAAAAGAAGCCAATGTTCGGAACGAACACTAGAGGCATTCATGTCGGGTTTACACGGTAAATCATCTCCGCTGTAACCGATTTTTTAATCAGACTTGGGCAAAGTAGTTACAACCACCAAGTGAGACGGACGTTTTTCGCCATCCTATTAGTTTGTACCACCGTATACCTAGAATAAAGAAAACAAAATTTAACTAACTTAAAAATCATCAAATAAGAATTATATACTTATTGTGTGAACAGTGAACAACAAGGGAAATATATACAAATTAAAATAAAATTATAAAACAAGTGAGGTGAGATTTTGTGTTAGAAGCAAATGCGAGTGCAAAGGAATTGAACAAAAATGTTTTACCTGTTTGCAGAGCGCTTACCTACGCATACTCCATAGGATACCTACATAACCTACCAATTTTATTAAGTTCTTTGGAAACCACAGTATATACATACCATATATACATCATTTTTATTTCTTTTTTGGTGAGTCATTTTAAGCGTTTATGTGAAGTGTTTATTTTATAAAAGTATTATCAAGTTAGTGCAGCGCAGTAATTGTAATTTTTTTTTTCTCTATGCGTTATAAGGATTTCGGGCAGTTCGGCGATCCCGTGACAGATTCAAGAGTCCGGATCGCCACCCCCGTTATTTTCGGTGTATCTATCCGTAAATCTAATCACCAAGCAACTACAAAGAAAAAATTTGGCTTAAATAATTCAGAATAAAACACTACAGTCACGTTTGTAAATTCTTTCGCATTTAAAAGTAAAATCATTCTTGTTAAAAATAAAAGTAAAATCATTTCAAGTGAAAGTAAAATCATTCCAAGTAAAAGTAAAAGCAGAATCTATCAATCGAAAGCAAAATCATCAATCAACAAGAAGCAAGATTCTACAGACAAGAAGCAAGATAGTTCCTGAACTCCAATTTTAAGTTATTTGCCGTGATAGTAAATTTTTTTTCATTTGTCGAATCAATTTCAATTTGCCACAATTCTCTTTATCTTTTTGCATACTACTAAATATAACCAAAATATTCGCGGTTTATCCACCTATAACTCAAGAACGCTTCAAGCACGCCTCAAGCACGCATCAAGAACGCTTCAGGAAGACGTGTCAAGATCGCATCAAGAACGCTTCAAGAAGACGTGTCAAGAATCACAGTGAATGATACAGGGTGTTACCGAGTTACCAAGAAAATAAAACTTAATTTTTTTTATATGAAAGTATATATGAAAGTGGCACAGTATCTTTATTTTGTCATTGTGTACATTTTTGGGTATTATCCTATTAAACCTTTTTTTTAGTTGAAGGAAGATAAGTCTTTGAATTATTTTGTTTTCGATTTCGTACGGTGGATTGACTTTGTTTCCGTCGGTAACCTTTTATCTTGCCTCTTCATTCAGTTTATGCCCAGACAAAAATTCCGTAGTTGAGCTCAATCTAGGTAGGAAATCTGAGTGCGATTAGCTTAAAGATTTATGCGAAGTTTATGTTATATTTCTTCGGAAACCAGGTGAAGTCCACTATAGTTCGAATGTCGAATATTCCTAATCCTTTATTGATCTACCATTCAATTAGAAATAAAACTAAATTTTTTTGCGATTTTTTTTTTTTGTCAGTGATTAGTATTCCTAATTTACTATTTATCATTGTTACTTACTTACTTAGGTCCTCGGACCTATTACGTCCGTGATGTTTCCCTTACGGGACATAGGGCCTCCACTACACCTACGCGCCATCGTGTACGATTTCTTGAAATATATTTCAGCTCTCTCCAACTTTTCCCCAGTCGTGCCGATTCCTGTTCGACCGTTCTTCGCCATGTACTTCTAGGCCGGCCCACTTGTCTTCCCTCCTGTGTGAGCGGGTTCCACTGCATTGCTTGAGATGCAATGCACCGATCGCCTTTTCGAAGCGTATGGCCAATCCACTGCCACTTTCTTCTTCGTATAATGGAGTCTATGGGCTCCTGACCCGTTCTCGCATGAAGTTCGGCATTGGAGATACGGTTGGGCCAGAAAATCCTCAAGATGTTTCGTAGACATCTATTAACGAAGGTCATTGTTAAGTATGCTATATTTATTTGTAATTATCTCTCTGAATTTTATTTAAAGCCAACCCAAATATAAAGTAATAAATTCGATTTGTAAATTGCGCCATGATGGTTAAATTTATGTGTTTTTCTCAAGCTGCTAGCTTGATGGGCTACTACTAATCTTTGAATTTTCAGGGGATGCGGATGGTAAACAAGTGAGTGATGATAAAAGTGAGCTGAGCAATAAGAAAAGGGTGAGTCTGAGTATTGGGGAAGTTAAAAATCTGGTCGCTTACTTCCAAGGTAGGGTGGGTACAGACCAAGGCTGAGAACACCACAACCCCCTCTAGTGGTAACGTCCGTCCGTTCTTTCCATTTAAAACAATCCTCTATTGTTTTAAAATTTATTTTGTTTTGTATTTTGGCATGTTTAGAGTTTTAGTGATAGGCGAGAATTGAGATGCGTGGACAAGTTCCCACCCATTTCCGGCGAGCTCTAGCCGAGCAGATGCCAGCAATAGCATGCCAGTTCATAGCCCTCAATCAACCAATCAAAAGTTTTCAAGATCTATTCTCTAACCTATTACAAGCTAATGGGTAATTTACCAGCCGCTCGAGTCAGAGTCTCTCGCCCGTTTATGCATACCGGAGTAGACTACGCAGGACCGATAGTAGTCAAGGATTGTAAAGGACGTGGGGGGAAAATCTACAAAGGATATTTCGCCATATTTGTGTGCTTAGCGACCAAGGTAATCCACCTGGAGGGGAGGCGGTTAGTGACATGACTACGCAGGCGTTCCTGGCAGCTTTTCGTAGATTCACGGCACGCCGAGGTATTTACGCTGAAATGTACAGCGATTGCGGAAAGAACTTTGTGGGAGCCAATACTGAACTCCAAAAGATGCTGAAAGCCGCAAACATCGATTGAAACACATATCGACAACAACAACTAACGTCGGAACAAGATGGAACTTCATTCATCCAGCTTCCCCCCACTTCGGAGGATTATGGGTAGCCGGAGTGAAATCCGTAAAGTTTCACTTAAAACGGGTCGTCAGAAATGAGACCCTTAAATTTGAGGTACTCAGCACGCTTCTAGCAGAAATAGAAGCCTGTCTAAACTCGAGGCCTCTATGTCCCTTAACCGACAACCTCGATGACTTTGCCATACTGACACCAGCACACTTTCTTATTGGTTCTTCAGCACATCTTGTGCCGGAAGCAGACTTGACCGAAGAAAAGATTTTTCATCTGGACAGATGGAAAAGGATGCAGGCAGCTGCACCATCGTTTTGGAAGCAGTGGAGTGGAGAATATCTTTCTCGTCTTCAACAGAGACCAAACCGAACCACAGCCACAAATTGACCTGTTCTTGCTAAAGGATGAGCGTTTACCACCTGCTCGCATCACCTCATTGGTTCCTGGAGCAGATAATTTAACTCGTGTCGTCAATTTTAAAACACAATCTGGAGAATTTCGAAGACCAATTACAAAAATTTGCCTTCTACCGTCGAACAAAAGAGCAGATGAAAACGCAGCTGTCTAACCATGGAAGAATATCTATCATGCTGTCAACAAAAAATATCCACTCAAAATTATTTTACTCATTCATACATACAATCTCATATTTTCAAACACTCATCCAATCACATCAAGACATAACACTCATACACCGTTTTATAACACTCATACATCGTTCTATAACACTCAAAAAATTCTGATGCTCTAACAGAAAATCAAAATATTCAACATCAGTCACTCATTTGCATAAATTCACAAAATGTCGTTCACAGAAAATCAAAATATTGGACATATTGAAAGAATGCATTTTTTTTTAAACAATTCACAGTCAAATCACACTCATTCGATATCACTCACAGTCAAATCACACTCATTCGATATCACTCACAGTAAAATCATACTTATTCGATATCACTCACAGGCAAATCACTCATTCGATATCACTCACATTCAAATCACACTCATTCGATAGCACTTCCACTCAAATCACTCACAAACAACCGATTATTTTCAAATATAGAAAAATTAAAACACTCTCTCGAAATTTAAAATCTCACATAAACGAAGTCATCAACAAATAAAGTATAATTGTCATTTCATTATTCACTCAAAACAAATTTAATTCACCGAAAAGTAATTTAAAATCTATTAAAATACAGTCCACTTAAAATTCACATTTAAAATCATTCATCAAAAAATATATATTTATCACACTTAGAATCGGAGCACCCTGTAAAAAACCATTTAAATTCTCATTTTATAACATTTAAATCAATTAAAATCACATCCACTGAAATCACATTCAAAAATAATTTAACAAAAAAAAAAAAAAATATTATTTTTTCACAAACAACACTGAGACACCCTATTCCGAAGAAATCAAACAAGCAGAAACAAGTAATACAAACAAAAAAAAAATAACCATCAATGGAAATACACACAAACATATTGGGGCTTATGGGAAGCACACCAATATGTACTTTTTTATGGGGATGGATAAAATAGACGAACAAACATAATTTTTCAACATAAAAAACAAATTAACACAAAATAAAATTAAAACTCACCTTAATTCATCACCACACAGCACAACACTTGTATATTTTTGCATATTACCGCGAAAATTAACGCATTTAACACTTTAACTTAATAAACAAACCAACCAAAAAAAAAATAGCAACTACAACAAATTACAACCGATGACGGCTTGTGGAATTTGTGGAACAAAAATAAACTACGAGAACGTAATAGATTTCCGGTCATTCACAATTTGCTCTGTTTGATTAGAAATTTGTGTGTGTTTTTGTAATCTATTACTATTTTATTGTTACAAATGTACTAAATATTTGTTTTTTATCGTTTCATGAACATAATTGAAGGAAAACTTAACAAATTTGCGAACCTCGTTCACAGCCGGGGAGAAATATTGAGAGCAGACCCTTAAGAATTATGATGTTCAACAATCTTCAACCACTTTCAACTATGAGCTGTCATTCACGTCGAGTGTCATTTGTCAAAAGTTAATTATGTAAAAAAAGTCCAAGTCATGCTTCTTATATATTTCATTTTAATTCTTTGTAATGTTAATTATATAGTTCTTTTTCTTTGTTTTGAATGTATAAAATTTAAAATAGTGTATAAAATATGTAATTGCCGCAATTTGCATGCGAAATAAAATTCATAATTTTACAACCTTTCAAGAGAAGAACATTGTTTTATTTCGTTATTTGAGCGAAAAATTTTGGTCCATTCTGTGATATCTGTGATATCTGATATCCGTGATATGAAAAGACTGTGAATCGAAATAAAACTGTGATAAAAAAAATTGGAGCTGTGATACTACGTGTCAAGTGCTGTCTTTGTGTCCGGAGTGCCGTCAACGTTCTGGAATTTGCTGTTTTTCCAAAGGAGCAACTGTGCGATTGTCGTACATCTACCTGTTACTCGAGTCCTGTCCAGCGGAGTTCCTGCAATAAAATAAACATTTTCAAGCAATTAAAAGCGTTCAAGTGATTAAAATAATCAATTAAATTAAAAATCAAGAGTGTATAAACCAAAAAAACGTATTTTTTCATCGTTTTTGTGTTGGAGAAATTGCTGCTGGAGTCATATTCGTTATCCAGATATTCATTGCCGTTATTAAGTGTCGAAATCAGTTGCAGTTGTAGGGAGCAGTTATACATTGCTGTTTTCCAGTTAACGTTGTGAATAGCTGTTGTCCTGTGCCGTTTTCTAGAATCATTTTTGCAGTTGCATTGGCACCTTATATGTACATAAATTCATCAGTGTTTTGCGGAGTCCCGGATACCTGAAAACAAAGTTCTATTCATCAAGGAAATCAAAGTGAGTGCTATAATCTTGCATTATATTGATTATATTGATTTATCGTACTATATATTGAGTGTTACAATGAGTGTTTCGGCGTCAGTCAAACTTTTAAAAATTACCTGTGCCCAAGTTGAGAAAAAAAGCAATAGTTTTGAAAATTTGAGTTCTCAGACGAAAACCAAGAACTATTTAATAGGGCGCTTGAATATTTTTTAGAAGATCATTTCAAAAAATTGTGTGACGTATACGATACCATACAAGGTTCTGAAAAGGATAAAGAAATTTTAGATGAGTGTGCGGAAATATACGATAAAACGATGGAAACTTGCCTTTCGTACAAATCAGGAATTTTTAGATGAGTTAGATAAGTTAGATGGGTTGCAATTTGGTGACAAAACAGGAGATGATGGAAAAGACCAGGACAGACGCGACTCTTTTTTGAACGATGCTCCGAGAACATCAAAAAATCGTGAGATAATGCTTACAGCTATAACTCCTCCAACGTTCTTTGGGAATTATAATAATTGGCGTCCATTTCATGATCTCTATGTGTCCATAACAATTCATCACTGTCAAAGATAGAAAAATTAACTTATATAAAATCCTGTCTTAAAGGTAATGCTGTATCTTTATTAGACTACTTACAAGTCAACAACGAGAATTATGATCAGGCATGTACAATTTTAACTTCTTGTTATGCACATAAGAGAATTCTAGTATCCACTCAATTGAAAATCTTTTTCGAACAGCCAATAATCAGCGTTGAATGAGCAGATTCCATCAAAGGTCTCTTAGACAAATCAACAGAAGTGCTGCATGCATTGAAAAACTTAGGTGTTCCAGTAGATAGTTGGGATGTTATAGGGAAGAAAAATTAGGTTTGAGTAAAGAGTTACCTACTCTGAAGGATTTTTCGACCTTTTTGGAAACCAGGTTTCTCTCATTGGAGGTTCTTTGGCAGCAAACTTCAAAATCCAGGAGTGGTTCAAGTAGGGAACAATCAAAGTTCAAACCGAAGGTTTAACATCTGAGGTCTTGTCACAGTATGTAACAAAGGACAGCATTCACTTCGTTCATGCCACTCGTTTTGGAAGCTGGAGGTGTCTGCAAGTGCAAAACATGTTAACCAAACAGGGGTATACGAAAATTGTTTGGCTTACAACCACAAAACATTTCAATGTCCCAGTGAAAAACGATGCTTTCACTGCAAGCAAAAGCATCATACGCTTTTGCACAATGCTCCAATGTTCAATCATGCGCAAAATAATCAATATTTAACTGCTCAGTCCAATCAATCATGTTCTTCCACTTCAAATTCAGCTCCTGCACAAACACAGAATAGAAATAAAAATTCACAATTTATCGTTTCTAACACAAATCAAAATATATACCAAGCTACATCACACATAAATCCAAACGCACCAGCATTCAATCCAGTTAGTAACCAAGCTTTGACAAATGCAACCACTCATAATTATCACGTCTCACACCCGATAAATAAATTGGTTCTACTTGCCACAGCAATTGTCAAAATACAATCATCCAATGGAGAATATATCAACATGAGAGCGCTGATAGATCCGGGTTCAGAAGCAACTTTCATCACAGAACGAGCCGCACAACAACTTAGTTTGCAAAAATGTCGTACATTTATTGAAGTCTCTGGATTTGGAAATAATAAAAATGGTTCTTGTCAAAGCTTTGTAAACATAATTCAAATCGTTACATACCTCTTTTGAAACTCAGGCTAGTGCGTTTGTCTTTAAAACTTTAACTGGCTTACTTCCCAACAGGGAACTTTTTCCAAACCAATGGAATCATATTAAGAGTTTAAGTTTAGCCGATCCTTCTTTTTGCAAACCTTCTAGTGTTGACTTTCTCCTAGGTAGTGATGTCTTTTCTGAAATCGTTTTGCCAGAGACAGTTAGGGGAAATGAGCTTGTAGCACCCATCGCCCAAAATACTCAACTTCGAAGATTTAGGGAAATTGAAAAATATCCGTTTGAAGAACCCGAAACTGGAGAAAACATTGCATGTGAGGGGCACTTCCGGACACACACCAGGCGTTTACCAAATGGACGTTTTGAAGTTTCGTTGCCATTCAAGGAGGGCTTTTACCCAGCACTAGGAGCAAGTCAGCAAGGAGTACTACGAAGATTTCTCCAGCTTGAAAGAAGATTCGACAGCAGTCTTGAACTACACAAACAATATTCAGCCTGCGTATCGGAGTATCTTCAGCTTGATCAGATGGAAGAAGTAGATGTCAGCCAAGGTGAAATTGTTTCACCATTCCATTATGTTGTGCCTCATCATGCCGTGTTTAAGGAGTCCAGCACAACAACGAAGCTGCGGGTAGTTTTCGATGCCGCTTTTAATAGGACCTAAAACGCAAGCAAATATTATGGACATAACATTAAAGTGGAGAAAGTTTAAAATTACCTTGACGGCTGACATCGAAAAAATATACCGGCAAATCCAGATGCGAAAACCAGATTTATTTTATCAGCTGATTTACTGGCGAGACAACAAGACGAATCCTTTGAAGCTGTATCGGTTGAAGACAGTTACTTTTGGAACAGCTTCTGCTCCTTACTTGGCTACCAGAACCTTGAACAAGCTTGCTGATGATAAAAAGGAAATATATTCGGTTCAAGAAATTCAACACAAAGTCACTGAAACCAATCAACTACTCTTATCAGCTGGCTTCCATTTACGCAAATGGACAGGGAAATCAGAAGAAGCTCTAATCAATATCGAACCCCAAGAGCGAGAAGTTGATTTTCTGCTGCCTTTTGATTCTTCTGAACACATCAAGACTTTAGACATAAAATGGCTTCCTGCGAGTGATTCCTTCTCTTTTAAGTGGGCTCAAACCGAAACAACGGAATTCACCAAGAGAACCATTCTGTCAACCATCGCTAAACTTTTTGATCCACTGGGTTGGATATCTACGTGCATGATTTCGGCAAAAATTATCATGCAAAAATTGTGCTTGAAGGGTTTCGCATGGGATGTTCCTGTTCCACTGGATTTGCAGCGAGAATGGAGTTCTCTACGAGCAGATCTGCCAATGCTTCAACATATCCGCATTCCTCGTTGGATTTTCACTGAAAAGGGAAATTTAGAGCTAGAACTGCATGTTTTCAGTGACGCTTCCATGAAGGCATACGGGGCTGTAGTTTATAACAGGATCTTAGACAGATGCGACCATATACATACTCAGCTAGTGATGTCCAAAACCATAGTCGCTCCTCTTAATACTGTTTCACTTCCTCGGCTTGAATTATGCGGTGCTGTTATGTTAGCTCGACTTCTTAGCTATGTTATAAATGTTTTACAGCTAGGTCAAATTAAAACACACGCGTGGACTGATTCCACCATCACACTATGTTGTGTGATGGTGGAATCCATCAAAATGGAAAACTTTTATCAGCAACAGAGTCGCAGAGATACAGAGGCTAACCAACGTCAACATCTGGAAGCATGTTCCAACAAAGCAGAATCCCGCGGACTTGGCGTCAAGAGGAATTTCACCATCTGAGTTGAACAACAGCAGTCTTTGGTGGCGAGGACCAAACTATCTTCAGTCTAAATGGAATTTCGCGTACCCAAGTCCAATAACAACGTTTGATACTGAAGAAGAAATGCGTCCAGTAAAAATTCAACTACATTGTGCCGTCGAAGCTGAAAGCCAAGTTGTTAAATTGTTTCAAAAAATTTCAAATTTGAAAAAACTTGTACAAATCATCGCGTATTGCCGGAGGATTGTTCGTATTTGCCTCAAGAAACTCCCGATGAAACAGTTAAATGTACAACTTACCATTTCAGAGATACAGGATGCAACTTCTAACTGCATAAGAGCTGTCCAGAAAGAAATTTTTTCTGACGAAATAAGAAACTCATTAAAGCAGCCGTCATCATCGAAAAATTTTGGATCGCTTAATCCTTTCATCGATTGTCAGGGTATTTTGCATGTTGGGGAACGTCTTCAAAATTCAAAGTTGCAATATGAACAAAAACACCCAATCATCCTGAAACAAGATCACTGTTTCTCAAAATTACTCATCCGTGAAGCGCATGAAAAAACGCTCCTTGGTGGATTGCGCACCAAATATTGGATTTTTAATCTCAAGCGAACCGTTAAAAAATACATCCATCACTGTACAATCTGTTTCCGTTTCAAGGCCAAACCTATGCAATAGCTAAGGGAACCAGTAAATACACTATATGAAGCCTTAAAGTAAATCAGGGTTACTTACTTTTCTCTATATGATGGAAAGAAAAAAAAAGGAACACTATGTCCATAACAATCCGATGCACTATCTGATTTGTATGGTTATTATACCAATGGGACATGGAGTTTTGTGACTCCATTGGAACATTAAATGTGAACTTTATTAAAACCAGTGTTTCTGTGTTTAACTATTTAATATATTTTTGTTGGTCGAAATAGAAAACAATTTTTGTTTGATGATGTTTTTAAGCTCTTTATCTCCTGTTGTTGTCTTTCAACTTCATCTGTTTGTGCCTGACTTTTGATGGGCCAGACATGAAATAGGGGTTTGGAACTGTTCGCCTTAATAAAGTGGCTGTTCCCAACGAAGCAGAAACACCTTGTATTTGCTGCACCGCCACCTTTATAGACCATCAGACTGGTTGCAAGCACAACACGAACATTGTTGCTCGTTCAGATCACCAGTGTAAAGAATATTCGAGCGTGCCACGTTGTTGCTGCTAAGTGAAGGAGATCAAGATCTCATTTGCCAGCAAAATAAAATTTTGTTGAACAAAATAAATTCTATTTCGGTAGGGAACTTCCTTTCCTTTTGTAAAGCAGCAGCGTCACGTGAAGAGTTCTTCGGTTGGGATCCCTGCGTCAGCACTCGCCGTGTAGCTTGATGTGAACATCTGAAAAAAACAAAATGAATGAAATAAGGACAAAAAAGTAAGCACGATTTTAAAGGACGGTGTATTCTCCATTCCATACCTTTGTCCAAATTGTATTGAAGGCTCTTGGTGTGTTGTGTGGGCTTTCCTATAATATCTGAAAATTACAAATAAAATTATACATAAATTAATTCAAAGTAAACTAGTTATGAGGAAATTAAAACTTACCTCCATTAAACTCCGGCCTTTTGTGTAATTGGTGGCGATAGATTTTGATTTTTTTTTGACGTTTCTCTTTTTGATGTTTTCTAATTTGTCGAGACTCGAAATATAAACCTGGCTGCTAGGGTAGAAAAAAAGAAGCCAATGTTCGGAACGAACACTAGAGGCATTCATGTCGGGTTTACACGGTAAATCATCTCCGCTGTAACCGATTTTTTAATCAGACTTGGGCAAAGTAGTTACAACCACCAAGTGAGACGGACGTTTTTCGCCATCCTATTAGTTTGTACCACCGTATACCTAGAATAAAGAAAACAAAATTTAACTAACTTAAAAATCATCAAATAAGAATTATATACTTATTGTGTGAACAGTGAACAACAAGGGAAATATATACAAATTAAAATAAAATTATAAAACAAGTGAGGTGAGATTTTGTGTTAGAAGCAAATGCGAGTGCAAAGGAATTGAACAAAAATGTTTTACCTGTTTGCAGAGCGCTTACCTACGCATACTCCATAGGATACCTACATAACCTACCAATTTTATTAAGTTCTTTGGAAACCACAGTATATACATACCATATAAACATCATTCTTATTTCTTTTTTGGTGAGTCCTTTTAAGCGTTTATGTGAAGTGTTTATTTAATAAAAGTATTATCAAGTTAGTGCAGCGCAGTAATTGTAATTTTTTTTTTCTCTATGCGTTTTTAGGATTTCGGGCAGTTCGGCGATCCCGTGACAGATTCAAGAGTCCGGATCGCCACCCCCGTTATTTTCGGTGTATCTATCCGTAAATCTAATCACCAAGCAACTACAAAGAAAAAATTTGGCTACAAGAACTGTAAAATAATTCAAAATAAAACACTACAGTTACGTTTGTAAATTCTTTCGCATTTAAAAGTAAAATCATTCTTGTTAAAAATAAAAGTAAAATCATTTCAAGTGAAAGTAAAATCATTCCAAGTAAAAGTAAAAGCAGAATCTATCAATCGAAAGCAAAATCATCAATCAACAAGAAGCAAGATTCTACAGACAAGAAGCAAGATAGTTCCTGAACTCCAACTTTAAGTTATTTGCCGTGATAGTAATTTTTTTTTCATTTGTCGAATCAATTTCAATTTGCCACAAGTCTCTTTATCTTTTTGCATACTACTAAATATAACCAAAATATTCGCGGTTTATCCACCTATAACTCAAGAACGCTTCAAGCACGCCTCAAGCACGCATCAAGAACGCTTCAGGAAGACGTGTCAAGATCGCATCAAGAACGCTTCAAGAAGACGTGTCAAGAATCACAGTGAATGATACAGGGTGTTACCGAGTTACCAAGAAAATAAAACTTAATTTTTTTTATATGAAAGTATATATGAAAGTGGCATTTTGTCATTGTGTACATTTTTGGGTATTATCCTATTAAACCTTTTTTTTTAGTTGAAGGAAGATAAGTCTTTGAATTATTTTGTTTTCGATTTCGTACGGTGGATTGACTTTGTTTCCGTCGGTAACCTTTTATCTTGCCTCTTCATTCAGTTTATGCCCAGACAAAAATTCCGTAGTTGAGCTCAATCTAGGTAGGAAATCTGAGTGCGATTAGCTTAAAGATTTATGCGAAGTTTATGTTATATTTCTTCGGAAACCAGGTGAAGTCCACTATAGTTCGAATGTCGAATATTCCTAATCCTTTACTGATCTACCATTCAATTTTGTCAGTGATTAGTATTCCTAATTTACTATTTATCATTGTTAAGTATGCCAAATTTATTTGTAATTATCTCTCTGAATTGTTTATTTAAAGCCAACCCAAATATAAAGTAATAAATTCGATTTGTAAATTGCGCCATGATGGTTAAATTTATGTGTTTTTCTCAAGCTGCTAGCTTGATGGGCTACAACTAATCTTTGAATTTTCAGGGGATGCGGATGGTAAACAAGTGAGTGATGATAAAAGTGAGCTGAGCAATAAGAAAAGGGTGAGTCTGAGTATTGGGGAAGTTAAAAATCTGGACGCTAACTTCCAAGGTAGGGTGGGTACAGACCAAGGCTGAAAACACCACAACCCCCTCTAGTGGTAACGTCCGTCCGTTCTTTCCATTTTAAACAATCCTCTATTGTTTTAAAATTTAATTTGTTTTGTATTTTGTCATGTTTAGAGTTTTGGTGATAGGCGAGAATTGAGATGCGTGGACAAGTTCCCACCCATTTCCGGCGAGCTCTAGCCGAGCAGATGCCAGCAATAGCATGCCAGTTCATAGCCCTCAATCAACCAATCAAAAGTTTTCAAGATCTATTCTCTAACCTATTACAAGCTAATGGGTAATTTACCAGCCGCTCGAGTCAGAGTCTCTCGCCCGTTTATGCATACCGGAGTAGACTACGCAGGACCGATAGTAGTCAAGGCTTGTAAAGGACGTGGGGGAAAAATCTACAAAGGATATTTCGCCATATTTGTGTGATTAGCGACCAAATCAATCCACCTGGAGGCGGTTAGTGACATGACTACGCAGGCGTTCCTGGCAGCTTTTCGTAGATTCACGGCACGCCGAGATATTTACGCCGAAATGTACAGCGATTGCGGAAAGAACTTTGTGGGAGCCAATACTGAACTCCAAAAGATGCTGAAAGCCGCAAACATCGATTGGAAACACATATCGACAACAACAACTAACGTCGGAACAAGATGGAACTTCATTCATCTAGCTTCCCCCCACTTCGGAGGATTATGGGTAGCCGGAGTGAAATCCGTAAAGTTTCACTTGAAACGGGTCGTCAGAAATGAGACCCTTACATTTGAGGTACTCAGCACGCTTCTAGCAGAAACAGAAGCCTGTCTAAACTCGAGGCCTCTATGTCTCTTAACCGACAACCTCGATGACTTTGCCATACTGACACCAGCACACTTTCTTATTGGTTCTTCAGCACATCTTGTGCCGGAAGCAGACTTGACCGAAGAAAAGATTTCTCATCTGGATAGATGGAAAAGGATGCAGGCAGCTGCACCATCGTTTTGGAAGCAGTGGAGTGGAGAATATCTTTCTCGTCTTCAACCGAACCACAGCCACAAATTGACCTGTTCTTGCTAAAGGATGAGCGTTTACCACCTGCACAAAGGGCTCCTGCTCGCATCACCTCATTGGTTCCTGGAGCAGATAATTTAACTCGTGTCGTCAATCTTAAAACACAATTTTCGAAGACCAATTACAAAAATTTGCCTTCTACCGTCGAACAAAAGAGCAGATGAAAACGCAGCTGTCTAACCATGGAAGAATATCTATCATGCTGTCAACAAAAAATATCCACTCTAAATTATTTTACTCATTCATACATACAAGCTCATATTTTCAATCACTCATCCAATCACATCAGGACATAACACTCATACACCGTTTTATAACACTCATACATCGTTCTATAACACTCAAAAAATTCTGATGCTCTAACAGAAAATCAAAATATTCAACATCAGTCACTTATTTGCATAAACTCACAAAATGTCGTTCACAGAAAATCAAAATATTGGATATATTGAAAGAATGCATTTTTTTTTAAACAATTCACAGTCAAATCACACTCATTCGATATCACTCACAGTCAAATCACACTCGTTCGATATCACTCACAGTAAAATCATACTCATTCGATATCACTAACAGGCAAATCACTCATTCGATATCACTCACATTCAAATCACACTCATTCGATAGCACTTCCACTCAAATCACTCACAAACAACCGATTATTTTCAAATATAGAAAAATTAAAACACTCTCTCGAAATTTAAAATCTCACATAAGCGAAGTAATCAACAAATAAAATATAATTGTCATTCCATTATTCACTCAAAACAAATTTAATTCACCGAAAAGTTATTTTAAATCTATTAAAATACAGTCCACTTAAAATTCACATTTAAAATCATTCATCAAAAAATATATATTTATCACACTTAGAATCGGAGCACCCTGTAAAAAACCATTTAAATTCTCATTTTATAACATTTAAATCAATTAAAATCACATCCACTGAAATCACATTCAAAAATAATTTAACAAAAAAAAAAAAAATATTATTTTTTCACAAACAACACTGAGACACCCTATTCCGAAGAAATCAAACAAGCAGAAACAAGTAATACAAAAAAAAAAAAAAAATAACCATCAATGGAAATACACACAAACATATTGGGGCTTGTGCGAAACACACCAATATGTACTTTTTTATGGGGATGGATAAAATAGACGAACAAACATAATTTTTCAACATAAAAAACAAATTAACACAAAATAAAATTAAAACTCACCTTAATTCATCACCACACAGCACAACACTTGTATATTTTTGCATATTACCGCGAAAATTAACGCATTTAACACTTTAACTTAATAAACAAACGAACCAAAAAAAAAATAGCAACTACAACAAATTACAACCGATGACGGCTTGTGGAATTTGTGGAACAAAAATAAACTACGAGAACGTAATAGATTTCCTGTCATTCACAATTTGCTCTGTTTGATAAGAATTTTGTGTGTGTTTTTGTAATCTATTACTATTTTATTGTTACAAATGTACTACATATTTGTTTTTTATCGTTTCATGAACATAATTGAAGGAAAACTTAACAAATTTGCGAACTTCGTTCACAGCCGGGGAGAAATATTCAGAGCAGACCCTTAAGAATTATGATGTTCAACAATCTTCAACCACTTTCAACTATGAGCTGTCATTCACGTCGAGTGTCATTTGTCAAAAGTTAATTATGTAAAAAAAGTCCAAGTCATGCTTCTTATATATTTCATTTTAATTCTTTGTAATGTTAATTATATAGTTCTTTTTCTTTGTTTTGAATGTATAAAATTTAAAATAGTGTATAAAATATATAATTGCCGCAATTTGCATGCGAAATAAAATTCATAATTTTACAACCTTTCAAGAGAAGAACATTGTTTTATTTCGTTGGAAAATTTATTTGAGCGAAAAATGTTGGTCCATTCTGTGATATCTGTGATATCTGATATCCGTGATATGAAAAGACTGTGAATCGAAATAAAACTGTGATAACAAAAATTGGAGCTGTGATACTACGTGTCAAGTGCTGTCTTTGTGTCCGGAGTGCCGTCAACGTTCTGGAATTTGCTGTTTTTCCAAAGGAGCAACTGTGCGATTGTCGTACATCTACCTGTTATTCGAGTCCTGTCCAGCGGAGTTCTTGCAATAAAATAAACATTTTCAAGCAATTAAAAGCGTTCAAGTGATTAAAATAATCAACTAAATTAAAAATCAAGAGTGTATAAACCAAAAAAACGTATTTTTCATCGTTTTTGTGTTGGAGAAATTGCTGCTGGAGTCATATTCGTTATCCAGATATTCATTGCCGTTATTAAGTGTCGAAATCAGTTGCAGTTGTAGGGAGCAGTTATACATTGCTGTTTTCCAGTTAACGTTGTGAATAGCTGTTGTCCTGTGCCGTTTTCTAGAATCATTTTTGCAGTTGCATTGGCACCTTATATATACATAAATTCATCAGTGTTTTGCGGAGTCCCGGATACCTGAAAACAAAGTTCTATTCATCAAGGAAATCAAAGTGAGTGCTATAATCTTGCATTATATTGATTATATTGATTTATCGTACTATATATTGAGTGTTACAATGAGTGTTTCGGCGTCAGTCAAACTTTTAAAAATTACCTGTGCCCAAGTTGAGAAAAAAAGCAATAGTTTTGAAAATTTGAGTTCTCAGACGAAAACCAAGAACTATTTAATAGGGCGCTTGAATATTTTTTAGAAGATCATTTCAAAAAATTGTGTGACGTATACGATACCATACAAGGTTCTGAAAAGGATAAAGAAATTTTAGATGAGTGTGCGGAAATATACGATAAAACGATGGAAACTTGCCTTTCGTACAAATCAGGAATTTTTAGATGAGTTAGATAAGTTAGATGGGTTGCAATTTGGTGACAAAACAGGAGATGATGGAAAAGACCAGGACAGACGCGACTCTTTTTTGAACGATGCTCCGAGAACATCAAAAAATCGTGAGATAATGCTTACAGCTATAACTCCTCCAACGTTCTTTGGGAATTATAATAATTGGCGTCCATTTCATGATCTCTATGTGTCCATAACAATTCATCACTGTCAAAGATAGAAAAATTAACTTATATAAAATCCTGTCTTAAAGGTAATGCTGTATCTTTATTAGACTACTTACAAGTCAACAACGAGAATTATGATCAGGCATGTACAATTTTAACTTCTTGTTATGCACATAAGAGAATTCTAGTATCCACTCAATTGAAAATCTTTTTCGAACAGCCAATAATCAGCGTTGAATGAGCAGATTCCATCAAAGGTCTCTTAGACAAATCAACAGAAGTGCTGCATGCATTGAAAAACTTAGGTGTTCCAGTAGATAGTTGGGATGTTATAGGGAAGAAAAATTAGGTTTGAGTAAAGAGTTACCTACTCTGAAGGATTTTTCGACCTTTTTGGAAACCAGGTTTCTCTCATTGGAGGTTCTTTGGCAGCAAACTTCAAAATCCAGGAGTGGTTCAAGTAGGGAACAATCAAAGTTCAAACCGAAGGTTTAACATCTGAGGTCTTGTCACAGTATGTAACAAAGGACAGCATTCACTTCGTTCATGCCACTCGTTTTGGAAGCTGGAGGTGTCTGCAAGGGCAAAACATGTTAACCAAACAGGGGTATACGAAAATTGTTTGGCTTACAACCACAAAACATTTCAATGTCCCAGTGAAAAACGATGCTTTCACTGCAAGCAAAAGCATCATACGCTTTTGCACAATGCTCCAATGTTCAATCATGCGCAAAATAATCAATATTTAACTGCTCAGTCCAATCAATCATGTTCTTCCACTTCAAATTCAGCTCCTGCACAAACACAGAATAGAAATAAAAATTCACAATTTATCGTTTCTAACACAAATCAAAATATATACCAAGCTACATCACACATAAATCCAAACGCACCAGCATTCAATCCAGTTAGTAACCAAGCTTTGACAAATGCAACCACTCATAATTATCACGTCTCACACCCGATAAATAAATTGGTTCTACTTGCCACAGCAATTGTCAAAATACAATCATCCAATGGAGAATATATCAACATGAGAGCGCTGATAGATCCGGGTTCAGAAGCAACTTTCATCACAGAACGAGCCGCACAACAACTTAGTTTGCAAAAATGTCGTACATTTATTGAAGTCTCTGGATTTGGAAATAATAAAAATGGTTCTTGTCAAAGCTTTGTAAACATAATTCAAATCGTTACATACCTCTTTTGAAATTCAGGCTAGTGCGTTTGTCTTTAAATCTTTAACTGGCTTACTTCCCAACAGGGAACTTTTTCCAAAACAATGGAATCATATTAAGAGTTTAAGTTTAGCCGATCCTTCTTTTTGCAAACCTTCTAGTGTTGACTTTCTCCTAGGTAGTGATGTCTTTTCTGAAATCGTTTTGCCAGAGACAGTTAGTGGAAATGAGCTTGTAGCACCCATCGCCCAAAATACTCAACTTCGAAGATTTTGGGAAATTGAAAAATATCCGTTTGAAGAACCCGAAACTGGAGAAAACATTGCATGTGAGGGGCACTTCCGGACACACACCAGGCGTTTACCAAATGGACGTTTTGAAGTTTCGTTGCCATTCAAGGAGGGCTTTCACCCAGCACAAGGAGCAAGTCAGCAAGGAGTACTACGAAGATTTCTCCAGCTTGAAAGAAGATTCGACAGCAGTCTTGAACTACACAAACAATATTCAGCCTGCGTATCGGAGTATCTTCAGCTTGATCAGATGGAAGAAGTAGATGTCAGCCAAGGTGAAATTCTTTCACCATTCCATTATGTTGTGCCTCATCATGCCGTGTTTAAGGAGTCCAGCACAACAACGAAGCTGCGGGTAGTTTTCGATGCCGCTTTTAATAGGACCTAAAACGCAAGCAAATATTATGGACATAATATTAAAGTGGAGAAAGTTTAAAATTACCTTGACGGCTGACATCGAAAAAATATACCGGCAAATCCAGATGCGAAAACCAGATTCCTTTTATCCTCTGATTTACTGGTGAGACAACAAGACGAATCCTTTGAAGCTGTATCGGTTGAAGACAGTTACTTTTGGAACAGCTTCTGCTCCTTACTTGGCTACCAGAACCTTGAACAAGCTTGCTGATGATAAAAAAGAAATATATTCAGTTCAAGAAACTCAACACAAAGTCACTGAAACCAATCAACTACTCTTATCAGCTGGCTTCCATTTACGCAAATGGACAGGGAATTCCGAAGAAGCTCTAATAAATATCGAACCCCAGGAGCGAGAAGTTGATTTTCTGCTGCCTTTTGATTCTTCTGAACACATCAATACTTTAGACATAAAATGGCTTCCTGCGAGTGATTCCTTCTCTTTTAAGTGGGCTCAAACCGAAACAACGGAATTCACCAAGAGAACCATTCTGTCAACCATCGCTAAACTTTTTGATCCACTGGGTTGGATATCTACGTGCGTGATTTCGGCAAAAATTATCATGCAAAAATTGTGTTTGAAGGGTTTAGCATGGGATGTTCCTGTTCCACTGGATTTGCAGCGAGAATGGAGTTCTCTGCGAGCAGATCTGCCAGTGCTTCAACATATCCGCATTCCTCGTTGGATTTTCACTGAAAAGGGAAATTTAGAGCTAGAACTGCATGTTTTCAGTGACGCTTCCATGAAGGCATACGGGGCTGTAGTTTATAACAGGATCTTAGACAGAAGCGACCATATACATACTAAGCTAGTGATGTCCAAAACCATAGTCGCTCCTCTTAATACTGTTTCACTTCCTCGGCTTGAATTATGTGGTGCTGTTATGTTAGCTCGACTTCTTAGCTATGTTATAAATGTTTTACAGCTAGGTCAAATTAAAACACACGCGTGGACTGATTCCACCATCACACTATGTTGTGTGATGGTGGAATCCATCAAAATGGAAAACTTTTATCAGCAACAGAGTCGCAGAGATACAGAGGCTAACCAACGTCAACATCTGGAAGCATGTTCCAACAAAGCAGAATCCCGCGGACTTGGCGTCAAGAGGAATTTCACCATCTGAGTTGAAGAACAGCAGTCTTTGGTGGCGAAGACCAGACTATCTTGAGTCTTAATGGAATTTCGCGTACCCAAGTCCAATAACAACGTTTGATACTGAAGAAGAAATGCGTCCAGTAAAAATTCAACTACATTGTGCCGTCGAAGCTGAAAGCCAAGTTGTTAAATTGTTTCAAAAAATTTCAAATTTGAAAAAACTTGTACAAATCATCGCGTATTGCCGGAGGATTGTTCGTATTTGCATCAAGAAACTCCCGATGAAACAGTTAAATGTACAACTTACCATTTCAGAGATACAGGATGCAACTTCTAACTGCATAAGAGCTGTCCAGAAAGAAATGTTTTCTGACGAAATAACAAACTCATTAAAGCAGCCGTCATCATCGAAAAATGTTGGATCGCTTAATCCTTTCATCGATTGTCAGGGTATTTTGCATGTCTTCAAAATTCAAAGTTGCAATATGAACAAAAACACCCAATCATCCTGAAACAAGATCACTGTTTCTCAAAATAACTCATCCGTGAAGCGCATGAAAAAACGCTCCTTGGTGGATTGCGCACCAAATATTGGATTTTTAATCTCAAGCGAACCGTTAAAAAATACATCCATCACTGTACAATCTGTTTCCGTTTCAAGGCCAAACCTATGGAACAGCTTGTTGTGTACCTCTGTAAGGGAACCAGTAAATACACTATATAAAGCCTTAAAGTAAATCAGGGTTACTTACTTTTCTCTATATGATGGAAAAAAAATTAACACTATGTCCATAACAATCCGATCCACTATCTGATTTGTATGGTTATTATACCAATGGGACATGGAGTTTTGTGACTCCATTGGAACATTAAATGTGAACTTTATTAAAACCAGTGTTTCTGTGTTTAACTATTTAATATATTTTTGTCGGTTGAAATAGAAAACAATTTTTGTTTGATGATGTTTTTAAGCTCTTTATCTCCTGTTGTTGTCTTTCAACTTCATCTGTTTGTGCCTGACTATTGATGGGCCAGACATGAAATAGGGGTTTGGAACTGTTCGCCTTAATAAGGTGGCTGTTCCCAACAAAGCAGAAAAACCTTGTATTTGCTGCACCGCCACCTTTATTGACCATCAGACTGGTTGCAAGCACAACACGATCATTGTTGCTCGTTCAGATCACCGGTGGCGGTGTAAGGAAAATTCGAGCGAGCCACGTTGTTGCTGCTAAGTGAAGGAGATCAAGACCTCATTTGCCAGCAAAATAAAATTTTGTTGAACAAAATAAATTCTCTTTCGGTAGAGAACTTCCTTTCCATTTGTTAAGCAGCAGCGTCACGTGAAGAGTTGTTCGGTTGGGATCCCTGCGTCAGCACTCGCCGTGTAGCTTGATGTGAACATCTGAAAAAAAAATTAATGAAATAAGGAAAAAAAAGTAAGCACGATGTTAAAGGACGGTGTATTTTCCATTCCATACCTTTATCCAAATTGTATTGAAGGCTCTTGTTGGTGTGTTGTGTGGGCTTCCCTATAATATCTGAAAATTACAAATAAAATTATACATAAATTAATTAAAAGTAAACTAGTTATGAGGAAATTGAAAGTTACCTCCATTAAACTCCGACATTTTGTGTAATTGGTGGCGATAGATTTTGATTTTTTTTGACGTTACTCTTTTTGATGTTTTCTAAGTTTTCGAGACTCGAAATATAAACCTGGCTGCTAGGGTAGAAAAAAAGAAGCCAATTATCGGAACGAACCGCTGAAACCGATTTTTTGATCAGACTTGGGCAAAGTAGTTACAACCACCAAGCGAGACGGAGGATTTTCGCCATCCTATTAGTTTGTACCACCGTACACCTAGAACAAAGAAAACAAAATTTAACTAACTTAAAAATCATCAAATAAGAATTATATAATTATTGTGTGAACAACAAGGGAAATATATACAAATTAAAATAAAATTATAAAACAAGTGAGGTGAGATTTTGTGTTAGAAGCAAATGCGAGTGCAAAGGAATTGAACAAAATTTTGTTTACCTGTTTTCAGAGCGCTTACCTACGCATACTCCATAGGATACCTACATAACCTACCAATTTTATTAAGTTCTTTGGAAACCACAGTATATACATACCATATAAACATCATTCTTATTTCTTTTTTGGTGAGTCCTTTTAAGCGTTTATGTGAAGTGTTTATTTAATAAAAGTATTATCAAGTTAGTGCAGCGCAGTAATTGTAATTTTTTTTTCTCTATGCGTTTTTAGGATTTCGGGCAGTTCGGCGATCCCGTGACAGATTCAAGAGTCCGGATCGCCACCCCCGTTATTTTCGGTGTATCTATCCGTAAATCTAATCACCAAGCAACTACAAAGAAAAAATTTGGCTACAAGAACTGTAAAATAATTCAAAATAGAACACTACAGTTACGTTTGTAAATTCTTTCGCATTTAAAAGTAAAATCATTCTTGTTAAAAATAAAAGTAAAATCATTTCAAGTGAAAGTAAAATCATTCCAAGTAAAAGCAGAATCTATCAATCGAAAGCAAAATTATCAATCAACAAGAAGCAAGATTCTACAGACAAGAAGCAAGATAGTTCCTGAACTCCAATTTTAAGTTATTTGCCGTGATAGTAAATTTTTTTTCATTTGTCGAATCAATTTCAATTTGCCACAATTTTTTTTTATCTTTTTGCATACTACTAAATATAACCAAAATATTCGCGGTTTATCCACCTATAAATCAAGAACGCTTCAAGCACGCCTCAAGCACGCATCAAGAACGCTTCAAGAAGACGTGTCAAGATCGCATCAAGAACGATTCAAGAAGACGTGTCAAGAATCACAGTGAATGATACAGGGTGTTACCGAGTTACCAAGAAAATAAAACTTAATTTTTTTTATATGAAAGTATATATGAAAGTGACACAGTATCTTTATTTTGTCATTGTGTACATTTTTGGGTATTATCCTATTAAACCTTTTTTTTAGTTGAAGGAAGATAAGTTTTTGAATTATTTTGTTCTCGATTTCGTACGGTGGATTGACTTTGTTTCCGTCGGTGACCTTTTATCTTGCCTCTTCATTCAGTTTATGCCCAGACAAAAATTCCGTAATTGAGCTCAATCTAGGTAGGAAATCTGAGTGCGATTAGCTTAAAGATTTATGCGAAGTTTATGTTATATTTCTTCGGAAACCAGGTGAAGTCCACTATAGTTCGAATGTCGAATATTCCTAATCCTTTATTGATCTACCATTCAATTAGAAATAAAACTAAAATTTTTTGCGATTTCTTTTTTTTTGTCAGTGATTAGTATTCCTAATTTACTATTCATCATTGTTAAGTATGCTAAATTTATTTGTAATTATATCTCTGAATTGTTTATTTAAAGCCAACCCAAATATAAAGTAATAAATTCGATTTGTAAATTGTGCCATGATGGTTAAATTTATGTGTTTTTCTCAAGCTGCTAGCTTGATGGGCTACTACTAATCTTTGAATTTTCAGGGGATGCGGATGGTAAACAAGTGAGTGATGATGAAAGTGAGCTGAACAATAAGAAAAGGGTGAGTCTGAGTATTGGGGAAGTTAAAAATCTGGTCGCTAACTTCCAAGGTAGGGTGGGTACAGACCAAGGCTGAGAACACCACAACCCCCTCTAGTGGTAACGTCCTTCCGTTCTTTCCATTTAAAAAAATCCCCTATTGTTTTAAAATTTAATTTGTTTTGTATTTTGTCATGTTTAGAGTTTTGGTGATAGGCGAGAATTGAGATGCGTGGACAAGTTCCCACCCATTTCCGGCGAGCTCTAGCCGAGCAGATGCCAGCAATAGCATGCCAGTTCATAGCCCTCAATCAACCAATCAAAAGTTTTCAAGATCTATTCTCTAACCTATTACAAGCTAATGGGTAATTTACCAGCCGCTCGAGTCAGAGTCTCTCGCCCGTTTATGCATACCGGAGTAGACTACGCAGGACCGATAGTAGTCAAGGCTTGTAAAGGACGTGGGGGAAAAATCTACAAAGGATATTTCGCCATATTTGTGTGATTAGCGACCAAATCAATTCACCTGGAGGCGGTTAGTGACATGACTACGCAGGCGTTCCTGGCAGCTTTTCGTAGATTCACGGCACGCCGAGATATTTACGCCGAAATGTACAGCGATTGCGGAAAGAACTTTGTGGGAGCCAATACTGAACTCCAAAAGATGCTGAAAGCCGCAAACATCGATTGGAAACACATACTGACAACAACAACTAACGTCGGAACAAGATGGAACTTCATTCATCCAGCTTCCCCCCACTTCGGAGGATTATGGGTAGCCGGAGTGAAATCCGTAAAGTTTCACTTGAAACGGGTCGTCAGAAACGAGATCCTTACATTTGAGGAACTCAGCACGCTTCTAGCAGAAATAGAAGCCTGTCTAAACTCGAGGCCTCTATGTCCCTTAACCGACAACCTCGATGACTTTGCCATACTGACACCAGCACACTTTCTTATTGGTTCTTCAGCACATCTTGTACCGGAAGCAGACTTGACCGAAGAAAACATTTCTCATCTGGACAGATGGAAAAGGAATCAGGCTGCTGCACCATCGTTTTGGAAGCAGTGGAGTGGAGAATATCTTTCTCGTCTTCAACAGAGACCAAACCGAACCACAGCCACAATTGACCTGTTCTTGCTGAAGGATGAGCGTTTACCACCTGCACAAAGGGCTCCTGCTCGCATCACCTCATTGGTTCCTGGAGCAGATAATTTAACTCGTGTCGTCAATCTTAAAACACAATTTTCGAAGACCAATTACAAAAATTTGCCTTCTACCGTCGAACAAAAGAGCAGATGAAAACGCAGCTGTCTAACCATGGAAGAATATCTATCATGCTGTCAACAAAAAATATCCACTCAAAATTATTTTACTCATTCATACATACAAGCTCATATTTTCAAACACTCATCCAATCACATCAAGACATAACACTCATACACCGTGTTATAACACTCATACATTGTTCTATAACACTCAAAAAATTCTGATGCTCTAACAGAAAATCAAAATATTCAACATCAGTCACTCATTTGCATAAACTCACAAAATGTCGTTCACAGAAAATCAAAATATTGGACATATTGAAAGAATGCATTTTTTTTTTTTTAACAATTCACAGTCAAATCACACTCATTCGATATCACTCACAGTAAAATCATACTCATTCGATATCACTCACAGGCAAATCACTCATTCGATATCACTCACATTCAAATCACACTCATTCGATAGCACTTCCACTCAAATCACTCACATACAACCGATTATTTTCAAATATAGAAAAATTAAAACACTCTCTCGAAATTTAAAATCTCACATAAACGAAGTCATCAACAAATAAAATATAATTGTCATTTCATTATTCACTCAAAACAAATTTAATTCACCGAAAAGTAATTTAAAATCTATTAAAATACAGTCCACCTAAAATTCACATTTCAAATCATTCATCAACAAATATATATTTATCACATTTAGAATCGGAGCACCCTGTAAAAAACCATTTAAATTCTCATTTTATAACAGTTAAATCAATTAAAATCACATCCACTGAAATCACATTCAAAAAAAATTAACAAAAAAAAAATATTATTTTTTCACAAACAACACTGAGACACCCTATTCCGAAGAAATCAAACAAGCAGAAACAAGCAATACAAACAAAAAAAAATAACCATCAATGGAAATACACACAAACATATTGGGGCTTGTGCGAAACACACCAATATGTACTTTTTTATGGGGATGGATAAAATAGACGAACAAACATAATTTTTCAACATAAAAAACAAATTAACACAAAATAAAATTAAAACTCACCTTAATTCATCACCACACAGCACAACACTTGTATATTTTTGCATATTACCGCGAAAATTAACGCATTTAACACTTTAACTTAATAAACAAACGAACCAAAAAAAAAATAGCAACTACAACAAATTACAACCGATGACGGCTTGTGGAATTTGTGGAACAAAAATAAACTACGAGAACGTAATAGATTTCCTGTCATTCACAATTTGCTCTGTTTGATTAGAATTTTGTGTGTGTTTTTGTAATCTATTACTATTTTATTGTTACAAATGTACTAAATATTTGTTTTTTATCGTTTCATGAACATAATTGAAGGAAAACTTAACAAATTTGCGAACTTCGTTCACAGCCGGGGAGAAATGTTGAGAGCAGACCCTTAAGAATTATGGTGTTCAATAATCTTCAACCACTTTCAACTATGAGCTGTTATTCACGTTGCAAAGTCTGTAGCTGGATAACGCTTGGAATATATATATTTTGACTTTTACTCCTTAGCAATTTAGACGTGGTACGGCGAGTAGCCTAGTAAACCTTGACCCAAAAGCGAGTAGCTCTTTAGGGCGTCTATATTACTATAATTATATCAAAAATTGGTTTGACTCCAGCGAGTTGCTTAATTAAGTGAAACACAATCTTTGAATGTAGAATAAGAAGTAAGTGTTTTAATTTTATTCTTCTCTTTTTATACAAAATTTGTCAATAAAATAATGCCTGTATTGGTATTCAACAATACTTCGATATTCAATAAGAATTCCCATAAAATGCAGCATCAGCATAATAGCCATGCACTTCAAGTGTTTTGGGCTAGCTTGCTTATGATGCATATTTTACTACCATAAGTCAGCGACCCTTAATTATGTTTGTTTTTCTTCAATCACTGTATATTTGGTGTCATATTATATAGCTTGTGCACTGAAGGTGCCAGTTGAACTATATGAGCATTTATTTATAGCTATATGCACAATGCACTGAGTGTGCCAACGGAAATATGAATGTTGTATTGTTTGTGCTTTGGCTTTGCTATAGCTGATCATGAAATGTAATGCGATGGGAATATGGATATTAAACATCGAAGCAGGTTGAATGTTCTATTAATTGTTTTGAGGTTTGAGGCAATTAATTAAGTGATCGCTGGTGCGATCCCTTCACACCACCCTTCCTGGGATAAAAAGGAGAAATCATAACATGGAATGATTTCTTCTTTTTTTTTATGCGATACTTGTACATCAAGGGATCTTGCTTAGTTTGTTATTTGATTTTTTTTTTGTTTGTATTTACAATTTTCTGTCTTACAATATTTTTTTTTTTTTTTTTTGTAAATATATAGATTTTAATTTATTAATAGTTTTTATCTAGTTAACCCGGGTTAATAAAAATTATGTATAAAACTAAATGATAGTTAAGTACTTATATATTTAATTATTCTTATATAACATTTTTTGTTTAAAATCATGTACCTATATTTAGTATTTAATTTCTTAATTCTAACGATCCTACAATAATAACATATATATATAAAAAGGTTTTAATCTATTTTTATGAACTGTCATTGTTTTGTTTTCATATTTAATATCGCAGTTCACCCCATTTTGAGATAGTATTTCGTATGGACCAATATAGATTGGGTCTACCTTTTTTCTATTTTCATTTCTTAACAAAACTAGACTTCCTACGTTAAAATCTGAAGCCTTTGCTTTTACATCTGTATCGTACCTCGTCTTCCTATTAATTTTCTTGCTTATCAAAGTATCCCTAGCGTCTTTATGAGCTATTTGTAGTTTGTGTTTTAAGTCTATCACGTAGTCTTCGTAGTTGTACACTGGATCTTCTTTATTTGTGAGATTGGAAGGTAAATTACATTGTCTTCCAAATACTAATTCAAAAGGTGTGTACCCTGTTTCTGAATGTACTGAAGTGTTGTAACAGAAAACATAATAGGGTAGCCAGTTGCTCCAATCTGTATGTTTTTCCGATACATAACTCCTAAGATAAGCTCCTAAAACTTTATAGGAATTCTCTAACGCTCCAATGCTTTCATGATGGTAAGCAGTGGACTGTAGTTGATCTATCTTTAACAAACTACACATATCTTTAAAAACTTTATTTATAAACTCGGTACCTTGATCAGATGCTATAGTTCCAGGGACTCCATATCTAAGAATAAAAGATTCGATGAGCCCTTTAGCTACTGTATTAGCTTCCTTATTTGGTAAAGCTATTGCTTCAGTGAATTTACTTAATTCGTCTTGAAGAGAAAGAATATATTTTGACCCATTTTTTGATTCGTCAAGGGGTCCTACTAAATCAAGAAAAATTTTATCGAAGCCTGATTCTGCTGTTGACGTTATAGTCATAGGTTGCTTCTTTGGTTGTATATGTTTGTTACGTTGACATATTGGGCAGTGCTTAACGTATGTCGTCACATCGTTTTGCATGCCTGTCCAATAATATCTTTTTTTAATGTTTCGCAACATGCGATTTATACCAGCATGTCCACTCGTTGGTTACATATGATAATCATTTAGTATTAATTTAATTTTGCAAGGGTCTGTTATTTTAATTTTTTCATCTATTATGTGCACTTTTATTTTACTTTCTTTAAATATTCCTTCTATCATTTTCTTTAATATATTTATTTTTTCTTTATGACGGCCGTTTGTTATTTTTTTTAATTCTTCTTTAGTAATATAAATATTTTTAATTGATAAAGGTCCGCAAATTGTACGCACGTCCCTCAACAACATTTTGTCAAATGATGCTGATCGGTCAATAGTGCCATTCTTGGATTCCTTTTCATTATTCATTTGCGGTTCACAATTTTTCTGTACGTCCCTCAACAACATTTTGTCAAATGATGCCGATCGGGCATTAGTACTTATCTTGGACCAGTTTAAAATTAAACAATTACTTCCTGGAATATATCCCAATATAAGATTTGGACTTAATACTCTAGTACCCTTTATTTTTGCAAAATCTTCATCTTCTTCTTTAAAACTGCTAATTATTTTTAACTCAACTACTTTCAAACCCGTTTCCGGAGCTTTTAAAAGTTCACTGATGATCTTTTCTTTTTCTACTTTTTCTTTTGGGGGATTTTCTTTGCTTATATCGGATTTCTTTGATTGTGCTCTTGTTGTGACACAAACGTAAAGTTTTTGTAAGTCTTCTGAATGAATTTGTATTCTACTTAGAGCATCTGCAGTGCAGTTATTTTTCCCTGGTGTATACTCTACATAAAAAGTATATTCTTCTATTAATAGTCTAAATTTGGTTAATCGACTGGAAGGTTCTTTAAGTGAAAATAGATATACTAAAGGCCTATGATCGGATAATATTTTAAAACGTCTTCCGAAAAGATACGGTCTGAAATGCTTTACTGCCCAAACTATAGCAAGTAATTCTTTTTCTATAGTACTATAATTCTTTTCTGCTTTATTAAGAGATTTACTTACGTAGCAATTGGTTTATCATCATAATTGGATAACACAGAACCTAAAGCAAATCCATATGCGTCTGTTCGGAGTATGAATTCTTTTTCAAAATTTGGGAACTGAAAAACATTTGGACTTATTAGCACTTCCTTAAGTAAATTAAAAGATGTTTTGCAATCTTCAGAGAATTTAAAATCTACGTTCTTTCTTAATAACCGATTTAAAGGTATTGCCAGTGTAGCAAAGTTTGGTATGAATTTTCGGTAATAGTTAGCAAATGCTACGAATCTTCTTACTTCATCTGCGTTTTTGGGAGTTGGGTAATTTTTCATTACATTCGACTTAGATGAATCCGGTATAATACCATTACTGGATATTATGTGTCCTAAATATAAAACTTCTTTTCTAAGAAAAGCACATTTTCTAGGATGGATTTTAAGATTCACTACCCTAAATCTTTCAAAAACTTCCATTAAATTTTTATTATGGTCTTCTAAATTTCTACCGAAGACTATTAAATCGTCAAGATATACAAAACAACGTGAGTAAGTTAGACCTGACATAGCTACAGACATCATTCTTGAAAAAGTGCTGGGTGATATTTTTATACCCATGGGAAGTCGTTTCATTTGATAATGTCCGTTTTCTGTTGAAAAGGCCGTGCAAGGTCTGCTATTTTTCTCTAATTCCATTTGATAATAACCTTGACTTAAATCTATGCATGAAAAATATGTTGCACCTCCAACCATATCAAATATGTCAGTTATATTGGGTAATGGAAATTTATCATCCTCAATAACATCGTTTACTTTTCTATAATCAATTACCAATCTGATTTTTTGTATTCCCGTTATGGGATCTTTTTTCTTGGGAACTACAAGAATAGGTGAGTTCCAGGCGGATATTGAAGGTTCTATTATATCATCTTTGAGCATCTTTTCTACTTCTGTTTGAATATCTTTTTTCTGAGAATGAGGTTATCTATATGGTTTGGTATATTTTGCAGTAGCTCCTTCCTTGAGTGATATGTGGGCCTGACCTATATGTGTGTATGTTAATTTGTCGCTTTCTAGGTGAAAAATATCTTGAAATTTAGAACATATAGCTTTGAGTTCGTATTTTTCCTCCTCATTAAGAGTTTCGAAATTTATTTCATTAAGTAACTGTTTTGTTCGTAAATTTGAAGGTTTTATAGTTTGTTCGTATGCTATAGTATGGTATTCTGATATTGGTGTGGACTTGGGTTCTATCCATTTGATTCTTACTTCGGATTCTCGGGTATTTAAAATTTTAATTGGAATTTTACCGTTTCTCGACTGAGAAATAGAATTTGCCATAAAAACTACTTCACAAAGTTCTTGTGAATCGAATATTCTTGTATCTAAATGTTTACTATTAAGCCAATAGGTGGCTTCGGATCTGGGTGCGATGGTAAGTGAAATAAGTTGTTCTGAGTTTAATATTGGAAAGCTTCTGAAGATAATTTTAATACAAAGTGTTCTAGATCTATTACTGCCCCAAAATCTTTAAGAAAATCAGCACCAATGATTCCATCTACAGGTACTGGAAATGAGTCTTGTACTACATGAAAAGTATAGGATGTTTCGTGTTGTCCTATTGTAACGCTATTTATGCTAGTGCCTACTGTTCTTAAATTACCGGAAATACCCTGTATTGTTATTTTATTATTTTCATTTATTTTTGTATTTTTATCCAGAACTCCTTGTTTAATTGTGCAAATTGATGCTCCTGTATCTAATAAAAATCTTATACCTGATTTATTGTTAATCTTAAATTTTACATATAGGCCGTTTGTTATGCCCCCTGCACATATAGCTATGTGTTGTTTTGGGCTTACAGATTTCCCCCCGATAGGTCGGCTTCCCCCTCGGTGGGTATTTCGTTTCCCTCATTTATAATATAAGTTGTTTCCCTTTCCCTATTATTATTTCGGTTATTCTTCACCGCGTTTCTTTCATTGCCTCTTATGTTGGAATTATTTTGATAAGTATTGTCCCTTCTATAAAAATTAGATTGGTTATTATTTTGTCTATTTATGTTATTTGGATTGGTTCTATTAGTGTTATTATATTGAATAGAATTGTTATTCTGTGGCGAATTAAAACGTGGTTGGTAATATGAACGTTGGTAATTGTTATTATTGTTAAAATTATTTTGCCTTGGAAAATTTTGAAAGTAATTGCTACGAAAATTTGTTTGTCGTGGAAAATTTCTATTCATGTTACTAGAATTATTAGTATTATTTCGGTAGTTATTGTGAAAACTCCGAGGTGAAAAACCCTGGTTTGTTTGGTTTTGGGCATTAGAATAACTAAAATTGTTGGCATATCTGATATTTTCTGTTACTTGGGCTGTACTTGGAGCTAACTCTAAAAGATGTGTTATAGCATCTTGCATTTTTGTATGCCTTGCACTATCCAAAATTATCTTGTATCTATCATTAACTCCTTGTTTTAAAAACGCTAAACCTCTACGTTCATTTGCTGCTGTTAATGTTTCTCTAGACTGCTCCCCTTGTATGGTTATTTCTAATTCTGTCATTTTTAATACTAAGTGTTCTATCTCTGACACGAATTCTAGCATAGGTCGATTTTTTTGACGTGATCTATCTAGTTTAGCTTGAATACTCTCTATTGTGTCCTTATCTCCGCATTTCGCAATTAAATTTTGTTTTAATTGTTCAATTGTTATAATTTTTGCGGTTCCTAATTCAGTCAATGCCCTTCCTTGGATTTTACATTTCAATATGAATTTGATTAGCATAGGTTTTGAAAGTTCATTTAATGTATCATGGTAAAACTCTATATTATTTATGAAATCCCTAATATTTTCTGCTCTTTTGTCATTTGCCTCGCAATTAAGTACAGGCAACTTTTGTGCCTTACTAAAATCAAATTCTGCCATTTTGTCTGTATTTTTTGTTGTTACTAAAATTGGTTCTTTTTCTATGTCTTCTTGCTTTATACTAGCTGTAATTCTTTCTAAGGCCTCTTTTTGATATCTATATAAATTATCGTAAAGTGGCCGAAGGTCGTTTTTCCCTTGTTCGGATAATGTTTGTTCTAAGAGTTTAGCCTGAATACGCGCTCTTTTAAAAATTTCTTCAACTTGTTCTTTTTTTTGTTTTCCTGACTCTTTTCGACCTTTTTCTATTCGGTCCGTCTTTTCTCAGGTTTCTCAAGATGTGGTGAAGTTCTTCGATAATATTAGTCAGATTTTCCATTAGTTTTTTGATACATAATTTTAAGAAGAATATTATTATTATAACTAATAAAATTGATAAAAAGTCTATTTCATAGTTAGATTTTTCATTAAGTTTATTCAATTGAGGTCCGTTGTTGTTCACAACTACCTCTTCTATTTTCGATTGTCCTTTACCCATTATTTAGAGACGCTTTTTGTTGTTCTCTACCAGGAACTCCTTTTCGTCTTGTTGTCTTTGTCTTCTTTTCTTCTGCCTGGAGGAGCGGATAGCTCCCTTTAGATTTCTTATCTCTTTTAGATATTTTTGTCTTCCTTCTGTAGATAGGCCAGGTATGTTTGCTAGCCTATACAGCTCGATGAGGTGTTGTTTAAGCTTCACCTGTTTTCTCCCTCTTTTGCTTACTGGTGGAATGGTTGCTTCAGGTGTCCGTTTTATGCTGTTTCTTCTTTTATAATACTCTATACTGATAGGTTTTGGTCCTGCCTCCACTGTTTTCTGTTGGTTAATTAGAGCTTGTGTCTGCTCTATTAGATTGGCTGCAAAAGCCAGGCGAATTTTCTCTGACATCTAAGTGGATGTGTCCCATGCAACGTCTTGTTCCTTCTTGTTGGTTGTAGATATCGTCGACGATGTCAATGGTGTAAATGCCTCTGACCGGTTGAAAGTTATCAAATCTGCAGCACAGGTTGTCTTGTCGGAGCTCGAGCAGATCTTCTTGTCAGCTTCGCTCAAAGTCTTCTTCTTAGTCCTTTAGCCTGGCAAGATCGCCATGCAAAGTCTGTAGCTGGATAACGCTTCGAATATATATATTTTGACTTTTACTCCTTAGCAACTTAGACGTGGTACGGCGAGTAGCCTAGTAAACCTTGACCCAAAAGCGAGTAGCTCTTTAGGGCGTCTATATTACTAAAATTATATCAAAAATTGGTTTGACTCCAGCGAGTTGCTTAATTAAGTGAAACACAATCTTTGAATGTAGAATAAGAAGTAAGTGTTTTAATTTTATTCTTCTCTTTTTATACTAAATTTGTCAATAAAATAATGCCTGTATTGGTATTCAACAATACTTCGATATTCAATAAGAATTCCCATAAAATGCAGCATCAGCATAATAGCCATGCACTTCAAGTGTTTTGGGCTAGCTTGCTTATGATGCATATTTTACTACCATAAGTCAGCGACCCTTAATTATTTTTGTTTTTCATATTATATAGCTTGTGCACTGAAGGTGCCAGTTGAACTATATGAGCATTTATTTATAGCTATATGCACAATGCACTGAGTGTGCCAACGGAAATATTAATGTTGTATTGTTTGTGCTTTGGCTTTGCTATAGCTGATCATGAAATGTAATGCGATGGGAATATGGATATTAAACATCGAAGCAGGTTGAATGTTCTATTAATTGTTTTGAGGTTTGAATCAATTAATTAAGTGATCGCTGGTGCGATCCCTTCACAACGTCGAGTGTCATTTGTCAAAAGTTAATTATGTAAAAAAAGTCCAAGTCATGCTTCTTGTATATTTCATTTTAATTCTTTGTAATGTTAATTAAGTGAAACACAATCTTTGAATGTAGAATAAGAAGTAAGTGTTTTAATTTTATTCTTCTCTTTTTATACAAAATTTGTCAATAAAATAATTCCTGTATTGGTATTCAACAATACTTCGATATTCAATAAGAATTCCCATAAAATGCAGCATCAGCATAATAGCCATGCACTTCAAGTGTTTTGGGCTAGCTTGCTTATGATGCATATTTTACTACCATAAGTCAGCGACCCTTAATTATTTTTGTTTTTCATATTATATAGCTTGTGCACTGAAGGTGCCAGTTGAACTATATGAGCATTTATTTATAGCTATATGCACAATGCACTGAGTGTGCCAACGGAAATATTAATGTTGTATTGTTTGTGCTTTGGCTTTGCTATAGCTGATCATGAAATGTAATGCGATGGGAATATGGATATTAAACATCGAAGCAGGTTGAATGTTCTATTAATTGTTTTGAGGTTTGAATCAATTAATTAAGTGATCGCTGGTGCGATCCCTTCACAACGTCGAGTGTCATTTGTCAAAAGTTAATTATGTAAAAAAAGTCCAAGTCATGCTTCTTGTATATTTCATTTTAATTCTTTGTAATGTTAATTATATAGTTCTTTTTCTTTGTTTTTAATGTATAAAATATAAAATAGTGTATAAAATATATAATTGCCGCAATTTGCATGCGAAATAAAATTCATAATTTTACAACCTTTCAAGAGAAGAACATTGTTTTATTTCGTTGGAAAATTTATTTGAGCGAAAAATTTTGGTCCATTCTGTGATATCTGTGATATGAAAAGACTATGAATCGAAATAAAACTGTGATAAAAAAAATTGGAGCTGTGATACTACGTGTGAAGTGCTGTCTTTGTGTCCGGAGTGCCGTCAACGTTCTGGAATTTGCTGTTTTTCCAAAGTAGCAACTGTGCGATTGTCGTACATCTACCTGTTATTCGAGTCCTGTCCAGCGGAGTTCCTGCAATAAAATAAACATTTTCAAGCAATTAAAAGCGTTCAAGTGAGTAAAATAATCAATTAAATTAAAAATCAAGAGTGTATAAACCAAAAAAACGTATTTTTTAAAATCGTTTTTGTGTTGGAGAAATTGCTGCTGGAGTCATATTCGTTGTCCAGATATTCATTGCCGTTAATAAGTGTCGAAATCAGTTGCAGTTGTAGGGAGCAGTTATACATTGCTGTTTTCCAGTTCCGTTGTGAATAGCTGTTGTCCTGTGCTGTTTTCTGGAATCATTTTTGCAGTTGCATTGGCACCTTATATGTACATAAATTCATCAGTGTTTTGCGGAGTCCCGGATACCTGAAAACAAAGTTCTATTTATCAAGGAAATCAAAGTGAGTGCTATAATCTTGCATTATATTGATTATATTCATTTATCGTACTATATATTGAGTGTTACAATGAGTGTTTCGGCGTCAGTCAAACTTTTAAAAATTACCTGTGCCCACGTTGAGAAAAATATCAATAGTTTTGAAAATTTGAATTCTCAGACGAAAACCAAGAACTATTTAATAGGGCGCTTGAATATTTTTTAGAAGATCATTTCAAAAAATTGTGTGACGTATACGATACCATACAAGGTTCTGAAAAGGATAAAGAAATTTTAGATGAGTGTGCGGAAATATACGATAAAACGATGGAAACTTGCCTTTTGTACAAATCAGGAATTTTTAGATGAGTTAGATAAGTTAGATGGGTTGCAATTTGGTGACAAAACAGGAGATGATGGAAAAGACCAGGACAGACGCGACTCTTTTTTGAACGATGCTCCGAGAACATCCAAAAATCGTGAGATAAGGCTTCCAGCTACAAATCCTCCAACGTTCTTTGGGAATTATAATAATTGGCGTCCATTTCATGATCTTTATGTGTCCATAACAATTCATCACTGTCAAAGATAGAAAAATTAACTTATATAAAATTCTGTCTTATAGGTAATGCTGTATCTTTATTAGACTACTTACAAGTCAACAACGAGAATTATGATCAGGCATGTACAATTTTAACTTCTTGTTATGCACATAAGAGAATTCTAGTATCCACTCAATTGAAAATCTTTTTCGAACAGCCAATAATCAGCGTTGAAAGAGCAGATACCATCAAAGGTCTCTTAGACAAATCAACAGAAGTGCTGCATGCATTGAAAAACTTTGGTGTTACAGTAGATAGTTGGGATGTTATAGTTGTTTTTACTCTGCTTCAAAAACTACCAACGAATACACAACAGTTATGGGAAGAAAAATTAGGTTTGAGTAAAGAGTTACCTACTCTGAAGGATTTTCGACCTTTTTGGAAACCAGGTTTCTCTCATTGGAGGTTCTTTGTCAGCAAACTTCAAAATCCAGGAGTGGTTCAAGTAGGGAACAATCAAAGTTCAAACCGAAGGTTTAACATCTGAGGTCTTGTCACAGTATGTAACAAAGGACAGCATTCACTTCGTTCATGCCACCCGTTTTGGAGGCTGGAGGTGTCTGCAAGGGCAAAACATGTTAACCAAACAGGGGTATACGAAAATTGTTTGGCTTACAACCACAAAACATTTCAATGTCCCAGTGAAAAACGATGCTTTCACTGCAAGCAAAAGAATCATACGCTTTTGCGCAATGCTCCAATGTTCAATCATGCGCAAAATAATCAATATTTAACTGCTCAGTCCAATCAATCATGTTCTTCCACTTCAAATTCAGCTCCTGCACAAACACAGAATAGAAATAAAAATTCACAATTTATCGTTTCTAACACAAATCAAAATATATACCAAGCTACATCACACATAAATCCAAACGCACCAGCATTCAATCCAGTTAGTAACCAAGCTTTGACAAATGCAACCACTCATAATTATCACGTCTCACACCCGATAAATACATTGGTTTTACTTGCCACAGCAATTGTTAAAATACAATCATCCAATAGAGAATATATCAACATGAGAGCGCTGATAGATCCGGGTTCAGAAGCAACTTTCATCAAAGAACGAGCCGCACAACAACTTAGTTTGCAAAAATGTCGTACATTTATTGAAGTCTCTGGATTTGGAAATAATAAAAATGGTTCTTGTCAAAGCTTTGTAAACATAATTCAAATCGTTACATACCTCTTTTGAAACTCAGGCTAGTGCGTTTGTCTTTTTGTTCCCAACAGGGAACTTTTTCCAAACCAATGGAATCATATTAAGAGTTTAAGTTTAGCCGATCCTTCTTTTTGCAAACCTTCTAGTGTTGACTTTCTCCTAGGTAGTGATGTCTTTTCTGAAATCGTTTTGCCAGAGACAGTTAGGGGAAATGAGCTTGTAGCACCCATCGCCCAAAATACTCAACTTCGAAGATTTTGGGAAATTGAAGAATATCCGTTTGAAGAACCCCAAACTGGAGAAAACATTGCATGTGAGGGGCACTTCCGGACACACACCAGGCGTTTACCAAATGGACGTTTTGAAGTTTCGTTGCCATTCAAGGAGGGCTTTCACCCAGCACTAGGAGCAAGTCAGCAAGGAGTACTACGAAGATTTCTCCAGCTTGAAAGGCGATTCAACAGCAGTCTTGAACTACACAA
The DNA here is from genome assembly GCA_949320155.1 of Melangyna quadrimaculata. Classification (NCBI taxonomy): domain Eukaryota; kingdom Metazoa; phylum Arthropoda; class Insecta; order Diptera; family Syrphidae; genus Melangyna; species Melangyna quadrimaculata. The sequence continues at coordinate 292,168,279 of OX439483.1, forward strand.
ACAATATTCAACCTGCGTATCGGAGTATCTTCAGCTTGATCAGATGGAAGAAGTAGATGTCAGCCAAGGTGAAATTCTTTCACCATTCCATTATGTTGTGCCTCATCATGCCGTGTTTAAGGAGTCCAGCACAACAACGAAGCTGCGGGTAGTTTTCGATGCCGCTTTTAATAGGACCTAAAACGCAAGCAAATATTATGGACATAATATTAAAGTGGAGAAAGTTTAAAATTACCTTGACGGCTGACATCGAAAAAATATACCGGCAAATCCAGATGCGAAAACCAGATTTCTTTTATCAGCTGATTTACTGGCGAGACAACAAGACGAATCCTTTGAAGCTGTATCGGTTGAAGACAGTTACTTTTGGAACAGCTTCTGCTCCTTACTTGGCTACCAGAACCTTGAACAAGCTTGCTGATGATAAAAAGGAAATATATTCAGGGCAAGAAACTCAACACAAAGTCACTGAAACCAATCAACTACTCTTATCAGCTGGCTTCCATTTACGCAAATGGACAGGGAATTCCGAAGAAGCTCTAATAAATATCGAACCCCAAGTTGATTTTCTGCTGCCTTTTGATTCTTCTGAACACATCAAGACTTTAGACATAAAATGGCTTCCTGCGAGTGATTCCTTCTCTTTTAAGTGGACTCAAACCGAAACAACGGAATTCACCAAGTGAACCATTCTGTCAACCATCGCTAAACTTTTTGATCCACTGGGTTGGATATCTCCGTGCGTGATTTCGGCAAAAATTATCATGCAAAAATTGTTCCACTGGATTTGCAGCGAGAATGGAGTTCTCTACGAGCAGATCTGCCAGTGCTTCAACATATCCGCATTCCTCATTGGATTTTCACTGAAAAGGGAAATTTAGAGCTAGAACTGCATGTTTTCAGTGACGCTTCCATGAAGGCATACGGGGCTGTAGTTTATAACAGGATCTTAGACAGAAGCGACCATATACATACTCAGCTAGTGATGTCCAAAACCATAGTCGCTCCTCTTAATACTGTTTCACTTCCTCGGCTTGAATTATGCGGTGCTGTTATGTTAGCTTGACTTCTTAGCTATGTTATAAATGTTTTACAGCTAGGTCAAATTAAAACACACGCGTGGACTGATTCCACCATCACACTATGTTGGATAGCTGCACCCCCATCAAAATGGAAAACTTTTATCAGCAACAGAGTCGCAGAGAGACAGAGGCTAACCAACGTCAACATCTAGAAGCATGTTCCAACAAAGCAGAATCCCGCGGACTTGGCGTCAAGAGGAATTTCACCATCTGAGTTGAAGAACAGCAGTCTTTGGTGGCGAGGACCAGACTATCTTGAGTCTAAATGGAATTTCGCGTACCCAAGTCCAATAACAACGTTTGATACTGAAGAAGAAATGCGTCCAGTAAAAATTCAACTACATTGTGCCGTCGAAGCTGAAAGCTAGAAGATGTCTTGGGTAAATTGGATTATAAACCCAATATCATTACCAAATACGTAGATGACCTGTTTGTTGTCATTAAATCTCAAGAAGTGCAAAAAACACTAAATGCATTGAACTCTTTCAACAATAAAATTAAATTCACCGTCGACATGGGATCAAATGGTGAACTTCCATATCTGGATGTGAAAGTCTTGAGGCGAAATGATAGGTTGGTTTTCGATTGGTATAAAAAACCTACCTATTCAAGTCGCCTAATTAATTTTCATTCCAAACAACCGAAACCAATAATTATCAACACGGCGCAAAACTTCATCAATCGTGTTCTTGACACAAGCGATGTTTCCTTCCACCAGAAGAATATAAATATTATCCGTAATACCCTGTACTTCAATTCTTTTCCCCCCATCATTGTCAACTAGCTCATCAAAAACTACCAACAAACGGAAAAAGACAATAAAGTTGATAGCCGACAAGCTATTGTGTACAAGAGTGCACTTTTCATTCCCCACCTCTCCAACCACATCGTCACCGCACCAATAAGAGACAAGACGTAGACAAAAATAGCTTTCAAGTCTGCAAATCCCCTGAAAGACAAGCTTTTCACTAATATTAAAGGGAAAGTGGATTAGATGGAGAAAGCCAAAATTGTTTATAAGATAAATTGCTTGGGTGCGAAAGAGACAACTTGTTCATCGGTCTATATAGGTACATCCAAGCAAAAACTAAAAAATCGTCTGTCTGGTCATAGATCAGATTTAAACAGCGGGGCTGCACAAAAAACTGCACTAGCTCGCCACTGTTTGCAAGAAAAACATAAACCAGATTTGGATAATGTGGAGATTTTGCAAACAGAGCAACATTATTCAAAGAGAATGTTGCTGGAGATGCTACATATTATTAACAACAACAATGCTGTCAACCGAAGATCAGACTGTGAAAAGCTCAGCAGTGCATACAGCCAACTGATTAAGCGACCAACACACAGTAGGATAAAGTATAGGTGATTGTTTAGAGAAATGGACGTTTTTTTCCTGTCCACCAGTAAATTTAAAATTCAAATTCAAATTTAAAAACTTACTAATTAATGTTATTTCTTTGTAATAGATTTTGTTGTTTGAGAATATTGTGTATAATGAGTGATTTTCTTAAATTAAATCTTTGAATATTGTTTGTAAGTTACTTGACGTCATATATAATATTTCTTTATATTAATGTATGTATGTATTACTTTTATATTTTTTTATAAATAAAGGCCTGATGAAAAGCATAAACATGCTCGAAACGTTGCATATTAAATAACATCTGTAATTATTGACCTACAGCCCACTAAAAGTTATATATTCTTTTATTTCGTTGGAAAACTTATTTGAACGAAAAATTTTGCTCCATTCGGGCCATATAATTTTTAACAATATTAATCTGTGATATGAAAAGACTGTGAATCGAAATAAAACTGTGATAAAAAAAATGGAGCTGTGAAGTGCTGTCTTTGTGTCCGGAGTGCCGTCAACGTTCTGGAATTTGCTGTTTTTCCAAAGGAGGTACTGTGCGATTGTCGTACATCTACCTGTTATTCGAGTCCTGTCCAGCGGAGTTCCTGCAATAAAATAAACATTTTCAAGCAATTAAAAGCGTTCAAGTGAGTAAAATAATCAATTAAATTAAAAATCAAGAGTGTATAAACCAAAAATTGCTGCTGGAGTCATATTCGTTGTTCAGATATTCATTGCCGTTATTATGTGTCGAAATAAGTTGCAGTTGTCCGGAGCAGTTATACATTGCTGTTTTCCAGTTCCGTTGTGAATAGCTGTTGTCCTGTGCCGTTTTCTGGAATCATTTTTGCAGTTGCATTGGCACCTCATATATACATAAATTCATCAGTGTTTTGCGGAGTCCCGGATACCTGAAAACAAAGTTCTATTCATCAAGGAAATCAAAGTGAGTGCTATAATCTTGCATTATATTGATTATATTGATTTATCGTCCTATAAATTGAGTGTTACAATGAGTGTTTCGGCGTCAGTCAAACTTTTAAAAATTACCTGTGCCCACGTTGAGAAAAATAGCAATAGTTTTGAAAATTTGAGTTCTCAGACGAAAACCAAGAACTATTTAATAGGGCGCTTGAATATTTTAGAAGATCATTTCAAAAAATTGTGTGACGTATACGATACCATACAAGGTTCTGAAAAGGATAAAGAAATTTTAGATGAGTGTGCGGAAATATACGTTAAAAGGATGGAAACTTGCCTTTCGTACAAATCAGGAATTTTTAGATGAGTTAGATAAGTTAGATGGGTTGCAATTTGATGACAAAACAGGAGATGATGGAAAAGACCAGAACAGGCGCGACTCTTTTTTGAACGATGCTCCGAGAACATCCAAAAATCGTGAGATAAGGCTTCCAGCTACAAATCCTCCAACGTTCTTTGGGAATTATAATAATTGGCGTCCATTTCATGATCTTTATGTGTCCATAACAATTCATCACTGTCAAAGATAGAAAAATTAACTTATATAAAATCCTGTCTTAAAGATAATGCTGTATCTTTATTAGACTACTTACAAGTCAACAACGAGAATTATGATCAGGCATGTACAATTTTAACTTCTTGTTATGCACATAAGAGAATTCTAGTATCCACTCAATTGAAAATCTTTTTCGAACAGCCAATAATCAGCGTTGAAAGAGCAGATACCATCAAAGGTCTCTTAGACAAATCAACAGAAGTGCTGCATACATTGAAAAACTTAGGTGTTCCAGTAGATAGTTGGGATGTTATAGTTGGTTTTACTCTGCTTCAAAAACTACCAACGAATACACAACAGTTATGGGAAGAAAAATTAGGTTTGAGTAAAGAGTTACCTACTCTGAAGGATTTTTCGACCTTTTTTGGAAACCAGGATTCTCTCATTGGAGGTTCTTTGTCAGCAAACTTCAAAATCCAGGAGTGGTTCAAGTAGGGAACAATCAAAGTTCAAACCGAAGGTTTAACATCTGAGGTCTTGTCACAGTATGTAACAAAGGACAGCATTCACTTCGTTCATGCCACCCGTTTTGGAGGCTGGAGGTGTCTGCAAGGGCAAAACATGTTAACCAAACAGGGGTATACGAAAATTGTTTGGCTTACAACCACAAAACATTTCAATGTCCCAGTGAAAAACGATGCTTTCACTGCAAGCAAAAGAATCATACGCTTTTGCGCAATGCTCCAATGTTCAATCATGCGCAAAATAATCAATATTTAACTGCTCAGTCCAATCAATCATGTTCTTCCACTTCAAATTCAGCTCCTGCACAAACACAGAATAGAAATAAAAATTCACAATTTATCGTTTCTAACACAAATCAAAATATATACCAAGCTACATCACACATAAATCCAAACGCACCAGCATTCAATCCAGTTAGTAACCAAGCTTTGACAAATGCAACCACTCATAATTATCACGTCTCACACCCGATAAATACATTGGTTTTACTTGCCACAGCAATTGTTAAAATACAATCATCCAATAGAGAATATATCAACATGAGAGCGCTGATAGATCCGGGTTCAGAAGCAACTTTCATCAAAGAACGAGCCGCACAACAACTTAGTTTGCAAAAATGTCGTACATTTATTGAAGTCTCTGGATTTGGAAATAATAAAAATGGTTCTTGTCAAAGCTTTGTAAACATAATTCAAATCGTTACATACCTCTTTTGAAACTCAGGCTAGTGCGTTTGTCTTTAAAAGTTTAACTGGCTTACTTCCCAACAGGGAACTTTTTCCAAACCAATGGAATCATATTAAGAGTTTAAGTTTAGCCGATCCTTCTTTTTGCAAACCTTCTAGTGTTGACTTTCTCCTAGGTAGTGATGTCTTTTCTGATCAGATGGAAGAAGTAGATGTCAGCCAAGGTGAAATTCTTTCACCATTCCATTATGTTGTGCCTCATCATGCCGTGTTTAAGGAGTCCAGCACAACAACGAAGCTGCGGGTAGTTTTCGATGCAGCTTTTAATAGGACCTAAAACGCAACCAAATATTATGGACATAATATTAAAGTGGAGAAAGTTTAAAATTACCTTGACGGCTGACATCGAAAAAATATACCGGCAAATCCAGATGCGAAAACCAGATTTCTTTTATCAGCTGATTTACTGGCGAGACAACAAGACGAATCCTTTGAAGCTGTATCGGTTGAAGACAGTTACTTTTGGAACAGCTTCTGCTCCTTACTTGGCTACCAGAACCTTGAACAAGCTTGCTGATGATAAAAAGGAAATATATTCAGTGCAAGAAACTCAACACAAAGTCACTGAAACCAATCAACTACTCTTATCAGCTGGCTTCCATTTACGCAAATGGACAGGGAATTCCGAAGAAGCTCTAATAAATATCGAACCCCAAGAGCGAGAAGTTGATTTTCTGCTGCCTTTTGATTCTTCTGAACACATCAAGACTTTAGACATAAAATGGCTTCCTGCGAGTAATTCCTTCTCTTTTAAGTGGACTCAAACCGAAACAACGGAATTCACCAAGAGAACCATTCTGTCAACCATCGCTAAACTTTTTGATCCACTGGGTTGGATATCTCCGTGCGTGATTTCGGCAAAAATTATCATGCAAAAATTGTGGTTGAAGGGTTTAGCATGGGATGTTCCTGTTCCACTGGATTTGCAGCGAGAATGGAGTTCTCTACGAGCAGATCTGCCAGTGCTTCAACATATCCACATTCCTCATTGGATTTTCACTGAAAAGGGAAATTTAGAGCTAGAACTGCATGTTTTCAGTGACGCTTCCATGAAGGCATACGGGGCTGTAGTTTATAACAGGATCTTAGACAGAAGCGACCATATACATACTCAGCTAGTGATGTCCAAAACCATAGTCGCTCCTCTTAATACTGTTTCACTTCCTCGGCTTGAATTATGCGGTGCTGTTATGTTAGCTTGACTTCTTAGCTATGTTATAAATGTTTTACAGCTAGGTCAAATTAAAACACACGCGTGGACTGATTCCACCATCACACTATGTTGTGTGATGGTGGAATCCATCAAAATGGAAAACTTTTATCAGCAACATAGTCGCAGAGATACAGAGGCTGGAAGCATGTTCCAACAAAGCAGAATCCCGCGGACTTGGCGTCAAGAGGAATTTCACCATCTGAGTTGAAGAACAGCAGTCTTTGGTGGCGAGGACCAGACTATCTTGAGTCTAAATGGAATTTCGCGTACCCAAGTCCAATAACAACGTTTGATACTGAAGAAGAAATGCGTCCAGTAAAAATTCAACTACATTGTGCCGTCGAAGCTGAAAGCCAAGTTGTTAAATTGTTTCAAAAAATTTCAAATTTGAAAAAAACTTGTACAAATCATCGCGTATTGCCGGAGGATTGTTCGTATTTGCATCAAGAAACTCCCGATGAAACAGTTAAATGTACAACTTACCATTTCAGAGATACAGGATGCAACTTCTAACTGCATAAGAGCTGTCCAGAAAGAAATTTTTTCTGACGAAATAAAAAACTCATTAAAGCAGCTGTCATCATCGAAAAATGTTGGATCGCTTAATCCTTTCATCGATTGTCAGGGTATTTTGCATGTTGGGGAACGTCTTCAAAATTCAAAGTTGCAATATGAACAAAAACACCCAATCATCCTGAAACAAGATCACTGTTTCTCAAAATTACTCATCCGTGAAGCGCATGAAAAAACGCTCCTTGGTGGATTGCGCACCAAATATTGGATTTTTAATCTCAAGCGAACCGTTAAAAAATACATCCATCACTGTACAATCTGTTTCCGTTTCAAGGCCAAACCTATGCAACAGCTTGTTGTGTACCTCTGTAAGGGAACCAGTAAATACACTATATAAAGCCTTAAAGTAAATCAGGGTTACTTACTTTTCTCTATATGATGGAAAAAAAATGAACACTATGTCCATAACAATCCGATCCACTATCTGATTTGTATGGTTATTATACCAATGGGACATGGAGTTTTGTGACTCCATTGGAACATTAAATGTGAACTTTATTAAAACCAGTGTTTCTGTGTTTAACTATTTAATATATTTTTGTCGGTTGAAATAGAAAACAATTTTTGTTTGATGATGTTTTTAAGCTCTTTATCTCCTGTTGTTGTCTTTCAACTTCATCTGTTTGTGCCTGACTATTGATGGGCCAGACATGAAATAGGGGTTTGGAACTGTTCGCCTTAATAAGGTGGCTGTTCCCAACGAAGCAGAAAAACCTTGTATTTGCTGCACCGCCACCTTTATTGACCATCAGACTGGTTGCAAGCACAACACGATCATTGTTGCTCGTTCAGATCACCGGTGCGGTGTAAGGAAAATTCGAGCGTGCCACGTTGTTGCTGCTAAGTGAAGGAGATCAAGACCTCATTTGCCAGCAAAATAAAATTTTGTTGAACAAAATAAATTCTATTTCGGTAGAGAACTTCCTTTCCATTTGTTAAGCAGCAGCGTCACGTGAAGAGTTGTTCGGTTGGGATCCCTGCGTCAGCACTCGCCGTGTAGCTTGATGTGAACATCTGAAAAAAAAAATTAATGAAATAAGGAAAAAAAAGTAAGCACGATGTTAAAGGACGGTGTATTTTCCATTCCATACCTTTATCCAAATTGTATTGAAGGCTCTTGTTGGTGTGTTGTGTGGGCTTCCCTATAATATCTGAAAATTACAAATAAAATTATACACAATTAATTAAAAGTAAACTAGTTATGAGGAAATTGAAACTTACCTCCATTAAACTCCGACATTTTGTGTAATTGGTGGCGATAGATTTTGATTTACTCTTAAGTTACTCTTTTTGATGTTTTCTAATTTTTCGAGACTCGAAATATAAACCTGGCTGCTAGGGTAGAAAAAAAGAAGCCAATGATCGGAACGAACCGCTGAAACCGATTTTTTGATCAGACTTGGGCAAAGTAGTTACAACCACCAAGCGAGACGGAGGATTTTCGCCATCCTATTAGTTTGTACCACCGTACACCTAGAACAAAGAAAACAAAATTTAACTAACTTAAGAATCATCAAATAAGATTTATATACTTATTGTGTGAACAACAAGGGAAATATATACAAATTAAAATAAAATTTTAAAACAAGTGAGGTGAGATTTTGTGTTAGAAGCAAATGCGAGTGCAAAGGAATTGAACAACATTTTGTTTACCTGTTTGCAGAGCGCTTACCTACGCATACTCCATAGGATACCTACATAACCTACCAATTTTATTAAGTTCTTTGGAAACCACAGTATATACATACCATATATACATCATTTTTATATCTATTTTGGTGATTCCTTTTAAGCGTTTATGTGAAGTGTTTATTTAATAAAAGTATTATCAAGTTAGTGCAGCGCAGTAATTGTAATTTTTTTTTCTCTATGCGTTATAAGGATTTCGGACAGTTCGGCGATCCCGTGACAGATTCAAGAGTCCGGATCGCCACCCCCATTATTTTCGGTGTATCTATCCGTAAATCTAATCACCAAGCAACTACAAAGAAAAAATTTGGCTACAAGAACTGTAAAATAATTCAAAATAGAACACTACAGTTACGTTTGTAAATTCTTTCGCATTTAAAAGTAAAATCATTCTTGTTAAAAATAAAAGTAAAATCATTTCAAGTGAAAGTAAAATCATTCCAAGTAAAAGTAAAAGCAGAATCTATCAATCGAAAGCAAAATTATCAATCAACAAGAAGCAAGATTCTACAGACAAGAAGCAAGATAGTTCCTGAACTCCAATTTTAAGTTATTTGCCGTGATAGTAAATTTTTTTTCATTTGTCGAATCAATTTCAATTTGCCACAATTTTTTTTTATCTTTTTGCATACTACTAAATATAACCAAAATATTCGCGGTTTATCCACCTATAAATCAAGAACGCTTCAAGCACGCCTCAAGCACACATCAAGAACGCTTCAAGAAGACGTGTCAAGATCGCATCAAGAACGCTTCAAGAAGACGTGTCAAGAATCACAGTGAATGATACAGGGTGTTACCGAGTTACCAAGAAAATAAAACTTAATTTTTTTTATATGAAAGTATATATGAAAGTGGCACAGTATCTTTATTTTGTCATTGTGTACATTTTTGGGTATTATCCTATTAAACCTTTTTTTTAGTTGAAGGAAGATAAGTTTTTGAATTATTTTGTTCTCGATTTCGTACGGTGGATTGACTTTGTTTCCGTCGGTGACCTTTTATCTTGCCTCTTCATTCAGTTTATGCCCAGACAAAAATTCCGTAATTGAGCTCAATCTAGGTAGGAAATCTGAGTGCGATTAGCTTAAAGATTTATGCGAAGCTTATGTTATATTTCTTCGGAAACCAGGTGAAGTCCACTATAGTTCGAATGTCGAATATTCCTAATCCTTTATTGATCTACCATTCAATTAGAAATAAAACTAAAATTTTTTGCGATTTCTTTTTTTTTGTCAGTGATTAGTATTCCTAATTTACTATTTATCATTGTTAAGTATGCTAAATTTATTTGTAATTATATCTCTGAATTGTTTATTTAAAGCCAACCCAAATATAAAGTAATAAATTCGATTTGTAAATTGTGCCATGATGGTTAAATTTATGTGTTTTTCTCAAGCTGCTAGCTTGATGGGCTACTACTAATGTTTGAATTTTCAGGGGATGCGGATGGTAAACAAGTGAGTGATGATGAAAGTGAGCTGATCAATAAGAAAAGGGTGAGTCTGAGTATTGGGGAAGTTAAAAATCTGGTCGGTAACTTCCAAGGTAGGGTGGGTACAGACCAAGGCTGAGAACACCACAACCTCCTCTAGTGGTAATGTCCGTCCGTTCTTTCCATTTAAAACAATCCTCTATTGTTTTAAAATTTATTTTGTTTTGTATTTTGGCATGTTTAGAGTTTTGGTGATAGGCGAGAATTGAGATGCGTGGACAAGTTCCCACCCATTTCCGGCGAGCTCTAGCCGAGCAGATACCAGCAATAGCATGCCAGTTCATAGCTCTCAATCAACCAATCAAAAGTTTTCAAGATCTATTCTCTAACCTATTACAAGCTAATGGGTAATTTACCAGCCGCTCGAGTCAGAGTCTCTCGCCCGTTTATGCATACCGAAGTAGACTACGCAGGACCGATAGCAGTCAAGGCTTGTAAAGGACGTGGGGGAAAAATCAACAAAGGATATTTTGCCATATTTGTTTGCTTAGCGACCAAAGCAATCCACCTGGAGGTGGTTAGTGACATGACTACGCAGGCGTTCCTGGCAGCTCTTCGTAGATTCACGGCACGCCGAGGTATTTACGCCGAAATGTACAGCGATTGCGGAAAGAACTTTGTGGGAGCCAATACTGAACTCCAAGAGATGCTAAAAGCCGCAAATATCGATTGAAAACACATATCGACAACAACAACTAACGTCGGAACAAGATGGAACTTCATTCATCCAGCTTCCCCCCACTTCGGAGGATTATGGGTAGCCGGAGTGAAATCCGTAAAGTGACTTTGCCATACTGACACCAGCACACTTTCTTATTGGTTCTTCAGCACATCTTGTACCGGAAGCAGACTTGCACCATCGTTTTGGAAGCAGTGGAGTGGAGAATATCTTTCTCGTCTTCAACAGAGACCAAAATGGTTAAAAACCGAACCACAGCCACAAATTGGAGACCTGTTCTTGCTGAAGGATGAGCACAATGGGCTCTTGCTTGCATCACCTCATTGGTTCCTGGAGCAGATAATTTAACTAGTGTCGTCAATCTTAAAACACAATCTGGAGAATTTCGAAGACCAATTACAAAAATTTGCCTTCTACCGTCGAACAAAAGAGCAGATGAAAACGCAACTGTCTAACCATGGAAGAATATCTATCATGCAGTCAACAAAAAATGTCCACTCAAAATTATTTTACTTATTCACACATACAAGCTCATATTCAAACACTCATCCAATCACATCAAGACATAACACTCATACACCGTTTTATAACACTCATACATCGTTCTATCACACTCAAAAAATTCTGATGCTCTAACAGAAAATCAAAATATTCAACATCAGTCACTCATTTGCATAAACTCACAAAATGTCGTTCACAAAAAATCAAAATATTGGACATATTGAAAGAATGCATTTTTTTTAAGCAATTCCCAGTCAAATCACACTCATTCGATATCACTCACAGTCAAATCAAACTCATTCGATATCACTCACAGTGAAATCATACTCATTCGATATCACTCACCGGCAAATCACTCATTCAATATCACTCACATTCAAATCACACTCATTCGATAGCACTTCCACTCAAATCACTCACACACAACCGATTATTTTCAAATATAGAAAAATTAAAACACTCTCTCGAAATTTAAAATCTCACATAAACGAAGTCATCAACAAATAAAATATAATTGTCATGTCATTATTCACTCAAAACAAATTTATTTCACCGAAAAGTAATTAAAAATCTATTAAAATACAGTCCACTTAAAATTCACATTTAAAATCATTCATCAAAAAATATATATTTATCACAATTAAAATCGGAGCACCCTGTAAAACACCATTTAAATTCTCATTTTATAACAGTTAAATCAATTAAAATCACATCCACTGAAATCACATTCAAAAAAAAATTAACAAAAAAAAAATATTATTTTTTCACAAACAACACTGAGACACCCTATTCCGAAGAAATCAAACAAGCAGAAACAAGTAATACAAACAAAAAAAAAAAAAATAACCATCAATGGAAATACACACAAACATATTGGGGCTTATGGGAAACACACCAACATGTACTTTCTTATGGGGATGGATAAAATAGACGAACAAACATAATTTATCAACATAAAAAAACAAATTAACACAAAATAAAATAACTCACCTTAATTCATCACCACACAGCACAACACTTGTATATTTTTGCATATTACCGCGAAAATTAACGCATTTAACACTTTAACTTAATAAACAAACGAACCAAAAAAAAAAATAGCAACTACAACAAATTACAACCGATGCCGGCTTGTGGAATTTGTGGAACAAAAATAAACTACGAGAACGTTATAGATTTCCTGTCATTCACAATTTGCTCTGTTTGATTAGAATTTTGTGTGTGTTTTTGTAATCTATTACTATTTTATTGTTACAAATGTACTAAATATTTGTTTTTTATCGTTTCATGTTGAAGGAAAACTTAACAAAATTGCGAACTTCGTTCACAGCCGGGGAGAAATGTTGAGAGCAGACCCTTAAGAATTATGATGTTCAACAATCTTCAACCACTTTCAACTATTAGCTGTCATTCACGTCGAGTGTCATTTGTCAAAAGTTAATTATGTAAAAAAAGTCCAAGTCATGCTTCTTATATATTTCATTTTAATTCTTTGTAATGTTAATTATATAGTTCTTTTCCTTTGTTTTTAATGTATAAAATATAAAATAGTGTATAAAATATATAATTGCCGCAATTTGCATGCGAAATAAAATTCATAATTTTACAATCTTTTAAGAGAAGACCATTGTTTTATTTCTAATAAATTATTTAATATTTGTGACCTTTTTATCGATAAAGATAGATATATATAACTTTTAGTGGGCTGTAGGTCAATAATTACAGATGTTATTTAATATGCAACGTTTCGAGCATGTTTATGCTCTTCATCAGGCCTTTATTTATAAAAAATATAAAAGTAATACATACTAATATTAATATAAGGAAATATTATATATGACGTCAAGTAACTTACAAACAATATTCAAAGATTTAATTTAAGAAAATCACTCATTATACACAATATTCTCAAACAACAAAATCTATTACAAAGAAATAACATTAATTAGTAAGTTTTTAAATTTGAATTTGAATTTTAAATTTACTGGTGGACAAGAAAAAAACGTCCATTTCTCTAAACAATCACCTATACTTTATCCTACTGTGTGTTGTTGGTCGCTTAATCAGTTGGCAGTATGCACTGCTGAGCTTTTCACAGTCTGATCTTCGGTTGACAGCATTGTTCTTGTTAATAATATGTAGCATCTCCAGCAACATTCTCTTTGAATAATGTTGCTCTGTTTGCAAAATCTCCACATTATCCAAATCTGGTTTATGTTTTTCTTGCAAACAGTGGAGAGCTAGTGCAGTTTTTTGTGCAGCCCCGCTGTTTAAATCTGATCTATGACCAAACAGACGATTTTTTAGTTTTTGCTTGGATGTACCTATATAGACCGATGAACAAGTTGTCTCTTTCGCACCCAAGCAATTTATCTTATAAACAATGTTGGCTTTCTCCATCTAATCCACTTTCCCTTTGATATTAGTGAAAAGCTTGTCTTTCAGGGGATTTGCAGACTTGAAAGCTATTTTTGTCTTCGTCTTGTCTCTTATAGGTGCGGTGACGATGCGGTTGGAGAGGTGGGGAATGAAAAGTGCACTCTTGTACACAATAGCTTGTTGGGTATCAAGTTTATTGTCTTTTTCCGTTTGTTGGTAGTTTTTGATGAGCTTGTTGACAATGATGGGGGGAAAGGAATTGAAGTACAGGGTATTACGGATAATATTTATATTCTTCTGGTGAAAGGAAACATCGCTTGTGTCAAGAACACGATTGATGAAGTTTTGCGCCGTGTTGATAATTATTGGTTTCGGTTGTTTGGAATGAAAATTAATTAGGCGACCTGAAGAGGTAGGTTTTTTATACCAATCGAAAACCAACCTATCATTTCGCCTCAAGACTTTCACATCCAGATATGGAAGTTCACCATTTGATTCCATTTCGACGGTGAATTTAATTTTATTGTTGAAAGAGTTCAATGCATTTAGTGTTTTTTGCACTTCTTGAGATTTAATGACAACAAACAGGTCATCTACGTATTTGGTAATGATCTTGGGTTTATAATCCAATTTACCCAAGACATGTTCCAGCAAAGTTTCCATTACCAAATCCGCTAGGATTTGTGTCAGAATCTGACACATGATTCAAAATTTAATGTGAAGAATTCGAAAGAATTCATAAAAAAAGTTACACCTCTCAGATTGGAAAACGGAGAAATATTGGTTTCATTTGATGTGGTGTCCCTGTTTACCAGCATTCCCATCGGGTTGGTTTTGGATATCATAAAGATGAATTGGGACAAAATTAAAGAACATACCAACATTAAAAAAGTGAAATTCATGGAAATATTGAGATTTTGTGTTATTGACAAAAATTATTTAGAGTGTGCCGGTACCATTTATCAACAAAAACAAGGTATACCTATGGGCAGTCCAGCTTCTCCAATCCTAGCGGATTTGGTAATGGAAACTTAGCTAGAAGATGTCTTGGGTAAATTGGATTATAAACCCAAGATCATTACCAAATACGTAGATGACCTGTTTGTTGTCATTAAATCTCAAGAAGTGCAAAAAACACTAAATGCATTGAACTCTTTCAACAATAAAATTAAATTCACCGTCGAAATGGAATCAAATGGTGAACTTCCATATCTGGATGTGAAAGTCTTGAGGCGAAATGATAGGTTGGTTTTCGATTGGTATAAAAAACCTACCAAAAACTAAAAAATCGTCTGTCTGGTCATAGATCAGATTTAAACAGCGGGGCTGCACAAAAAACTGCACTAGCTCGCCACTGTTTGCAAGAAAAACATAAACCAGATTTGGATAATGTGGAGATTTTGCAAACAGAGCAACATTATTCAAAGAGAATGTTGCTGGAGATGCTACATATTATTAACAACAACAATGCTGTCAACCGAAGATCAGACTGTGAAAAGCTCAGCAGTGCATACAGCCAACTGATTAAGCGACCAACACACAGTAGGATAAAGTATAGGTGATTGTTTAGAGAAATGGACGTTTTTTTCCTGTCCACCAGTAAATTTAAAATTCAAATTCAAATTTAAAAACTTACTAATTAATGTTATTTCTTTGTAATAGATTTTGTTGTTTGAGAATATTGTGTATAATGAGTGATTTTCTTAAATTAAATCTTTGAATATTGTTTGTAAGTTACTTGACGTCATATAAAATATTTCTTTATATTAATGTATGTATGTATTACTTTTATATTTTTTTATAAATAAAGACCTGATGAAAAGCATAAACATGCTCGAAACGTTGCATATTAAATAACATCTGTAATTATTGACCTACAGCCCACTAAAAGTTATATATTCTTTTATTTCGTTGGAAAACTTATTTGAACGAAAAATTTTGCTCCATTCGGGCCATATAATTTTTAACAATATTAATCTGTGATATGAAAAGACTGTGAATCGAAATAAAACTGTGATAAAAAAAATGGAGCTGTGAAGTGCTGTCTTTGTGTCCGGAGTGCCGTCAACGTTCTGGAATTTGCTGTTTTTCCAAAGGAGCTACTGTGCGATTGTCGTACATCTACCTGTTATTCGAGTCCTGTCCAGCGGAGTTCCTGCAATAAAATAAACATTTTCAAGCAATTAAAAGCGTTCAAGTGAGTAAAATAATCAATTAAATTAAAAATCAAGAGTGTATAAACCAAAAATTGCTGCTGGAGTCATATTCGTTGTCCAGATATTCATTGCCGTTATTATGTGTCGAAATCAGTTGCAGTTGTCCGGAGCAGTTATACATTGCTGTTTTCCAGTTCCGTTGTGAATAGCTGTTGTCCTGTGCCGTTTTCTGGAATCATTTTTGCAGTTGCATTGGCACCTCATATATACATAAATTCATCAGTGTTTTGCGGAGTCCCGGATACCTGAAAACAAAGTTCTATTCATCAAGGAAATCAAAGTGAGTGCTATAATCTTGCATTATATTGATTATATTGATTTATCGTCCTATAAATTGAGTGTTACAATGAGTGTTTCGGCGTCAGTCAAACTTTTAAAAATTACCTGTGCCCACGTTGAGAAAAATAGCAATAGTTTTGAAAATTTGAGTTCTCAGACGAAAACCAAGAACTATTTAATAGGGCGCTTGAATATTTTAAAAGATCATTTCAAAAAATTGTGTGACGTATACGATACCATACAAGGTTCTGAAAAGGATAAAGAAATTTTAGATGAGTGTGCGGAAATATACGTTAAAACGATGGAAACTTGCCTTTCGTACAAATCAGGAATTTTTAGATGAGTTAGATAAGTTAGATGGGTTGCAATTTGATGACAAAACAGGAGATGATGGAAAAGACCAGAACAGGCGCGACTCTTTTTTGAACGATGCTCCGAGAACATCCAAAAATCGTGAGATAAGGCTTCCAGCTATAACTCCTCCAACGTTCTTTGGGAATTATAATAATTGGCGTCCATTTCATGATCTCTATGTGTCCATAACAATTCATCACTGTCAAAGATAGAAAAATTAACTTATATAAAATCCTGTCTTAAAGGTAATGCTGTATCTTTATAAGACTACTTTATTAGTCAACAACGACAATTATGATCAGGCATGTACAATTTCAACTTCTTGTTATGCACATAAGAGAATTCCACTATCCACTCAATTGAAAATCTTTTTCGAACAGCCAATAATCAGCGTTGAACGAGCAGATTCCATCAAAGGTCTCTTAGACAAATCAACAGAAGTGCTGCATGCATTGAAAAACTTAGGTGTTCCAATAGATAGTTGGGATGTTATAGTTTTTTTTTACTCTGCTTCAAAAACTACCAACGAATACACAACAGTTATGGGAAGAAAAATTAGGCTTGAGTAAAGAGTTACCTACTCTGAAGGATTTTTTGACCTTTTTGGAAACCAGGTTTCTCTCATTGGAGGTTCTTTGTCAGCAAACTTCAAAATCCAGGAGTGGTTCAAGTAGGGAACAATCAAAGTTCAAACCGAAGGTTTAACATCTGAGGTCTTGTCAGAGTATGTAACAAAGGACAGCATTCACTTCGTTCATGCCACTCGTTTTGGAAGCTGGAGGTGTCTGCAAGGGCAAAACATGTTAACCAAACAGGGGTATGCGAAAATTGTTTGGCTTACAACCACAAAACATTTCAATGTCCCAGTGAAAAACGATGCTTTTACTGCAAGCAAAAGCATCATACGCTTTTGCACAATGCTCCAATGTTCAATCATGCGCAAAATAATCAATATTTAACTGCTCAGTCCAATCAATCGTGTTCTTCCACTCCAAATTCAGCTCCTGCTCAAACACAGAATAGAAATAAAAATTCACAATTTATCGATTCTAACACAAATCAAAATACATACCAAGTTACATCACACATAAATCCAAACGCACCAGCATTCAATCCAGTTAGTAACCAAGCTTTGACAAATGCAACCACTCATAATTATAACGTCTCACACCCGATAAATACATTGGTTTTACTTGCCACAGCAATTGTCAAAATACAATCATCCAATGGAGAATATATCAACATGAGAGCGCTGATAGATCCGGGTTCAGAAGCAAATTTCATCACAGAACGAGCCGCACAACAACTTAGTTTGCAAAAATGGCGTACATTTATTGAAGTCTCTAATTTTTGTAATAATAAAAATGGTTCTTGTCAAAGCTTTGTAAACATAAAATTCAAATCGTTACATACCTCTTTTGAAACTCAGGCTAGTGCGTTTGTCTCTTTAAAACTTTAACTGGCTTACTTCCCAACAGGGAACTTTTTCCAAACCAATGGAATCATATTAAGAGTTTAAGTTAAGCCGATCCTTCTTTTTGCAAACCTTCTAGTGTTGACTTTCTCCTTGGAAGTGATGTCTTTTCTGAAATCGTTTTGCCAGAGACAGTTAGGGGAAATGAGCTTGTAGCACCCATCGCCCAAAATACTCAACTTCGAAGATTTTGGGAAATTGAAATTGATTTTGGGAAGAATATCCGTTTGAAGAACCCGAAACTGGAGAAAACATTGCATGTGAGGGGCACTTCCGGACACACACCAGGCGTTTACCAAATGGACGTTTTGAAGTTTCGTTGCCATTCAAGGAGGGCTTTTAACCAGCACTAGGAGCAAGTCAGCAAGGAGTACTACGAAGATTTCTCCAGCTTGAAAGAAGATTCGACAGTATCGGAGTATCTTCAGCTTGATCAGATGGAAGAAGTAGATGTCAGCCAAGGTAAAATTCTTTCACCATTCCATTATGTTGTGCCTCATCATGCCGTGTTTAAGGAGTCCAGCACAACAACGAAGCTACGGGTAGTTTTCGATGCCGCTTTTAAGACCACAGATGCATCTTTTGATAGGACCTAAAACGCAAGCAAATATTATGGACATAATATTAAAGTGGAGAAAGTTTAAAATTACCTTGACGGCTGACATCAAAAAAAAATACCGGCAAATCCAGATGCGAAAACCAGATTCCTTTTATCAGCTGATTTACTGGCGAGACAACAAGACGAATCCCTTGAAGCTGTATCGGTTGAAGACAGTTACTTTTGGAACAGCTTCTGCTCCTTACTTGGCTACCAGAACCTTGAACAAGCTTCCTGATGATGAAAAGGAAAAATATCCACTAGCAGCACCGATGATACACCAAGGCATGTACGTGGATGACTTGGTAAGCGGAGCAGATTCAGTTCAAGAAACTCAACACAAAGTCACTGAAATCAATCAACTACTCTCAGCTGGCTTCCATTTACGCAAATGGACAGGGAATTCTGAAGAAGCTCTAATCAATATCGAACCCCAAGAGCGAGAAGTTGATTTTCTGCTGCCTTTTGATTCTTCTGAACACATCAAGACTTTAGGCATAAAATCGCTTCCTGCGAGTGATTCCTTCTCTTTTTAGTGGGTTCAAACCGAAACAACGGAAGTAACCAAGAGAACCATTCTGTCAACCATCGCTAAACTTTTTGATCCACTGGGTTGGATATCTCCGTGCGTGATTTCGGCAAAAATTACCATGCAAAAATTGTGGTTGAAGGGTTTAGCATGGGATGTTCCTGTTCCACTGGATTTGCAGGGAGAATGGAGTTCTCTACGAGCAGATCTGCCAATGCTTCAACATATCCGCATTCCTCGTTGGATTTTCACTGAAAAGGGAAATTTAGAACTAGAACTGCATGTTTTCAGTGACGCTTCCATGAAGGCATACGGGGCTGTAGTTTATAACAGGATCTTAGACAGAAGCGACCATATACATACTCAGCTAGTGATGTCCAAAACCATAGTCGCTCCTCTTAATACTGTTTCACTTCCTCGGCTTGAATTATGCGGTGCTGTTATGTTAGCTCGACTTCTTAGCTATGTTATAAATGTTTTACAGCTAGGTCAAATTAAAACACACGCGTGGACTGATTCCACCATCACACTATGTTGGATGGCTGCACCCCCATCAAAATGGAAAACTTTTATCAGCAACAGAGTCGCAGAGATACAGAGGCTAACCAACGTCAACATCTGGAAGCATGTTTCAACAAAGCAGAATCCCGCGGACTTGGCGTCAAGAGGAATTTCACCATCTGAGTTGAAGAACAGCAGTCTTTGGTGGCGAGGACCAGACTATCTTCAGTCTAAATGAAATTTCGCGTACCCAAGTTCAATAACAACGTTTGATACTGAAGAAGAAATGCGTCCAGTAAAAATTCAACTACATTGTGCCGTCGAAGCTGAAAGCCAAGTTGTTAAATTGTTTCAAAAAATTTCAAATTTGAAAAAACTGGTACGAATCATCGCGCATTGCCGGAGGATTATTCGTATTTGCCTCCCGATGAAACAATTAAATGTACAACTTACCATTTCAGAGATACAGGATGCAACTTCTAACTGCATAAGAGCTGTCCAGAAATAAATTTTTTCTGACGAAATAAAAAACTTAAACTTAAAGCAGCCATCGTCATCGAAAAATCTTCGATCGCTTAATCCTTTCATCGGTTGTCAGGGTATTTTGCATGTTGGGGGACGTCTTCAAAATTCAAAGTTGCAATATGAACAAAAACACCCAATCATCCTGAAACAAGATCACTGTTTCTCAAAATTACTCATCCGTGAAGCGCATGAAAAAACGCTCCTTGGTGGATTGCAACAAATGGTTGCCTTTCTGCGCACCAAATATTGGATTTTTAATCTCAAGCAAACCGTTAAAACATACATCCATCACTGTACAATCTGTTTCCGTTTCAAGGCCAAACCTATGCAACAGCTTGTTGTGTACCTCTGTAAGGGAACCAGTAAATACACTATATAAAGCCTTAAAGTAAATCAGGGTTACTTAATTTTCTCTATATGATGGAAAAAAAATGAACACTATGTCCATAACAATCCGATCCACTATCTGATTTGTATTTTTATTATACCAATGGGACATGGAGTTTTGTGACTCCATTGGAACATTAAATGTGAACTTTATTAAAACCAGTGTTTCTGTGTTTAACTATTACATATATTTTTGTTGGTTGAAATAGAAAACAATTTTTGTTTGATAATGTTTTTAAGCTCTTTATCTCCTGTTGTTGTCTTTCAACTTCATCTGTTTGTGCCTGACTATTGATGGGCTAGACATGAAATAGGGGTTTGGAACTGTTCGCCTTAATAAGGTGGCTGTTCCCAACGAAGCAGAAACACCTTGTATTTGCTGCACCGCCACCTTTATTGACCATCAGACTGGTTGCAAGCACAACACGATCATTGTTGCTCGTTCAGATCACCGGTGCGGTGTAAGGAAAATTCGAGCGTGCCACGTTGTTGCTGCTAAGTGAAGGAGATCAAGACCTCATTTGCCAGCAAAATAAAATTTTGTTGAACAAAATAAATTCTATTTCGGTTGAGAACTTCCTTTCCATTTGTTAAGCAGCAGCGTCACGTGAAGAGTTGTTCGGTTGGGATCCCTGCGTCAGCACTCGCCGTGTAGCTTGATGTGAACATCTGAAAAAAAAATTAATGAAATAAGGAAAAAAAAGTAAGCACGATGTTAAAGGACGGTGTATTTTCCATTCCATACCTTTATCCAAATTGTATTGAAGGCTCTTGTTGGTGTGTTGTGTGGGCTTCCCTATAATATCTGAAAATTACAAATAAAATTATACATAAATTAATTAAAAGTAAACTAGTTATGAGGAAATTGAAACTTACCTCCATTAAACTCCGACATTTTGTGTAATTGGTGGCGATAGATTTTGATTTTTTTTTTGACGTTACTCTTTTTGATGTTTTCTAATTTTTCGAGACTCGAAATATAAACCTGGCTGCTAGGGTAGAAAAAAAGAAGCCAATGATCGGAACGACCACTAGAGGCGTTCATGTCGGGTTTACATGGTAAATCATCTCCGCTGAAACCGATTTTT
The DNA here is from genome assembly GCA_949320155.1 of Melangyna quadrimaculata. NCBI lineage: Eukaryota > Metazoa > Arthropoda > Insecta > Diptera > Syrphidae > Melangyna > Melangyna quadrimaculata. Next base: position 292,189,946 of record OX439483.1, read on the forward strand.
TAATCAGACTTGGGCAAAGTAGTTACAACCACCAAGCGAGACGGACGATTTTCGCCATCCTATTAGTTTGTACCACCGTACACCTAGAACAAAGAAAACAAAATTTAACTAACTTAAAAATCATCAAATAAGATTTATATACTTATTGTGTGAACAACAAGGGAAATATATACAAATTAAAATAAAGTTTTAAAACAAGTGAGGTGAGATTTTGTGTTAGAAGCAAATGCGAGTGCAAAGGAATTGAACAAAATTTTGTTTACCTGTTTGCAGAGCGCTTACCTACGCATACTCCATAGGATACCTACATAACCTACCAATTTTATTAAGTTCTTTGGAAACCACAGTATATACATACCATATATACATCATTTTTATATCTATTTTGGTGATTCCTTTTAAGCGTTTATGTGAAGTGTTTATTTAATAAAAGTATTATCAAGTTAGTGCAGCGCAGTAATTGTAATTTTTTTTTCTCTATGCGTTATAAGGATTTCGGACAGTTCGGCGATCCCGTGACAGATTCAAGAGTCCGGACCGCCACCCCCGTTATTTTCGGTGTATCTATCCGTAAATCTAATCACCAAGCAACTACAAAGAAAAAATTTGGCTACAAGAACTGTAAAATAATTCAAAATAAAACACTACAGTTAGGTTTGTAAATTCTTTCGCATTTAAAAGTAAAATCATTCTTGTTAAAAATAAAAGTAAAATCATTTCAAGTGAAAGTAAAATCATTCCAAGTAAAAGTAAAATCAGAATCTATCAATCGAAAGCAAAATTATCAATCAACAAGAAGCAAGATTCTACAGACAAGAAGCAAGATAGTTCCTGAACTCCAATTTTAAGTTATTTGCCGTGATAGTAAATTTTTTTTCATTTGTCGAATCAATTTCAATTTGCCACAATTTTTTTTATCTTTTTGCATACTACTAAATATAACCAAAATATTCGCGGTTTATCCACCTATAAATCAAGAACGCTTCAAGCACTCCTCAAGCACGCATCAAGAACGCTTCAAGAAGACGTGTCAAGATCGCATCAAGAACGCTTCAAGAAGACGTGTCAAGAATCACAGTGAATGATACAGGGTGTTACCGAGTTACCAAGAAAATAAAACTTAATTTTTTTTTATATGAAAGTGGCACAGTATCTTTATTTTGTCATTGTGTACATTTTTGGGTATTATCCTATTAAACCTTTTTTTTAGTTGAAGGAAGATAAGTTTTTGAATTATTTTGTTCTCGATTTCGTACGGTGGATTGACTTTGTTTCCGTCGGTGACCTTTTATCTTGCCTCTTCATTCAGTTTATGCCCAGACAAAAATTCCGTAATTGAGCTCAATCTAGGTAGGAAATCTGAGTGCGATTAGCTTAAAGATTTATGCGAAGTTTATGTTATATTTCTTCGGAAACCAGGTGAAGTCCACTATAGTTCGAATGTCGAATATTCCTAATCCTTTATTGATCTACCATTCAATTAGAAATAAAACTAAAATTTTTTGCGATTTCTTTTTTTTTGTCAGTGATTAGTATTCCTAATTTACTATTTATCATTGTTAAGTATGCTAAATTTATTTGTAATTATATCTCTGAATTGTTTATTTAAAGCCAACCCAAATATAAAGTAATAAATTCGATTTGTAAATTGTGCCATGATGGTTAAATTTATGTGTTTTTCTCAAGCTGCTAGCTTGATGGGCTACTACTAATCTTTGAATTTTCAGGGGATGCGGATGGTAAACAAGTGAGTGATGATGAAAGTGAGCTGAGCAATAAGAAAAAGGTGAGTCTGAGTATTGGGGAAGTTAAAAATCTGGTCGGTAACTTCCGAGGTAGGGTGGGTACAGACCAAGGCTGAGAACACCACAACCTCCTCTAGTGGTAACGTCCGTCCGTTCTTTCCATTTAAAACAATCCTCTATTGTTTTAAAATTTATTTTGTTTTGTATTTTGGCATGTTTAGAGTTTTGGTGATAGGCGAGAATTGAGATGCGTGGACAAGTTCCCACCCATTTCCGGCGAGCTCTAGCCGAGCAGATACCAGCAATAGCATGCCAGTTCATAGCTCTCAATCAACCAATCAAAAGTTTTCAAGATCTATTCTCTAACCTATTACAAGCTAATGGGTAATTTACCAGCCGCTCGAGTCAGAGTCTCTCGCCCGTTTATGCATACCGAAGTAGACTACGCAGGACCGATAGCAGTCAAGGCTTGTAAAGGACGTGGGGGAAAAATCAACAAAGGATATTTTGCCATATTTGTTTGCTTAGCGACCAAAGCAATCCACCTGGAGGTGGTTAGTGACATGACTACGCAGGCGTTCCTGGCAGCTCTTCGTAGATTCACGGCACGCCGAGGTATTTACGCCGAAATGTACAGCGATTGCGGAAAGAACTATGTGGGAGCCAATACTGAACTCCAAGAGATGCTGAAAGCCGCAAACATCGATTGAAAACACATATCGACAACAACAACTAACGTCGGAACAAGATGGAACTTCATTCATCCAGCTTCCCCCCACTTCGGAGGATTATGGGTAGCCGGAGTGAAATCCGTAAAGTTTCACTTGAAACGGGTCGTCAGAAATGAGACCCTTACAATTGAGGAACTCAGCACGCTTCTAGCAGAAATAGAAGCCTGTCTTAACTCGAGGCCTCTATGTCCCTTAACCGACAACCCCGATGACTTTGCCATACTGACACCAGCACACTTTCTTATTGGTTCTTCAGCACATCTTGTACCGGAAGCAGACTTGCACCATCGTTTTGGAAGCAGTGGAGTGGAGAATATCTTTCTCGTCTTCAACAGAGACCAAAATGGTTAAAAACCGAACCACAGCCACAAATTGGAGACCTGTTCTTGCTGAAGGATGAGCACAATGGGCTCTTGCTTGCATCACCTCATTGGTTCCTTGAGCAGATAATTTAACTAGTGTCGTCAATCTTAAAACACAATCTGGAGAATTTCGAAGACCAATTACAAAAATTTGCCTTCTACCGTCGAACAAAAGAGCAGATGAAAACGCAACTGTCTAACCATGGAAGAATATCTATCATGCAGTCAACAAAAAATGTCCACTCAAAATTATTTTACTTATTCACACATACAAGCTCATATTCAAACACTCATCCAATCACATCAAGACATAACACTCATACACCGTTTTATAACACTCATACATCGTTCTATCACACTCAAAAAATTCTGATGCTCTAACAGAAAATCAAAATATTCAACATCAGTCACTCATTTGCATAAACTCACAAAATGTCGTTCACAAAAAATCAAAATATTGGACATATTGAAATAATGCATTTTTTTTTTAAACAATTCACAGTCAAATCACACTCATTCGATATCACTCACAATCAAATCACACTCATTCGATATCACTCACAGTAAAATCATACTCATTCGATATCACTCACAGGCAAATCACTCATTCGATATCACTCACATTCAAATCACACTCATTCGATAGCACTTACACTCAAATGACTCACACACGACCGATTGTTTTCAAATATACAAAAATTAAAACACTCACTCGAAATTATAAATCTCACATAAGCGAAGTAATCAACAAATAAAATATAATTGTCATTCCATTATTCACTCAAAACAAATTTAATTCACCGAAAAGTTATTTTAAATCTATTAAAATACAGTCCACTTAAAACTCACATTTAAAATCATTCATCAAAAAATATATATTTATCACACTTAGAATCGGAGCACCCTGTAAAACACCATTTAAATTCTCATTTTATAACAGTTAAATCAATTAAAATCACATCCACTGAAATCACATTCAAAAATAATTTAACAAAATAAATATTATTTTTTGACAAACAACACTGAGACACCCTATTGCGCAGAAATCAAACAAGCTGAAGCAAGCAATAGAAAAAAAAACCATCAATGGAAATACACACAGTGTCCAGCCTGTCCCTAAAAAAGGCGTATCTTCTTCACCCTCTAACTATCGACCAGCTGCACTAACGTCCCTTCTTTTCAAGGTCATGGAAACGCTGATTAATTTCCAGCTCAAGAAATATCTCGAGGAACGAAAGCTTCTTAATGACCGGCAGTACGGCTTTCGTAGCAATAGGTCCACTGGTGATCTGATGGTATATCTCACCGAACAGTGGAACAAATCTTTACATCGTTTTGGAGAAAGTAAGATTATTGCACTTGATATTTCAAAAGCGTTTGATAGTGTTTGGCACCAAGCTCTCTTATTGAAAATGCACGCATTTGGTTTCGATGAACCTCTTCTTCGTTGGATTAGAAATTACCTTTCAGACCGTTCAATACAAGTCGTATTGGACGGTTTCAAGTCTGAAATCCACAAAATAAATGCTGGTGTGCCCCAGGGCTCCGTTTTGTCTCCGACTCTCTTCCTTATTTTTATAAATGATCTTTTTTTTGAAACTTCTAATCCATTAAACTGTTTTGCTGACGATAGTACCCTCAGCTTCTCATATTCGTTTACAGATTCTCATCCATGTCCTTCGGATGTGGAACTTGAACGGCAGCGTATGATAAGCTCACTAAATTCTGATCTCGACAGCATTGTCCAATGGGGAATCAAAAACCGCGTAGAATTTAATGCTTCTAAAGCTCTATGTTGTCTCCTGTCGTTAAAGCGAAACCCACCCCCAATGCCGCTATCCATGGGCGGCACTTGCATCGAGGAAACCGAACAGTTCTCAGTTCTCGGTATGTATGTCAAGACCACCTTTTGTGGAATGACCACAAAAACGTTTAGGTTTTCTCCGTAGATGCAAGAAGTTTTTTTCCCCTTCTAATATGGCTGTGATCTAAAAAGCCTTTATTCGTCAAAAACTTGAGTACAATTCTCATGTTTGGCCAGGAGCTCCAAAAACTCACTTGAGTTTGTTGGACAGAATTCAAAAGAGAGCTTTGAAAATGAAAGGCGAAAGAACTATAACAGAAACAATTACATCTCGCGAACACCGCCGTAATGTTTCGTGTCTTTCTCTATTTTATCGCTATTATTATAATCAGTGTTCTAGTGAAATAGCCAGTTGCATTCCTCCCCTCAAAAAATTCAACCGAAATACTCGGGCTTCTAGGAATGCCCATCAGTTCACCCTCGAGCCCAACTTCGGACGTACTGTAATGTACAGAGATTCTTTCTTCAGTCGGACCACACGAATGTGGAATGCTTTACCTGACTCGACTTTCCGCTCCCATTTCGATGTACAAACGTTCAAAACCAATGTGCATCGGTATCTCCTTCTAAATCCTCTCCTACTTACCTAATCGCTCGTGCTGTGTTAAAAAAATTTTAAGGGTAGCCATAACCCCTTTTGCGCGCGTGGAATATAAATACACACAAACATATGGGGGATTGGGGGCTTATGGGAAACACACAAACATGTACTTTCTTATGGGGATGGATAAAATAGACGAAAAAACACAATTAATCAACATAAAACAACAAATTAACACAAAATAAAATTAAAACATTTGTATATTTTTGCATATTACCGCGACATTTAACACATTTAACACTTAAACTAAATAAACAAACGAACAAAAAAAAAATAGTAAGTACAACATATTACAACCGATGCCGGCCTGTGGAATTTGTGGAACAAAAATAAACTACGAGAACGTAATAGATTTCCTGTCTTTCAAAATTTGGTCTGTTTGATTAGAATTTTGTTTGTGTTCTTGTAATCTATTACTTTTTTATTGTTACGAAATGTTGAGAGCAGACCCTTAAGAATTATGATGTTCAACAATCTTCAACCACCTTCAACTATGAGCTGTTATTCACGTCAAGTGTAATTTGTCAAAAGTTAATTATGTAAAAAAAAGTCCAAGTCATACTTCTTATATATTGCATTTTAATTCTTTGTAATGTTAATTATGTAGTTCTTTTTCTTTGTTTTTAATGTATATAATATAAAATATAATTGCCGCAATTTGCATGCGAAATAAAATTCATAATTGAACAACCTTTCAAGAGAAGAACATCGATTGTTTTATTTCATTGGAAAATTTATTTGATGATGTTCATCAGATTTATTTCTCCAATTACCGTTGTTCTTAAAACGAAAGAAAATAAAAAGGGGAAGGAAGCAACTTGCTGAGCACATATAAAAGACCTCAAAGGTTTTCACTCCGAATCGAGCCCAGACTCAGCTATTCAACCAACTGCCCTCATCATTTACGAAGACTACACAATTTTCAACGGTCGTATGAAAGTCAACAATAATTATAATTTTACCGCAACAAAAGCCAGTCACTCTCCAAACAGCATCGACGCAAGTTCGAATAAATTGGAACTTACCATCAGCATCCCGTCACCAGCCAGAAACAAAGTAGGTATTACTCAAACGATGAACAAAAATAACTTTAGTATTTCCATGCCAGCCGTCAAAGTCGGACGTATTATGGAGCGCCCAACTAACAATTTTTCCTCTATAAGGTTCATTTTTTGAATTTCTAAAAGATATTATTTCTACAAGGCTTGTATTTAGTTTGGACATCGAAGTTGGAAATTTTCGAGGCTATATTTTTGAAAACAGCTTCCTACAAACCGATTACAAGCAGAATCTTTAATATTCTGCAAGCCTGGATATTTACAATTTGGTTATAGTTTTCATAAGGCTTCCCAGAAATTAGTTTTGAGAGGCATGCGAAATAAAAGCAAAGAAAAAGCTTTCATTAGGAAGCACTGCCAAGAGCTCTGGAAGGCCTGCTTAGAAAGTCCTGAAACAAGCTATTATGCGGAGAGGGAGTTACCACAGGTCAAAATATTAATTATTTATGCAAATAAAAATAGGTAAATTTGTATTATTTTAAAAATTTAAATTAAACCGATTCATTGAGTATAGGTAAAGCTTTTAAATTTTGCAAAACAAAAACGGAACAAACATTTATTTTCTGCATTGTGATAAATATTGAAAAAAAAACAATTTAAATTCACTTGAAAAAAAAAGAAAATAAATATATTTATTTTTTTTTACATGGAACTATAATTATGTAATTTATATTCAGGATTGCAGTACAAAGACAAGTTATTTAATTATTTTTTATTAGAAATGATTTAACAAAAACAGATAAACTTTATTCGTATTCGTTGTTTGTCTTTTTTTTTAATTTTTATAAAAATATAATACCCCGGATCCCACCAATAAATAATGATTTCCTCAGAATTAAATTTGATCGCAGTGGTAACTCTGATTAAGCATGACATCCAATTTTGGTTCTATAACCCCATCAAACACAAGCATAATAATTGTGTGAACTCTGTCAGATGCATGCGCGAGAAGCATTTATTTCGATGAATTTTCCTCAGCGAAGTGATGTCAGTTCCTATCATATGAGTGGACAAAGAAAGGGACAGGTACTGCAAAAACGAAATCGTTTGATCGTTATCGTTTTACGTAATAAGGTCCCTGAAACCAATTGGCAACCTTGAATACGATGCACTGGAACACGTAGCTGGTTATAATGGGTGGTTAAATTTTAAGGTCCGATGTTGATTTTGAATAAAACACAAAAGGTTTCATTCGCCTTCTGAAGACTGAACATCGGCCAACCTCCATCCGATGGTCCAAATTTTCGATGACGCTGAGGCATAATTGAGGTTCTATACCGTTAATGTGCCGAATTATCTCATCCCTTAGCTCTTGAATTGTTGCTGGCTTATCGACGTACATCTTTTCTTTCAAATAACCCCAAAAAAGGAAGTCCAACGGTGTCAAATCACATGATCTTTGCGGCCAATTGACATCGCCACCACGTGAGATAACACGGCCATTGAATTTGTCGCGCAAAAGAGCCATTGTTTCGTTAGCTGTGTGGCAAGTGGTACCGTCCTGTTGAAACCACATCTTGTCGACATCCATATCTTCCAATTTGGGCCATAAAAAGTTCCTTATCATATCACGATAGCGAACACCAGGTGGACGGCTCTTTAGCCACACTATCGCGAACAGCAGCAATATTTTCTGCAGTACGAGCTGTACGAGCATTCACTGATTTTTTCACATCTCCTACAGACCCGGTTTGCTCAAATTTTTGCACGATTTTTCCGATTCTACGCACATTTGGTTGACAAAATTGACCGAAAAGATCAAGAAGTGCACGATATGCATTTTGATTTGAACGCCCATTTTCATAATAAGCCTGAATAACTTTAACGCGTTCCTCGATTGTGTATCTTTCCATGGTTCAAATTGAGTTAGTCTGAAATTGAGAAATGTCAAACGAAATGCAGAAAAAAAACTTGACGTTTAGGTGTGGTTCACATTCAACACCGGCCCTTAAAATTTAACCAACCGTTATAATACATCGATTAAAATCAAAAATTCCGAATATGTTGGAAAAATATTCGGAAAGCCAAGAAACAACTTCATTTTCTTGGACAAATCAGTTGTCTGAAGGAGGTCTTTAGAAGGCGAATGAAACCTTTATTTAAAAATTGAAATACTTGGAGGATGTATTTAATGAAATCAGTGGCACCAAACTAATTCCATGTAAAAAATTTATTCAACAGTTACTGACCAAATCAAAAAACAATTCCTTAGAACCCGAGATAAAATAACTTTTTTTTCGGTGCAAGATGTTCTTCAAAATTAAAATAGAAAATACAAAATTTCATTCGAATGTTGATTAGAAAAAAAAGAAAAATAAATAAAACAATCAATTAAAAACCCTTAAAAGTATTTTGTTTTTATTTCTTTTAATAACAAACCAAAAAAAAATTAACAATTTGAGAAGTGCAATGTTCCATTTGTTTTTCTTTGGCTCACTAGCATAGATGCGCAGAACCAAAATAAGAAATCAACTCGGAATAACATACCATGTATTCTTTATACCATGATTCAGGAATAGAAAGCTAATAAAGCATCGTTCGACTCTGTTGTTTTTCCTTTGAATCAAAAATGAGCCAACTTCGCAAATTTGTTATTTTTTTTTGTAAAGCTCATTTCATTTTGAATTGGCTTTGGCAGTTAAATCTTGTTTTCTTTTTCTATGTTCATACTAAAGATGTTCAAACCTTTTAAAATGGATTCCAATCGAGTGCGTTTGTAAAATCTTCACTTATTTTTATCCAAATTTGTTTGAAATTATCTTATTTAGAAATATATATTTTCAACGAAATTGCCTAATTTGTCGTAGTGAAAATGAAGTATTACATTCGTAGTCTGCTATTTCACGGCGACTTTTGATTCTTGACTATTTTTGAAATTAAATGAGTACCTAAAGGTAAGATATCTTTTTCCAGGATATGAAAGATTTTAATTTATTTTAACTTATTTTTAACATAGGTAATGTATTAAAGTAGTAGTAGTAGTAGTAGTAGTAGTAGTAGTAGTAGTAGTAGTAGTAGTAGTCAGCAATTTATAAAAAGTTCTTGATTGGCTATGTTGGCTTTGTTCTTTGAAGTTACTTCTTGTTGATTCTTCAATTTTCACTAAAAGCACCTGAAGGGTGCCACTGAAAGTTCTTTCATTGTGTTGGGGAAATTGAATACCATGGCGGTCACCCAATCTCGTCCATTCAGTGAAGAATTGAAGATTTCTGTCTTTGAGAAATAAGACTATTTTATTTGTAAGCCCATGGGTTGGTTGATTCAGAATTTTTAAAATATATGAAAAATGCAGCTGAAGTGTGTGTATATAGAGAGGCGGTAGACCAGTTTCTATATGTAACATATACGTTGGCGTATTTTCTGGAAGTCTGAAGATTCTCTTGATGAAATATCTAAGAAGTTTTTCTACATCATCAAACTCGAAAACACCCACAATTTGTGCTGCGTAGAACATAATTGATCGCATGACTGCTTCGAAGATTTTATATTTTGCACTAGGTGCAATATTTTGTTTGCTCAGAACGTTTTTCCAAGTGCAGTTTATTGCTCGCTTTAACTCCTTTAGTTTTACTTGAAGGTGTTTCTTAAATGACAATGTTGAAGTGATCAGAACTCCAAGGTACTTGAATTCTTTCACTGTTTCAAGTTTTTCAATTTGCCATGTCCAGCATTCATCCCTCACGTGCCGACCTGTTCCATTTCGGAATATCATTGCTTTTGATTTGCTTGTGTTTAATTGAAGGTACAGTGTACAGTAGTGTTGCAACTTATTTATCATTAATTGTAGCATGTTTGGGGTTTCAGCAAGTATGACAATGTCATCGGCATAAAGTAAGAGTTTTATTGAAAGTCCTTCAAACGTTATTCCTCCGGGCAGAGCGGTGGTCAGTTCATCCAAATAAATTGAAAAGAGGAGCGGGCTCAAAAGACATCCTTGTTTAACTCCTGTTGTTGATTCGAACCAATTGGAGAGAATATTTCCATCCCACACTGCAGATTTGTTTTCTTCATAGATCTTTTGTAAAATATTTAACATTTTAGTTGAAACTCCGAGGTTGCTTAGTTTGTAGAAAAGGGCTCTTCTGTCGATACAATCGAAAGCAGCCTTGAAGTCTACGAAGAACGCATATAGTTTTTTCCCCTTGTCCATATACAACCGAGCGATACTTGTCAGAGAAAAAATGTTATCAACTGTGCTGTATTCTTTCCGAAAACCGGCTTGGAACTCGCTTAGAAGGTTGTTATCGTTTATCCAATCTGTAAGGCGATCCAGTAAAATTCCCGTAAAGATTTTAGTAATCGCATTTAAAAGCAAAATGCCCCTGTAGTTACTCGGTTCATTCGGATTTCCTTTTTTGAAAATAGGCAGAATAACACTTCTCTTGAAGCTTTCTGGTACTTTTCCTGTATCCCATATAAAATTATATGCTAGTGTAAGTTTTTGGAGGTAATCATCTGTAGCGTTTTTGAAAAATTCATATGAGATTCGATCTTCACCAGGGGCCTTATTTGTTCGGCATCGGCGTAGAACTCTAATGACCTCTAGAAAGTCTATGGATCGGTCTAGTGTTATATCTTGTCGATATGGAAGTGCACATTGCATTGCGTTTTGATTAGGTTGAGGGTTAAGTAGTTGTTCAAAATGATCAGCTAAAATCTCTGATTCTACTTTGATTCCTCTCGTGAAAAGAGCTCTGTTGAGCATTTTCGCAGTCTTCCAAAACGACCGACTATCTTTTATGGTCCCTAGTATTGTCGAGAGGTTTTGAGTATATAATCTTTGCTTCTCTATGCATATGGATTTGTACTTTTTATTTGCATCTTGGTACATAGCTTTTGCGTGGTTTGAGTTACTTCTTCTCACAAGGCGTAGAAAGGCAAAAGATTTTTTCCTCACTGTTTCGCACTCCCAATCATACCATGGCTGCTTACCCTTTGATTTTGTGCTTGTCTGGAGAGGTCTCGCTGCTTCCGTTATAGCTGCAATGAGGACATCCGGTCCTCTAATGGATTGGAGTTCATTTACATTTATAAGGTTCGTAGCAAGATTTAGGTTTGCGGTGTACTTCTCTACATCGTTCTGTTTCCATCGTAGTTTTGGCAACAAACACTGCTGTGTAGGAGTTTCGTGCTGCACCTTCAAATTGACCTGCACAGATATTGGGAAATGATCCGAATGTGCTTGTTCATCTACACTGAAGTCAGATATGTGCTCGAGCCACTTTCCTTTTACAAAACAATAATCGATCGTGGAACACGCAGTACCCCTAGTAAATGTGAAATGACCTTTTTTGTCACTATTTGTGCGCCCATTTAGTAATGTAAAACCTAACGATTCACACATTTCAATCAGCTTCTTTCACTTTCCATCGATTTTTTCATCTCTTGCATTTCTTTCTTCTTCAAATTGTTCTCTTAGAAGTTCTGGTTCCTCATTTAAAATTTGTGTTGCTCCTACTCTTCCATTAAAATCTCCAATAATTATTATATCTTCTATTTCAAAATCCAAAAGAAAATTGTATAAACAAGAAAATTCCTGTGTCCATTTGTTGCAGTTAATATAAACTGGAACAATGTATTGTCTGCTCCGATCCATTTTTAGTTCAATCAAATCTCTATCGAATACTTTTACAAAACAGCAATCAGTTTTTAATTTTTTTTGATACCGTAAAGACAGCCTCCACTAGCTCTCCCATGGGAGGACTCTCTTGTTGCAGGAATCCATAAGAGTTTATGGTTTATGAAGGTGTTTTCAAAAATATTCACAGTTTTATCAATAAAAGTTTCACAAAGAGCAAAAATATCAAAATTATTAACATATTTGAAAAAATCATTAAAAAGTAATTTATTTGCTAAGCCTGCTACATTATATGAAATAATACTTAAAGTAAGAACATTAACATTAAAATTTTGATTTAGGTGGCTGACGGCATTTTGATTAAAGGCGCTGTATGCGTTCATTTCCCATCACAGTTTGAGAACCGCTGGGGCCAGTTTCTTGGCAAGTTCTGTATATGGATGAAATTTCACTTCTGTCACATGAACTTCGCAGTTGCTCCATGTATGACATTCCGCCCTCATCATGGCTCGATAGGTTGTTGGTTGCATCGAAATAATATGTTTTTTCATGAATTTTAAGTGTTTCTCCTCGTAAATGAATCTTTAGTCTCGGATTTTTTGTTGTTAACTCGTTTCTAAGTTGCAGTACTCGTCTTCGTCTCTCACGCGCCGCAGCTGGATAATCCCTATGCATGGAAATGCCCGTGTTTCTTAAAGTTCGTGCAAGTTCTAGGATTCTTCCGACGTCTTCTCTATCTCATAGCTCCACAGTTACATTCTCAATTTTTGGATTTCGCGATTTTAGTGATCTTACTGATGCTATAACTGCATCGTTTTGCGTTTTCAGCAAGTCGAGGCACAGTGTTTTTGCCCTGTCCGTTGCTACCGCTCCGTTCACAGCGGCAGCGGGGACCTGCAAGACGATGTTTTTTCGTTGGCTTTCTTTGATAGTCATTCAACTTGCTGCTCTAGTGAGACGCATCGAGATTCCATTTTTTGTATTTGGTGTTGTAGTGATACATTTTTTATCTGTAGTATGTGTAATTCCGCTACAATTCCTTCCAAGTCAGTTTTTGTCGGCATATCTTTTAGTTTTTCATCCAACAAAGTTGACATTGAGCCCTTTATTAAATTTTTCAGAGCTTCAACCGACATGTTGCCGACAGATAATTTACTTTCAGCACCTGAAACTATCTTTTTTGGAGGAAAATTGGGGGAAATCTCTATTAAGCTCCGTTTAGGGACCGTTGACGGTGTATTTGTGTTTGTACTGCAATCGTAGTCGTTGTTTGGTGGTGTCCGGTGCATATTTTTTATTTTAATTTTGCTTTTTCTTACAGAATAAAGAATATTCCTGAAGTTTTTTTTTTTTTTTCGACTTACCCTTAGGTTTTGTCTAAATTTGACTTGAGATGCACTTTGAGGTTTTATTTTGTGGTTAAAATGCGATTTTATTCGAATATTTCTGGAGCTCAGCCAAGAACACAACTGGTCTACTCACACACACACTCTCAATTATAGTATAGTTAATTAAGACTTTTTCCCTTTTCTATTATAAACCCACAGTAAAATATGAGAAAAAAAAATGCAAGGTATTTCACTTTTTATAAATAATAGTTTGTGTTATTTTTTTTTTTGTGCGTGACCCTCCCCGCCCAAGAAGTATAGCTGTATACGCCCCTGATGTTCATGAAAGTTGCAAGTTTTATTTATATACTTTCTAAAATGTTTATTTAAATATGAATGAACATTGAGAATTCAGGTACCTATGTACCTGTAGGCCATAGTCATACTATGAGTAAGTAGTGAATGATTTATTCTGTAAGTTTCTTACACGATTCCTTAATTGAATTGAAAAATTCTATGGCAGCATCAACTTAATGGTTGCCAAGCGAATTACAAGTGATGAAGCATTTAGTAAATATGTGTGTAGGAATATTTAACATTCCGTTTAGAAAATCAAATTAATTACTTACTGTCGATTATTCATTCATGACAAAAGTGAAGAGAGAATTATGTTTGAATAAATTACCGTGCACCTGTTTTTTCGAGATTGAATTAGCTCAATCTCGGCATGGAACACTCATAAATATACAGGGTGTCTCTTAATTCGTCAATAGTATTTTAGGGCATGATTTTTGGGTATATTCTTAGAAAAAAATCGTTTCACAGTAAGGGCCTATCTCCAATTTTTATATCATTAATCGGGGATTTAAGAAAAGTCTAACTTTGGTGTACCCTGACCCATGTTAACGGTAATTGCACTGTTAGTACTAAAGATAGAAACTTCGATTAGGCCTTTAATTTTAGAAGAAATACCAGCCTTTGTAATTGCTTTTAAATAAATTTGATATCTTTTTTCAGTATTCAGATATTCAGTTTTTATCCTGTTCCATTTTTCCTGTATATGCTAATTTTTTGACTTTGGTGTCAATTTTCTCCAAAAAATGCATAAATCAACATGATGTTTTAATATTTTTTTTTGAATGCATGTAGCAATACTAAAAATAAAAGTCAATGACAAGTTTGGTGAAAAAAAAACCATAGATTTTGTGACAATTTGCAAAACCAGCGGCAGGTAAAATTTAATAAAAATATTTTTTTTTGTATTAACGCTCGAATGGCTATGAACAAAAATGATATGGGGTAATCGATAATTTTATAAGTGAACTAAAATAGTTATAACAGGTATTCAAATGAGTTCACTTTGGTTTATTTGAGTTGGAAATAGTTACGAATTGTAACTATTTGACTGAACATATAGTCATAAAATTACAAGTCGTAACTAGTTTGAATTAAAGGAACGACCATTTTAAACTATTGCCAACTATTGTTAACTATTGCAATTAAAGGAACGCACCACGTGTGTACATACAGACAAATATATATACCACCATATAATACCACCCTGTAGACGGAGAGCTGGCTACAAAAAAAATCGTGTCATCGATACACGATTGATTTTTACTGGAGAGAATCATTCAGAGTAGCTGAGCACAAATATGCACGTCTGCCAACGCGATTCATAGGCTTCAGGCGGGGCGGGACGCCAAAGTTATCAAGTTTTGGTGAAAGTTATAATGTACATGGATTCTGATAAAGCAAATTTGTTTTGTCCAACGTCAAGAGTCCGTGTGAGAATGGCACACGGTTTGCGCGAGGCCAAGTGGCCGGCAGACGTCGTTCAAGTTGTCTGGTAAAAAAAAATAATAAGGTACATGGATACCGATTTTTTTATGTTAATACTTAAGTGTTTATATAGAAAGCAGAAACCAAAATGGTAGACGAAAAAATAATTGGGCCTTACTAATAATCAAATTTAGTAAATAGTTAAATGAAAATCTCCAGATTTCAGAAAAATCAAATACCAATGACTAATTTAGTCTCCAGTTTAGTCACTAGTTAAATGTCAAAATTTAATACACGGAATCAACGTAAGTGTTCCTGTGGTGCTATTTTATGGTACACAAATAAGTATTAAATGTACTGATATTTTTGATATATTATGAAATTGTGCCAAAAAATAGTTTATAGGAAATGAGTTTGAACTGTATCATTAGGTCAAAATTGATGTTTTTTGAGTTATGAGGTTAGTTGAGTTTAGTTTAGTTTAGTTTTATTGAATTCAATGAATACCTACACATTAAGAATATACTTCTTATAAATTAGTGTAAGGCTAAATTTTACAATGATTTGAAGGAAAGCTACTTTGATATTAATAAGAATGTATTTAATGAAAGTTTTAAAGAATATTTGTTAAAAAAAAAAAGAAAAGAAAAGGAACAAAAATTTATAAAGAAATAAAATAAAATACAAATACATCTCAAATGAAAAAAAAAGAAGATTTAACTTTTATAGTTTTTATGTTAAGAAAACAGAATCAATTTTGAAAATGAGTAAGTAGAGCTCTACGAAACTGTGCTTCGCCACTTAATCTCTTAACGTGCCTCGGAAGGGAGTTTCACAGTCTTATGGCGTTGACGACGAACTGTCGCTCCGAAACCAGACAACTATAACGGGGATGTCTGATATTTTGGGATCTATTCGAGGAACCAAACTGTATCCTATTGAAGAGACTACATGGTTCTTGGGAATGAATTATATTGAACAGTAAAACAAGGGTTCGGAAGCGCAATAAGTTATCAAAGGAGATTGTATATATTTGTACCGACAAATTTTAAACACGATCAATTCTACGCAAACCAAATATATAACGTGCGGTATTGTTGAAAGCTACGTTAAGTCTTCGCCTGCTGACTGCATCACATTTGCAATAGATATCGCAACCGTATGTAATTATCGGTACAACTAGCGTCTAAGCCAATAACAAAAGAGTTGAAAGAGGAGTGAAATATTGCGAGGACCATAATTCGCGGAGTACCCCGTATACTTTACCCACGGCAGCATTAATATGAGCATCCCAAGAGAGTGTACTATTGAACAACATACCGAGATTTCTTGCAGTTAAAACATACTCAATGCGTGATTTGTTTAAGCATAAGTTGGGAAAATATTTAAGGTTAAGAGCCTTTCTGCTAATAACTATGCATTTGGATTTCATAGGGTTCAAGAACAGACCATTCGAAGTTGACCAGCGAGAAATTACTTCAAGGTCCCTATTAATTAAGTACGCGCAATTTTCTATAAGCCCAAGGCGACAACTTCTGTATAACTGAATATCGTCAGCATACATTTGGATGGAGGATTCATTAATCATTTCGGGGAGCTCATTGATATAAATAGAGAAAAGGGGTGGTCCTAAGATTGAACCCTGAGGGACTCCTCTAGTTGTTGGAAGGAAACTTGATATGCTATTCCCAATCGAAACTGCTTGTTTTCTATCCCGAATGTAGGATGATAATAAGACCATAAAATGCTGACAGCTTATGACATAAGTTAGTGTGGTCAACAGTATCAAATGCATTAGAAAAATCGAGCAGTACAAGAAACGTTACGTGATCCTCATCTAAGGCAATTCGAATATCTTCAACGATGTTGACTATAGCAGTAATGCAACTATGCTTTTGACGGAAGTCAGACTGCTTAGATGAGAGAATGTTATGAGCTCTAAGGTGGTTGTTGAGTTGTTTTTGAACTATCCTCTCGAATACCTTTGACAAAAAGGGTAGTATAGATATAGGTCTAAACTCATTTTTCCGTCCATTTTTGGGTATTGGCAATATTTTTGCGTGTTTCCATTGAGTTTGAAATAAACCTGCCATTAATATTGTGTTAAATATATGAGTTATATATGGCAGGATAATAGGTAATAAGGACTTTATGAATACGGAATGTATTCCATCAATGCCTACAGCATTGGATTTGACCGATAAAAGACTTTCCACAATATCCATGGTATCCACACATCTAAATTCAAAAGAAGCATCTGTTGAGTCTCTGTTAGAAAAAATATCATCTAAAAAGGAGGGAGGACTAGAAAGTGCTGGAAACGGTAATGTAACGAATTCCTGATTTAACGAGTCGACATTGACCTTCTCTTGAGGTATTCGGTTTTCGCAACCTAAGCCCATCTCTTTTAAGTTCTTCCATAGTTGACGTCCATTCATAGAAGGACTAAACTTTCTATTGTATAATTGGATTTTTGCTGTTTTTATTTTTTGAACCACTTTATTCCGCAACCTACGAAAAATTTGATGAGGAATTTCCAATCGATAACGTTTCCAAACACTATATGCCTGATCTCTTTGCAGAATGAGCCTTCGAATTTCAATGTTAAACCATGGGCGTTCGCCATTTGCAACAGTTCTGGATCTCAGTGGAACGTGTATATTAAATAGGTTGATTATATTATTGTTTAGGAATTCGACTTGATCATCGGTAGAGGGTAACCTATAAATACATTGCCAACGGATATTTCGACAAATCATCTCTAGATCTGAATAATTAATGTTCTTGAAATCTCTGAATTCGAAGGAATTTCGATTGGTTTGAACTTAAAGTTAAAAGCCAGATAAATAAGGTCGTGTTTTGAGAATGCTGGAGCTGACAGTTGGTAATATAAAAGGACATCATTTAAATCAATAACAAAAAAAATATCTAAAAGTTTCTGCGATGCTCCAGAAAAATGTGTAGCAACGGTGGTGTTTACCGGTGTTAAATTAAAAGTTTTCATGCCCTCGACTAGAGAGGTCTGTACCAAAAGATTACGGTTGAAATCTCCGCACACAATGATCTTAGTTGAAGTCAAAGTGATAGTTTCTTAGAGGATGAGGATTGACTAACATCTACGTCATTATTGGGTCTATAAACCGACCCTACCAGAAAATTTTCCTTATCATCAAAGATTTCTAAAAATAAGTACTCCAACTCATTACCCAGGCCCGATTTACAGATTAATTTGCAGGCAATACTCTTACGTACGTATATGGCAGCCCCTCCACCTCTCCTACCAAGTCTGTCAGCGCGGAATAATCTATAACCACCCAAACTATACATTTGATCATTATTATTTTCAGAAAACCACGTTTCGGTAACACAGAAAATATCAACTTCTGATTCCTGGAAAATATCCCTAAACTCATCTAATTTGGGATAAAGTCTTTGTGCGTTTAAATGACAAACCTGCAACCCGCTTTCTGCTTGCATAAAATCCTAATCATAGAGTGAAGAAATCCGTCATCAACAACGACCGTAGAAGATTCACAATATTCATTGCTATTCATTTTTATCCTATAACAGAAGAAAAACAATGAAAAACACCCAAATTTGAGAAAGAGGCTCTACCAGAGTCAAGAGCAAATACCCATTTTCAATCATTCTGTATGTAGATAAATAAAAGCTAAGTATTAGAAAAAGAATAATAGTAAAAATAGAGATGTAGTATGTAGCACAGTTCAGATAAGATATATTATTAAAAAAGCAATGAAATTAATCAGAAAGGAAAAAAAAAGAAAATAATAAAGGAATTGATGCAAATAAGAATGTTGTAAAGATAATATTAAAATAAAGAATATGAATTTATGAATTATTTTTTTAAACAAAAATACTTTATGAAAAAATATAAAAAAATTTAAATGAATAAATATAAAATGTTTGCGAAGCGTTGGTATTCGATTTTCCAGTATAATTTATAATGTATAAAGTTATGACGTTTGTTTTGTTCTTTATTAAAACAAAAAATCAAATATTTAAACAAAAATTATTTCAAGGATATTTTAAGTAATATGTTTTGTTCTTTATTGAGTATAAAATATAATTATTTGTCTTAGAAGGATTTGAATAAATATTTATCACAATCGCCACAACTGTTTTGTTCTTTATTGACTGCTTTCGTTAGAGGTTGAAGAATGAGTGTTGTATCTATCGACCCATCAGGTAGCTTGCAAAAGGCAAGGTCAAAAAAACTGATGAGTCGATATTATCGATACACAGCGCGTGAAGCCAGACGTTGCACTTTATATGTTTGCATAATATCGCATTTCGTCTGGTTTCATGCCGCTGTGGAAGTTGGGTGAGATATTGGATTTTATTTAAAATAGAACATAAATAATAAATATAAAAATAATATGAAGTTAACAAAGAGAAAAAAAAAATAATACAAACTAAACTGTGGGAAGTAATAAGGAAATCACTTCCCATCGTGTCAGCATATTTTAGTCGTATGAAAATGATGTTGACCGTTTATAGTAAGTTGAACATACTCCCCCCCTTTGAGGGATGTAATCACTCAAAAAAAAAAAAAAAAAAAATTAGAACGCTGTATCTACTTCAAAGCGAGGTGCATGTCTCCTAGGAAGGGGTTGAGGTTTTCTTATTTTAAAATAGTAATATATGATGAATCCAATTATTACAAAAAAGAAAATTAAGTTTATACCATAATGATGGTAGTCCTGAAAATTCATATCATTTACTCGAGGTGAATCTTTATCTAATTCTTTAACTACTTCATTTATTTTGTCCCTTAAATCTTCTACTTCAATATAATTTGTATCATTTCTGGAAGATGCAATTAAGCTCGTATCTTTAGTAGGTATATTTATTTTGATTGCTTCAGAGATTCTTATTGAGGGAACAAACGAATTTTGTACTGTACTGTTGCTAATAACTCGTCCATTTATAATTATATTCGGTAGTTTCAATTTGCATGGTTTCAAAAATTCCATCAAACCACTTCCACTTAAGGTTAAGCTTTTTGTTATTCCATCACATATTAATAAACCAGTTATAGTGTCCTTAAGGGCAAATATCCAACCATTTGAATTTTTAAGACTGATCCATTGATCTTTAAGATTGGATTTTTTCAAAGAACAGTGATTGAGAGCACTCATTAAGTGGTTAAGTAATGAAATTTCGCAAATATTATCACTTCCCTGATGGATCATTGTTGGGAGTTGTTGGTTACAAATATAATTTCTTGTTGAAAGAAAATGACAGGATAGTAATTGATTACCCGTTAATGCAAAATACCTATCTCTGGTTGAAGTGACTGCTAGATAAGGGGATGATAATTCTAATAAGAAACTTGAGTCATTTTGAAAAATTTGAAATGGAACCAGATTAAAAAGTTGAAATTCTTGGTTATCTACTAACGGAATCATCATTTCAAATACTATTGATTCGTTGAGACTTCTTCCTTTGATGGACGATAGCTTAAAAATATCAAGAACAGATGCTGTCGGAATGTTTATATTGGAAGGAAGATTATTCCTCATTATTTGAAGTTGTTTCATAAATTGGGATGTAGAGATGAAATGGGGATTCATTTTTGCATTATTGAGACTAAGCAGAACATCAAGCAACGTGTCTTGCATCCTTTCCAGATTTGTAATCGATAATATCAAATATGATGTTAACGCTGAAAAGCTTTGACTAGCATCAATTATCTCTTGATGCTTCTCAATACTATTTAAAGATTTTTGAAAAATGTTTTTCAAGCCTTGATATTGCTCATTGTTACGTTTCAGCAAGTTAACTGTGGAGTCTGCAATTGAGCTTTGTTTTTTGAAGAGATGCAAGAGATGTTGTTCGTTTTGGTCAACCATGGAGATTTGATGCTCTATTTCTTTAGCGTCATCTTGATCCAAAATTCCAAATAGGCTATGGGCAACGTTTCCAATGAAGTCAAAAGGAGATCTAGAAACCCTTATTCGTTTGGTATAAGAAGTGTGATAATTATGAATTATATCATTGTTGGATTCAATTGCGAATATTCTATGTTTAAATGAGTCAATGGTGGGTGAACAATAAGGATTAGTTTGTAATTCGTCTAAACAGAATTTATCCATTTTATCTGTGTAAGTTTTCACTTCTCCTAGTTCTAGCCAATATGAAGACAAATTGTAGAAAATATAAATGTTCCAAAACTGTTTATCGTGCTAGCGCTACCTATGTCCTCAAAATAAATGCCTGTAAAATTGTCAAGCTTGGTAATCATTATTGGGTTGCTGTTTAAAGAGGCAACTAAGGGAAGTAAAAGGAACATGAGACACAGGATTGACAACAGTGAAGCATTTAGGGACCTTCTACTTCTTAATTTCATAGAATGTTGATTTTTTGGATGAGGTTCTGAATCTCTTTCCTGTAGCTCATTGTTGTCAACAGGTAAAGGACATATATTTTGTATTGCTCGTTGATAAGTTCCTGTTGCCGTCCTAATATTTGCCACTCTCACCAATCCGTCATTTCCCTTGATAACTTCAACTACTCGCCCCAGCTTCCATTTCATTGGAGGCTGGTTTGCATCTTTAAGAATAACCATTGTTTCAGGTTTTAAATTTTGGCATTTTACCTTCCATTTTATTTTCTGCTGTAGAAGGTGAAGATATTCGTTTGACCACCTCTGCCAAAAATGTTGTTGAATATGTTGAACCTGACGGAATTTGTCCAACTTTGAAATATTAATTTCTTTCACGTCAGGTTCCGGAAGTGAGGTCAATGGAGCCCCGATAAGGAAGTGACCTGGAGTCAATGACTCCTGAATCTCTTTCCTGTAGCTCATTGCGGATTTAACTGCGGCCTCCCACAGTCCTCCAAAGTGAGGGGAGCGAGGTGGAATGTGTTTCCAATTGATCCCCATTTTCAGACAATTCGAGTTGATTGATGATTCAGTCTCAGCTGATTCAAGGAAAGCTTTAAAATCCTGTAACTGATTTCTAGCACCGACAAAATTTGTCGCGTTGTCGCAAAATATGGTGTGACATATACCTCTTCTACCTACAAATCTTTTTAAGCAATTTATGAATGATTCGGTTGAAAGATTGCTTACGACTTCGATATGAATAGCCTTTGTAGAAAAGCATACAAATACTGCTAGATAGGATTTTGTTGGCGTTTTTCCTCGAATTTTATAATGTGTACGAATTGGTCCACAAAAGTCGACCCCTGAATAATAGAAAGGCCGTGAAGGCACAATTCTCTCTTTGGGTAAATTTCCCATTAATTGATCAATAGATCTTGGTTTAGCAAGGAAGCATTTAATACACTTAAAAAGAACTTTACGTGTTTCTCTTCCTACACTTAAGATCCAAAATTGTTGCCTAGAGATAGCAACAAGAGTTCTATGCGATGCATGAAGGTGTTTTTTATGAAGGTGCTCTAAAAGTAGTGTCGTTACTACATTATTTTTTGGAAGCAATGTTTGGTTTTTTGCTTCTGCAGGAATTTCAGCATTTTTAAGTCTTCCTCCTACGTGTATTAACTTTGTTTTACTATCATAATATGGACTTAATGATAATATTTTAAAATTATTTTTAAGAGATTTCCCTGCCTGCAAGAGGTTATAATCTTCTGTGAATGCACTTGTTTGAACGATTCTGCAGAGTAATATTGTTCCTTGTTGTAGTTCCTCTACCGACAGGGAACCACTGATATTATTTCCAGTGCTACGAGATTTACGATTCATTATAAATCTGGAACAGTTCTAATTTCACTGCGAAGTCTGTTAAAGCAAAACGGTGTATGGTTATTTCTTGCAGTGAGGAAAATTGTGACAAGTAGTTTTTCCATTTATGTGCTTGCTCTAAGGATAATTTTTCATCCCAGGAGATCTTGGCCTTCCAAAGTTCTTGAAGGAATATTTTTCCTAATAAAATTACTGGTCCAATAAGTCCTAAGGGGTCAAACAATTTAGCCAAGTCGGCAAGCACAGTACGTTTTGTTACCTGTAATCCGCAGGGTGCTTTACAATCGTAGCAAAACTTGAATGCGTCTTGAATCGGGTCCCAAACTAAACCAAGGGTTTTAATTACTTCCGATTGATAAATTGTTAACATTTTCTCTTGACTATCTTTGGGAATATTTTCCAGGATACGCTGATCATTGGAACAGAACTTCGTTAAATCGAAATTCCCTTCCCTTAATAATGCTTTAGTTTCGTCTAGTAGCATCTTGGCTTCATTAATGGTGTCTGCCCCGGCAAGGCAGTCGTCCACGTAAATATTGTTTGTGATAATTTTAGATGCATTTGGAAATGCATGTTGAAAATCGGATGACAATTTGACAAGGTATCTTGTTGATAAAAAGGAGGCAGATGCCGTTCCATACGTAACTGTATTGAGTTGGTATGTTTTTAAAGGACTCTTATTATTTTCCCTCCATAAAATGAGCTGATATGCTCTATCATCCGGATGAACTAGTATTTGTCTATACATTTTGCTTATATCGCCAGTAAAAACAAATTTATGCATTCTAAAGTTCGCAATGACTGAAAATAAGTCTGGTTGTACCGTTGGGCCAACCAAGAGTATATCATTAAGCGAATTTCCTGAGGTTGTTTTTGCGGATGCATCAAAAACAACTCTAAGTTTGGTAGATGAGCTGTCAGGTTTAAATACACAATGGTGCGGAAGGACATAATGAGGATTTGTTATTTTTTCAATTGGAGTCATATGACCTAGACTTTCATATTCGGCCATGAAATTAGTGTAACTGGTTTTAATCTCCGAATTTTTCTCGAGTTTTCTTTCTAAAGAAAAGAATCGTTTTTTAGCCATTTCCATGGAATCACCTAACGTTTTATTTGGTTCATGTTTAAATGGAAGGCGTACTATAAATTGGCCTTGAAGAGTGATTTCAACGTCATCGTTAAAATGTTTTTCACATTTGTATTCCTCCTCACTGTAAGTTCGTGATTCCGTTTCAAAGGCGTCATTTTCCCAAAACGAACGAACTAGTTTGTCTAACGAGCTTAATGTAGGGTTTGAAGCTGAGTGACAATAAGAATTGCGTTTAATGTCTACGGCTCTTCCTGCTAAAAGCCAACCTAACTTTGTATTTCTTAATAATGGGAGATTATTGGAGATTTTATATTCGCCAGGTAGCAACAGTTCGAAGAATATTTCCGCTCAGTACGTCAATACGAGGTGAATTCAGAGTGTTAGGGTCAGCTAGACAAATATTGGAAGGCAATTTCAAGAATTGAAGGTCAATAGGGGAGGCTGCCATATAATCGCTTATTGTGGGTAGTATACAGGCCTCAATGTTTGTTTGGTATTCGGATGTTATTGATTCTATTGGAATATTAATAGTGAAATTAGACTGACTCTCCTTACCCCCAATTCCGCTTATAGGAATATCTTTTCTTTGTTTTTTATAACGTAATTGTTGAGCTAGGGAAGAAGTTATAAAATTTAACTGAGATCCTGAATCTAGCATAGCTCGACAGGGGACGCGCACACCGTTTGTAGATACAATGTTTACTATTGCGGTGGCAAGGTAAACCTCGCGACCGTTTAACACAACTCCTAATGAACTATTAGTGTTGGCTTTAGACCCAGACGGAAATTCTTTGTTTTTATCAACATCATTTACACACGACTTACCGGATATTCTTGAGTTTAAATTTAAAATATTTTTGGCTGGATAATGGAGTAAAGTATTGTGCCTCCCGTTGCAAGTTTTACATCTTCGTTGCTGCTGACACGATGAAAAATGATGTCCTTGCAAACAATTGGTGCATAGTTGAAGCTTCCGCACGTTCTGATTACGCTGTTCTACTGAAAGGCTAATAAATTTTTTACAATTAAAAATCTTATGATTATTAGATTTACAAAATTGACATAAAACTTCCCTCGAATTTTCATAAGCGGTGGTTACCACTTTCTTCCTCTCTTCTGGCTTCACTGCCTCTAGGGCTTGGAATCTGCATTCAACAAATTCAAGTAGCTGCGTTAGAATTGGGCTGTTTCTTGGTGATTCCAGAGATTCTTCGAACAACATTCGGGTGTCCTTGTCCATTTTGTCCAGCAATAGATGCACGACTAGTGGATCCCATCCACTAGTATCATACTCAAGGTTGTTAATAGCTTGTATCACTTCCTTTGTAGTGTCATGCAGCTTTTTTAGGCTTTTGACGTTGTCACCGACGACATTATGTTGGAATAATCGGTTCTCTTGTTGTTGAACCGGTCCACTAGTGCGTTCCATGCTAATTCATAATTACTGTCAGTGGCATGAAAATGCTGGATCAAGTTGTGGGCATCGCCAGTTACATTTGTCTTCAGGAAATATAGCTTCTGTGCTGGTGCAATTGATTGGTTGTGCACCATTTGCTTATATAGGTCGTAGAACTGTGGCCAATTGAGATAACTTCCGTCGAATTTCGGAATTTCAATTTTGGGTAGTTTGATTGCCGTTGTCTGTACCTTTTCATATGATGTACCAGCTAATTTGTTGTTCGGCAACCAGGTGATCCTTAAGTCCAAAAGATCCTGTAGCTCGAAATAGAGCTCTATGTCGGCGACAGCTGCCTCATCCCCAAGTCGTTTGTAGGCAGCGGTTATTTCCTCCCAATTGCCCATAAGGGTTTTTGTTTTTTGAAAAAATTGTTGCGGACAGGTTTCCCGTAACTTCACTGGACACTTATTTATTGATTCTATGAAAATTTTTCCAAGCAGCCGGAATTTGTTTTCCTTTGTCACCCTGTTGACTCCAGTTAGGAATTTCCCGGAGGTATTATCTTCAGAAGCGGGCTATTTCTGTGCTATTTCTTCAGGATAATTATCTTTTATCTCTCTGTCCACTTTATCGAAGGATTCCCACAGTGCACTTAGTCTATTGTACCGTGTATGTAAATACTGCAGAGTTTTTCTGCCAGTGCCATCCTTTCCGTAGTTGCGGCGATGGTGCATATTTCCTTGCCTACCTCATCTTGTTGGTTGGTTAACTCAGTAATCCATTTTTTGATTATTTGTTTTCACTGTCTTTATTTTAACTCTCACTTATTGTTTTTCTTATATTTTTTTTTATTAATTGTAGGCCACTAAACTTTTTTAGTTAGTCCTGTCACGGTCGCCAAATGTTTTGTTCTTTATTAAAACAAAAAACCAAATATTTAAACAAAAATTATTTCAAGGATATTTTAAGTAATATGTTTTGTTCTTTATTGAGTATAAAATATAATTATTTGTCTTAGAAGGATTTGAATAAATATTTATCACAATCGCCACAACTGTTTTGTTCTTTATTGACTGCTTTCGTTAGAGGTTGAAGAATGAGTGTTGTATCTATCGACCCATCAGGTAGCTTGCAAAAGGCAAGGTCAAAAAAACTGATGAGTCGGTATTATCGATACACAGCGCGTGAAGCCAGACGTTGAACTTTATATGTTTGCATAATATCGCATTTCGTCTGGTTTCATGCCGCTGTGGAAGTTGGGTGAGATATTGGATTTTATTTAAAATAGAACATAAATAATAAATATAAAAATAATATGAAGTTAACAAAGAGAAAAAAAAAATAATACAAACTAAACTGTGGGAAGTAATAAGGAAATCACTTCCCATCGTGTCAGCATATTTTAGTTTATAGTAAGTTGAACAACGTTGTTCATTTTAATGAGCGATATGTATGTGGTGCAGTGGCGTCGCGTCCATATAAAACGATTTCTACCGTCTTCCCTTTTAAAAATTGCACGAAAAATACTATCAAATAAACATAAACATAAACTATGCAACCCTACCAATTTGAATTATAAAATTCGCACAAACATACAAACATAAGCTATCGAATAAACACCGTCAATTCATTCTCCTCTTCGCTCTTTGCTCAACTGCTGAACATACGCTCTCTTTGAAAGAATTACTTAAGAAATAAAACACGTCTTTCATCGTCTTATTAAATTTGTTTTGTATCCCTTTCTTCCCTTAGCATTTTTGTTTGTAGATCCTCTTTGTCCAACATGCAACAGCATAGGAAAAAATAAGACGCTGGTCCTCGTGTTATACTGGCAATTGGTATGAAATGGAATGATTTTCATTCCTTTGCTTGACTCCGTTTCTCTTAATATTCGTTCTGTTGGGTGAAAAACAACACGCTCTTTTTCGACTTACATATTGCTATGAAAGTTTTACATAACACATTTTCTATTTTTGTTTGCTTGTTTTTTGGTTAAGCTAAGTATAGTCCAGGAAAGATTTAAATGCGTAATTTAATATGGGTAAGCGGTGAAAAATGAATTCATAAAATATTATTTAAGGTATAATTGCGGAATTTCATCTTCTACATCATATCAAAAGTCTCGCAAAATCACAGCAGTGGCTTTTGGTATAAAGGCATTTAAAGATGGGTAAAGGGAAGAAGGTATGGTTTATCAATCTGAAATATTTGGTATGGTTAAATGTAAGAATATGACACATGATCTTAGGGTACTTTTTAACGCTGGATCTAATAAAAAAAAAACTATTCTTTTTGGGACTTTTTAGAACAACAAGTTAAATATTAAGAAAAAATGGTAGATTTGGAATAAAAGTTTCATTGGGGTGTTGTTAAACAAGAATCAAAAGAGTTCCTAAAAATATCTGTAATGAAATAGTGTTAATTTAGTTAGTTGTGAAGTTAAAGGTTCCGTTCTTTAGTTTTTGTTTGATACCTATGTAAATACTTTAGAGATAAGGTTTTAGTCTTGGTTTTTGATTGGTTTTTAAATTTTTTTTAAAGCATAGATTGTTGCTTAACATATTTTCTCTTTTTTAGGAATCAAATGAATTAAGCAAACTATGTATCTTCTATTATTAATCGTTTTAATGAAAGGCCACTCTATGCGTCCTTTGAAAATAGACTGCAAACGGAAGAGTTGGTTTTTAACTAATTTTAATGTGTCTGCTTGTTTTTGTTTTTCAAGAGGTAAGTTTTGTTGACTTTTGCAGATCAATCATTTTCGTTACGTCTTCCCAAATTATTGACGCCACGCCACTGATGTGGTGTAATTGTCAGCTTTTTTATTTTAGCAGCGGTATTTTATTTTCAGAAATGCGCTATATTTTGTATATCTATCAAAAAGATACATTAATTGAGATCATACAATTGCTGACTGGAGAGAACCCACTTTAGACATTTGTGAGTGCCATCATCAACTGCGGACCAAGTGAAGACTCGACTAGTATCGATCGCGCTGGTACTGTTCGTCGTCAAGTCGTCGACGTCTCGCCCCCATCGTCGTGTCAGCCAAAATATCTGGTTGCTTTGCTCTTGGGCACGTGAAGCTGCTTTCAGGGACATCAAGACCATTGCTGAATGTTTGGCCGATGCGATGAGTTGATAAACGCTGCTAAGGATTCATCTAGCTATAAGAAGAAGAATGATTTGGAACGTGTTACTAGGTCCAACAGTTTTTTTGCGCCAGCGAAAAGTAATTATTTGTTGATTATTTTTTTTTTTAAATATATTAAAATGTTTTTTTTACCCTAGGAAAATGTTATAATGGTGTCAGCAACACACCGAACTCTGTAACTCATACGAATCTTAAGGAAAAACGACTATTGTATTGTCTGCGACTCCGTCAACTTGAAAGTCCTAACAACTGTTTGCTTCCTTGGTCGGCAGATAACAGTTTTCTTGACACTCTTTTATTGAATTTTCCAACAGTGGTCAAAACTATAAATATTCAACAAGATATATTTTTTCGCAGCTAATAACAAAACTTCAATTAAAAGTAGCAATGGGTGATACACGTGAAGAAATGACTACTATTGACAGTATAGACACCAGATTAATTGTATCCTTTGAATGGCATGAATTTCCTTGTGGCTGTGGAGCCGCTTTTGTCAACCTAGGGTTAACATTCATTCCTAGAGTTGATGTACAGAGGTATGGCGCCAGTATTGATCCGGAATGGACCATCCAACGCTGCTTTTTTTGTATTGCGTGAAGAGGCTTATATGCAAATACCTGATGATGCTTCCTTATCATCGCGAACTTTGTAAGAGTTTATGTGCAATTATTGGAGCTTCTTTAAATACAAGTGCATTTATACATACATAATTATGAAGTTTAAAATAAGATATGTAAATCTATGTATATCAAAGTGTAAGAATGTATGTATTTATTTTTAAATTTGTTTTTATTTTAATACACAGGATGCCCCGTAAAGAATGGATAACCCTGAAATGCCTCATAGTAGACCGTCCTTATAGTAGGCCGTCCTTAAAACGGATACAAAAAAGTTCTATCCCAACCACAAGAAAAGATACATGCATTTTTTTGTTCAGTGCATTAATTTTTGCCTTACTTTACATTTTTGAATACCACGACTACAAGTGAATGAATTCCATCGTTTTTTTTTCGAAGCAATATTTTAAATTTAAAACCGATTTTTTGCATTCTTTGACTGCGTCTGGCAGCCATTTGGGCCCATATTTTTGTGATGAGGAGACACTACTGCATCATTGGGACAATGAATTATTTTGCTCTCACAATTATCTGTAAAACCGATTTTTTGCATTCTTTACCTGCGTCTGGCAGCCATTTGGCCCCAAAGAAAACGTCTTGGACCCATATTTTTGTGATGAGGAGAGACAACTGCATCATTGGGAAAATTAATTATTCTGCTATCACAATTATCAGTAAAACCGATTTTTTGCATTCTTTGACTGCGTCTGGCAGCCATTTGGCCCTATAGAAAACGTCTTGGACCCATATTTTTGTGATGAGGAGAGACTACTGCATCATTGAGAAAATGAATTATTTTGCTATCACAATTATCTGTAAAACCGATTTTTTGCTTTCTTTTAGTGCGTCTAGCAGCTATTTGGCCTCATAGAAAACGTCTGGGACCCTCATATTCATGTCGAGGGCGCTCAGTTCTTTAACTAAATATAGTGTTATAGTTCCTATACCAATTATCTGCACTTTCGAAAAAAACACATTTTTAATGCAGCATTTCATGCAAACGCCTCAACCACGGAGTGCCAGACTTTCATATTTGCATATAAAAAGTTAGGATGTGTTTTAAAATAGTAGTGAATTTTTGCTATCGTTCACACCTAAAATCTGCTGTGGGCTCTTAGTCTATAAGAAGAAGAGGCGGAAGCTTCAAGCTAAGGCAGTAAAAGGCGTTTTTGTTGGCTACGAAGAGGATACCAAGGGATATAGAATATGGTTGCCTTTAAGCAAGAAGTTTGAGGTATCGAGAGACGTCATCTTTAAAGAGCCGAAATCTGGTGAAGTGATGCTAAGACAACAAGAAGATTAGGGCCTTAATTTACATCAGGTTGAGAAGAAGGAACCTGCAAAATCTGAAGACTCAGGAAAAAATTCGAAAGTTTTCTGCAACAATTTGAAGAGTGATGCTTTTTTTTATTTATTCTGAAGCACTCAAAATGTGCCTCGGATAATCTGAGAGTTTTCCTGAGTGAGGAAATCATAGATGTAGGCATCGTTCAAGAACCATGTGTCAATCGCTCTAGAGTGAGAGGCCTCCAAGATAGACAATACGACCTGATCTACAAGATCGCAAACACAAACGATGGTAAGCCTTGAACTTGTATTTTAGCTAAAAAACACTTAAAAGCTTTTGTGTGTCCAAATCTTAGCACTCCTGACTTGACAGTCGTCAGGTTGGAAGCAAAAAATGCAGACGGTTCACTCTTGGCATCTGCTTACTTCGGGCTTGACCAGCAGTCACTACCAGAAGAAGTGTGCGCACTCATAGCCGAGGCGAAAGCGCAAAAAACGAATCTCCTGATTTGTTGTGATGCAAACGCAAGGAACACCGTTTGGGGA
This sequence comes from Melangyna quadrimaculata, assembly GCA_949320155.1. Taxonomy (NCBI): domain Eukaryota; kingdom Metazoa; phylum Arthropoda; class Insecta; order Diptera; family Syrphidae; genus Melangyna; species Melangyna quadrimaculata. Next base: position 292,220,823 of record OX439483.1, read on the forward strand.
AGTTTCGAGATAAACGAACGAGGTGAGTCTCTTTTTAATTTCGTCATTGAAAATAATTTAACTGTTTGTAACAGAGGTAATACTCCCACTTTCGTCTCTCCGAGCTCTGAAAATTTTGAAGGTTGAGAGGATGTGCTTGATGTTACAATTTTTAACAATAACTTTAATCTGTTAGTGGAAAAGTGGAGGGTATCCCTTCTGAATTCGTTTTCGGATCACAGGTGGATACTCTTCAGCATAGGTTTTGAGTCTGAAACCCCTCCTCCTTATAGAAACCCTAAGGGAATTGACTGGAAGAAGTTCAGTAAAATTTTTAATTCTTAACTGCGCAATATACCAAATCTGAGTCCAGAATCGGTTGCAGATCTAGAGTCAAAGGTGAAAACCTTTGAAGCATCTATGAACACGGCGTTCAAGATCTCTTGCCCAGTTAAATATAGCCGAAAATCTCTCCCTCCATGGTGGAATGAAAATCGGTATGAACTCAGGAAAGCCACAAGGACAATTTTCAACATCTGCCACAAAAACAAATTCTGTCAACCGTATAAAGATAGCCTTAGAGTTTACAAGCGAGCTGTCGCATCAGCCAAGAAATAAGGCTGGAGAGAGTACTGCAAGTCAATAGAAAACATAAAAGACTCAGCAAGACTTGGTGCTTGAGTGCTGTCAAAAGAACATTGCAACCCTTCATTTTTGAAAAATAACGATGGGGAGTGGGCAGTCTCTCCAGCTGAATCCTTATAACTTCTGATGACGACACACTTTCCGGGGTGTTAAAACTGTAAACCGGAATCACTTGAAACTCACATCACACCGTTAGCTCATGTACAGCATATCAATACCACCATAACAAGAGAAAATATTGCCTGGGCAATTAATTCTTTCTCTCCATATAAATCTCCAGGCCTGGATGGCATACTGCCTATTATGCTTCAAAATCTGGAAGATGTGGTTGTTCCTTGGCTGTAAATAATTTTTAAAGGTTGCCTCTATCTCAACCATGTACCCGAGGTATGGAGACATGTTAGAGAAGTTTTTATCCCGAAGGTCGGTAGACGGGGCCATGAATCCGCGAAGGATTTTCGACCAATTAGTCTGACCTCTTTCGTGCTTAAATAGATGGAGAGCATCCTAGACAAACACATCAGGGGCATCCTAGTTGGATGCCCTCTCGATAACTCTGAAAACGCATACGCAAAGGGTAAGTCCACGGAGACGGCCCTTCACGAGGTAGTTCGTACAATTGAGAAAACTATTAACTTTAAAGAATATACACTCGCCACCTTCTTAGATGTAGGAATACAGGAACATTCTTTCAAACTCATTTCGTGCTCACCCGGGTGTAGCTCAAGGAAGTCATCTAGGCCCGTTGCTATTCAATCTAGCTATAAATGTTTTTACATCTTGTATATATTTTAGCGGTATTCTCATATTTGCTGACGATATGAAGATTTTTTAAAAAAGGGTAAAAAGGGTCTATCCCTAAACCCTGTTAAAAACCAAACAATAACCTTCTCAAGAGAACGAATTGTGAGTGCATTTGATTATACTATTTCACAACAGACCCTCACTCGCGTTTTTAACTTGAAAGACCTAGGTGTTCATTTAGTTCTAACCTAGAATTCACTGAACATATTAATTATATTGTAAATAAGGCACGCTTCATGCTTGGTTTTATAAACTGGTGGGCAAAGGAATTTAACGATCCCTATGTTACCCTTTCATTGTACAACTGTTATGTACGACCACACCTTGAGTATGCATCTCAAGTATGGACCCCCTTAAACGAAGTTCCTAAAAATCGTATTGAGGCAATACAACACAACTTCATTCGTTTTGCTTTAAAAGGGTTACCCTGGAATGATCCATATAATTCGCCACCGTATGAACATAGGATCCAACATTTGCAGGTCCAAACTTTATATCAGAGGCGGGTTAATAATGATTTAATATTTATTCACCCACTTATTAATGGTCAAATCTATGCTCCCGATTCGCTAGCATGTATTGGCTTAAACTTCCGAGGGGGTTCTCACCACCTGCGAGAATTTGAACTTTTTTCACGTAGATTTTCATAGACCAAATTATGGCATGCATGAACCTCTTAACCGAATGAGTAAAATCTATAATTTGAATGTTTCCTCAGTTGATTTTAGCATGAGTAAAATAGTTCTAAAAAAATTGTTTCGAACCAGTGCTCCACTGTCGGGATCTGTTTAATTTTTTTGGTCACTCTAAATGCTTTTTGTTTATATTTTAATAAATAAATATTTATTTGTTGACATTTTGTAATTTTATTTATTTAACTGCTTTCGCGTCCTTTGATTTTTTTTGAATTTTAAGTTTTTTAACTGCTTGCATTAAGCAGACCTTATCTCTTTTAACTTCCGACGATACTAGTTGCGCGCATGTAGAACAAGTTACTGTGTTATGGTCAACATAGCAAAGCAACTATTTTCTTTTAATTTATTATTTTAACATCAAATACTTAATTTAAGTGCCGATACGACTTGCAATCGTAATTGCCGTCGTGCGTCAGTAGAGGAACACCCCAGGGTGGTGTTCTTTCTCCTCTTCTTTGGCTTTTAGTCATGAATAAAATCCTCGCTAAGTTAGAGAGGGGTGGATAGAAGGCTGTCACGTATGCCGATGATTTGGTGCTACTAGTATCGGGTAAGTTTACCCCTGTGATAAATGAGATCGCGGAGGTGGCTTTAAGGAAGGTTAGTAACTGGGCTGCGAGCTGCGGACTAGGTATTACGAGCCCAAACGCAAAATAGTTGGACTACCTATGATAAAAAACAAAAATCTGCTGGTTCTTAAATTCCATCGGCAATAAACTCAATATTTTGGTATTTTTCTTTAGATATATTTATTTTAGATAGAAATAAGTAACAAAAACAAAATGACTTCAATTAAATAACCATACAGAGCAGTCTTAAAAAATAAAATAACGATTGATACATTTTTTTAATCGCAAAATAGTTGGCCTACGTGTCTTAATTTTTATTTTACCATGGTGTTACGTCGCCTCTGGTCGTGATAACTGCTTCTATGCGTCGTGGCATTGATTCCCAAATATTTATGATTTTAGCTTTTAGGCCTTGAAGAGTCCGACATGGTTCTTTTCGGAGGTTTTGCTTCATTTTATGCCAGACAGTTTCAATTGGCGAAAGGTCAGGGCTGCTGGAAGGCCATTCCAGTAAAGGAATTGCTTCAGCAGATAACCAAGCCATTGTAGACCTTGCTGTATGACAGGAAGCACCATCCTGTTGGAAAATGAAATCTCCATCACTAGTTTGAAGTCGTGGTATTGATGGGAGTAGCTCATTTTCCAGAATATCCCGGTACTTGGTAGCATTGACAGTTCCATTTACAAAATGTAAATTGCCCAAACCTCGCCCAGACATGCATCCCCATGTCATTAGAGTTGCTGGAAACTTGACTGTTTTTTAAGGCAATCTTTGTGAAAGTCCTCTTTGGAGTTTCTTATGACACGTTTTCGTTCGTTTTTCTATGTTTTAACAAATTTTGTCTTAACAAACATTGTCCGCTTAAAGGCCTTCCACACTAGCCCACAGTGTATTAATACATGTCAAAAAAGTGGGAAACAAATCATGTAGAATAGTGTGGAAACAAAATATGAAAACCCAGCCTACACAACCCGACATTCTATCCCACACGATTTGACATGTGTTAATACATGAATAATTTTAGGAATGGTTCTAATTCTATCCTACATTCTATCACACTTTGTTTTAGGTTATGGTAATGTATTAATACAAGCAAGTTTGGAAGCAAAATATGAAAAGTTATTTCTTTGCCACAAATTTGGCAGTCGCGTGGAATTCTTTCTCACTTTCAATTTGACATGTATTAATACATAGTGGGGTAGTGTGGAAGGGCTATTACAAGTGTCGACTTAAACACTTTTTTGGATTCTTTCTCTCCATTGAACAGTTATTACAGCGGCAGTTTGACGTCGATTTTCTTTTACTATTTTTTTTCCTACCTCCACATTTCTACTACTTTTGAACTTTGTGATAATATTTCGAATTGATGAGCGAGGTAAATTCAATTGGTTTGCTATTTGATAGCTCGACAATCCCGTTTCGAAGGCTAAAACTATGGATTCCCTAAGGTCTCGTGATAATGTAACACCACGCACCATGATTGACAATAAACTGTTGCTGGCTTACTTAAAACAAGAGATCAATAAACAACAAAACAAGTGCATGTCATTTTTTTAATAACGGTTAACTGAACATCTATTTAAATCGTCATAGGCCAACTTATTTGCATCCCATAGAGAGTAGTCCAACTATTATGCTCTTATCTTTGTTTAAAAGAATGCAACCTGAAGCCATGTGTGTTTTCTCAAATAAAAATCTGTTTGGTCGTATTTACTCATTAAATGTAATTTATTACATTGACAAAAAAAAAACAAAATTAATCAACAACTGTGTTTAAGCCAACAACTTATTATTACTATGTACCCGCATTCCTGCATATAAAAACACCGTATCCAAATCTAGAATACCCTATTCCCTAAACAAAGTTCACATTCCATACTTAATTATATGTTTCCCACCAAAACTGCACGATTTGCACTTTTTACAGGTGCTCTCCTATCCTATTACATTTATTTTCACACAAAATAAAATTATTATAGAATCGCATTTATGTAATTTAGTATAAATAGTCAAACAAATTTAGAATAAAATCACTTTTAATCCAGAAGTCAATCTAGTGTTTTACTTGTCATTGCTACCCCCCCCCCCGAGGTAAGGAGCAACAAAGCAATTAAAACCTTCAGTCGATTTCAAAAGAGGTTTCGACGTTAAACATTGGTGACCCCGACGTGATTGCCTCCCCCCACCAGCGGTAAGGGGCAACTCACATTTTTCATATACACACATACATACAACCTCTTGATCTTGCGTTATTCTCCACGTATATATATATACCGATTGTGAAGCGTAACCAGGGCTTTGACACTGGTAAGGAACATCGGGCATCCCGAGGTAAAGGCATCCAGAGTTCCAGAGTACCAGACTTTCTATACATCATCGGGCATCGCGAGGTGAAGGCATCCAGAGTTCCAGAGTGCCAGACTTCCTATCCAGCATCGAGCATCCCGACGCCAAGGCATTCAGTGTTCCAGGTTCCAGATTCTAGCTAGGGATCCATCAACAATATGGATGAAATGCAAGTTTACAGCACTGTGGCTAGGCAGAAGGCCATAACAGATGAACTACTACGGCTTAAAATCAGCATTGGGAAAGACGGGTCGGATCGTAAGACGGCAGAATATAAAGCATAGAAATTACAAGCTTTAGAAACTCTCTGGTTGGAGTTCTTAAAGAACCACGATGAAATAAAAGCATACGTCAAGGCAGATACGCTTTATATGCAAGCCAACACCTATGAAAAGGTTAAAAAGGCATACATTGAAATCAAGTCAATTTTGGAAGCTATCGTACCTACAGATACAGGAACGATGAAGAAAACTACTGAGCTGCTGTTTTCATAGAGCAAGCGCCATTAGATTCAAATAAGGGTCTTGGCAAAAGACAACCGATAGAAAATATCCGATTAGCAGAAATGTCCAGGATGTTAAGAAGACAAAACACAACTGCACAATCACTACGGCGATTAATCTCCAGTCTCAAAACTACAGAGACTTGGAGTTCTACGTTTTGCACCCTCAAATTACAATCACTCCAGAAATACTGGATGGAGCTAGAAGAAATGCATCAGTTGGTAAGCAAACTTTCTGAAAATCCAGCACAGGATGGGTACAACATGAACGAGTTTTATCAATCAGAAGATGAAGTCCAGTAATTTATGATTTCATTGACAGATAAATTGGAAGAAACCGCCATTCAGAGATCATCATCGTTCCAGCACACCATGACTCCTACTTCAGAAAACACTCCCAGGCAAACGTAAAGACTGCCGAAGATAACATTACCCAAATTTGATGGGAGCTACTTAAAATGGAAGCAGTACAGCGATCTGTTCAGTGAGCTCGTTGACAAACAAGATATTGCGAACTGTCAGAAGCTGTTCTATTTGAAGACCACATTGACTGGAGAAGCGGAGAACCTAATAAGACATTTCACGAAATCCGACAGCAACTACGATGCAGCCTGGCAAGTGATAAAAGACCGGTATGACAATCCTCGTCTACTTGTCACTGCTCATGTACACCGACTGCTCATGCAACCTTCGATCCAAAATGAAGGCTCAAGAGCAATTAAGGCATTGCATGACACCACACAAGAGTGCATGCTCAGTTTGAAAGTTCTCAACATCGACACTCCCAATTGGGACCCTCTTCTTATGAGCCTTCTAATCAAAAAAACTGGACAAAAAAACTCTTACGCTGAGGGAGCAGTCACTGAAACAGCCAAAGGCCTCGCCATCCTTGACCGAGTTCCTGACCTTTTTAGAACAAAGATTTCAATCTTTAGAAGCCATTGGACCAAAGGTAGTAAGAAAAAGCTCAGACGACCTAATTAAAAGAACAAGGGTATCTCTTGCTTCTACGAACAGAACCAATAACTGTTTAATCTGTGACCAGAAGAAACATGCAATACACGTTTGTCTTAAGTTCCTTCAACAATCACCACAAGAGAGACTGACAACTGTCAAATCTCTCAAATGCTGCATCAACTGCTTACGTTTTGGACACCAAGCCCCAAAATGTAAACTATCGCACTGTACTAAATGCAACAAATATCATCATACACTGCTTCATCTAACCATAGAGAATCAGCGACAACAACATCCGGCGATAGACAACAGGACCAGCCTATCAGCTACAAAAAGCAGCACAAAACCATCCAAATATGTACTGTTGGGGACAGCTATGGTTAACATACTTAATCGGACAAATAATCCTGTCACAGCAAGAGCGTTGCTCGATTCCGGTTCTCAAATGAACCTCATAATGGAGAAACTAGCGTCAAAATTGCACCTCATAACAAAATACGAACCCATGGAAGTCTCAGGAAAGGGAAACAGACCAATCAGATTGAGCAAACGAGTGGATGTATGTCTTCAATCCCGCGTTACTGGCTATCAGACACAAATTCAAGTATTTGTGCTCGATACGATAACAACACAACAACCCAGTGAGTTTATCAACACAAGTCATTGGGAAATGCCTCAGAACATCAAATTGGCAGATAACGACTTCAACGAACCGCTTGAGATTGATATTCTCATCGGAGCTGAGCTCTACTTCTTCAGTGGGCCAGATAAAACTAAACAAGTGTGGCCCAACCTTACAAAACACATTACTGGGATGGATAGTAATGGGGAAGATCATCACTAATATTCCATCAACACTATTTTGCGGCATAGGAGTAGATACTTCAAAAACGGCTTAACAAAGAAGAACGTCAATGTGAAGAAATTTTCCTGAAAACTACCCCCAGATCGGAATCTGGACGCTATATCGTTAATCTACCCTTTGCTAATAACCCAGAAAGTCTAGAGTACTCTAAGGGAAATAGCTGTTAGACGATTCTTTAGTCTAGAAAAACGCTTTCAAAGAAACCCAGAATTCAAAAACAATATATTGAATTTATGAGAACCTATATCGCATTGAAACATATGGAAGAGGTAAAACCAAATGAAATACCGCCTGAAATGCCGCAGTATTTTCTCCCTCATCATTGCGTTTTGCGCCCAGAAAGCAGTTCAACAAAATTAAGAGTCGTATTTGATGGATCATCAAAGACATCCACAAACGTATTACTTAATCAGATCTTCCACACTGGACCAGCATTAAAAAATGATCTCTTTTCAATTTTATAAAGGTTCCGGATTCACAAGTATGTGTTTACTGCCGATATCTCTAAGACGTATCGCCGAATACTGGTAAACGACCAAAGCAAACGATTCCAGCGCATAGTTTGGTGGGAATCTACTAATAAACCCCTAAAAACGTATCAACTAAATACTGTCACTTATGGTACTAAATCTGCACCCTATCTCGCGATAAGATGTCTTGATGACTTAGCCGAAGGTGCAGGCCACAAGCATTTACTTGGCGCAAACATTATCCGCCAAGATATATACATGGATGATATATTAACTGGAATTAACAATCTAGAAACAGTTACGCAAATGCAGTCAGAACAAATACAGCTTCTGGCTCAAGGAGAATTCCATCTACGAAAATGGTGCTCTAACACACCTTTACTATTGGAAGGAATACCACAAGAAGACTGTGAAACGGAAACAATCCTTCATGATCAAGAAGAAGGATCTATAAAAACTTCAGAACTAACCTGGCTACCAGCATCAGACCAATTTCTCATCAAAACAAATTGGAGCGAAGTAACAAAGGTGACCAAACGATCTATATTATCCGACACTGCTCACATTTTCGATCCATTATGAATAATGAGTCCAGTGGTTATACTATCAAAAATATACGTGCAAGAAATTTGGGCCTTAAAACTCGACTGGGATGCCGCACTACCAATGGAGATGAATACAAAATGGAGAACCTTCAGAAAAGATCTTCTCAAGCTGAACAACATAAAAATTCCACGACACATTATAGTGGACAACGCAATATGTATTGAACTTCATGCATTTTCAGATGCCTCCCAACGAGCCTATGGGGCTGTGGTCTATCTCAAATCCACAAACCTCAAAGGAGAAGTCTACGTGCAATTGGTGTGCTCTAAAACCCGAGTGGCACCAATTAAGCAACACACGATTCCTCGCCTAGAACTCTGTGCCGCCAAACTATTGGTTCAGCTAGTAAAATTTGTAAAAGAAAGCCTTCCAATCTAAATTAAACAAACAACATACTGGACCGATTCACAAATTGTTTTATCTTAGATAAACACAACATCGCCACTGCAGACCTTTGTAGCTAATCGTATAGCAATAATCCAAGATAAAACCAAATAATCACTAAACGCGGAACTCAATCCAGCTGATCTTCAATCCCGAGGGATATTTCCTGGACAACTTTTAATCTCTCTGCTCTCCATTGCAAGACAAGCTTATTGCATACTAGGCGGAAAACGACTAGCCCAGTCAATAGTCAATAATTGCATGAAATGCTTCAAAGCAAAGCCGAAAAGCATTGAGCAGTTAATGGGAAGTGTACCATCTCAACGTGTCCAACCTTCCAGACCATTTATGAATGTAGGCGTGGATTTCTTCGGCCCAGTATTCATTCACTACAGAATACATGGTAAACAATCAACAAAGGCATACGTTTCAGTTTTCGTATGCTTCTCAACAAAGGGAGTGCATCTAGTGCTAGTAGGCGTTTCTTGGAGCACTGAAAAGATTCGTAGCCACTGGCAGCCTTATTTGTTTCTAAAAGACCTGTGAAGCGGTGGTTATGCAAACATAATTTTAATCATCCTCTCAGGCTCATGCGCGGGAAGTAATAATTCCGAATATTTGGTGCTAGCAAAGTGTTGCACACTCAACATGAAAGAATTAAAAGCTGGTACTTCGCATGGAAAGTAGCATTGATGTGAAAATAAGCTACTGCTGGCTAAATTACTCACAAACGAGGTGACCATAGTATAGTTTCTGTTTCATCGTTAAAAAATAATGTTACGTTAAGAAATCCGAATGTTTTCAAAAATTAGTACGAAGCTTTCATTTTTCAGTAGTTTTTTAATTACATTTTAAATTTTTTTTAATAATATATTACATAGTTACTTTCAGTTGAAAAAACTTAATGATGGACGTTACTGTTTATGTTTTTTTATTTTGGCAAATTAGTGTTTTTAAAAAAGATACATATTAAAATTGTCAGTAAATGGTTTGTGTACAAAATGAAAAGTACATGTTTTATGGAGCATAAAAGAGCTTTTATATTTTTTCTCAAATCAAAGCCTTTCGTTCTTAAAAACAATCGATTCCAATGAAAAAGGAACTATCATATATTTTAATTGTTGTCTCACAAAATGTATGTTTGTGTGACCACTTTCATTTTTTCTCTGATGTGTAATCATGGAAACATTAAAAATAAAAGAAAAAATAACATTAATTAAAAAAACTCCGTTGCAAGCATCAGACTGTATTTTTTAAATTAGTTCAATTCATTAGGAAGTCCCATGGAAGTTTTTAGGAAGCTAATTTCGGTTTCAAGTGGTTCTAATTTGCCACTCATTTTTCATATGCCAGGCTAGCTCAATACCTAAGGTGCCCGACTCTCAACCCAACCATCCTCGGTTCAAATCTCGCAAAATCCATCAAGTAATGGGTTTTTTTCAGATATAAATAATTATTGTGCATTAAATTCCAGAAGAAAATCATTACTTACATGAAAATAAAAGAGAAAATGTAGAAATAAAAATAAGGAATTTATTTTTATTTTGTTTGGCATTGTGCTTCGAAAAGGCTTCTCCTAGCCCTCGACAAGCCTTTTATAAGGGTTTTAGATGTGCCTATCGAAACACTTGAACAAAACTACACTACTACATTTGCAATGTTTGAGTGTAGTTTTGTTCTATAAGGCCTTAGCGAAATAAATTGAGTACTTTCAATAAACCTGTAAATGATTGCTTAAAAGCCTTTCGAGCTTTTCAATGTGGGCCAAATGTATTTCTCTAAGGCCTTATAGAGTCAAATTTGCTGATTGGGAAATAACTTCGGTAGACCCTTACAGAAGTTAAATTGAAGTTAATAGTTAAAGATACCCCCGCCGAGCCGCCAAGCGACTACATCTCAGTAGTCCGCCGTAGCCCTAGAAACCGCACACGCTTAAACCGGTTATCTGCACCAGAGCGTCCCGTCGTTGAACCAAAAACAAAGGCCGGTGGTAAAGTGATGAGGTCAACGGCTACAAGTGCATCCCGTCAAGGAGGTTGCCATCCCTTTCCAACGTCAGATGATCCCACCGTAACGCAAATAACGTTGCCACCAAAGCTAACCGCCCCGGATCGCAGCAAAGACACAGTATTTTTAGAGGTGCAGCTCAAACGACACCGCCCGCAAGCCCCGATCCACGATTTACACTCTGTCAGGCCGGTGGTACCCGGGACCTCCACAGGAACCGACCTGGAGAAGGCTAGGGCACGTAAGGCCGCCGAAGAGAAGTTGTTCACGCGGAACCCTCTACCAACAGGTGCAGTGTCTAAAATCTCAGGATTCGGGCCATCAATTCAGACGCGCTTGATTGCACTATACACCGGAACCAGCTCTCGGGATGAGTATACCTCAGGAACCTCTGGCTTTCAACCACCAAGCAGCTCCGTTTAACAAACGTCACCAGTACTGGCACCCCTTCTTGCTGGTGACTCCACCAGTTTCAAACCGACTGCTCCGCTGCCATCAGTAACCACCATGGAGCAGGTTTCTCGACAGATCCCATATCAGAAGACGGTCCCAGCACCTTTTGACCCATTCAAAGGCATTGCGCTAAAAGGGAAGCAGCACTATAGGACTTTTTATATTCAACGTCCATGGGCCCAAATATCGCTCCACAGGAATAAACAAGGGACTAAGGCCGACCTGAAGTTTAAAAATTTCAAAAAAATTTTGGACGTCTCGAAGTAAACTCCACAACGTAGTATTGTTTTAAGTACATATTAATGATGTATTGTTTTTTTTTTTAGTTTGAAATAAAAGAATTTGGTTTAAGTATTTGTTAAATAGTAGTCTGATTTAAAAAATATATATATATATATATATATATATATATATATTAGAGTGTCCGTTATTTCCCAAACTCATTTTTTTGGATAGCACACCCCGTCAATCGAAAGTTTATGCCGAAAAAAAAAAAATTTTTGACCAAACATTTTTTTTTTCCGAGGTCATTAACCCGTGCCTCTAGGTCATACTTTTCCCATACAAATTTGTATGGGAACTTTACACTTTTCACATTTTATTTCTTCTAATTCTCATTGATTTATCGGTCCTTTAAAAAACTGCATTTAAAAATGTATTACAAAAATTTAAATAATAATTTATTTAGATTTTGTAAGTTAAGAAATACTTTAATATTATATATTTTTCTCTTATTTTTCTCTCTCGATCGTCAGCAGTTTTTGTTGTTTTTTCAATTGATTATCATAAAGTAATAATTTTTTTTAAAAAATTGTATTAAAAAAAATAATGAAAAAAAATAAGAAATAATTTATTTGGATTTTTTAATATATTAAATTTTTATGTATTAAGTTTTTTTTTTTATCAAATAAAGATTTTTTTTATTAATTTTTGAATGTGGTTTTTAAACAAGATATTGGTCAAAAACAATCATTTGAAAAAACTTTTTTTGATAAGAAAAAAAAATTAATACATACAAAATTAAAAAATATTTAATATTTTGAAAAATTGAAATAAATTATTTCTAATTTGTTTTCATTATTTTTTTTAATGCAATTTTTTCAAAAAACTTATTACTTTATGATAATCAATTAAAAAAACAGCAAAAACTGCTGAGGATCGAAAGAGAAAAATATAAAATCTTAAAGTATTTTTTAACTTAAAAAATCTAAATTAATTATAATTTAAATTTTTGTAATACATTTTTAAATGCAGTTTTTTAAAGGACCGATAAATCGATCAGAATTAGAAGAAATAAAATTTGAAAAAAGTTTTATAGTTCCAGAGAAAAAAAAATAAAATGGGAAAAGTGTACAGTTCGCATACAAATTTGTATGGGAAAAGTATGACCTTAGAGGCGCGGGTTAACGACCTCGGAAAAAAATTTTTTTGGTCAATAATTTTTTCTTTCGACATAAACTTTCGATTGACGGGGTGTGCTATCCAAAAAAATGAGTTTGGGAAATAATGGACACCCTTATATATATGTATATACAAAAAAATACAAAAAAATTATATGAAAAAAAAAAAAAATTATATAGTTATATAAAAGAAAAAATATATATTACTATTAAGACGAGAAGGTTCTCGTCGAAGCGTTACACTTTCATTTACCTGCCGAGCCCTCCGAGCCACAGTCGAATAATAAAATACCGAACCGATTTATTTAAATAAATTATAATTTAGCGCACCGAACACCGGGTTATTTATTTTAATCATATACCGTACCGAACCCTGGGTTATTTCTATCTTATCTACCGCACCGTACCTCTACCGTTTTACCGAACCATGGATTAATACTTACACCGCACCGCTCCACCGAACCCTAACTTAATTTTGTTGTGTAGTGAGCCAGCACACCGAGCCCTTGGATGATGCGAGTACACACAACCACACAGAGGAGGTACTTAGCCAACCAGATGGTGGATGACTGCGCATCACATATTTGTTGTTGACATTTCCAGTTTCGTTCATCGATGTTACAGTTCAATTTACTTCTGGCTGAAATATTAATGTAGGGAGGTACCATCAAGTGTAAAATTCGTTCTTTGCTTTTGCCGTTCTTCAGTACCAATTTAGCGTACTTAAAGGAAAAGTTCCGAAATAGATCCGATTGTATAATTGGAGATAAGAAATACACTGTTTTGTACGAATAGTACCAAGAAGTAGTTTTGATTTTTTTTTGGAGTTAAGAGTTAACTGCACAGTAAAACTCTTTATCTCCCAATACCTTTTCCTCCCCCCCTCCCCCGTTTATTTCTGCAATCTACTTCTTCTAAGTGTATTGTAGGCGAGACTTAGGTCTGACTTGTTTATTCTTCTGACATTTGGTCAGTTGCGGGGAACCGAGTCCCATTTGATTATTTCTGTGGCTACTCTTCCTCTAAGGGCCAGTATGTTCACAGTGGGTTAACTTTAGCATGTGACTTTCATAGGCTTTAATTAATCACACAAAATTGGTTGATTAGTGAAATCCATGATTAGCAACTCAAACTTTGAATTTCTTAAACAAAATTTGATCAACAAAAACATTTGAGGATTTCCCAGCTCCACTAATCATGGATTAAAGATAATCAGCTAAGAACAAACTGGCCCTAAGGGTGCTATAGACGAGCCTGTTATCGCGAACAGAAACCAATTTTTCTTCTATACTCTGTTCAGTTCGTATTTTCACACTTAACACACATATATAAAATATAATGCTCTCAAAAGCTATTATAAAGCTATAATTCTGAAAGCTACATAGCAAAAACCAAAGAAAAAGGTTTTAGAATTTCCATCCCCCGACGTATGGGAACTCTGAAACAATGTGTTGTTTTTAATAAACACATTAAACAATTTCAATGGAGGTCAGGGTTTCTGTTTTTTATTTCACAGGCACTTTCCAGCCAGCACGTGTATATTTGAAAAAGCTCTCCCAAAAGGCCTGTACTGAAAATACGAACTGAACAGAGTATTGTTTGCTGCTAGGAGCGAGAAGGTAATATTTGCCTGTTTATTTCTGCAATCCACTTCATCTAAGTGAATTTTAGACGAGATTTAGATCTGACTTGTTTATTCTTCTGACATTTGGTCAGTTACGGGGAACCGAATCCCACTTGTTTATTTCTGTGGCTACTCTTCCCCTAAGGTACCATAAACGAACCTGTTACCGCGAACAGAAACCGATTTTTCTTCTACTTTGTCTTTGCTACTAGGAGCGAGAAGGTAATATTTGCCGGTTTATTTTTACAATCTACTTCTTCTGAGTGTATTGTGGACGAGACTTAGGTCTAACCTGATTTTTCTTCTGACATTTGGTCAGTTGCGGGGAACCGAATCCCACTTGTTTATTTCTGTGGTAACTCTTCCTCTAAGGTACCATAGACGAACCTGTTACCGTGAACAGAAACCGATTTTCTTCTAGTTTGCTGCTTGAATCGAGAAGGTAATATTTGCCTGTTTATTTCTGCATTTCATTTCTTCTAAGTGTTGTGTAGACGAGACAAAGGTCTAAACCGATTTTTCCTCTGGCCTTTTGCTGGAGGCGGGGATCTATTCCCATACCGTATATGAAATACTATGTTATATTATTATTAGAATATCCGAAGTAAATTATATGAAATATGCTGTTATGAAATGTTATTAAAATTAAAAGATACAAATTGTACAGCTTGTAAAAAACTAAAGAATATAAAAATAATTAAAGTATTTGTGATTTGGAGTTTGGAAACTTCTAACCCAAGTTTTATTCGCTTTCTTTGGATAAAACCCTGGACACAGACGAGCTTAGGTAAGTAGGTAGAGGTCACAAGCATCCTCACTCGATGACCCAAATAACGCTGTAATGCGCCGTTTTGATACCATAACTCGTTTGACCTGTGGATTAAAAGAACATTTTTTAGGAAGATGAGGGTATTTGGTGATAGATCTACCAACGGATCATCGCCTACGCCCGAGTTCTGCTGCAGTATGCTACGCTAAGCAATTTGCTGCTTAGCCCAGGACGCAAACGATCTGATCCCTTAGGGTGATCATCTAGTCGCACACTCGGATATGGTAATCTCTGTACACCTCCGTCTGTTTGCACAACATGACTTGTGGTTACCAGAGAAAGTACC
Organism: Melangyna quadrimaculata; assembly: GCA_949320155.1. Taxonomy (NCBI): domain Eukaryota; kingdom Metazoa; phylum Arthropoda; class Insecta; order Diptera; family Syrphidae; genus Melangyna; species Melangyna quadrimaculata. The sequence goes on from OX439483.1 coordinate 292,236,245, forward strand.
ACCCGCCTGTATGACCAGACGCTTGTATTGGATTTAGACATGAGATGAAACTTATTAAGGATTTAGACATAGGAAAAAAACAACCGGTAGGGCTAAGATTCGCAACTAAAAACCATCTACACTGTGCCAACTAGGCACTTTGTTGACTGGTATTGAAGCGAAGGTTGGCACAACCGTGTGATCGTCCGGTCCTCGTGCACCATGAGCCAACTTCAAACACCAGTAGTCTGCTAGCTCACAGTCATAAGAGTTTGAGGAAGAAAATGGTGCAAAAGGAAACCGAAGTTAATTCTAGGTCCATTGAAACTTTCTTGGACTTGAACATAGGAAAACACTCAAAAGGGTCGAAGTTCGCAACTAAAAGCCATCTACACTGTGCCACCTAGACACTTGTTGACTGGTATTGAAGAGGAGGACACCCCAATTGTGTGTTCGTTCGGTCCTCGTGCACCTCGCCACCTTCAGAAACCATTAGTCTGCTAGCTCGCAGTCATGGGAGTTTGGGGAAGAGGAAACCGAAGTAAATCCTAGATCTTCGTTCCGGAGAGTTCGTTAAAGTCGTCAAAAAAGGGCTTCCCAAAAGATTGTTGCCTTATTCTGGCCAAAGCGGGACATTTACAGAGGAAATGAAAGACTGTTTCCTTTTCCTGCTGGTACCCACAACTACGAAAGTGAGCATTGTAGGGGATGCCAAGCTTCGCCGCATGTTCTCCTATTGTCCAGTGTCCAGTGCATGGTTGCCCACCGTTTTATAAAACCAAGCATGGAGCGTGCCTTATTTACAATATATTTAATATGTTCAGTGAATTCTAGGTGAGAACTAAATTGAACACCTAGGTCTTTGAAGCTAAAAACGCGAGTGAGAGTCTGTTGTGAAATAGTATAATCAAATGCACTCACAATTCGTTTTCTTGAGAAGGTTATTGTTTGGCATTTAACAGGGTTAAGGGATAGACCCTTTTTACCACACCAAATATTGAAATTGTCAATATCAGCCTGAAGGAGAATATGATCATGGTTAGATTGTATTGTTTTAAAAATCTTCATATCTTCAGCAAATATGAGAATATCGCTAGAACATATACAAGATGTAACATCATTAATAGCTAGATTGAATAGCAACGGGCCCAGAAGACTTCCTTGAGGTACACCCGAGTGAGCGCGAAATGAGTTTGAAAGAGTGTTACTGAATTTCTACATCTAAGAAGGTGGCGAGTGTATATTCTTTGAAGTTAATAGTTTTCATATGAGTGTTTTTTATAATACAAATTCTATATACTACTGAAATATATCAGCCAAGTAGAAGACTTAGCATTATTTAATTGGACTTGTTGAATTAAAAGCTATATTGAATCGTTAATAGTTTTCTCAATTGTACCTCGTGAAGGACCGTCTCCGTCGACTTACCCTTTAGGTATGCATTTTTAGAGTTTTCAAGAGGGCATCCAACTAGCATGTCCCTGATGTGTTTGTCTAGGATGATCTCCATCGTTTTAAGCACGAAAGAGGTCAGACTAATTGGTCGAAAATCCTTCGTGGATTCATGGCCCCGTCTAACGACCTTCGGGATAAAAACTTCTCTAACATGTCTCCATACCTCGGGTACATGGTTGAGATAAAGGCAACCTTTGAAAATTATTTCCAGCCAAGGAACAACCACATCTTCCAGTTTTTGAAGCATAATAGGCAGTATGCCATCCAGGCCTGGAGATTTATATGGAGAGAAAGAATTAATTGCCAAGGCAATATTTTCTCTTGTTATGACGGTATTGATATGCTTTACATGAACTAACGGTGTGATGTCAGTTTCAAGTGATTCCGGTTTACAGTTTTCACATCCCGGAAAGTATGTCGTCATCAGTAGTTCTAAGGATTCAGCTGGAGAGACTGCCCACTCCCCATCGTTCTTTTTCAAAAAAGAAGGGTTGCAATGTTCTTTTGACAGCACTCTACCAAGTCTTGCTGAGTCTTTTATGTTTTCTATTGACTCGCGGTACTCTCTCCAGCCTTATTTCTTGGCTGATGCGACAACTCGCTTGTAAAATCTAAGGCTATCTTTATACGGTTGACAGAATTTGTTTTTGTGTCAGATGTTGAAAATTGTACTTGTGGCTTTCCTGAGTTCAGACAGATTTTCATTCCATCATGGAGGGAGAGATTTTCGGCTATATTTAACTGGGCAAGAGATCTTGAACGCCGTGTTCATAGATGCTTCAAAGGTTTTCACCTTTGACTCTAGATCTGCAACCGATTCTGGACTCAGATTTGGTATATTGCGCAGTTAAGAATTAAAAATTTTACTCAACTTCTTCCAGTCAATTCGTTTAGGGTTTCTATGAGGAGGAGGGGTTTCAGACTCAAAACCTATGCTGAAGAGTATCCACCTGTGATCCGAAAACGAATTCACTTTTCCACTAACAGATTAAAGTTATTGTTAACAATAGTAACATCAAGCACATCCTCCCAACCTTCAAAATTTTCAGAGCTCGGAGAGACGAAAGTGGGAGTATTACCTCTGTTACAAACAGTTAAATTATTTTCAATGACGAAATTAAAAAGAGTCTCACCAAGTTCGTTTATCTCTGAACTTCCCCAAAGGGTTTGCCTTGCGTTTGCATCACAACCAATCAGGAGGTTCGTTTTTTGCGCTTTCGCCTCGGCTATGAGTGCGCACACTTCTTCTTTACTGCTGGTCATGGCCGAAGTAAGCAGATGCCAAGAGTAAACCGTCTGCATTTTTTGCTTCCAACCTGACGACTGTCAAGTCAGGAGTGCTAAGATTTGGACACAAAAAAGCTTTTAAGTGTTTTATAGCTAAAATACCAGTTTTAGGAGGCTTACCATCTTTTGTGTCTGCGATCTTGTAGATCAGGTCGTATTGTCTATCTTGGAGGCCTCTCACTCTAGAGCGATTGACACAAGGTTCTTGAACGATGCCTACATCTATGTTTTCCTCACCTTTTGAGTGCTTCAGCATAAATAAAAAAATCTATCTTTTTCCACACCACCAAGAAGGAAGATAGAAGGCGCATTTTTTCAAGAGTTCTCCAATAGGTCTTATCTCTTTTTACGTAAAAATAAAACACAGACAACAAAAATTGAATTAAAAAAATCATTTTATCACTCCGACGAGTAGTTGCTGCTGCTACTCACTTCATTTAAGTTTATAACTAAATTTTCTACTGCTATTTCAGTAAAAACATCCATTTCTCATACTTGGCTCAATTACCTGCTCAACGTGTTGGACACACCTTTGCCATTTTTCAGCGTCATGAAGAAAAAAAAAACTATTTGGCAATTCAAATTGCAGTTAATTAATGAACCGAACTCCATTAAAAACTTTCTCAAATAGTAATTCTTCCTTAAAAAAAAATACCCAACAAATATTGTATAGCAGAATGTTAAAAAGGAAACAAAATAAAACGAAAAGATGTAAGCAGAAACACACGAAGTGACAACACTTAACACACATATATAAAATATAATGCTCTCAAAAGCTATTATAAAGCTATAATTCTGAAAGCTACATAGCAAAAACCAAAGAAAAAGGTTTTAGAATTTCCATCCCCCGACGTATGGGAACTCTGAAACAATGTGTTTTTTTTAATAAACATATTAAGCGAGCGAGAGGCAAATTGTGTGTATCTTGTTCTTTCTTGTTTCAGTCCCCTTACAACCACGGAGCAGACAGGTCATGATGGGATGTACGTGGGTTTATGGAATATTACAAAAACAATTTCAATGGAGGTCAGGGTTTCTGTTTTTTATTTCAGAGGCAATTTCTTAAGCCAGCACATGTATGTTTGAAAAAGCTCTCCCAAAAGGCCTGTACTGAAAGTACGAACTGAAAAGAGTATAGTTTTATAGGTAATATTTGACTGTTTATTTCTGCAATCCACTTCATCTAAGTGTATTCTATACGAGATTTAGGTCTGACTTGTTTATTCTTCTGACATTTGGTCAGTTCCGGGGAACCGAAACCCACTTGTTTATTTCTGTGGCTACTCTGCCTCTAAGGGTGCTATAGACGAGCCTGTTATCGCGAACAGAAACCTATTTTTCTTCTAGTTTGCTGCTGGGAGCGAGAAGGTAATAGTTGCCTGTTCATTTCTGCAATCCACTTCTCCTAAGTGTATTGTATACGAGACTTAGGTCTGACTCGTTTATTCTTCTGACATTTGGTCAGTTGCGGGGAACTGAATCTCACTTGGTTATTTCTGTGGCTACTCTTCCTCTAAGGGTACCATAGACGAACCTGTTACCGCGAACAGAAACCGATTTTTCTTCTACTTTGCCTTTGCTACTAGGAGCGAGAAGGTAATATTTGCCGGTTTATTTTTACAATCCACTTCTTCTGAATGTTTTGTTGACAAGAATTAGGTCTAACCTGATTTTTCTTCTGACAATTGGTCAGTTGCGGGGAACCGAATCCCACTTGTTTATTTCTGTGGCAACTCTTCCTCTAAGGTACCATAGACGAACCTGTTACCGTGAACAGAAACCGATTTTTCTTCTAGTTTGCTGCTTGAATCGAGAAGGTAATATTTGCCTGTATATTTCTGCATTTCATTTCTTCTAAGTGTTGTGAAGACGAGACAAAGGTCTAAACCGATTTTTCCTCTGGCGTTTTGCTGGAGGCGGGGATCTATTCCCATACCGTATATGAAATACTATGTTATATTATTATTAGAATATCCGAAGTAAATTATATGAAATATGCTGTTATGAAATGTTATTATAATTAAAAGATAAAAATTGTATACCTTGTAAAAAACTAAAGAATATAAAAATAAATAAAGTATTTGTGATTTAGAGTTTGGAAACTTCTAACCCAAGTTTTATTTGCTTTCTTTGATTAAAACCCTGGACACAGACGAGCTGAGGTAGGTAGGTAGAGGTCACAAGCATCCTCACTCGATGACCCAATTAACGCTGTAATGCGCATTTGTTGATACCATAACTCGTTTGACCTGTGGATTGAGGAAGATGAGGGTATTTGGTGATAGATCTGCCAACGGATCATCGCCTACGCCCGAGTTCTGCTGCAGTATGCTACGCTAAGCAATTTGCTTATTTGCCCAGGACGCATACGATCTGATCCCTTAGGGTGATCATCTAGTCGCACACTCGGATATGGTAATCTCTGTATCTATCTGTTTGCACAACATGACTTGTGGTTACCAGAGAAAGTACCACCCGCCTGTATGACCAGAGGCTTTTATTGGATTTAGACATGAGATGAAACTTATTAAGGATTTGGACATAGGAAAAAAACACCCGATAGGGATAAAGTTCCCAACTAAAAACCATCTACACTGTGCCAACTAGACACTTTGTTGACTGGTATTGAAGCGAAGGTTTGCACAACCGTGTGATCGTCCGGTCCTCGTGCACCATGAGCCAACTTCAAACACCAGTAGTCTGCTAGCTCACAGTCATAGGAGTTTGAGGAAGAAAATGGTGCAAAAGGAAACCGAAGTTTATTCTAGGTCCATTGAAACTTTCTTGGACTTGAACATAGGAAAATACTCAAAAGGGTCGTAGTTCGCAACTAAGAGCCATCTACACTGTGCCACCTAGGCACTTGTTGACTGGTATTGAAGCGGAGATCGGCCTAATTGTGTGATCGTCCGGTCCTCGCGCACCTCGCCACCTTCAAAAACCATTAGTCTGCTAGCTCGCAGTCATGGGAGTTTGGGGAAGAAGATGGTACAAGAGGAAACCGAAGTAAATCCTAGATCCATTTCGTCGCGTTGAGGAAAGAAGTCAAATCTTTGATCTTCGATCCGGAGAGTTCGTTAAGATCGTCAAAAAAGGGCTTCCCAAAAGATTGTTGCCGTATTCTGGCCAAAGACTGTTTCCTTTTCCTGCTGGTACCCACAACTACGACAGTGAGTATTCTATAGGATGCCAAGCTTCGCCGCATGTTTTCCTATTGTCCAGTGTCCAGTGCATGTTGCAACAATCCTTGCTTTGTCTCGCTTGGGTCTGCACATTAGGTTAATAGTTCGGGATTTATTATAGGATTAGATTCTGAGAGAAAAATTGAGAATATATTGCCCTTCATAACTCCGAGAGGAATACTGACTCTTTCCGTATTTGGCCAGTTGCGGGGAACCGAAACCCACTTGTTTATTTCTGTGGCTACTCTGCCTCTAAGGGTGCTATAGACGAGCCTGTTATCGCGAACAGACACCGATTTTTCTTCTAGTTTGCTGCTGGGAGTGAGAAGGTAATATTTGCCTGTTTATTTCTGCAATCCACTTCTCCTAAGTGTATTGTAGACGAGAATTAGGTCTGGCTCGTTTATTCTTCTGACATTTGTTCAGTTGCGGGGGACCGAATCCCACTTGTTTATTTCTGTGGCTACTCTTCTTCTAAGGGTACCATAGACGAACCTGTTACCGCAAACAGAAACCGATTTTTCTTCTACTTTGCCTTTGCTACTAGGAGCGAGAAGGTAATATTTGCCGGTTTACTTTTACAATCCACTTCTTCTGAGTATATTGTGGACGAGACTTAGGTCTTACCTGATTTTTCTTCTGACATTTGGTCAGTTGCGGGGAACCGAATCCCACTTGTTTATTTCTATGGCAACTCTTCCTCTAAGGTACCATAGACGAACCTGTTACCGTGAACAGAAACCGATTTTTCTTCTAGTTTGCTGCTTGAATCGAGAAGGTAATATTTGCCTGTTTATTTCTGGATTTCATTTCTTCTAAGTGTTGTGAAGACGAGACAAAGGTCTAAACCGATTTTTCCTCTGACCTTTTGCTGGAGGCGGGGATCTTTTCCCATACCGTATATGAAATACTATGTTATATTATTATTAGAATATCCGAAGTAAATTATATGAAATATGCTGTTATGAAATGTAATTATAATTAAAAGATAAAAATTGTACACCTTGTAAAAAACTAAACAATATACATATAAATAAAGTATTTGTGATTTGGAGTTTGTAAACTTCTAACCCAAGTTTTATTTGCTTTCTTTGATTAAAACCCTGGACACAGACGAGCTTAGGTAGGTAGGTAGAGGTCACAAGCATCCTCCATCGATGACCCAATTAACGCTGTAATGCGCCGTTTTGATACCATAACTCGTTTGACCTGTGGATTAAAAGAACATTTTTGAGGAAGATGAAAGTATTTGGTGATAGATCTACCAACGGATCATCGCCTACGCCCGAGTTCTGCTGCAGTATGCTATGCTAAGCAATTTGCTTATTTGCCCAGGACGCATACGATCTGATCCCTTAGGGTGATCATCTAGTCGCACACTCGGATATGGTAATCTCTGTACACCTCCGTCTGTTTGCACAACATGACTTGTGGTTACCAGAGAAAGTACCACCCGCCTGTATGACCAGAGGCTTTTATTGGATTTAGACATGAGATGAAACTTATTAAGGATTTGGAAATAGGAAAAGAACTCCCGATAGGGATAAAGTTCCCAACTTAAAACCATCTACACTGTGCCAACTAGACACTTTGTTGACTGGTATTGAAGCGAAGGTTTGCACAACCGTGTGATCGTCCGGACCTCGTGCACCATGAGCCAACTTCAAACACCAGTAGTCTGCTAGCTCACAGTCATAGGAGTTTGAGGAAGAAAATGGTGCAAAAGGAAACCGAAGTTGACTGTGCCACCTAGGCACTTGTTGACTGGTACTGAAGCGGAGATCGGCCTAATTGTGTGATCGTCCGGTCCTCGTGCACCTCCCCACCTTTAAAAACTATTAGTCTGCTAGCTCGCAGTCATGGGAGTTTGGGGAAGAAGATGGTACAAGAGGAAACCGAAGTAAATCCTAGATCCATTTCGTCGCGTTGAGGAAAGAAGTCAAATCTTTGATCTTCGTTCCGGAGAGTTCGTTAAGGTCGTCAAAAAAGGGCTTCCCAAAAGATTTTTGCCTTATTCTGGCCAAAACAGGACATTTACAGAGGAAATGAAAGACTGTTTCCTTTTCCTGCTGGTACCCACAACTACGACAGTTGGTATTGTAGGGGATGCCAAGCTTCGCCGCATGTTCTCCTATTGTCCAGTGTCCAGTGCATGTTGCAACAATCCTTGCTTTGTCTCGCCCAGATAAGAGTTACCTTGAGGTTAGTGTTCAGACTCAGAAGCTCATCCTGTCATTGTCGTACTAATTTTGAGGATGATGTAGCCGAATTAATGGCTTTGACAGCCGCTCGACTGTCTGAGAAAATAGCTGTATTTCGGTTCTGGTTTGGATTTTGTTTAAGTAGCTTGCATGCTTCCCTGATTGCCAGTACTTCAGCCTGAAAGACACTAGCAAAGTCAGGTAGCCGAAAAGACTTGGTAATATTTAGGGACACTGACAAAATACCCGCACCAACCCCGCACTCCATCTTTGACCCATCAGTAAAGATAGTTGTGTGGAAGTCTCTCGTCACGACATCATCATTCCAATCGTTTCTGGATGGGAATATAACTTTAAAATCTTTTTCGAGGCTCATTGAAGGGGTGCAGTAATCAGTGGGAGTCGAAAACATTTCAGTTGGAATTAAACTGTGATGTTGCTGTGCCCATAGGGTTTGGCAAACCAGGAGTTCGATTCTTTTAGTCTTATCGCGCTGCAAGATACGAGGTATTTAATGTTTAAATCTTGTGGTAAAAGGTGCATAAAACGCCTAAAGCATCTGTTGGACAAGATCGAATAGCCCCTGTGGTGCCAATGCTAGCTGTTCTTTAAACCTTCCTAAGTTTGTTGATATTATACTGGCCACCACACAATCGTACCACACGTAAGAATAGGTCGCACCACGGCTGTGTATGTCCAAAAAATCATTTTTGACTGGAGGCCTCACATTTTACCAAAAGTTTTGCTACAGGCATAGAAAGCAATGCAGGCCTTCTTAACCCGTTCTTCAATGTTTAATTTCCAGTTTAATTTAGGGTCGAGAACTATACCCAGATATTTTGCACTGGAGGAGGGTGAAAGTGTTTGACCGTTGAGTCGAGGTAGATTGAAGGGGTCTATCTTTGTTTTGATAGTAAAAAGCATAAGTTCAGTTTTGCTTTGATTATACCCAAACGCAAAATAGTTGGCCTACTCATCAAATAACAAATTAATCCCCTTTATATACCTTCATTTTCTGTCCCAAGCAGTTTGTTTAACGTCGAAACCTCTTCTGGAATCGACTGAAGGTTTTAATTGCTTTGTTGCTTCTTACGTCGGATGGGGGGTAGCAATGACAAGTAAAACACTAGATTGACTTCTGGATTAAAAGTGATTTTATTCTAAATTTGTTGGACTATTTATACTAAATTACATAAATGCGATTCTATAATAATTTTATTTTGTGGGAAAATAAATGTAATAGGATAGGAGAGCACCTGTAAAAAGTGCAGATCGTGCAGTTTTGGTGGGAAACATATAATTAAGTATGGAATGTGAACTTTGTTTAGGGAATAGGGTGTTCCAGATTTGGATAGGGTGTTTTTATATGCAGGAATGCATGTACATAGTAATAATAAGTTGTTGGCTTAAACATTATCCCCGGCGTTGAGATCTTTGAGCTCAAATCCTATATTGTTTGGAGATCGAGTTGTTTTCATCTTTTTTTCGGTGGAGAAAAAATAGAATGACTACGATGAGACCAACGAAAAGTGACAGATACCCAATAGAATATTGATGGATATTGTGATGAGATATTTTGTTTGGTAATGCTTGTTGTGTTTTTTGATATGAGATCTGCTTCCTCAGTTGTGTTAAGTCGTCTTCCCCTCGAATGATGATTTTCTTCTTGTTATGAGTTTCGTCTTGGAGTGGTTCAATATGAAATTTATCGAAGAATAGACCTAACTTAAGTGTAGGTAAGAATGGCACTGTTAACTTTGATGCGTAGGAATTGTGAGCATTAATGGTCATGGTTGGTTGCTTAATAACACAGATGGTTGCCAGTTTCATAAGTCCTACGCCTTGTAGTTTTGTAGTTAAAATATCCGATCCGCATACTACATACAATATTTCTTCGTGATGAAAGGCAAAAATCCAGTGATTAGGATTTTGAAGTTGGATCCACATCTTGTCAGTGTTTGTTGACTTTAGTTCGCAATATGATGAAAGTTGCTTATTATGATTAAGCATGTGAATTTCGCATTGGTTTTCGATTGAATGTGTATTGGAGTTAGGATGTTGCTGTTTACACAGATATTTTTTGTCATCAATGTGTATACAGCTCTGATATTCAGCTTGTGAGAGGGCAAAATGCTGATCCCTGAATGGAGTTACCGCTAAGAATGATGTTGATGGTTGTATGAATACGAAGGATGTGTTATGCTGAACTGGTAATGGTATTGGTTTGAACATCTGGAACATCTGCGTATTTAATAAAGGCAATTTTACAAGGAATAAGATTGCTGATGATGTTACTCGTGCCTTGACTCGAAGAAGCTCGTATAGTTTTGGAAGATTGTGTTCGTCATATCCAGGTAGTCTTAACGAGCTTGGTATCATCTTACGGATTTTATCCAGTTCGGTCAAAAGTTTTCTGGGTGAAAGAAGTAAAGCGTTTATTCTTCCTTAATGGGTATCGGAAATAGCTTCCAGAATTGCTATTTGAGTCCGTTGAAAACTGTCCATTATTTGAGTTACATAGATTGTAACATAGTTGAGGATTTCTGTTCTCTGTACAGTTTAATTGAGGTTGTCCATGGAGCCATAAGTGATGGTCAGCTGCTGTTTAACTTCAATAAATTGTTCCTTTATTGAAGACATTGATTTGTTGAGGATATTTATTGTCGATTCAATTATTGATGTCTTTCATTATTTGAGCCATTTGGATATTATCTTCTATATATTGTGCGTATTCTTGGTCAAGGACTCCGAACAGCCTGTTAGCGACTGTGCCTACAATGACAAATGGGGATCTTCTCTTTCTTATTGCCATGCCATTTCTGTAGTTTCAGATTTCATTTAGGTTCTCGGACTCCATGAGACGCATTTCTAAATGATTGATGATGACTTTGCAAAGGTTTTTTGAGAATTGTTGTTCCTGACATCTGGCTTTTAGTTGATTGATGCCTTTCTGTATTCCCTGGAATTCCTGACAATAACTGGTCATATTGAAATAAATGAACAGCTTCCATTCATCAGTTATTAGCCTTGCTTCTCCAATATCTTCGAAATACAGCCCAGGGCTGTTCTCAAAATGCTGCACGTCTACTGCAATGGGTTTAGTGCTTTGTCCGGATACGGTGCCTAGTAGAAATAAGCAAACCAATAGTGATGTGATTGTACTAATTTTCATCCTTTGAGTTGGCACAGGCGATGGTTCTGGATTAATTGGCATTTGATTAGAGCGTGTTTGTATTGGGAGAAAACGACCCTTCAGTGGATGTTTGCTCTTAGTTTTGGTTCGTTTTGTTTTTGATGGTGGAGAGCGTTTATTGGTTTCAGAGGTTGTTGTTAGTTTATCCTTTGTAGGCAGTGATTTTGTATTAGGTGCTTTAGTTGGATCGCTCCTGTTCTGTTTTAGTTGAATCTTTGATAATTTCCTCTGGTTGGACTTCCGTTGGAAGAGGGCAAATTTTGGCAATAGATCTTCTTAATTCTCCTGAAGAGGTTTTAATATCAACCACCCTTGTGAATTTGTCCGGTCCGCAAATGGTTCTTAACACTCTTCCCATCAACCATTTTAGTGAAGGCAAATTGTCTTCTTTAATAAGAACCAGTGTTCCTGGTTGGATATCAACTTGAAGATTTTTCCATTTATATCTTTGCTGAATCTGTTGTAGATACCAGTGTTGTGCCATGTAGACTATAAATGTAGACTACATGATTGTCTACATGTGGACATCACAATTGTCGACAATTCGTAAAACCATCATAATTCATAATTTTTCCTACCAACATTTATCAAACCAAAAACATAAATGTTAAAAAAAGAACCCAGTTCTTCTATAATAAAAAATAATGTGCAAAACAACAAGACAGTAGTGAAAAATCATTAGATCTTAACCTAAACGCATACCTAGTTCTATGTTTTTAAAGGTTTTAGTTTCAAATATTTTAATTAGAGATATCGAAAAACTTTGAACTATGGGAGAAATTTGTTAAGATAACCTACTCACTTAAATTTGGAGGATCCACTCAACCAATTCAATGGTTTACTGGTCAAGTTTAAACAATCTTCTAAATTTTTAGGAATTAAGTAATAAAATGAATAAATTCCACATTTCAGTAAACCTTGCAATTTTTTTCAGTAATATAATCATTAACTAACGAATATCTCACATAATTTGAAGTTATTTTCTTATTATCCGATTTCACTCCCTTTCGCAAAGATATAAGGGCGTATTCATAGTCATTTTAGAGCTGTGTCTAAGTTAAACATAGGCTTTGTTGAATTTTCGGACGTTGATTCTATTTTTTAAGTTTATCATTTCAAAATATTTGAAGCTATTTGTGTAATATACCAAGTTAGTTATCTTATTATTAAACCACAATTTAAAATTAAAATCGGCCTGTATTCATTAAGCCAAAATTGTCTTGAACCGTCTGTGATTACGAATATGCCCCATTGTTTTTATTCGATTCACTATAAACACGAACACCTCTAAAGTCATATAATTGATACCAAAATCTGGGGTTGGTGCGACTCCCCCTGAATGGAAAATAGCCAGTTTTAATTTTTTACTTTATACTATAATATGAACTTCAAATCATATCACTCTACCGAATTTCATTTTACTACAGCAATTGGCAGTGCTTCATAACTGATAACGATTCTAAGAAAGTTGGCGGATACCAAGCCCCAAACGGAAGACCTCAACTTTTCGATTTTTCTTTTGTATATGCACTTGACTTCAAGACCTACCGTTCTACCGTATTTCATAATCCTACAGCATCCGAAGAGCTCTTTTAAATTGTAGAAGGGAATAAGTTCCAAACTTTCCGATATATTAATTTTGATGCAAATGTCATCAAAATCCATTTTGATAACAGAAAAAGCCATTTATGTGATTTTAAAAAGCATTAGTTGGAAGAAGGAAACAATTCCCAGTTTCCACCCAATAATAGGGCTATTCATGCGACGCACGACGGCGTAAAACCCAGATAGACCTAGTAAACCAGATAATTCTATACCGTTAGAAATTAAATGTCAACGTTTGTATGGGAAAAATATTCAGCAAAACAGATAATTTTATCTCACGTATTTGTTGCGCAAAGTGCAGAAATAAACCTGATAAACTGTGATAAGTCATTTGTGACGAATAATTTGATTATTTCCTACGTTTACGCAAGTATTTTTAAAAAGGGGTGTTCATGTAAACATCTTGCGGAACGTTATAATTTTCTGCAAAGCAAAAAATTATCTTCCATGAATTCTCTCATTATAAATTATCCAACCACGTGCCTATCGGTTGTAGCAGAACTTTTTAAAATGATTTTGTTTGTGACATTTAAGTTATTGTTGACATTGTCTACACATTGTCGACACATTGTCTACATTGTTTACATTGTCGAAATTGTCGACCGATTGTCTACGTTGAAATGTAGACAATTAAAGTCGACACGTAGAGGAACAACACTGGTAGATACTCGTTCGTCCATCTGCGCCAGAACTCCCTATGGATAGATGTTAGCAAAATGGGTAAGTTGAGGTGCCTTCGCGGATTCTGGATCTACCATTGCAGTCAAAGGTGCTCCAATTAAAAAATGTCCCGGTGTTATGGCCTCAAGATCATTAGTGTCATTGGACATGGGAGTCACTGGTCTAGAATTCAGGACCGCTTCGATTTGCGCAAGAGCTGTCGTTAGTTCTTCTTGGGTTAACGATGCACTTGAAAATATCCGCTTCGTATGGTGTTTGGCTGATTTTACGGCTGCCTCCCATAAACCTCCAAAGTGAGGAGAACGTGGAGGGATCGGTTTCCAGTCAATAGCTCTTCCTGTACAATAATTTGGTTTGTATTCTTGGCCTTCTATTGTAAAAACCTTTGAGTTTAGCTCATGAAGTTCATTTCGAGCTCCAATAAAGTTTGTAGCGTTATCGGAAAATATTTTTGCTGGATATCCTCGCCTGGCTAGTGGCTACGAATCTTTTCAGTGCTCCAAGAAACGCCTACTAGATCTAGATGCACTGCCTTTGTTGAGAAGCATATGAAAACTGAAACGTATGCATCTGTTGATTGTTTACCACGTATTCTGTAGTGAATGAATACTGGGCGAAGAAATCCACGCCTACATTCATAAATGGTCTGGAAGGTTGGACACGTTGAGGTGGTACACTTCCCATTAACTGCTCAATGCTTTTCGGCTTTGCTTTGAAGCATTTCATGCAATTATTGACTATTGACTGGGCTAGTCGTTTTCCGCCTAGTATCCAATAAGCTTGTCTTGCAATGGAGAGCAGAGCTTGGGGTCCCGCATGCTTATTTTCTTTGTGTAGTTCAGACATCAATAGTTTTGTGAAGTCATGCGAACTTGGGAGGATCATTCGATGTTTAGCTTCATATGGTAGATGAGAAGCATCTATTCCTCCACCCACTCTTATAATGTTTCTATTGTCAAGAAACGGTGCGAAAGAGTTTAGATTACTGCTTTGAGACACATAACCATACTTGATAAGTGCCTCTAAATCTTCAGGAAAGGCGGTTGATTGAATTTGCTTAACGATAGTACACGTTGCTGATTTTAGTTCTTGTGGAGAAAGAACGGTGTCTACTAATCGGTAATTTTTTGCTCGTTTTAGGCTACTGACGAAGCGTATATCATATGCTAATACGATTAGCTACAAAGGTCTGCAGTGGCGATGTTGTGTTTATCCAAGATAAAACAATTTGTGAATCGGTCCAGTATGTTGTTTGTTTAATTTCGATTGGAAGGCTTTCTTTTACAAATTTTACTAGCTGAACCAATAGTTTGGCGGCACAGAGTTCTAGGCGAGGAATCGTGTGTTGCTTAATTGGTGCCACTCGGGTTTTAGAGCACACCAATTGCACGAAGACTTCTCCTTTTAGGTTTGTGGATTTGAGATAGACCACAGCCCCGTAGGCTCGTTGGGAGGCATCTGAAAACGCATGAAGTTCAATACCTGTTGCGTTGTCCACTATAATGTGTCGTGGAATTTTTATGTTGTTCAGCTTGAGAAGATCTTTTCTGAAGGTTCTCCATTTTGTATTCATCTCAATTGGTAGTGCGGCATCCCAGTCGTGTTTTAAGGCCCACATTTCTTGCATGTAGATTTTTGTAAGTATAACCACTGGACTCACTTTTCCTAATGGATCGAAAATGTGAGCAGTGTCGGATAATATAGATCGTTTGGTCACCTTTGTTACTTCGCTCCAATTTGTTTTGATGAGAAATTGGTCTGATGCTGGTAGCCAGGTTAGTTCCAAAGTTTTGATAGATCCTTCTTCTTGATCATGAAGGATTGTTTCCGTTTCACAGTCTTCTTGTGGTATTCCAGCACCATTTTCGTAGATGGAATTCTCGTTGAGCCAGAAGCTGTATTAGTTCTGACTGCATTTGCGTAACTGTTTCTAGATTGTTAATTCCAGTTAATATATCATCCATGTATATATCTTGGCGGATAATGTTTGCGCCAAGTTAATGCTTGTAGCCTGCTCCTTCGGCTAAGTCATCAAGACATCTTATCGCGAGATAGGGTGCAGATTTAGTACCATAAGTGACAGTATTTAGTTGATACGTTTTTAGGGGTTGATTAGTAGATTCCCGCCAAACTATGCGCTGGAATCGTTTGCTTTGGTCGTTTACCAGTATTTGGCGATACATCTTAGAGATATCGGCAGTAAACACATACTTGTGAATCCGGAACCGTAATAAAATTGAAAAGAGATCATTTTTTAATGCTGGTCCAGTGTGGAAGATCTGATTAAGTGATATGTTTGTGGATGTCTTTGATGATCTATCAAATACGACTCTTAATTTTGTTGAACTGCTTTCTGGGCGCAAAAGGCAATGATGTGGGAGAAAATACTGCGGCATTTCAGGCGATATTTCATTTGGTTTTACCTCTTCCATATGTTTCAATGCGAATTAGGTTCTCATAAATTCAATATATTGTTTTTGAATTTCTGGGTTTCTTTGAAAGCGTTTTTCTAGGCTAAAGAATAGTCTAACAGCTATTTCCCTCGAGTACTCTAGACTTTCTGGGTTATTAGCAAAGGGAAGATTTACGATATAGCGTCCAGATTCCGATCTGGGGGTAGTTTTCAGGAAAATTTCTTCACATTGACGTTCTTCTTTGTTAAGCCGTTTTTGGATTAATTGTGAAGGTGAAGCAAGATTTTCTTCAAGGTTCCAAAAACGTTCAACCAGACTGTCTAGGTTATGAGATGAAGTATCTACTCCTATGCCGAAAAATAGTGTTGATGGAATATTAGTGATGATCTTCTCCATTACTATCGATCCCAGTAATGTGTTTTGTAAGGTTGGGCCACAGTTGTTAAGTTTTATCTGGCCCACTGACAGAAGTTCGGGGTAGAGCTCAGCTCCGATGAGAATATCAATCTCAAGCGGTTCGTTGAAGCCGTTATCCGCCAATTTGATGTTCTGAGGCATTTCCCAATGACTTGTGTTGATAAACTCACTGGGTTGTTGTGTTGTTATCGTATCGAGCACAAATACTTGAATTTGTGTCTGATAGCCAGTAACGCGGGATTGAACACATACATCAACTCGTTTGCTCAATCTGATTGGTCTGTTTCCCATTCCTGAGACTTCCATGGGTTCGTATTTTGTTATGAGGTGCAATTTTGACGTTAGTTTCTCCGTTATGAAGCTCATTTGAGAACCGGAATCGAGCAACGCTCTTGCTGTGACAGGATTATTTGTCCGATTAAGTATGTTAACCATAGCTGTCCCCAACAGTACATATGTGGATGGTTTTTTGCTGCTTGTTGTAGCTGATATGCTGGTCCTGTTGTCTATAGCCGGAAGTTGTTGTCGCTGATCCTCTATGGTTAGATGAAGCAGTGTATGATGATATGTGTTGCATTTGGTACAGTCCGATAGTTTACATTATGGGGCTTGGTGTCCAAAACGTAAGCAGTTGATGCAGCATTTGAGAGATTTGACAGTTGTCAGTCTCTCTTGTCGTGATTGTTGAAGGAACTTTAGACAAACGTGTATTGCATGTTTCTTTTGGTCACAGATTGAACAGTTATTGGTTCTGGTCGTAGAAGCAAGAGATACCCTTGTTCTTTTAATTAGGTCGTCTGAGCTTGTTCTTACTACCTTTGGTCCCATGGCTTCTAAAGATTGAACTCTTTGTTCTAAAAAGGTCAGGAACTCGGTCAAGGATGGCAATGCCTTTGGCTGTTTCAGTGACTGCTCCCACAGCGTAAGAGTATTTCTGTCCAGTTTTTTTGATTAGAAGGCACATAAGAAGAGGGTCCCATTTGGGAGTGTCGATGTTGAGACCTTTCAAACTGAGCATGCACTCTTGTGTGGTGTCATGCAATGCCTTAATTGCTCTTGAGCCTTCACTTTAAATCGAAGATTGCATGAGCAGTCGTTGTACATGAGCAGTGACAAGTAGACGAGGATTGTCATACCGGTCTTTTATCACTTGCCAGGCTGCATCGTAGTTGCTGTCGGATTTCGTGAAATGTCTTATTAGGTTCTCCGCTTCTCCAGTCAATGTGGTCTTCAAATAGAACAGCTTCTGACAGTTCGCAATATCTTGTTTGTCAACGAGCTCACTGAACAGATCGCTGTACTGCTTCCATTTTAAGTAGCTCCCATCAAATTTGGGTAATGTTATCTTCGGCAGTCTTTACGTTTGCCTGGGAGTGTTTTCTGAAGTAGGAGTCATGGTGTGCTGGAACGATGATGATCTCTGAATGGCGGTTTCTTCCAATTTATCTGTCAATGAAATCATAAATTACTGGACTTCATCTTCTGATTGATAAAACTCGTTCATGTTGTACCCATCCTGTGCTGGATTTTCAGAAAGTTTGCTTACCAACTGATGCATTTCTTCTAGCTCCATCCAGTATTTCTGGAGTGATTGTAATTTGAGGGTGCAAAACGTAGAACTCCAAGTCTCTGTAGTTTTGAGACTGGAGATTAATCGCCGTAGTGATTGTGCAGTTGTGTTTTGTCTTCTTAACATCCTGGACATTTCTGCTAATCGGATATTTTCTATCGGTTGTCTTTTGCCAAGACCCTTATTTGAATCTAATGGCGCCTGCTCTATGAAAACAGCAGCTCAGTAGTTTTCTTCATCGTTCCTGTATCTGTAGGTACGATAGCTTCCAAAATTGACTTGATTTCAATGTATGCCTTTTTCACCTTTTCATAGGTGTTGGCTTGCATATAAGGCGTATCTGCCTTGACGTATGCTTTTATTTCATCGTGGCTCTTTAAGAACTCCAACCAGAGAGTTTCTGAAGCTTGTAACTTCTTTGCTTTATATTCTGCCGTCTTACGATCCGACCCGTCTTTCCCAATGTTGGTTTTAAGCCGTAGTAGTTCATCTGTTATGGCCTTCTGCCTAGCCACAGTGCTGCAAACTTGCATTTCATCCATATTGTTGATGGATCCCTAGCTAGAATCTGGAACCTGGAACACTGAATGCCTTGGCGTCGGGATGCTCGATGCTGGATAGGAAGTCTGGTACTCTGGAACTCTGGTTGCCTGGTACTCTGGAACTCTGGATGACTTTACCTCGGGATGCCCGATGTTCTTTACCAGTGTCAAAGCCCTGGTTACGCTTCACAATCGGTATATATATAAACGTGGAGAATAACGCAAGATCAAGAGGTTGTATGTATGTGTGTATATGAAAAATGTGAGTTGCCCCTTACCGCTGGTGGGGGGAAGCAATCACGTCGGGGTCACCAATGTTTAACGTCGAAACCTCTTTTGGAATCGACTGAAGGTTTTAATTGCTTTGTTGCTCCTTACCTCGGGTGGGGGGTAGCAATGACAAGTAAAACACTAAATTTACTTCTGGATTAAAAGTGATTTAATTCTAAATTTGTTTGACTATTTATACTAAATTACATGAATGCGATTCTATAATAATTTTATTTTGTGTGAAAATAAATGTAATAGGATAGGAGAGCACCTGTAAAAGTGCAGATCATGCAGTTTTGGTGGGAACCATATAATTAAGTATGGAATGTGAACCTTGTTTAGGGAATAGAGTGTTCTAGATTTGGATAGGGTGTTTTTATATGCAGGAATGCAGGTACATAGTAATAATAAGTTGTTGGCTTAAACACAGTTGTTGATTAATTTTTTTTTTGTCAATGTA
This sequence comes from Melangyna quadrimaculata, assembly GCA_949320155.1. NCBI lineage: Eukaryota > Metazoa > Arthropoda > Insecta > Diptera > Syrphidae > Melangyna > Melangyna quadrimaculata. The sequence continues at coordinate 292,255,501 of OX439483.1, forward strand.
ATAAATTACATTTAATGAGTAAATAAGACCAAACAGATTTTTATTTGAGAAAACACACATGGCTTCAGGTTGCATTCTCTTAAACAAAGATAAGAGCATTATAGTTGGACTACTCTCTATGGGATGCAAATAAGTTGGCCTATGACGATTTAAATAGATGTTCAGTTAACCGTTATTAAAAAAATGACATGCACTTGTTTTGTTGTAATAGCCCTTCCACACTACCCCACTATGTATTTATACATGTCAAATTGAAAGTGGGAAAGAATTCCACGCGACTGCCAAATTTGTGGCAAAGAAATAACTTTTCATATTTTGCTTCCAAACTTGTGTGATAGAATGTGGGATAGAATTAGAACCATTCCTAAAATTATTCATGTATTAACACATGTCAAATCGTGTGGGATAGAATGTCGGGTTGTGTAGGCTGGGCTTTCATATTTTGTTTCCACACTATTCTACATGATTTGTTTCCCACTTTTTTGACATGTATTAATACACTGTGGGCTAGTGTGGAAGGCCTTTAAGCGGACAATGAAAAAAATTGGATATAAATCTTATAAGGTTTGTTTTAGATTTATTTAAATTAGATCTATATTAATTTGTTAAAACATAGGCCAAAGAAAAACCGCTTTTAACACCTAAACAAAAGAAAAGGCGCCTAGAGTGGGCCAAGCAACGTAAGAACTGGACTTCAAGTCAATGGCAGTCCGTTATTTGGAGTGATGAGTCGAGGTTTGAAGTTTGCGTGGGCTACGAACGAAAACGTGTCATAAGAAAATCCAAAGAGGACTTTCACAAAGATTGCCTTAAAAAAACAGTCAAGTTTCCAGCAACTCTAATGATATGGGGATGCATGTCTGGGTGAGGTTTGGGCAATTTACATTTTGTAAATGGAACTGTCAATGCTACCAAGTACCGGGATATTCTGGAAAATGAGCTACTCCCATCAATACCACGACTTCAAACTAGTGATGGAGATTTCATTTTCCAACAGGATGGTGCTTCCTGCCATACAGCAAGTTATACAATGGCTTGGTTATCTGCTGAAGCAATTCCTTTACTGGAATGGCCTTCCAGCAGCCCTGAACTTTCGCCAATTGAAACTGTCTGGCATAAAATCCTCCGAAAAGAACCATGTCGGACTCTTCATGGCCTTAAAGCTAAAATCATAAATATTTGGGAATCTTTTGGTACCGAAGAATGTCAAAAATTAGTTGACACAATGCCACGATGCATAGAAGCAGTTATCACGATCAGAGGCGACGTAACACCATGGTAAAACAAAAATTAAGACGTGTAGCCCAACTATTTTGCATTTAAAAAAATGTATCAATCGTTATTTTATTTTTTAAGACTGCTCTATATGGTTATTTAATTGAAGTCATTTTGTTTTTGTTACTTATTTCTATCTAAAATAAATATATCTAAAGAAAAATACCAAAATACTGAGTTTTGTTTTTTATCATAGGTAGTCCAACTATTTTGCGTTTGGGCTCGTAATACCTAGTCCGCAGCTCACAGCCCAGTTACTTACCTTCCTTAAAGCCACCTCCGCGATCTCATTTATCACAGGGGTAAACTTACCCGCTACTAGTAGCACCAAATCATCGGCATACGCGACCGCCTTCACTCCACCCCTCTCTAACTTAGTGAGGATTTTATTCATGACTAAAAGCCAAAGAAGAGGAGACAGAACACCACCCTGGGGTGTTCTTCTACTGACGTTTTTGGTTGAAATTGTATTTCCTAACGTAGATTGAATCTTTCTATCCCTGAGCATGGAAACTATCCACTCACGGATGTAGAACTCTACACCAAAGTCAATAAGGGTTCTAGAATGGACTCAGTTAGGACGTTGTTGAAAGCCCCTTCTATTATTTAAAGTCCACGCCTCTTTCCCTCCCAGATACCGCACGCACTGGGGTCCATTTTCACCGAGAACGACGGCAATTACGATTTCAAGTCCTATTGGCACTTAAATTAATTAATTGATGTTTAGATAATAAATTAAATGAAAATAGTTGCTTTGCTATGTTGACCATAACACAGCAACTTGTTCTACATGCGCGCAACTAGTATCGTCGGAAGTTAAAAGAGATAAGATCTGCTTAATAGCCAAATCACAATCACGCGTTAGGTCGCTCCGACTTTGACATATTGAATAGAAACAACGAACTCGTATAAAAACAAACCAAAATGTTAACTCAGGCGTTGCGTCGCTTCAGATCGTAAATATCGTAAGCGCGAGCTCCAACGCCCGAATAGATCTATTTTCTATTCTGGCTTCGCTTTGACAGTTCACAATTCTCATTTTATTTTTGTTGTGGTTAGATTTAATTTGGGTGCGAAAGTTTTTATTCAATTTAGGATTTAAGAAAAACTCTTTCAATAATTTGTATCAATAAAAAACTATATATTTTATTTATCTGTGTGACTCGATTAATAAATGCAAAAACAGCAGCAGTGAAATTATCTAGTTAATATGAGTTTTTTTATTGTGGTTCAATATCCAGTACTTCGTATGGAGATTCTGCAAACTACATTGCATACATAATTATGTATTTTTATTTTAAATATTCCAGCAGATGCCTACATTTTATAGTTGTATTGATTGAATCAAAATACATATTATTAACGTTACCAAAAGCAATAAAATTAATCAATTTCCTGTGAAATCTATTCTATAATTTGTTTCATTTCAGAAGAAAAAAAAATGTTTGATTCTTCACAGCTGTTTTGTCAGTACCTACCCTCCTTGGACGTGTTCGATTAAGTATGAATTTAGGTTCCGGAGAGTAAATTCATTTCGATTTGCGTACCTTTGATGCCAGAGTATTTTTATTTTTAAATGTAGGTTTTCTTAATAAAAATTAAAAGACACTATTTTATTTACTTGCAATACATACCTAGTGACTAAACGCACAATATTGTGTATGTACATAAATAAGGTTAGTTTTGCATTTTAATGAAATGATATTTTGATATAACAGTTTATTTGGTATGCACTATTCGATGATAGACAGGGAAAAAAGTAAGTTCTGTGTATGATGAGTACTTTTCATTCCATTTTCAGCGTCTGATTTTGCACGGCGACTTTTGAGCCATGACTTGTCGAAATTTGTTAGATTATCGCGAAGTTGAGTTCAGATTATGTTCTCGTTTGCACGCATTTAATTTCAAAAAAAGGCATGACTCAAAAGTCGTCGTGCAAATGTAGACGAGAGAACGAACATCTACAAAGTTGCGGAGATTGTATACAAACTTTTAGGCCTAATTTATTCACTCAAAGTTGAATATAACTTTGGGATTTTTACAGTCAACTTGAGAAATAGTTTTTATACACTTTAAGGCCTAATTTATTCAGTCAAATTTGAACATAACTCTGGGATTTTTACAGTCAACTTGAGAAATAGTTTTTATTCACTCAAAGTTGACGTTTTCAACTTTTTATTTTAAACTCTAGAGTTGATCAACTTTGGATTTTCTCAACTCCCCGAAATAGTAAAAGTAGCGAGCAAACTTGGGATTTATCTTCATTTCTGTCTATTCATTCATGCTATTCAGTTCTCGACCGATCACCGAAATCAAGCATCGTCGGGTGAGTTAGTACTAAGATGGAGGACCGCATGAGTTTTTTTGGTTTCATATTTTTTTTTAGGTATAATTGAAATTTGTTTATAAAAATGGTGCCTTTCCCCCACCAAAAATAGAACAAGTGTACAAATTCCATAAACAGATCACTTCAGTATTGTGTTCCATGTTATATATAGAATGATTTGCTGGTCTTGTGATGTTTAAGTAGTGTGTGACGATTTCGCCGGAAAAGTGTAAAAACATACTCATGAACATCGATCCATTCATGATTCCATTTCACAACAACAGTTCTTACGTTTCAAGGAGTTGTTGATATTTGTTTGGCTTTTCCTGTTTGACCCTGCATTATTCTTCTCAATCATTTGACAAATTTGACACTCTTGCTTCTCCATTTTCCACAAGGAAATTATGAGAAATTAATTTAAAGAAACAGATCTTTTATTCTGTCAAATTCCTATCTTGTCAAAACCCGAAGCCTGACGTGACAATCTGTTTTGCAAATTTAAGGGTCGCGCTTAATGACACATGATATTGTAAAGTCGGTAAAAAGCCTGTCAAAGTTGGAGCGACCTAACGCGTAATTGTGATTTGGCCATAATGTAAGCAGTTAAAAAACTTAAAATTCAAAAAAAATCAAAGGACGTGAAAGCAGTTAAATAAATAAAATTACAAAATGTCAACAAATAAACATTTATTTATTAAAATATAAACAAAAAACATTTAGAGTGACCAAAAAAATTAAAACGATCCCGACAGTGGAGCACTGGTTCGAAACAATTTTTTTAGAACTATTTTACTCATGCTAAAATCAACTGAGGAAACATTCAAATTATAGATTTTACTCATTCGGTTAAGAGGTTCATGCATGCCATAATTTGGTCTATGAAAATCTACGTGAAAAAGTTAAAATTCTCGCAGGTGGTGAGAACCCCCACGGAAGTTTAAGCCAATACATGCTAGCAAATCGGGAGCATCGATTTGACCGTTAATAAGTTGGTGAATAAATATTAAATCATTATTAACCCGCCTCTGATATAAAGTTTGGAACTGCAAAAGTTGGATCCTATGTTCATACGGTGGCGAATTATATGGATCATTCCAGGGTAACCCTTTTAAAGCAAAACGATTGAAGTTGTGTTGTATTGCCTCAATACGATTTTTATGAACTTCGTTAACGGGGGTCCATACTTGAGATGCATACTCAACGTGTGGTCGTACATAACAGTTGTACAATGAAAGGGTAACATAGGGATCGTTAAATTCCTTTGCCCACCGTTTTATAAAACCAAGCATGAAGCGTGCCTTATTTACAATATAATTAATAATGTTCAGTGAATTCTAGGTTAGAACTAAATGGAACACCTAGGTCTTTCAAGCTAAACACCCGAGTGAGAGTCTGTTGTGAAATAGTAAAATCAAATGCACTCACAATTCGTTTTCTTGAGAAGGTTATTGTTTGGTTTTTAACAGGGTTTAGGGATAGACCCTTTTTACCACACCAAATATTGAAATTGTCAATATCAGCCTGAAGGAGAATATGATCATGGTTAAATTGTATTGTTTTAAAAATCTTCATATCGTCAGCAAATATGAGAATATCGCTAGAACATATAAAAGATGTAACATCATTTATAGCTACATTGAATAGCAACGGGCCCAGATGACTTCCTTGAGGTACACCCGAGTGAGCACGAAATGAGTTTGAAAGAATGTTCCTGAATTTCTACATCTAAGAAGGTGGCGAGTGTATATTCTTTAAAGTTAATAGTTTTCTCAATTGTACGAACTACCTCGTGAAGGTCCGTCTCCGTGGACTTACCCTTTACGTATGCGTTTTGAGAGTTTTCGAGAGGGCATCCAACTAGGATGTCCCTGATGTGTTTGTCTAGGATGCTCTCCATCGTTTTAAGCACGAAAGAGGTCAGACTAATTGGTCGAAAATCCTTCGCGGATTCATGGCCCCGTATACCGACCTTCGGAATAAAAACTACTCTAACATGTCTCCATACCTCGGGTACATGGATGAGATAGAGGCAACATTTGAAAATTATTTCCAGCCAAGGAACAACCACATCTTGCAGTTTTTGAAGCATAATAGACAGTATGCCATCCAGGCCTGGAGATTTATATGAAGAGAAAGAATTAATTGCCAAGGCAATATTTTCTCTTGTTATGACGGTATTGATATGATCTACATGAGCTAACGGTGTGATGTGAGTTTCAAGTGATTCCGGTTTACTGTTTTCACACCCCGGAAAGTGTGTCGTCATCAGTAGTTCTAAGGATTCAGCTGGAGAGACTGCCACTCCCCATCGTTCTTTTTCAAAAAAGAAGGGTTGCAATGTTCTTTTGACAGCACTCAAGCACCAAGTCTTGCTGAGTCTTTTATGTTTTCTATTGACTCGCAATACTCTCTCCAGCCTTATTTCTTGGCTGATGCGACAGTTCGCTTGTAAACTCTAAGGCTATCTTTATACGGTTGATAGAATTTGTTTTTGTGACTGATGTTGAAAATTGTCCTTGTGGCTTTCCTGAGTTCATACAGATTTTCATTCCACCATGGAGGGAGAGATTTTCGGCTATAATTAACTGGGCAAGAGAGCTTGAACGCCGTGTTCATAGATGCTTCAAAGGTTTTCACCTTTGACTCTAGATCTGCAACCGATTCTGGACTCGGATTTGGTATATTGCGCAGTTAAGAATTAAAAATTTTACTCAACTTCTTCCAGTCAATTCGTTTAGGGTTTCTATAAAGAGGAGCGATTTCAAACTCAAAACCTATGCTGAAGAGTATCCACCTGTGGTCCGAAAACGAATTCTGAAGGGATACTCTCCAATTTTCCACTAACAGATTAAAGTTATTGTTAACAATAGGACCATCAAGCACATCCTCCCAACCTTCAAAATTTTCAGAGCTCGGAGAGACGAAAGTGGGAGTATTACCTCTGTTACAAACAGTTAAATTATTTTCAATGACGAAATTAAAAAGAGACTCACCTCGTTCGTTTATCTCGAAACTTCCCCAAACGGTGTTCCTTGCGTTTGCATCACAACAAATCAGGAGATTCGTTTTTTGCGCTTTCGCCTCGGCTATGAGTGCGCACACATCTTCTGGTAGTGACTGCTGGTCAAGCCCGAAGTAAGCAGATGCCAAGAGTAAACCATCTACATTTTTTGCTTCCAACCTGACGACTGTCGTCAAGTCAGTAGTGCTAAGATTTGGACACAAAAAAGCTTTTAAGTGTTTTTTAGCTAAAATACAAGTTCTAGGCTTACCATCGTTTGTGTTTGCGATCTTGTAGATCAGTTCGTAGTGTCTATCTTGGAGGCCTCTCACTCTAGAGCGATTGACACATGGTTCTTGAGCGATGCCTACATAAATGTTTTCCTCACTCACGAAAACTCTCAGAATATCCGAGGCACATTTTGAGTGAATAAAAAAAGCATCACTCTTCAAATCGTTGCAGAAAACTTTCGAATTTTTACCTGAGTCTTCAGATGTTGCAGGTTCCTTCTTCTCAACCTGGTGTAAATTAAGGCCCTTATCTTCTTGTAGTCTTAGCATCACTTCACCAGATTTCGGCTCTTTAAAGACGACGTCTCTCGATACCTCAAACTTCTTGCTTAAAGGCAACCATATTCTATATCCCTTGGTATCCTCTTCGTAGCCAACAAAAACGCCTTTTACTGCCTAAGCTTGAAGCTTCCGCCTCTTTTCCTTATAGACTAAGAGCCCGCAGCAGATTTTAGGTGTGAACGATAGCAAAAATTCACTACTATTTTAAAACACATCTTAACTTTTTATATGCAAATATGAAAGTCTGGCACTCCGTGGTTGGGGCGTTTGCATGAAATGCTGCATTAAAAATGCGTTTTTTTCGAAAGTGCAGATAATTGGTATAGGAACTACAACACTATATTAAGTTAAAGAACTGAGCGCCCTCGACATGAATATGAGGGTCCCAGACGTTTTCTATGAGGCCAAATAGCTGCCAGACGCACTAAAAGAATGCAAAAAATCGGTTTTACAGATAATTGTGATAGCAAAATAATTCATTTTCCCAATGATGCAGTAGTCTCTCCTTATCACAAACATATGGGTCCAAGACGTTTTCTATAGGGCCAAATGGCTGCCGGACGCAGTCAAAGAATGCAAAAAAATCGGTTTTACTGATAATTTTGATAGCAGAATAATTCATTTTCCCAATGATGCAGTAGTCTCTCCTCATCACAAAAATATGGGTCCAAGACGTTTTCTATGGGCCCAAATGGCTGCCAGACGCAGTCAAAGAATGCAAAAAATCGGTTTTACAGATAATTGTGATAGCAAAATAATTCATTTTCCCAATGATGCAGTAGTCTCTCCTCATCACAAAAATATTGATCCAAGACGTTTTCCATGGGGACAAATGGCTGCCAGACGCATTCAAAGATTATCTCTTGAAAGATTCTTGAATGCAACACTCAAAAAATATTTTCATTTCAAAATTGTTGATCACAGATGAAATCAGATGATACGCATCTTATTTATATCTTAAAATCGTAAGGTAAGGAAGCACAGCCTTAAAAAAAAGTTGTATTCTTTTTTTAATTACTAATTTGTAACACCTAGGCCTACAGACTAAACAGATGGATCCATTTCTATAAAACTTAGTACTTTCTGGTTTTACGGTATTATATGTTTAATTAACATATTATTGAAACAGACTAAACAGATGGATCCATTTCTATAAAACTTAGTACTTTCTGGTTTTACGGTATTATATGTTTAATTAACATATTATTGAATTGTTTCAAAACTAGTTTTACGCTAAAACTAGTTCAACAGAGTTTTCGTGTCTCAAGTTTTGGATAAGAATTTTTAAGATTTGTTTATAAAATGATAAAATGTTATATATGTATTTAATTTAGTTGAAGAAAAATGTTGTAAATAATAGAATAAAATCGGTTTTTTTTTTAAGGGTGTGCTTCCTTACCTAACGATTTTAAGATATAAATAAGATGCGTATCATCTGATTTCATCTTTAATCAACAATTTCGAAATGAAAATATTTTTGAGTGTTGCATTCAAAAATCTTCGAAGAGTTAATTCCTTAGCGTTGCTTAGATACTGCAAAAGCTTACCTTAAAAAAAGTTTAGTCTAATACAGTAGTTTTTTCTTTGAGTGCGTCTGGCAGCCATTTGGTCCCATAGAAAACGTCTTGGACCCATATTTTTATGATGAGGAGAGACTACTGCATCATTGGGAAAATTTTTTTTTTTCGCTATCACAATTATCTGTAAAACCGATATTGTGCATTCTTTTATTGCTATGATAGTTTCTGAAGCTTAGAAATGTGAACAGCTATAGAATCTTCAGAATCTTTAGTGTAGTTAAAAAACTGCTGCTGCAGTAAATGCACACTCGTTTCGTTTCTGACTTCTGCTCGTACACGCTTTCCAATTTAGCCCACATCTCTGCTTATGTCTCATAATTCATTATATGAGGCATCAGCTCTTGTCCTATAGTCGTCACAATCATCTTCTGCGCTTTGTGATCATGTTTTTGACATGCAGGCAAATCAACAGCCGCTGCAGGTCTTGTTGAGACTCCAGTGAACACATCCCAAATATTACTTGCCCTCATGAGCACTTTAATTTGAAATTTCCACAATGACCATTGTTCTAAATTTTGAAGCTTTTCTATTTTAATTAACGCGCTGTCCATATTGAAAGAAAAATTTTAGAGCAATCAAATTAAAGTTCCAAATGAAAAAAAAATTAGGATGACCAAAAGTAATGAACCAGTACCAAAAACTTGTGACAAAAAATGCGAGCGTTATCTTATAACAGAAAATATTATCTTATAACAGAAAGTAATCTTGCGAGCCTGGGCCCATAACCTGTTAGAAATGAAACAGCTTATTTGAGTTACTTATGAGAACTGAACTATTTATGATGAGTTTATTATGATGAGTTTATTAGACAAACAATAAGTATTCCTCTTGACAAAAAGTACTGAACAATGAGAAAGAAAAAAACATGAGATACAGTGAAGGCCATAAATAATAGAATTCTAAATTATATAATTCAACATGGATGCGTCTAGTTCTTATTTAATACTATTATTATTATTATTATTATTATTATTATTATTATTATTATTATTATTATTATTATTAAACAACTTTTGAAACAAATTTCCTTGATTTGAATTTGAATTGTATACAGGGTGCCCCGTAAAGAATGGATAACCCTGAAACGACTCATAGTAGACTTTATGGCCGTCTTGAAAACTGATACAAAAAAAGTTCTATCCCAACCACAAGAAAAGATACATGAATTTGTTTGTTCAGTGCATTATTTTTTGCCTTACTTTACATTTTTGAATATCACGACTACAAGTGAACGAATTCACCGTTTCGTAGCAATATTTAACATTATTTGTGCCAGAACATTAGTAGAAAAAAATTATAATAACTGTTGGACTTCTTAGAGAAAAAAATTATTTAACTTTGATTTTCAATGCCAAATGTGAAAGAAAATAATTTTGAAAAAGTTAAATCATCTCCTTTATAAAAAAACGCATGATTTTCTTAGTGGCCAACCGTTTTAAAAATATGCGCGTTAAATGCAAATTTCAAATTAGTATAGCTTGTTATTGTATCTTGTGTCAATAGCAAGTTATTGGTAAAAATCTGCAATACTAGAGGCAATTTAACAAAAATAAAAGTTTTAAAAATTAACACAGTCAACGTGAAAATAATGCCATGTGTTGAACATGGTAGATTTTTGATTGATTGCCTGTTTTTATGATATTGTCCTAGTGATAAATCCAAGCTTTTAACTTCTAGGGCCGAGTGCAACATTACTAAAAATGTCAACAAAGTGCAAAAAACGGTTGAATTTTCGAGATTGTTTTGAGTTATACCTCTTCAATTGGGCTTTAACAAAACCATCAAATATTTTGTTGGTTGCAATTAGTTTATTTGTTATTATTTCTTAATAAGTGCAGAATGGCGGATGCTCCCCCGAATAAATGATTGTCAAGGTTTTGCTAGGATATTTGTAATGCAGCTGCCTGCACCAGATTGCACATCCCCTTTAAAAAGCTGCTGTATTCGATTTTTTAATGCACGAACATTAATATGGTGTTAGGTCAAGTGAACGTGAAGGCCATAAAATGATGGTCTCAGACGTCCTATCCATCTGCCTGGGTACCTAGTATTCAGATTTGCCAGTAGTATAGTGTGCAGCACTTTGTTTTTTTTTTTGGTAAATTTAGTAGCCAGCTACAGTTAAAAATTGGCTGAAATTATTTTTTAGGAAATAATAACAAATAAACTAATTGCAACCAACAAAATATTTGATGGTTTTGTTAAAGCCCAATTGAAAAGGTATAACTCAAAACAACCTCGAAAATTCAACCATTTTTTGCACTTTATTGACAGTTTTAGTAATGTTGCACTCGGCCCTAGAAAATAAAAGCTTGGATTTATCATTAGGACAACATCATAAAAACAGGCAATCAATCAAAAATCTACCATGATCAACGCATGGCAATATTTTAACGTTTACTGTGCTGATTTTGAAAACTTTTGTTTTTGTTAAATTGACTCTAGTATTGCAGACTTTTACCAATAACATGCTCTTGGCTCTAGTTACAATAACAAGCTATACCAATTTGAAATTCGCATTTAACGCGCATATTTTTAAAATGGTTGACCACTTAAGTGTTTATGCATATTTTTTATACCAGAGATGCTTTCACTTGTTCAAAAATTATTTTCTTTCACATTTTGCATTAAAAATCAAAGTTAAATAATTTTTTTTTTGTAAGAAGTCCAACAGCTACTATAATTTTTTTCTATTAATTATTATTTGGTACATATAATTTAAAATATTGCTTCGAAAAAAAAAACGATGGAATTCATTCACTTTTAGTCGTGGTATTCAAAAATGTAAAGTAAGGCAAAAATTAATGCACTGAACAAAAAAATGCATGTATCTTTTCTTGTGGTTGGGATAGAACTTTTTTTTATCCGTTTAAAAGACGGTCATAAAGTCTACTATGAGGAATTTCAGGGTTATCCATTCTTTACGGGGCACCCTGTGTATTAAAATAAAAACAAACTCTAAAATATATACATAAATTCTTACACTTTGATATACATAGATTTACATATCTTATTTTAAACTACATAATTATGTATGTATAAATACACTTGTATTTAAAGAAGCTCCAATAATTGCACATAAACTCTTACAAAGTTCGCGATGATAAGGAAGCATCATCAGGTATTTGCATATTAGCCTCTTCACGCAATACAAAAAAAGCAGCGTTGGATGGTCCATTCCGGATCAATACTGGCGCCATACCTCTGTACATCAACTCTAGGAATGAATGTTAACCCTAGGTTGACAAAAGCGGCTCCACAGCCACAAGGAACTTCATACCATTGAAAGGATACAATTAATTTGGTGTCTATACTGTCAATAGTAGTCAGTTCTTCACGTGTATCACCCATTGCTACTTTTAATTGACGTTTTGTTGTTAGCTGCAAGAAAATTTATCTTGTTGAATATTTATAGTTTTGACCACTGTTGGAAAATTCAATAAAAGTGTGTCAAGAAAACTGTTATCTGCCGACCAAGGAAGCAAGGTTGTTAGGACTTTCAAGTTGACGGAGTCGCAGACAATACAATAGTCGTTTTACCTTAAGATTCGTATGAGTTACAGAGTTCGGTGTGTTGCTGACATCATTATAACATTTTCCTAGGGTAAAAAAAACCATTTTAATATATTTAAAAAAAAAAATAGTCAACAAATAATTACTTTTCGCTGGCGCAAAAAAACTGTTGGACCTAGCAACACGTTCCAAATCATTCTTCTTCTTATAGCTAGATGAATCCTTAGCAGCGTTTATCAACTCATCGCATCGCCCAAACATTCAGCAATGGTCTTGATGTCCCTGAAAGCAGCTTCACGTGCCCAAGAGCAAAGCAACCAGATATTTTGGCTGACACGACGATGGGGGCGAGACGTCGACGACTTGACGACGAACAGTACCAGCGCGATCGATACTAGTCGAGTCTTCACTTGGTCCGCAGTTGATGATGGCACTCACAAATGTCTAAAGTGGGTTCTCTCCAGTCAGCAATTGTATGATCTCAAGTAATGTATCTGTTTGATAGATATACAAAATAAAGCGCATTTCTGAAAATAAAATACCGCTGCTAAAATAAAAAAGCTGACAATTACACCACATCAGTGGCGTGGCGTCAATAATTTGGGAAGACGTAACGAAAATGATTGATCTGCAAAAGTCAACAAAACTTACCTCTTTGTATCTTGAACAAAAAAAACAAGCAGACACATTAAAATTAGTTAAAAACCAACTCTTCCGTTTGCAGTCTATTTTCAAAGGACGCATAGAGTGGCCTTTCATTAAAACGATTAATAATAGAAGATACATAGTTTGCTTAATTCATTTGATTCCTAAAAAAGAGAAAATCTGTTAAGCAACAATCTATGCTCTAAAAAAAATTTCAAAACCAATCAAAAACCAAGACTAAAACCTTATCTCTAAAGTATTTACATAGGTATCAAACAAAAAATAAAGAACGAAACCTTCAACTTCACAACTAACTAAATTAACACTATTTCATTACAGATATTTTTAGGAACTCTTTTGATTCTTGTTTAACAACACCCCAATGAAACTTTTATTCCAAATCTACCATTTTTTCTTAATATTTAACTTGTTGTTCTAAAAAGTCCCAAAAAGAATAGTTTTTTTTAGATCCAGCGTTAAAAAGTACTCTAAGATCATTTGTCATATTCTTACATTTAACCATACCAAATATTTCAGATTGATAAACGATACCTTCTTCCCTTTACCCATTTTTAAATGCCTTTATACCAAAAGCCACTGCTGTGATTTTGCGAGACTTTTGATATGCTGTAGAAGATGAAATTGCGCAATTATACCTTAAATAATATTTTATGAATTCATTTTTCACCGCTTACCCATATTAAATTACGCATTTAAATCTTTCCTGGACTATACTTAGCTTAACCAAAAAACAAGCAAACAAAAATAGAAAACGTGTTATGTAAAACTTTCATAGCAATATGTAAGTCGAAAAAGAGCGTGTTGTTTTTCACCCAACAGAACGAATATTAAGAGAAACGGAGTCAAGCAAAGGAATGAAAATCATTCCATTCCATACCAATTGCCAGTATAACACGAGGACCAGCGTCTTATTTTTTCCTATGCTGTTGCATGTTGGACAAAGAGGATCTACAAACAAAAATGCTAAGGGAAGAAAGGGATACAAAACAAATTTAATAAGTCGATGAAAGACGTGTTTTATTTCTTAAGTAATTCTTTCAAAGAGAGCGTATGTTCAGCAGTTGAGCAAAGAGCGAAGAGGAGAATGAATTGACGGTGTTTATTCGATAGCTTATGTTTGTATGTTTGTGCGAATTTTATAATTCAAATTGGTAGGGTTGCATAGTTTATGTTTATGTTTATTTGATAGTATTTTTCGTGTTATTTTTAAAAGGGAAGACGGTAGAAATCGTTTTATATGGACGCGACGCCCTGCACCACATACATATCGCTCATTAAAATGAACAACGTCATAACTTTATACATTATAAATTATACTGGAAAATCGAATACCAACGCTTCGCAAACATTTTATATTTATTCATTCATAACTTTTTATATTTTTTCATTAAGTATTTTTGTTTAAAAAAATAATTCATAAATTCATATTCTTTATTTTAATATTATCTTTACAACATTCTTATTTGCATCAATTCTTTTATTATTTTCTTATTTTTCCTTTCTGATTAATTTCATTGCTTTTTTAATAATATATCTTATCTTAACTGTGCTACATACTACATCTCTATTTTTACTATTATTCTTTTTCTAGTACTTAGCTTTTATTTATCTACATACAGAATGATTGAAAATGGGTATTTGCTCTTGACTCTGGTAGAGCCTCTTTCTCAAATTTGGGTGTTTTTCATTGTTTTTCTTCTGTTATAGGATAAAAATGAATAGCAATGAATATTGTGAATCTTCTACGGTCGTTGTTGATGACGGATTTCTTCACTCTATGATTAGGATTTTATGCAAGCAGAAAGCGGGGTTGCAGGTTTGTCATTTAAACGCACAAAGACTTTATCCCAAATTAGATGAGTTACCGAAACGTGGTTTTCTGAAAATAATAATGATCAAATGTATAGTTTGGGTGGTTATAGATTATTCCGCGCTGACAGACTAGGTAGGAGAGGTGACGTAGATGTTAGTCAATTGCTCATCCTCTAAGAAACTTTGAGTTCAACTAAGATCATTGTGTGCAGAGATTTCAACCGTAATCTTTTGGTACAGACCTCTCTAGTCGAGGGCATGAAAACTTTTAATTTAACACCGGTAAACACCACCGTTGCTACACATTTTTCTGGAGCATCGCAGACACTTTTAGATATTTTTTTTGTTAGTGATTTAATGATGTCCTTTTATATTACCAACTGTCAGCTCCAGCATTCTTAAAACACGACCTTATTTATCTGGCTTTTAACTTTAAGTTCAAACCAATCGAAACTTCCTTCGAATTCAGAGATTTCAAGAACATTAATTATTCAGATCTAGAGATGATTTGTCGAAATATCCGTTGGTAATGTATTTATAGGTTACCCTCTACCGATGATCAAGTCGAATTCCTAAACAATAATATAATCAACCTATTTAATATACACGTTCCACTGAGATCCAGAACTGTTGCAAATGGCGAACGCTCATGGTTTAACATTGAAATACGAAGGCTCATTCTGCAAAGAGATCAGGCATATAGTGTTTGGAAACGTTATCGATTGGAAATTCATCATCAAATTTTCCGTAGGTTGCGTAATAAAGTGGTTCAAAAAATAAAAACAGCAAAAATCCAATTATACAATAGAAAGCTTAGTCCTTCTATGAATGGACGTCAACTATGGAAGAACTTATAAGAGATGGGCTTAGATAGCGAAAACCGAATACCTCAAGAGAAGGTCAATGTTGACTCGTTAAATCAGGAATTCGTTACATTACCGTTTCCAGCACTTTCTAGTCCTCCCTCCTTTTTAGATGATGTTTTTTCTAACAGAGAGTCAACAGATGCTTCTTTTGAATTTAGATGTGTGGATACCATGAATATTGTGGAAAGTCTTTTATCGGTCAAATCCAATGCTGTAGGCATTGATGGAATACATTCCGTATTCATAAAGTCCTTATTACCTATTATCCTGCCATATATAACTCATATATTAAACACAATATTAATGACAGGTTTATTTCCAACTCAATGAAAAAACACGCAAAAATATTGCCAATACCCAAAAATGGACGGAAAAATGAGTTTAGACCTATATCTATACTACCCTTTTTGTTAAAGGTATTCGAGAGGATAGTTCAAAAACAACTCAACAACCACCTTAGAGCTCATAACATTCTCTCATCTAAGCAATCTGGCTTCCGTCAAAAGCATAGTTGCATTACTGCTATTGTCAACATCGTTGAAGATATTCGAATTGCCTTAGATGAGGATCACGTAACGTTTCTTGTACTGCTCGATTTTTCTAATGCATTTGATATTGTTGACCACACTAACCTATGTCATAAGCTGTCAGCATTTTATGGTTTTTCGCCTTCTGCAGTAATCTTATTATCATCCTACCTTCGGGATAGAAAACAAGCAGTTTCGATTGGGAATAGCATATCAAGTTTCCTTCCAACAACTAGAGGAGTTGCTCAGGGTTCAATCTTAGGACCAATCCTTTTCTCTCTTTATATCAATGAGTTCCCCGAAATGATTAATGAATCCTCCATCCAAATGTATGCTGACGATATTCAGTTATACAGAAGTTGTCGCCTGGGGCTTATAGAAAATTGCGCGTACTTAATTAATAGGGACCTTGAAGTAATTTCTCGCTGGTCAACTTCGAATGGTCTGTTCTTGAACCCTATGAAATCCAAATGCATAGTTTTTAGCAGAAAGGCTCTTAACCTTACATATTTTCCCCACTTATGCTTAAACAAATCACGCATTGAGTATGTTTCAACTGCAAGAAATCTCGGTATGTTGTTTAATAGTACACTCTCTTGGGATGCTCATATTAATGCCGTATACGGGGTACTCCGCAAATTATGGTCCTCGCAATATTTCACCCCTCTTTCAACTCTTTTGTTATTGGCTAAGACGCTAGTTGTACCGATACTTACGTACGATTGCGAGATCTATTGGAAATGTGATGCAGTCAGCAGGCGAAGACTTAACGTAGCTTTCAACAATACCGCACGTTATATATTTGGTTTGCGTAGAATTGATCGTGTTTAAAATTTGTCGGTACAAATATATACAATCTCCTTTGATAACTTATTGCGCTTCCGAACCCTTGTTTTACTGTTCAATATAATTCATTCCCAAAAACCCTGTAGTCTCTTCAATAGGATACAGTTTGGTTCCTCGAATAGATCCCAAAATATCAGACATCCCAGTTATAGTTGTCTGGTTTCGGAGCGACAGTTCTTCGGCAACGCCATAAGACTGTGGAACTCCCTTCCGAGGCACGTTAAGAGATTAAGTGGCGAAGCACAGTTTCGAAGAGCTCTACTTACTCATTTTCAAAATTGATTCTGTTTTCTAAACATAAAAACTATAAAAGTTAAATCTTCTTTTTTTTTCATTTGAGATGTATTTGTATTTTATTTCTTTATAAATTTTTGTTCCTTTTCTTTTCTTTTTTTTTTTAACAAATATTCTTTAAAACTTTCATTAAATACATTCTTATTAATATCAAAGTAGCTTTCCTTCAAATCATTGTAAAATTTAGCCTTACACTAATTTATAAGAAGTATATTCTTAATGTGTAGGTATTCATTGAATTCAATAAAACTAACTAAACTCAACTAACCTCATAACTCAAAAAACATCAATTTTGACCTAATGATACAGTTCAAACTCATTTCCTATAAACTATTTTTTGGCAAAATTTTATAATATATCAAAAATATCAGTACATTTAATACTTATTTGTGTACCATAAAATAGCACCACAGGAACACTTACGTTGATTCCGTGTATAAAATTTTGACATTTAACTTGTGACTAAACTGGAGACTAAATTAGTCATTGGTATTTGATTTTTCTGAAATCTGGAGATTTTCATTTAACTGTTTACTAAATTTGATTATTAGTAAGGCCCAATTATTTTTTCGTCTACCATTTTGGTTTCTGCTTTCTATATAAACACTTAAGTATTAACATAAAAAAATCGGTATCCATGTACCTTTATTATTTTTTTTACCAGACAACTTTAACGACGTCTGCCGGCCACTTGGCCTCGCGCAAACCGTGTGTCATTCTCACACGGACTCTTGACGTTGGACAAAACAAATTTGCTTTATCAGAATCCATGTACATTATAACTTTGGCGTCCCGCCCCGCCGGAAGCCTATGAATCGCGTTGGCAGACGTGCATATTGGTGCTCAGCTACTCTGAATGATTCTCTCCAGTAAAAATCAATCGTGTATCGATGACACGATTTTTTTTTTTTGCAGCCAGCTCTCCGTCTACAGGGTGGTATTATATGGTGGTATATATATTTGTCTGTATGTACACACGTGGTGCGTTCCTTTAATTGCAATAGTTAACAATAGTTGGCAATAGTTTAAAATGGTCGTTCCTTTAATTCAAACTAGTTACGACTTGTAATTTTATGACTATATGTTCAGTCAAATAGTTACAATTCGTAACTATTTCCAACTCAAATAAACCAAAGTGAACTCATTTGAATACCTGTTATAACTATTTTAGTTCACTTATAAAATTATCGATTACCCCATATCATTTTTGTTCATAGCCATTCGAGCGTTAATACAAAAAAAAATATTTTTATTAAATTTTACCTGCCGCTGGTTTTGCAAATTGTCACAAAATCTATGGTTTTTTTTTCACCAAACTTGTCATTGACTTTTATTTTTAGTATTGCTACATGCATTCAAAAAAAAATATTAAAACATCATGTTGATTTATGCATTTTTTGGAGAAAATTGACACCAAAGTCAAAAAATTAGCATATACAGGAAAAATGGAACAGGATAAAAACTGAATATCTGAATACTGAAAAAAGATATCAAATTTATTTAAAAGCAATTACAAAGGCTGGTATTTCTTCTAAAATTAAAGGCCTAATCGAAGTTTCTATCTTTAGTACTAACAGTGCAATTACCGTTAACATGGGTCAGGGTACACCAAAGTTAGACTTTTCTTAAATCCCCGATTAATGATATAAAAATTGGAGATAGGCCCTTACTGGGAAACGATTTTTTTCTAAGAATATACCCGAAAATCATGCCCTAAAATACTATTGACGAATTAAGAGACAACCTGTATATTTATGAGTGTTCCATGCCGAGATTGAGCTAATTCAATCTCGAAAAAACAGGTGCACGGTAATTTATTCAAACATAATTCTCTCTTCACTTTTGTCATAAATGAATAATCGACAGTAAGTAATTTATTAGATTTTCTAAACGAAATGTTAAATATTCCTACACACATATTTACTAAATGCTTCATCACTTTTAATTCGCTTGGGAACAATTAAGTTGATTCTGCCATAGAATTTTTCAATTCAATTAAGGAATCGTGTAAGAAACTTAAGAGAATAAATCATTCACTACTTACTCATGGTATGACTATGGCCTACAGGTACATAGGTACCTGAATTCTCAATGTTCATTCATATTTAAATAAACATTTTCATGAACATCAGGGGCGTATACAGCTATACTTCTTGGGCACAAACTATTATTTATAAAAAGTCAAATAGGTACCTTGCATTTTTTTTTCTAATATTTTACTGTGGGTTTATAATAGAAAGGGAAAAAGTCTTAATTAACTATACTATAATATATTACCTATGTTAAAAATAAGTTAAAATAAATTAAAATCTTTCATATCCTGGAAAAAGATATCTTACCTTTAGGTACTCATTTAATTTCAAAAACAGTCAAGAATCAAAAGCCGCCGTGAAATAGCAGACTACGAATGTAATACTGCATTTTCACTACGACAAATAAGGCAATTTCGTTGAAAATATATATTTCGAAATAAGATAATTTCAAACAAATTTGGATAAAAATAAGTGAAGATTTTCAAACGCACTGGATTGGAATCCATTTTAAAAGGTTTGAACATCTTTAGTATGAACATAGAAAAAGAAAACAAGATTTAACTGCCAAAGCCTATTCAAAATGAAATAAGCTTTACAAAAAAAATAACAAATTTGCGAAGTTGGCTCATTTTTGATTCAAAGGAAAAACAACAGAGTCGAACGACGCTTTATTAGCTTTCTATTCCTGAATCATGGTATTGACACCTGGTAAGTTGCTTTCCACGCCACCTGCATCTCAAGCGCTTAAGCTTCAAAGGGCGATAGAATTATTTTCGATTTGACGTTCAATGTATTTCCCATAAGAGAAAACGAAAAAAGCGCCCGATGAAAATTAGTTATACCAAATTATTTTATATCAACGGGTATCCATATTATGATTGAAATAGAACCAAAAAATGTGTAAGCTTATAAATCAACCCGAAAATATATTAAAATAGATAGCTAAAATGCTTTGCTTTGTAAATGAAAAATGTAAACAAACCACCTTTACAACCAGAAACAACAACAAAAGTACTCGATTAGAAATTGAGAAAGGCAGAGGCGTAGTCACGATTATTAAAAAAATATGTTTGTTCGTAATTGAATAAAAATCTTGTGAAAAAATTGTTAAAAAAAATATTTTTCAATTGGCTATTTACACATTTGTTTCTTGGTTTACAAAAGAGGCAAGGTATGAATGAAGGTCAAGCTCGATCACTCTTAATTAGTTCTATTTTTAAGAAGAGTTTACTTTAAAAGAGCGCTAACCTTTTTTTAAATGGAGGATAAAAGTTTTTTTTTGCCCGAAATTACGTTAAAAAATTATTCTTAGAAAAAAACTTACGAGGTAGGATAAAACAAACGAACACAAAGAAATCAAATGATGCCCCTATAATTTATATAAACTTTATATTGACCTACGCGTACCTAATACAAAAAAATAAAATGAAGATTTATATCACTTAAGTGCATTATAGGTGACTCCTTTTGATAATTTGGAAAACTAAGTTTCGTTGGCTTATTACATTTACTTAAGTGAGCGCTTTTGACTGTTATAATTCTATTTTTACGAAAGCAAAAGTGAACGAAATTAATCGAAAAATAGAAAACCGCAATTATTAGTGCAACACATAATTTCCTGGTACCTATTATCTTTTTTTCTTACGATCACTAAAGTGGACCTTTAACATTTCTACTTCATTCTTTACTTATAATAAAAAGGAAAATTAATGTTTTATTAAAATCCATAAGAAACTCTAGCCCCCTAAACTACTACGTACCTACGCACATGATATCGTTCTGACTGATGCCTTGCATCCATTTTAAAAAACAACAACAAAAAAGCACGTTTGTTTACATATTTCATCTGCAAAATAAAGCAAATTAGTAATAAGTTTCGATATATTTTACGTTTGATTTGCAAACAAGCATGTTTAATTATTCTATTGCAATTATAATACAAACAACTGTTCATATAAAATTAATTTGTTAAAATAATGTTTCTACGAGCTGTTTTTGTTTTTCTCTTATGGGAAATGCATTGAACGTCAAATGAAAAAGAAATCTATCTCGTTTGTTAGTTTCACGCGCTGGCTGCTAGGTGCCGTGACTCCATGTGCCAATAAAGAATACATGGTATGTTATTCCGAGTTGATTTCTTATTTTGGTTCTGCGCATCTACGTCACAGGGAGACAAAACAAACAGCTGTCAAATGCTAGTGCTCCAAAGAAAAATAAATGGAACACTGCACTTCTCAAATTGTTAATTTTTGTTTGGTTTTTTATTAAAAGAAATAAAAACAAAATACTTTTAAGGGTTTTTAATTGATTGATTATTTTTTATTTTATTTTAATTTTTTTTTTCTAATCAACATTCGAATGAAATTTTGTTTTTTTTCTATTTTAATTTTGAAGAACATCTTGCACCGAAAAAAAAGTTATTTTATCTCGGGTTCTAAGGAATTGTTTTTTGATTTCGTCAGTAACTGTTGAATACAATTTTTACATGGAATTAGTTTGGTGCCACTGATTTCATTGAATACATCCTCCAAGTATTTCAATTTTTAAATAAAGGTTTCATTCGCCTTCTGAAGACCTCCTTCAGACAACTGATTTGTCTAAGAAAATGAAGTTGTTTCTTGGCTTTCCGAATATTTTTCCAACATATTCGGAATTTTTGATTATAATCGATGTATTATAACGGTTGGTTAAATTTTAAAGGCCGATGTTGAATGTGAACCACACTTTAACGTCAAGTTATTTTCTGCATTTCGTTTGACATTTCTCAATTTCAGACTAACTCAATTTGAACCATGGAAAGATGCACAATCGAGGAACGCCTTAAAGTTTTTCAGGCTTATTAAGAAAATGGGCGTTCAAATCAAAATGCATATCGTGCACTTCTTGATTTTTCGGTGAATTTTGTCGACCAAATGTGCGTACAATCGAAAAATCGTGCAAAAATTTGAGCAAACCGGGTCTGTAGGAGATGTGAAAAAATCAGTGAATGCTCGTACAGCTCGTACAGCTCGTACTGCAGAAAATATTGCTGCTGTTCGCGATAGTGTGGCTAAATTCAATGGCCGTGTTATCTCACGTGGTGGCGATGTCAATTGGCCGCAAAGATCATGTGATTTGACACCGTTGGACTTCTTTCTTTGGGGTTATTTGAAAGAAAAGATGTACGTCGATAAGCCAGCAACAATTCAAGAGCTAAAGGATGAGATAATTTGGCATATTAACGGTATAGAACCTCAATTATGCCTCAGCGTCATCAAAAATTTGGACCATCGGATGGAGGTTGGCCGATATTAAGTCTTCAGAAGGCGAATGAAACCTTTTGTGTTTTATTTAAAATCAACATCGGCGCTTTAAATTTAACCACCCATTATAACCAGCTACGTGTTCCAGTGCATCGTATTCAAGGTTGCCAATTGGTTTCAGGGGCCTTATAACGTAAAACGATAACGATCAAACTATTTCGTTTTTGCAGTACCTGTCCCTTTCTTTGTCCACTCATATGATAGGAACAGCTATAGCCAAAACGATATCGTTTGATCGTTATCGTTTTACGGAACAAGGCCCCAGGTTCTTCATCTTCATTGAATTCAGAGAGTAGTGTGCCAGTGAGTACTTCTTCAAATTTGTCATGTTTGCAGATTGAGATATAATGCACTCATTGCGACCCAATAGATAGCTTCTTAGGTGGTAATTAAATTGTAAGGCCGTTGGATGATCGTAAAGACATCCTTTAGCTCGCATTACTCCAAAAAACATTTCTAAGGGGTCTTGGTTTAAACGATATGTCAAAAAGTATTTTGCATTGTATCGCAGTTTTAATTCTGCAAACATAAGTTTTAAAGCATTAATATTGCTTAAAATTCCTTTTTGAAACGGAAGAAGAGACTTGTGTTTTCCTACGCGCATTTTTCTTGTTGTATCATCCATTTTAACATGTTAAAGTATGCTGCCATTCTGTTGCGCAATTCAATACTTGGGACTCTGGTATTGAACACATGGAACCAGTCATTTACCTAATACAATAAAAAGTAAATAATTTAAGTTTTATTCTTAAGTTTACATCAAAAGCTCCGATAGCTCAAAACAATATTTTGATGTTGCTTTTCCAATTGATCTCATTCTTACTAGCGCACCATGGTTCGTGTGCGAAAATAGCTGGGTAGCATATTTTACCTTCTGCCTTTTTCCACGTTGCACAGAAAGATGTGTAGGAGTCAAACTACTAGCAATTCAAAGGTCGGAATTGGATTGAAGTGCCAGCAGCTCTTCAAGTGGCCCTTTTGTCAAAAGCTTATCTTCCAAAAGAAGTCCATCATTCAAAAAATGATTCCGCAAAACTTTTATTAAGTGAGGAGTATCACTGAATACAAAAATACTTTTTGAGGCATCACAAGAACTCTGGAAGAATGGATTGTTTTCTGTTGTTTCCATACACTTCCAGAGCTTATGGAGGGCCTCAGCAACAGCATACAGCAATCTTTAGTTGTCTGAACAAAAAAGCAGACAGCTTATCTGTCAAAATACCGAGGACAAACATTTTTCGATTCGCTTGATCATTTAATTTGAATTTTATTCAGAATTTTTTGTATTTCTCTCAAAGTTTTAATTTCAGCTAGTTCTAATTTGAATTGAAGTTGCAGGAAAAATTAGTAAAATATAATTTGGTACTGAGCACTATTTTCTGTTTCTGAAATTTAAGTAAATAGTTAAATATTAATGAAAACAATAGTTCTGATTTTGTAAAAGTGACCACTTGGGTAAATTGGTCTTTTGATACGATAGTGGCAAAACTAAAATACATTACAAACTCGTATTTTAATTGAACACAAAGATTCGTTTTCGTTGCTTTTCAATAAAAGTGTGAAAAAAGTTCAGGAGTGATTTGTATATACTTCTGATTTGAACAAAATGTACCTATGCCCACTAGCGGATCTAGGATTTGGCTGTGGGGGGGGGGGGGGCTTTGAGTTTGGAGATCCAGTTTGTACATATGAAGTTATATAACAGAAAACGAATTTTGACGTTATCACTTTCCTTCTTTAATAATAGCCGTGTTTTTGTGTCTTTAAATCCGCTCCTATCGCGCCTTAAAATGTTTTCAATATAAAGTACCTACAATAACAAAAATTTGGAATTGATATGTGTTAAACATGGGAATTATTTTTAAGCAGAACTAGAAGCCAATATAAAGGCTAAGCAAAACATGGTAGTATAACTAATTTTATAACTTAAATTTTTAGCCACGTTACAAATTCGTTCATTTATAATGCTTAGTAATAATTGATTAGGTAGTAGGTACCTTCCTTCATTATGAAAGTGTTTGTTTAAATAAGCTGAAGGTATGCTTTGAACTTCACATTTTTGCTAAAATTGAAAAACTGTTTGTAATTAGCTAGTTCAGAAAAACTATAATTGAATGGTCTTACTGGCAAAAGCTCATAATGGGCTTTGACAGTGTCAGTCCACTGAGATCTCATTTTCCTGAACTAGTCAAACAACGAGCTGGAAAGCACAGAAAACAATATTTTGCGGATCGAAAAATTAAATATTAAAACTTCAAGTCTTTAGTCGGGCTCTAAAAAATAACCTTCAAGGCCCAATTCTGCAAGTGTGAATGAATTTTCGTGTACGCTCCATACCTACACTTTTTATTCCTGATCAATAAATGTGTCGATAAATTTGCACGTCACTCTAGAGTCTATAGGGATGGTAAATATTCATGTCCACCTTCAAGATTTTTCTGAGTTTCTCACGCATTTTAAATTTAGCTCCTTGACTACAGAATTTGTATTTAATTGCATAGTCCACAATTATTTTGTATGTACAATTGCCTTCGACCTTTGAAATTTTGAAAACTAAGCCCCAAAATTCTCTAACCCCAGCCAAGGCCGTATGAAACAATTTCTGTCGTATTAAACATTCACACTAAGCCTTACACCCCGTTGTTCTCCATTTGTTTTAGCCTCAATTGCGTTTCTGTTGTCAAATTAGCTAAGTTTTTAGTGTAAGAAGTTGTTGAATTTGACATGTTATTGTTAAGCCCCAACCACGGTTTTTGTAATTATATTTTCTAGGTTTCGTCCCAACTTCGTACTGACAGTCCCTCTGGAATAAGGTTATTTCTTAGGGAGTTATTTGTTTAACCCTGACAACGTTTTTTTTCTAATATTCTCAGACCAGTTTTCTGGGTTTTGTTTTTAGGGAAAATTGTCGTTGTATGAAGCATGTCCATTATTCATAGCCCCCCACTTGTTTTTTGTCGAGTCCGCTTCAGGCTTTAGCTTAGGGCTTAGGGCTAAGAAACAAATTACAACATGTAAATTGTTCAGCCCCAACTACGTTATTTTGTCCAGCAAATTTCACACCTTAACAATATTTTAGACGAAAATAACACTCTACACATTGTAAAGTTTTGCTTTCTATATTTCAAATTATTTTAGTACTTGGCTGTGGGGAGGCTTTAGCCCTTATAACCACCCCCTGGATCAGCCACTGCCTATGCTTCTAAGACTGCCACGATGGAAAAGTGAAAGGCACCTTCCAAAATAAAATAATATACGTCAAATATACATTATCTTTTTATCTTTCTTACCAGTTAGCCTTTCTGATAAAAAAAAATGGACAAAGTTGTTAAATTCCGTGAGCCTAGTCGCCTTTTTGTCAAGGATTCCATCCGACTGGTGGAACGATTTATTGCATTATGGGATTCATAGGTTTCTTTGTAAAAGTAATCCACATAATAAATGTTGAATAAGTGCAAAACAAAATCCTTCCATATTAGGTTTTCATCAAAGTTTTATATATTTATGTTTTTTTCGTTACCAATAACATTTTTTTGTTAGAATAACTGTAAATCGAAAGTTGTCACATAGGTAGTACTTAGATATTTTTTTGTTTTAAAAATAATCTACTACATATGTCAGACAAAAATCAAACAAAACAATTTCTGTATGTGTTCTATGATGTGTTTAAAGATTTTATTTTCAGAAATATAAAATGGTCTTTTTTTCAAAATCCTACTAGTTTTTAATTTACTGAGTGAACATTTGGAAACAACTCCGGACTTTGACTTCTGTTTGGTTTAACAGGTTTTGGCTGTCATCTCAAAACGGAACCTAGCCTATATGCATATATTTTAAGATTTGAATGTATTGTCATATGAGAAGTTTGTTGTAATGTTAAATTTGAGGTACGAGGAAGAAAATCTAAGTTTCATCGATTGCCATGAAAATTAAATTTCTTATTAAATTCTAAGTTACCAACATTCAAATTCTCTATTGAATTCTGAATTAACCAATCGAAAATTCTATAAGTTTTCTAGGTAGCCAACTTGCTTTTTTTTCTATGTGGTAACTAAATAATTATTTCAGACTAACAAAATTATCCAGATCACCGCATTTATAAAGTTCTCGCGGGGACATGTTCCCTTAACCCCCCCCCCCTTTATACGCCGTTGATGAAGGTGACAGAAATATGGGAGCCTACAACAGATAGAACTTGAAGTGATTGCAATATATACCAGGGTGGTTTATAATAATATGCTTATATTAATTGTATTTGTTGAACTGTATGTAAACATGGTGTCGTATTATCAATGGTCCAAACTGAAACTGGTGAAAGGCTAGGTCATGACCTATACGGGTGATTCTACAAATGATGAAACTTTCTATGGAAACTTTCTATGGCCACGCTTATATTTTGAAAAAGGTTCAACCAATCAATCCGATTTTTTACAACAGTCGGTCTAGTCGATACCCACATGGCCAGAAAAAATTATCCAAATGTGATACATTTTGAGTACTCTTAAAATTCTTCAAAGTCCGTAATTCACATCGAAATGAACGCCAAATAAACTGTCCCTCGGCGTTCTTATCAGTCCCCTGGCAGATTGAATCAATCAAAAATTTCGAGAACTAAGGCGTGCGTAATGTATGACAGTTATGAAGAAGTCATTTGTG
The DNA here is from genome assembly GCA_949320155.1 of Melangyna quadrimaculata. NCBI lineage: Eukaryota > Metazoa > Arthropoda > Insecta > Diptera > Syrphidae > Melangyna > Melangyna quadrimaculata. Next base: position 292,282,770 of record OX439483.1, read on the forward strand.
ATTGAAAACGTGGAAAGTGCACTAAGTTTCTCATTCCCCTGCAAGGGTTTACGGGGACAAATTTTCTATAAAAGCAAGCATATTTTTTGGCACTATTATATATTAGGGTGGATTGATTGATAAAAAAATTGAATATTGTTTTTTTTATCGTGTTCCGGCTATATATAATAGGCTGTCAATAGGAATCAAAAATGTTTTAAAAAAATCAAATTTTAAATACTGCCCCAAGGACCTTAAACATTTTCGAAATGAAAATCTAAAAAAAAAAATTATATAAAATCGCTTAAAAAATTGCTTATATATCATAAGTTAAATATAAAACTGTCTTTAAAAATCAACAGACCTACGCATTGGCGTGTGCTAGGGGCAAGAGGGGAGCAATGGGGTCAGTTGACCCTTAACCTGGCTGTGTTTGTGCTCTATTCACATTCGGAGTCTTGTCTCAACTCTTAAAGCAAAACTGACCGAAAGGAACAAGGTCCTTGCCGAGAAAAAATCTCAAAAGGAGTTTGTTGCCAAGTCCGCCTGTACCTTAACCCGCCCACCAGTCAGTTTCGCTAACGTAGTCAAAGGAGGCATACCCCCCAAACCAGGAGCTTTCAAGAACCAGCAGTAGAAACAGCCACAACCAACAAGGACCCCAGGCAAACCATTCCAGCAAGTCCAGCACCAGCAAAGATATCCAGACCAACATCAGCTTCGCCAGCGATGAACCTCAGATCAGATGTTCAACGTGTTTTCGGATCCAACCTCATGTCCGTGATGGAAAAAGCCAGGAGTGCTGTACCACATAACTATGGTCGGCTAAGCGAAGTGGGAAAAGTTCGTGGCGCTGGCCACCTTCATATTCCAGTTATGCAGCAAAGAAACTCCGAACACTGACGTATAACGCTAACTCGTTATACAGCCTGGAAAGAAGGACGTCATTCAAATTATTTATGAAGAACAACAAACCGGACATTACCCTCATCAGCGAGACGAACGTAACCAAATGCAAGAACATTGACATCATCGGTTACAAAACCTTCCGGAAGGACAAGAAGGAGGACCGGAAAGGCACAGCTATTTAAGTGCGGAAGAACCTGTCGCCCAACACCAACGAAGTCACCATTTCTGGTCTGAAGACAAGTGAAGCCACCGCCGTCACCACACAAAAAGGAAGAGATGAGACCCTCACCATAATCGGCGTGTATTTCAAATGCCATTCCACCATGAGAAATATACAAAGCGACCTACATATTTTCAATAGTGTACTTCAAAGGAGCACATATGGACTAATCGGCTTGTCGGCACCTTTAGCTGGATAACACTGCTTCACCCGAGGGAAAAGCGATTGCAGATTGGTTGGACGCTTACCAGGACCAGCATTCATTGGTGGTTGTTTCTCAACCGAAACCAACTTTTCCCCGAACATCATCTACATTGGATTTTTTTATTTCAACTTCTAATTTTGTTTATTTATTTCCAGAAATCTGCAACTTCACCTGTAAACTTGTGTCTAGCGACTCGGATCATGATGCTGTTCAGCTTAGCATCAAGCTCCACCAACCCATCTGCCTAGCAACAGAGCCAACAGAGAACTTCATTAATTACAGACGACTGGATGCTGAACGACTCCAACGGGACATTGAAGAAAATATTACGCTTCCCCTTTCAATCCGGAACCTGCTGGACAAGAAATAGTCGCTGCTATAGATGATCTGGAGCAAGCTGTCAGTGACGCATTGGAGGTCCAAAAGCGGCCTAGGACGTCACAAGATAGGTACCAACATCTTCCCGTGTACATACGCACACAGACAGCGGCTGAGGAAACGACTCCAAACGATTCATTAGAGAGAGCTGAACAGCACCAAAAGCAACTACCGGACAGTTTGGAGCGAGTTGCAATGTGTCAACGTCATGTTCCGAAACTCTGTGTAGCATCATAACAACATCCAGTTCCAGAAGAGGCTACAAGCGATCAAGCCAGGACCAGAAGCATTCAAGAACATTAATAAAACCGTTGAAAAATAGGCCCCAATTCCGGAAATCCTAATTCACAACAATATTGAAGTATCATCAAAACAGGACAAAGTGGAAATGTTCGCCAAATATTCCGGGGGAACTTCACACCAAACCCACCTGATGACCCATCGTTTCTGAACGAAGTCGAAGCATCCATTCAGCAAACCCTGCGGCCAAATCCGGAAATCGTCGTTTTTAGTGACTCCAACCCAGCAAGTGACTCAACCAATAGCGCACATCTCTGCAATATTGAGGAGGTAGCAGACATCATCGGGAATTCAAAGCCAAAAAAGTCAGCCGGACCAGACGGAGTCTCAAACTACATCCTGAAGAGGCTGCCACATGCAGTGATAATCCTTTTAACTATCATCATGAACAACTGCATCAATAACTGCTACTTCACCCAAACGTAGAAAACAGGTAAGATCGTGGCCATCCCGAAGAAAGGCATTAACAATCATGTGTCCAATTACAGGTCAATCTCGCTTATGAACAACATAAGTAAAATACTGGCGGAAGTATTACTTCGGAGACTAAAGAGGTTTTGCAGCGAAAACGCAATCATCCCGGACATGCAGTTTGGCTTTAGGGAAAAGCACTCCACTTTGCATCCGCTCCTGAAGTTCCAGCATGGCATCACCATAACGCTCAACAACCATCGTGTCACCGTTGGATGCTTTCTGGATGTCAAGAAAGCATTCGACAGCGTATGGATTGAAGCCCTTATCCATAAGCTTCGCTTATTACATTTACCCCCTTCACAAATAAAAATTCTTTTTTCTTTTCTTTCTTCCAGAAAATTCTACGTACAAATGGTAAACTGCAAATCACAAGTGAAGAACATCCAAGCCGGAGTTGCCCAAGGTTCGAAGCTAGGCCCCTTCAGATACAGCCTGATGACATCTGACCAACCATTGCCATCTGGATGCCAAAATCTCCTGTATGCTGATGACTCCCTTACGTATGCCGCCTCGATGTCTCCCATGGTAGCTTTACGAAAAGTTGAGCACCACGTCAATAGAATCTACGCCTTCTACAAGAAATGGGGCATCTGGATAAACACCTCCAAATAGGAGCTTGTGTGTTTCAGGAGAACCAGTAGAGGTAGTTGCAGCGCAGCCAAGTGCAGAAGTCTGGTTCTGAATCTTCCGGACGGATCTACAATAGCAGCCAAAAAGAACGTGAAGTACCTAGGCATCCACTTCAACGAGTTGTTAAGGTTCAACCCGCACTCACGAAACGTCCTTAAAAAAGCCAACTGGGCCTTTCACCGCCTCCACCCATTGATGAGACGCAGAAACGGACTAAGCCAGAAGACGAAGATACTAATGTACAAGCAGCTCCTGTGGCCTGTAATCAGCTATTTCTTCCCTGTCTGGTTCTTCATCTCGAAGACGGCCATGAAAGAACTTCAAATGTTCGAAAGAAAGTTACTAAGGATTTGTACCGGACTACATTTTGATCGGCAGCGAATGAGACATCACAGCAACGAGCGTCTTAACACAGAAGCTAACATCATCCCCCTGGACAGGTACCTACTGCTTCAAGCAAAGAAGCTTGTAAAACTCACTAACAGGCACCCTAATCAACTGATGAGAAGAATGGCCACTCAGCAGCGTCACCCCGAGCCGAGATACCTCAGTACGATGGACATAGGGCAGCATATCACCGCGGCTAAAGGCCAACCCATCCCCCAACCAAAACCACAACTTGACGACCGGGACGGAACACCCCGAGGACAATAAAGTCAGCCGACTTTTAGATTTAATTTTTTGACATGTATTTTATATTTTATAATACTTTAAATTCACGCAGAAGCAAAGTCAGAACTCATGTGTCATGTAAATGTATTTGAATGTATAAGTGAAAGAACATTGTCCTCTTTATTATCAAAGTCAGCAATTTGGAATTTCCAATTACTATAACTTGTCTCAATTTCTTATTTTCTCTCAGAGCGAGGGATAGAGTTACGCACAAGCACAGCCAAGACCAAAAGAAAAAGAATAACAGACGTGAATGCACAATACACACTTTTTTACATGATAAACTGGTTTTTGTTTTTTTTTTTAGCTAGGTAGATATTTTGTCGTTGCTTTTGCATGCATATGGTTGGAATTTATGAAGCGAGTAGTGGCAAGTGAGTATTTCTGTTGTCAATGGAGATTATTTTTTTTGAATAGCTATTAGCCCAGGAAACAAAAACATGGCTCCATACAAGTTTCTAAATTTTGGTAATAGCTTTGATACTTATATATATTGTACCTAATACTATTATACAACTTTTCAGAAATATCCTTGGGTGTGTCTGTTGAGCAAAAAAAAAATAACGGGATTTTAGTGTGATTTTTTTTTTTTATTTTTGGGAATTCTTTGTTTCATGAAAATGGCTATATCTTTAAATATAATTGGTTTAGAAACAAGATTGGTACGTTAAATTATTGATAATTATTTTTTCTTTAATAATAATATATATACGATAAAAACTTTTTAAAAATACACAAAGAGTCAAATTTTTTGAAAAAAGTCGTAATGGAGGTTGGTTAAGTTTTGTTCATTCGTAACTTGATAAAAAAAAAATGTCCAGTTTTCAGAATTCAATTGTGCAGAAAACCTCATTTTTAGAATTACATAAAAAAATGTATTTAACTGTGTTTGATAAGATTTTAATTGCACTCTTTCTTCACAAAATTCCTATAGAGACATGCCTCCATACAAAATTCTAAATTTCGGTAATAGGTTTGATACTTACTTATATTGTACCTAATACCATTATAAGTCTTTTCAGAAACATCCCCACCTGTGTATCCTTGGATTTTATAGATGTAGGAATAAGTTTGAAATTGTTTTTTCTTAAATTATAAAATATAAAAAAAATAAATTCATGCGTAACACTTTTTAAAAATACACTAATTTTTTTTTTTTTTTTTGTAAAAAAAAAAGTTGTAATGGATGTTTTTTTTTTGTTTTTTTTTTTTTTTGTTTTAAAAGAAAAAACAAGCCCACGCCTCTTTCCCCTTCAGATACCGCACGCGCTGGGGTCCATTTTCACTGAGTACGAAAGCAATTACGATTACAAGTCATATCGGCACTTATATTAATTATTTGATGTTAGATAATAATACAAAAAATGTTGGTTGAATTTGGTTTTACCGTAGCCTTATACAAAAAAATACACAATCTGCACCCTTTTAAAGAACCAATTCTAAAGAAATCCTCATTTTTCAGAATTACATAAAACGTTTGTTTACCTGGTTTTGAGAAGATTTTAAATCTACCCTTTTTTAATAAAAGTTCCAATTATGTAGATTATCGCTGACTTTAAGTGACTTACAGGATTATTTTATTTCTTGGAAAATTAGCAGGTATGCAGGTAGAATAAAGTAAGAATGCATTGTACCTTTTTTTAAGTACCTGTGCTAGTTGCACAAAAAATTATTAGTATAAATTTGTCATATTCAAAGGGTTATTATTCAGTTTAATTGTGAACATCAAAGTGTAAGGATTATTTTTGAATTTCAAGGTGTAAAGTTGTGAAAAAATAACACTTTATAATGTCAGATAATAATAGTATTTGTGATCAGTGTATACAAAAACAAGATGGTGTACTTGTGAAAAGGGGTATTGATACCTTAATTGAAGCATAAAAATCTAGGAATGATAATTAGTGGACAAAATTTGAAATTGTTGGAGAAATTTTGTTACATACGGAGTGTAGGAAAAATTATACAAGAAAGGATAGTATTTCTGCTTTTAAAAGAGTGTGTCAACAAGGTAACAAAACTTAATAAGTTATAAAAACTAAAATATATGTATTCATTATTTTATTATCTTTTCAGAGCCATCTCCATCGTCTTGCAGCCGCCAAAAAATTTTGAGATCCAGTGGTACATATTTTGATTTCCATAAGAATTGTTTATTTTGTGCTGAAGAGATTGGAGGAGTTGACAAGAAAAATATCGGTCGGCAGAAGCAAGTCAGTGTTGTAACATCATCAAAAATGCAACAAAATATTTAGGATCTTTGTTGTAAGCGCAATGATGATTGGGGTAGTATTGTCAATACACGAATAAACGGCGTTGATAGTTTATGGACCCAAAAACCAAGATATCATCTCAAATGCTATTGCAAATTCAGGAAAATTACCATTTCATCGACCGGAAGCAAACTCAAAAATGAGGACTGTCGTGCAGCTTTTGAAGCCTTGTGTAACTTTATAGATACAAGTAATGAATGCCAATTTACATTAATGATCTAAGGGAAAAATAAAGGAATTCAGTGGCAATGACGTGGATTTGTACGGTGACTACTATGTGTTATTCAGTACCGTAAGCTATTCAATTTCAATAGTAAATATTGTAAGAAAAATGAACATTATCTTTTTTTCAACTTTCAAAGACGATTTTTCCAACCTTACGGTTCCTTATGAAAAAATAAATTACATTTTCTTAAACTGAGTTAAATTGGTCATCATTTGAAATATTTTGAATCTTTGTTAAATGTACCGTTGTATTTTTTTTTTCTTTTTTTTTTAGTTAGAACTCAAATATTTTCTAACACGTTTCATTTTCTAACACGTTTCATGATGGATTAAGTTCAAAATTTTCCAAATAGTGTGTTATAAAAACTGTTGTTATACCACATATGACGGAAAATATAATAAAGAACAAATAAATACTGCATTAAGTTTAATTGGGTCCCGTTAAATACTCCATTTTAACAAAATACACTTAAACAAAATGAAAAAAAAAAATCATTTTCTTCAAATTGTATACAAATTTGACAAATTTAGTGCTACTTTATAAAACAAGTTAACATACAATCTTAAGAACCATTTATTGCTGCATAATTTAAAATAGTTTTGAAGTTCAAAAACTGTACCGTTATATTTTTTTTTTTTTTTTTTTTTTTTAAGAAAAAATCATTTTTTTTTTTCATGGTTGTTTTGAATAAATTCAAAATATTTTGAGAATGGTAATTATTTTATCTGTAACCACACATTTTAAACAATGCGAAATCGAATAATAAACAAAATAAATTACTTTTTTTTTTATAAACATTTTTTGACTGTTAACTTGGAACGATAAGAACTTTAAAAAAAAATTGCAAAATTTTTACTTCTTCAACGTTTAATAAAATTTTTACCAAGTTTAAGACACTATAAAAAAAAAAATTCTTTTATCTTATGTCGAATATAATTTTGCGTAGTTTGATGTATTTTTCAATTTTTTTGGATGCGCCGTTTTTTTTTTTTTGTAAAAATTCAGTTTACATTTTCACTTTTTCAACGCTTACTAAATGTTTTTTAAATTTAAGGTCGTAATATACAAAAAAAAAATGTACACAGTTTTATGCTTTAGTAAATTTTGGATCATATGAATTTTGTTCAGCTTTCTGAAATGTACCGTTATATTTTTTTTTTTTTTTTTATCATTTGAAACTTTTAAGTTTCTGCTCATGGTTCCCTATCCATTTTATTGAAATTATTCAAGATATATCGAAAAGAAAAATCTCAAAAGTATCTCAAACAATGTTGAATTTAACAGTGAAAAAAAGTGTGTTTTTTGATTTTGTTATATTTTGTTTACAATTCCGTTTTAACAGTAAATACTGTAAAAAATTGTTTAAAATGTTCACTTTTTCAAGTTTTTATAAAAAATTGATAGAGTGAACGGTACATAATAAAATAAAATGTTTACTATCTTGTTGTAAATTCAATTCTGCATCGTTTGAGGTATTTAACAATTTTCTTAAATGTACCGTTATATTTTTTTTTTTAATTTATACCTTAATTTTTTTTTTTCGTGATTTGTCTTTGAATAAAATATTTTTTTTTACAGAAGGGTACATAACACAAGCTTGTAAGATATATCAAATGACGCAGAATTAATAATTAGTTAACAAAACTGTATTTTTTGTTTTTATTAATATTTGTTAAAAAATACATTTTAACGGAAAAAACCCCAAAAAAAATTTAGAAAATTTAAATTTTTCAACTTTGAATAAAATTTTTACTAATTTTTGGATTTTAGATATAAAAAAAACAAATGTACTATGATAAAATATTTAATTATGTATTTTTTGAGATATTTTAGAAGTTTGTGGAATGTACCGTTATATTTTTTTTTTGTCATCACCATTTTTTTTTTCAAACGCTGATTACGCGGATTGCTCAACAGCTAGAGGCCAGGATAGTTCCTCAAATACTCCTTTTAAATAGCTCTACAACCCATCAAAATCCTAAAGCTATTACCAAAATTTAGGATTTTTGCACAAAATTCCTGGGCTATATGTATTGCTTTTTTCTTTATGTACATAATGTGTAGGTTTTTGTAGATTTTATTTCCTGTTCAAATTTTGTTTTGAAAATTCTTTTCGTGTGGCTGGTAAAAATACAAGAATCAGAGTAAAGCATACCTGGGTAGGTATGTACATATAAGTGACGGCTCACTAGTGTTTTTCTCGGAACTTGCTCCGATATTGTTTTGCATGCATATGGTTGGAATTTATGAAGCGAGTAGTGGCAAGTGAGTATTTCTGTTGTCAATGGAGATTATTTTTTTTGAATAGCTATTAGCCCAGGAAACAAAAACATGGCTCCATACAAGTTTCTAAATTTTGGTAATAGCTTTGATACTTATATATATTGTACCTAATACTATTATACAACTTTTCAGAAATATCCTTGGGTGTGTCTGTTGAGCAAAAAAAAATAACGGGATTTTAGTGTGATTTTTTTTTTTTATTTTTGGGAATTCTTTGTTTCATGAAAATGGCTATATCTTTAAATATAATTGGTTTAGAAACAAGATTGGTACGTTAAGTTATTGATAATTATTTTTTCTTTAATAACAAAATATAATAAGGAATATATATACGATAAAAACATTTTAAAAATACACAGAGTCAATTTTTTTGAAAAAAAGTCGTAATGGAGGTTGGTTAAGTTTTGTTCATTCGTAACTTGATAAAAAAAAAAATGTCCAGTTTTCAGAATTCAATTGTGCAGAAAACCTCATTTTAAGAATTACATAACAAAATGTATTTAACTGTGTTTGATAAGATTTTAATTGCACCCTTTCTTCACAAAATTCCTATAGAGACATGCCTCCATACAAAATTCTAAGTTTCGGTAATAGGTTTGATACTTACTTATATTGTACCTAATACCATTATATGTCTTTTCAGAAACATCCCCACCTGTGTATCCTTGGATTTTATAGATGTAGGAATAAGTTTGAAATTGTTTTTTCTTAAATTATAAAATATAAAAAAAATAAATTCATGCGTAACACTTTTTAAAAATACACTAATTTTTTTTTTTTTTTTTTGTAAAAAAAAAAGTTGTAATGGATGTTTTTTTTTTGTTTTTTTTTTTTTTTTTGTTTTAAAAGAAAAAACAAGCCCACGCCTCTTTCCCCTTCAGATACCGCACGCGCTGGGGTCCATTTTCACTGAGTACGAAAGCAATTACGATTACAAGTCATATCGGCACTTATATTAATTATTTGATGTTAGATAATAATACAAAAAATGTTGGTTGAATTTGGTTTTACCGTAGCCTTATACAAAAAAATACACAATCTGCACCCTTTTAAAGAACCAATTCTAAAGAAATCCTCATTTTTCAGAATTACATAAAACGTTTGTTTACCTGGTTTTGAGAAGATTTTAAATCTACCCTTTTTTAATAAAAGTTCCAATTATGTAGATTATCGCTGACTTTAAGTGACTTACAGGATTATTTTATTTCTTGGAAAATTAGCAGGTATGCAGGTAGAATAAAGTAAGAATGCATTGTACCTTTTTTTAAGTACCTGTGCTAGTTGCACAAAAAATTATTAGTATAAATTTGTCATATTCAAAGGGTTATTATTCAGTTTAATTGTGAACATCAAAGTGTAAGGATTATTTTTGAATTTCAAGGTGTAAAGTTGTGAAAAAATAACACTTTATAATGTCAGATAATAATAGTATTTGTGATCAGTGTATACAAAAACAAGATGGTGTACTTGTGAAAAGGGGTATTGATACCTTAATTGAAGCATAAAAATCGAGGAATGATAATTAGTGGACAAAATTTGAAATTGTTGGAGAAATTTTGTTACATACGGAGTGTAGGAAAAATTATACAAGAAAGGATAGTATTTCTGCTTTTAAAAGAGTGTGTCAACAAGGTAACAAAACTTAATAAGTTATAAAAACTAAAATATATGTATTCATTATTTTATTATCTTTTCAGAGCCATCTCCATCGTCTTGCAGCCGCCAAAAAATTTTGAGATCCAGTGGTACATATTTTGATTTCCATAAGAATTGTTTATTTTGTGCTGAAGAGATTGGAGGAGTTGACAAGAAAAATATCGGTCGGCAGAAGCAAGTCAGTGTTGTAACATCATCAAAAATGCAACAAAATATTTAGGATCTTTGTTGTAAGCGCAATGATGATTGGGGTAGTATTGTCAATACACGAATAAACGGCGTTGATAGTTTATGGACCCAAAAACCAAGATATCATCTCAAATGCTATTGCAAATTCAGGAAAATTACCATTTCATCGACCGGAAGCAAACTCAAAAATGAGGACTGTCGTGCAGCTTTTGAAGCCTTGTGTAACTTTATAGACACAAGTAATGAATGCCAATTTACATTAAGTGATCTAAGGGAAAAAATAAAGGAATTCAGTGGCAATGACGTGGATTTGTACGGTGACTACTATGTGTTATTCAGTACCGTAAGCTATTCAATTTCAATAGTAAATATTGTAAGAAAAATGAACATTATCTTTTTTTTCAACTTTCAAAGACGATTTTTCCAACCTTACGGTTCCTTATGAAAAAATAAATTACATTTTCTTAAACTGAGTTAAATTGGTCATCATTTGAAATATTTTGAATCTTTGTTAAATGTACCGTTGTATTTTTTTTTTTTCTTTTTTTTTTAGTTAGAACTCAAATATTTTCTAACACGTTTCATTTTCTAACACGTTTCATGATGGATTAAGTTCAAAATTTTCCAAATAGTGTGTTATAAAAACTGTTGTTATACCACATATGACGGAAAATATAATAAAGAACAAATAAATACTGCATTAAGTTTAATTGGGTCCCGTTAAATACTCCATTTTAACAAAATACACTTAAACAAAATGAAAAAAAAAATCATTTTCTTCAAATTGTATACAAATTTGACAAATTTAGTGCTACTTTATAAAACAAGTTAACATACAGTCTTAAGAACCATTTATTGCTGCATAATTTAAAATAATTTTGAAGTTCAAAAACTGTACCGTTATATTTTTTTTTTTTTTTTTTTTTAAGAAAAAATCATTTTTTTTTTTTCATGGTTGTCTCTTGAATAAATTCAAAATATTTTGAGAATGGTAATTATTTTATTTGTAACCACACATTTTAGACAATGCGAAATCGAATAATAAACAAAATAAATTACTTTTTTTTTTATAAACATTTTTTGACTGTTAACTTGGAACGATAAGAACTTTAAAAAAAAATTGCAAAATTTTTACTTCTTCAACGTTTAATAAAATTTTTACCAAGTTTAAGACACTATAAAAAAAAAATTCTTTTATCTTATGTCGAATATAATTTTGCGTAGTTTGATGTATTTTTCAATTTTTTTGGATGCGCCGTTATATTTTTTTTTTTGTAAAAACTGCAAAAATTCAGTTTACATTTTCACTTTTTCAACGCTTACTAAATTTTTTTTAAATTTAAGGTCGTAATATACAAAAAAAAAATGTACACAGTTTTATGCTTTAGTAAATTTTGGATCATGAATTTTGTTCAGCTTTCTGAAATGTACCGTTATATTTTTTTTTTTTTTTTTTTTATCATTTGAAACTTTTAAGTTTCTGCTCATGGTTCCCTATCCATTTTATTGAAATTATTCAAGATATATCGAAAAGAAAAATCTCAAAAGTATCTCAAACAATGTTGAATTTAACAGTGAAAAAAAGTGTGTTTTTTGATTTTGTTATATTTTGTTTACAATTCCGTTTTAACAGTAAATACTGTAAAAAATTGTTTAAAATGTTCACTTTTTCAAGTTTTTATAAAAAATTGATAGAGTGAACGGTACATAATAAAATAAAATGTTTACTATCTTGTTGTAAATTCAATTCTGCATCGTTTGAGGTATTTAACAATTTTCTTAAATGTACCGTTTTATTTTTTTTTTAATTTATACCTTGATTTTTTTTTTTCGTGATTTGTCTTTGAATAAAATATTTTTTTTTACAGAAGGGTACATAACACAAGCTTGTAAGATATATCAAATGACGCAGAATTAATAATTAGTTAACAAAACTGTATTTTTTGTTTTTATTAATATTTGTTAAAAAATACATTTTAACGGAAAAAACCCCAAAAAAAATTTAGAAAATTTAAATTTTTCAACTTTGAATAAAATTTTTACTAATTTTTGGATTTTAGATATAAAAAAAACAAATGTACTATGATAAAATATTTAATTATGTATTTTTTGAGATATTTTAGAAGTTTGTGGAATGCACCGTTATATCATTTTTTTTTTTCAAACGCTGATTACGCGGATTGCTCAACAGCTAGAGGCCAGGATAGTTCCTCAAATACTCCTTTTAAATAGCTCTACAACCCATCAAAATCCTTAAGGTATTACCAAAATTTAGGATTTTTGCACAAAATTCCTGGGCTATATGTATTGCTTTTTTCTTTATGTACATAATGTGTAGGTTTTTGTAGATTTTATTTCCTGTTCAAATTTTGTTTTGAAAATTCTTTTCTTTTCTTTCATTCGACAGCGTATGGATTGAAGCCCTTATCCATAAGCTTCGCTTATTACATTTACCCCCTTCACAAATAAAAATTCTTTTTTCTTTTCTTTCTTCCAGAAAATTCTACGTACAAATGGTAAACTGCAAATCACAAGTGAAGAACATCCAAGCCGGAGTTGCCCAAGGTTCGAAGCTAGGCCCCTTCCGATACAGCCTGATGACATCTGACCAACCATTGCCATCTGGATGCCAAAATCTCCTGTATGCTGATGACTCCCTTACGTATGCCGCCTCGATGTCTCCCATGGTAGCTTTACGAAAAGTTGAGCACCACGTCAATAGAATCTACGCCTTCTACAAGAAATGGGGCATCTGGATAAACACCTCCAAATAGGAGCTTGTGTGTTTCAGGAGAACCAGTAGAGGTAGTTGCAGCGCAGCCAAGTGCAGAAGTCTGGTTCTGAATCTTCCGGACGGATCTACAATAGCAGCCAAAAAGAACGTGAAGTACCTAGGCATCCACTTCAACGAGTTGTTAAGGTTCAACCCGCACTCACGAAACGTCCTTAAAAAAGCCAACTGGGCCTTTCACCGCCTCCACCCATTGATGAGACGCAGAAACGGACTAAGCCAGAAGACGAAGATACTAATGTACAAGCAGCTCCTGTGGCCTGTAATCAGCTATTTCTTCCCTGTCTGGTTCTTCATCTCGAAGACGGCCATGAAAGAACTTCAAATGTTCGAAAGAAAGTTACTAAGGATTTGTACCGGACTACATTTTGATCGGCAGCGAATGAGACATCACAGCAACGAGCGTCTTAACACAGAAGCTAACATCATCCCCCTGGACAGGTACCTACTGCTTCAAGCAAAGAAGCTTGTAAAACTCACTAACAGGCACCCTAATCAACTGATGAGAAGAATGGCCACTCAGCAGCGTCACCCCGAGCCGAGATACCTCAGTACGATGGACATAGGGCAGCATATCACCGCGGCTAAAGGCCAACCCATCCCCCAACCAAAACCACAACTTGACGACCGGGACGGAACACCCCGAGGACAATAAAGTCAGCCGACTTTTAGATTTAATTTTTTGACATGTATTTTATATTTTATAATACTTTAAATTCACGCAGAAGCAAAGTCAGAACTCATGTGTCATGTAAATGTATTTGAATGTATAAGTGAAAGAACATTGTCCTCTTTATTATCAAAGTCAGCAATTTGGAATTTCCAATTACTATAACTTGTCTCAATTTCTTATTTTCTCTCAGAGCGAGGGATAGAGTTACGCACAAGCACAGCCAAGACCAAAAGAAAAAGAATAACAGACGTGAATGCACAATACACACTTTTTTACATGATAAACTGGTTTTTGTTTTTTTTTAGCTAGGTAGATATTTTGTCGTTGCTTTTGCATGCATATGGTTGGAATTTATGAAGCGAGTAGTGGCAAGTGAGTATTTCTGTTGTCAATGGAGATTATTTTTTTTGAATAGCTATTAGCCCAGGAAACAAAAACATGGCTCCATACAAGTTTCTAAATTTTGGTAATAGCTTTGATACTTATATATATTGTACCTAATACTATTATACAACTTTTCAGAAATATCCTTGGGTGTGTCTGTTGAGCAAAAAAAAAATAACGGGATTTTAGTGTGATTTTTTTTTTTTATTTTTGGGAATTCTTTGTTTCATGAAAATGGCTATATCTTTAAATATAATTGGTTTAGAAACAAGATTGGTACGTTAAATTATTGATAATTATTTTTTCTTTAATAATAATATATATACGATAAAAACTTTTTTAAAATACACAAAGAGTCAAATTTTTTGAAAAAAGTCGTAATGGAGGTTGGTTAAGTTTTGTTCATTCGTAACTTGATAAAAAAAAAATGTCCAGTTTTCAGAATTCAATTGTGCAGAAAACCTCATTTTTAGAATTACATAAAAAAATGTATTTAACTGTGTTTGATAAGATTTTAATTGCACTCTTTCTTCACAAAATTCCTATAGAGACATGCCTCCATACAAAATTCTAAATTTCGGTAATAGGTTTGATACTTACTTATATTGTACCTAATACCATTATAAGTCTTTTCAGAAACATCCCCACCTGTGTATCCTTGGATTTTATAGATGTAGGAATAAGTTTGAAATTGTTTTTTCTTAAATTATAAAATATAAAAAAAATAAATTCATGCGTAACACTTTTTAAAAATACACTAATTTTTTTTTTTTTTTTTTTGTAAAAAAAAAGTTGTAATGGATGTTTTTTTTTTGTTTTTTTTTTTTTTTTGTTTTAAAAGAAAAAACAAGCCCACGCCTCTTTCCCCTTCAAATACCGCACGCGCTGGGGTCCATTTTCACTGAGTACGAAAGCAATTACGATTACAAGTCATATCGGCACTTATATTAATTATTTGATGTTAGATAATAATACAAAAAATGTTGGTTGAATTTGGTTTTACCGTAGCCTTATACAAAAAAATACACAATCTGCACCCTTTTAAAGAACCAATTCTAAAGAAATCCTCATTTTTCAGAATTACATAAAACGTTTGTTTACCTGGTTTTGAGAAGATTTTAAATCTACCCTTTTTTAATAAAAGTTCCAATTATGTAGATTATCGCTGACTTTAAGTGACTTACAGGATTATTTTATTTCTTGGAAAATTAGCAGGTATGCAGGTAGAATAAAGTAAGAATGCATTGTACCTTTTTTTAAGTACCTGTGCTAGTTGCACAAAAAATTATTAGTATAAATTTGTCATATTCAAAGGATTATTATTCAGTTTAATTGTGAACATCAAAGTGTAAGGATTATTTTTGAATTTCAAGGTGTAAAGTTGTGAAAAAATAACACTTTATAATGTCAGATAATAATAGTATTTGTGATCAGTGTATACAAAAACAAGATGGTGTACTTGTGAAAAGGGGTATTGATACCTTAATTGAAGCATAAAAATCGAGGAATGATAATTAGTGGACAAAATTTGAAATTGTTGGAGAAATTTTGTTACATACGGAGTGTAGGAAAAATTATACAAGAAAGGATAGTATTTCTGCTTTTAAAAGAGTGTGTCAACAAGGAAACAAAACTTAATAAGTTATAAAAACTAAAATATATGTATTCATTATTTTATTATCTTTTCAGAGCCATCTCCATCGTCTTGCAGCCGCCAAAAAATTTTGAGATCCAGTGGTACATATTTTGATTTCCATAAGAATTGTTTATTTTGTGCTGAAGAGATTGGAGGAGTTGACAAGAAAAATATCGGTCGGCAGAAGCAAGTCAGTGTTGTAACATCATCAAAAATGCAACAAAATATTTAGGATCTTTGTTGTAAGCGCAATGATGATTGGGGTAGTATTGTCAATACACGAATAAACGGCGTTGATAGTTTATGGACCCAAAAACCAAGATATCATCTCAAATGCTATTGCAAATTCAGGAAAATTACCATTTCATCGACCGGAAGCAAACTCAAAAATGAGGACTGTCGTGCAGCTTTTGAAGCCTTGTGTAACTTTATAGACACAAGTAATGAATGCCAATTTACATTAAGTGATCTAAGGGAAAAAATAAAGGAATTCAGTGGCAATGACGTGGATTTGTACGGTGACTACTATGTGTTATTCAGTACCGTAAGCTATTCAATTTCAATAGTAAATATTGTAAGAAAAATGAACATTATCTTTTTTTTCAACTTTCAAAGACGATTTTTCCAACCTTACGGTTCCTTATGAAAAAATAAATTACATTTTCTTAAACTGAGTTAAATTGGTCATCATTTGAAATATTTTGAATCTTTGTTAAATGTACCGTTGTATTTTTTTTTTTCTTTTTTTTTTTAGTTAGAACTCAAATATTTTCTAACACGTTTCATTTTCTAACACGTTTCATGATGGATTAAGTTCAAAATTTTCCAAATAGTGTGTTATAAAAACTGTTGTTATACCACATATGACGGAAAATATAATAAAGAACAAATAAATACTGCATTAAGTTTAATTGGGTCCCGTTAAATACTCCATTTTAACAAAATACACTTAAACAAAATGAAAAAAAAAATCATTTTCTTCAAATTGTATACAAATTTGACAAATTTAGTGCTACTTTATAAAACAAGTTAACATACAATCTTAAGAACCATTTATTGCTGCATAATTTAAAATAGTTTTGAAGTTCAAAAACTGTACCGTTATATTTTTTTTTTTTTTTTTTTTTTAAGAAAAAATCATTTTTTTTTTTCATGGTTGTTTTGAATAAATTCAAAATATTTTGAGAATGGTAATTATTTTATTTGTAACCACACATTTTAAACAATGCGAAATCGAATAATAAACAAAATAAATTACTTTTTTTTTTATAAACATTTTTTGACTGTTAACTTGGAACGATAAGAACTTTAAAAAAAAATTGCAAAATTTTTACTTCTTCAACGTTTAATAAAATTTTTACCAAGTTTAAGACACTATTAAAAAAAAAATTCTTTTATCTTATGTCGAATATAATTTTGCGTAGTTTGATGTATTTTTCAATTTTTTTGGATGCGCCGTTTTTTTTTTTTTGTAAAAATTCAGTTTACATTTTCACTTTTTCAACGCTTACTAAATGTTTTTTAAATTTAAGGTCGTAATATACAAAAAAAAAAATGTACACAGTTTTATGCTTTAGTAAATTTTGGATCATATGAATTTTGTTCAGCTTTCTGAAATGTACCGTTATATTTTTTTTTTTTTTTTTTATCATTTGAAACTTTTAAGTTTCTGCTCATGGTTCCCTATCCATTTTATTGAAATTATTCAAGATATATCGAAAAGAAAAATCTCAAAAGTATCTCAAACAATGTTGAATTTAACAGTGAAAAAAAGTGTGTTTTTTGATTTTGTTATATTTTGTTTACAATTCCGTTTTAACAGTAAATACTGTAAAAAATTGTTTAAAATGTTCACTTTTTCAAGTTTTTATAAAAAATTGATAGAGTGAACGGTACATAATAAAATAAAATGTTTACTATCTTGTTGTAAATTCAATTCTGCATCGTTTGAAGTATTTAACAATTTTCTTAAATGTACCGTTATATTTTTTTTTTAATTTATACCTTAATTTTTTTTTTTCGTGATTTGTCTTTGAATAAAATATTTTTTTTTACAGAAGGGTACATAACACAAGCTTGTAAGATATATCAAATGACGCAGAATTAATAATTAGTTAACAAAACTGTATTTTTTGTTTTTATTAATATTTGTTAAAAAATACATTTTAACGGAAAAAACCCCAAAAAAAATTTAGAAAATTTAAATTTTTCAACTTTGAATAAAATTTTTACTAATTTTTGGATTTTAGATATAAAAAAAACAAATGTACTATGATAAAATATTTAATTATGTATTTTTTGAGATATTTTAGAAGTTTGTGGAATGCACCGTTATATTTTTTTTTTGTCATCACCATTTTTTTTTTCAAACGCTGATTACGCGGATTGCTCAACAGCTAGAGGCCAGGATAGTTCCTCAAATACTCCTTTTAAATAGCTCTACAACCCATCAAAATCCTAAAGCTATTACCAAAATTTAGGATTTTTGCACAAAATTCCTGGGCTATATGTATTGCTTTTTTCTTTATGTACATAATGTGTAGGTTTTTGTAGATTTTATTTCCTGTTCAAATTTTGTTTTGAAAATTCTTTTCGTGTGGCTGGTAAAAATACAAGAATCAGAGTAAAGCATACCTGGGTAGGTATGTACATATAAGTGACGGCTCACTAGTGTTTTTCTCGGAACTTGCTCCGATATTGTTTTGCATGCATATGGTTGGAATTTATGAAGCGAGTAGTGGCAAGTGAGTATTTCTGTTGTCAATGGAGATTATTTTTTTTGAATAGCTATTAGCCCAGGAAACAAAAACATGGCTCCATACAAGTTTCTAAATTTTGGTAATAGCTTTGATACTTATATATATTGTACCTAATACTATTATACAACTTTTCAGAAATATCCTTGGGTGTGTCTGTTGAGCAAAAAAAAATAACGGGATTTTAGTGTGATTTTTTTTTTTTATTTTTGGGAATTCTTTGTTTCATGAAAATGGCTATATCTTTAAATATAATTGGTTTAGAAACAAGATTGGTACGTTAAATTATTGATAATTATTTTTTCTTTAATAACAAAATATAATAAGGAATATATATACGATAAAAACATTTTAAAAATACACAGAGTCAATTTTTTTGAAAAAAAGTCGTAATGGAGGTTGGTTAAGTTTTGTTCATTCGTAACTTGATAAAAAAAAAAATGTCCAGTTTTCAGAATTCAATTGTGCAGAAAACCTCATTTTAAGAATTACATAACAAAATGTATTTAACTGTGTTTGATAAGATTTTAATTGCACCCTTTCTTCACAAAATTCCTATAGAGACATGCCTCCATACAAAATTCTAAGTTTCGGTAATAGGTTTGATACTTACTTATATTGTACCTAATACCATTATATGTCTTTTCAGAAACATCCCCACCTGTGTATCCTTGGATTTTATAGATGTAGGAATAAGTTTGAAATTGTTTTTTCTTAAATTATAAAATATAAAAAAAATAAATTCATGCGTAACACTTTTTAAAAATACACTAAATTTTTTTTTTTTTGTAAAAAAAAAGTTGTAATGGATGTTTTTTTTTTGTTTTTTTTTTTTTTTGTTTTAAAAGAAAAAACAAGCCCACGCCTCTTTCCCCTTCAGATACCGCACGCGCTGGGGTCCATTTTCACTGAGTACGAAAGCAATTACGATTGCAAGTCATATCGGCACTTATATTAATTATTTGATGTTAGATAATAATACAAAAAATGTTGGTTGAATTTGGTTTTACCGTAGCCTTATACAAAAAAATACACAATCTGCACTCTTTTAAAGAACCAATTCTAAAGAAATCCTGATTTTTCAGAATTACATAAAACGTTTGTTTACCTGGTTTTGAGAAGATTTTAAATCTACCCTTTTTTTAATAAAAGTTCCAATTATGTAGATTATCGCTGACTTTAAGTGACTTACAGGATTATTTTATTTCTTGGAAAATTAGCAGGTATGCAGGTAGAATAAAGTAAGAATGCATTGTACCTTTTTTTAAGTACCTGTGCTAGTTGCACAAAAAATTATTAGTATAAATTTGTCATATTCAAAGGGTTATTATTCAGTTTAATTGTGAACATCAAAGTGTAAGGATTATTTTTGAATTTCAAGGTGTAAAGTTGTGAAAAAATAACACTTTATAATGTCAGATAATAATAGTATTTGTGATCAGTGTATACAAAAACAAGATGGTGTACTTGTGAAAAGGGGTATTGATACCTTAATTGAAGCATAAAAATCGAGGAATGATAATTAGTGGACAAAATTTGAAATTGTTGGAGAAATTTTGTTACATACGGAGTGTAGGAAAAATTATACAAGAAAGGATAGTATTTCTGCTTTTAAAAGAGTGTGTCAACAAGGTAACAAAACTTAATAAGCTATAAAAACTAAAATATAAGTATTCATTATTTTATTATCTTTTCAGAGCCATCTCCATCGTCTTGCAGCCGCCAAAAAATGTTGAGATCCAGTGGTACATATTTTGATTTCCATAAGAATTGTTTATTTTGTGCTGAAGAGATTGGAGGAGTTGACAAGAAAAATATCGGTCGGCAGAAGCAAGTCAGTGTTGTAACATCATCAAAAATGCAACAAAATATTTAGGATCTTTGTTGTAAGCGCAATGATGATTGGGGTAGTATTGTCAATACACGAATAAGCGGCGTTGATAGTTTATGGACCCAAAAACCAAGATATCATCTCAAATGCTATTGCAAATTCAGGAAAATTACCATTTCATCGACCGGAAGCAAACTCAAAAATGAGGACTGTCGTGCAGCTTTTGAAGCCTTGTGTAACTTTATAGACACAAGTAATGAATGCCAATTTACATTAAGTGATCTAAGGGAAAAAATAAAGGAATTCAGTGGCAATGACGTGGATTTGTACGGTGACTACTATGTGTTATTTAGTACCGTAAGCTATTCAATTTCAATAGTAAATATTGTAAGAAAAATGAACATTATCTTTTTTTTCAACTTTCAAAGACGATTTTTCCAACTTTACGGTTCCTTATGAAAAAATAAATTACATTTTCTTAAACTGAGTTAAATTGGTCATCATTTGAAATATTTTGAATCTTTGTTAAATGTACCGTTGTATTTTTTTTTTCTTTTTTTTTAGTTAGAACTCAAATATTTTCTAACACGTTTCATTTTCTAACACGTTTCATGATGGATTAAGTTCAAAATTTTCCAAATAGTGTGTTATAAAAACTGTTGTTATACCACATATGACGGAAAATATAATAAAGAACAAATAAATACTGCATTAAGTTTAATTGGGTCCCGTTAAATACTCCATTTTAACAAAATACACTTAAACAAAATGAAAAAAAAAATCATTTTCTTCAAATTGTATACAAATTTGACAAATTTAGTGCTACTTTATAAAACAAGTTAACATACAGTCTTAAGAACCATTTATTGCTGCATAATTTAAAATAATTTTGAAGTTCAAAAACTGTACCGTTATATTTTTTTTTTTTTTTTTTTTAAGAAAAAATCATTTTTTTTTTCATGGTTGTCTCTTGAATAAATTCAAAATATTTTGAGAATGGTAATTATTTTATTTGTAACCACACATTTTAGACAATGCGAAATCGAATAATAAACAAAATAAATTACTTTTTTTTTTATAAACATTTTTTGACTGTTAACTTGGAACGATAAGAACTTTAAAAAAAAATTGCAAAATTTTTACTTCTTCAACGTTTAATAAAATTTTTACCAAGTTTAAGACACTATAAAAAAAAAATTCTTTTGTCTTATGTCGAATATAATTTTGCGTAGTTTGATGTATTTTTCAATTTTTTTGGATGCGCCGTTATATTTTTTTTTTTGTAAAAACTGCAAAAATTCAGTTTACATTTTCACTTTTTCAACGCTTACTAAATTTTTTTTAAATTTAAGGTCGTAATATACAAAAAAAAAATGTACACAGTTTTATGCTTTAGTAAATTTTGGATCATGAATTTTGTTCAGCTTTCTGAAATGTACCGTTATATTTTTTTTATCATTTGAAACTTTTAAGTTTCTGCTCATGGTTCCCTATCCATTTTATTGAAATTATTCAAGATATATCGAAAAGAAAAATCTCAAAAGTATCTCAAACAATGTTGAATTTAACAGTGAAAAAAAGTGTGTTTTTTGATTTTGTTATATTTTGTTTACAATTCCGTTTTAACAGTAAATACTGTAAAAAATTGTTTAAAATGTTCACTTTTTCAAGTTTTTATAAAAAATTGATAGAGTGAACGGTACATAATAAAATAAAATGTTTACTATCTTGTTGTAAATTCAATTCTGCATCGTTTGAGGTATTTAACAATTTTCTTAAATGTACCGTTTTATTTTTTTTTTAATTTATACCTTGATTTTTTTTTTTTCGTGATTTGTCTTTGAATAAAATATTTTTTTTTACAGAAGGGTACATAACACAAGCTTGTAAGATATATCAAATGACGCAGAATTAATAATTAGTTAACAAAACTGTATTTTTTGTTTTTATTAATATTTGTTAAAAAATACATTTTAACGGAAAAAACCCCAAAAAAAATTTAGAAAATTTAAATTTTTCAACTTTGAATAAAATTTTTACTAATTTTTGGATTTTAGATATAAAAAAAACAAATGTACTATGATAAAATATTTAATTATGTATTTTTTGAGATATTTTAGAAGTTTGTGGAATGCACCGTTATATCATTTTTTTTTTCAAACGCTGATTACGCGGATTGCTCAACAGCTAGAGGCCAGGATAGTTCCTCAAATACTCCTTTTAAATAGCTCTACAACCCATCAAAATCCTTAAGGTATTACCAAAATTTAGGATTTTTGCACAAAATTCCTGGGCTATATGTATTGCTTTTTTCTTTATGTACATAATGTGTAGGTTTTTGTAGATTTTATTTCCTGTTCAAATTTTGTTTTGAAAATTCTTTTCGTGTGGCTGGTAAAAATACAAGAATCAGAGTAAAGCATACCTGGGTAGGTATGTACATATAAGTGACGGCTCACTAGTGTTTTTCTCGGAACTTGCTCCGATATTGTTTTGCATGCATATGGTTGGAATTTATGAAGCGAGTAGTGGCAAGTGAGTATTTCTGTTGTCAATGGAGATTATTTTTTTTGAATAGCTATTAGCCCAGGAAACAAAAACATGGCTCCATACAAGTTTCTAAATTTTGGTAATAGCTTTGATACTTATATATATTGTACCTAATACTTATATACAACTTTTCAGAAATATCCTTGGGTGTGTCTGTTGAGCAAAAAAAAAATAACGGGATTTTAGTGTGATTTTTTTTTTTATTTTTGGGAATTCTTTGTTTCATGAAAATGGCTGTATCTTTAAATATAATTGGTTTAGAAACAAGATTGGTACGTTAAATTATTGATAATTATTTTTTCTTTAATAATAAAATATAATAAGGAATATATATACGATAAAAACATTTTAAAAATACACAAAGAGTCAAATTTTTTGAAAAAAGTCGTAATGGAGGTTGGTTAAGTTTTGTTCATTCGTAACTTGATAAAAAAAAAATGTCCAGTTTTCAGAATTCAATTGTGCAGAAAACCTCATTTTAAGAATTACATAAAAAAAATGTATTTAACTGTGTTTGATAAGATTTTAATTGCACCCTTTCTTCACAAAATTCCTATAGAGACATGCCTCCATACAAAATTCTAAATTTCGGTAATAGGTTTGATACTTACTTATATTGTACCTAATACCATTATATGTCTTTTCAGAAACATCCCCACCTGTGTATCGTTGGATTTTATAAGTTTGAAATTGTTTTTTCTTAAATTATAAAATATCAAAAAAATAAATTCATGCGCAACACTTTTTAAAAATACACTAAATTTTTTTTTTTTTTTGTAAAAAAAAAGTTGTAATGGATGTTTTTTTTTGTTTTTTTTTTTTTTTTGTTTTAAAAGAAAAAACAAGCCCACGCCTCTTTCCCCTTCAGATACCGCACGCGCTGGGGTCCATTTTCACTGAGTACGAAAGCAATTACGATTGCAAGTCATATCGGCACTTATATTAATCATTTGATGCTAGATAATAAAACAAAAAATGTTGGTTGAATTTGGTTTTACCGTAGCCTTATACAAAAAAATACACAATCTGCACCCTTTTAAAGAACCAATTCTAAAGAAATCCTCATTTTTCAGAATTACATAAAACGTTTGTTGACCTGGTTTTGAGAAGATTTTAAATCTACCCTTTTTTAATAAAAGTTCCAATTATGTAGATTATCGCTGACTTTAAGTGACTTACAGGATTATTTTATTTCTTGGAAAATTAGCAGGTATGCAGGTAGAATAAAGTAAGAATGCATTGTACCTTTTTTTAAGTACCTGTGCTAGTTGCACAAAAAATTATTAGTATAAATTTGTCATATTCAAAGGGTTATTATTCAGTTTAATTGTGAACATCAAAGTGTAAGGATTATTTTTGAATTTCAAGGTGTAAAGTTGTGAAAAAATAACACTTTATAATGTCAGATAATAATAGTATTTGTGATCAGTGTATACAAAAACAAGATGGTGTACTTGTGAAAAGGGGTATTGATACCTTAATTGAAGCATAAAAATCGAGGAATGATAATTAGTGGACAAAATTTGAAATTGTTAGAGAAATTTTGTTACATACGGAGTGTAGGAAAAATTATACAAGAAAGGATAGTATTTCTGTTTTTAAAAGAGTGTGTCAACAAGGTAACAAAACTTAATAAGTTATAAAAACTAAAATATAAGTATTCATTATTTTATTATCTTTTCAGAGCCATCTCCATCGTCTTGCAGCCGCCAAAAAATTTTGAGATCCAGTGGTACATATTTTGATTTCCATAAGAATTGTTTATTTTGTGCTGAAGAGATTGGAGGAGTTGACAAGAAAAATATCGGTCGGCAGAAGCAAGTCAGTGTTGTAACATCATCAAAAATGCAACAAAATATTTAGGATCTTTGTTGTAAGCGCAATGATGATTGGGGTAGTATTGTCAATACACGAATAAGCGGCGTTGATAGTTTATGGACCCAAAAACCAAGATATCATCTCAAATGCTATTGCAAATTCAGGAAAATTACCATTTCATCGACCGGAAGCAAACTCAAAAATGAGGACTGTCGTGCAGCTTTTGAAGCCTTGTGTAACTTTATAGACACAAGTAATGAATGCCAATTTACATTAAGTGATCTAAGGGAAAAAATAAAGGATTTCAGTGGCAATGACGTGGATTTGTACGGTGACTACTATGTGTTATTCAGTACCGTAAGCTATTCAATTTCAATAAATATTGTAAGAAAAATGAACATTATCTTTTTTTTCAACTTTCAAAGACGATTTTTCCAACTTTACGGTTCCTTATGAAAAAATAAATTACATTTTCTTAAACTGAGTTAAATTGGTCATCATTTGAAATATTTTGAATCTTTGTTAAATGTACCGTTGTATTTTTTTTTCTTTTTTTTTTAGTTAGAACTCAAATATTTTCTAACACGTTTCATTTTCTAACACGTTTCATGATGGATTAAGTTCAAAATTTTCCAAATAGTGTGTTATAAAAACTGTTGTTATACCACATATGACGGAAAATATAATAAAGAACAAATAAATACTGCATTAAGTTTAATTGGGTCCCGTTAAATACTCCATTTTAACAAAATACACTTAAACAAAATGAAAAAAAAAATCATTTTCTTCAAATTGTATACAAATTTGACAAATTTAGTGCTACTTTATAAAACAAGTTAACATACAGTCTTAAGAACCATTTATTGCTGCATAATTTAAAATAATTTGAAGTTCAAAAACTGTACCGTTATATTTTTTTTTTTTTTTTTTTTAAGAAAAAATCATTTTTTTTTTCATGGTTGTCTCTTGAATAAATTCAAAATATTTTGAGAATGGTAATTATTTTATTTGTAACCACACATTTTAGACAATGCGAAATCGAATAATAAACAAAATAAATTACTTTTTTTTTTATAAACATTTTTTGACTGTTAACTTGGAACGATAAGAACTTTAAAAAAAAAATTGCAAAATTTTTACTTCTTCAACGTTTAATAAAATTTTTACCAAGTTTAAGACACTATAAAAAAAAAAATTCTTTTGTCTTATGTCGAATATAATTTTGCGTAGTTTGATGTATTTTTCAATTTTTTTGGATGCGCCGTTATATTTTTTTTTTTGTAAAAACTGCAAAAATTCAGTTTACATTTTCACTTTTTCAACGCTTACTAAATTTTTTTTAAATTTAAGGTCGTAATATACAAAAAAAAAATGTACACAGTTTTATGCTTTAGTAAATTTTGGATCATATGAATTTTGTTCAGGTTTCTGAAATGTACCGTTATATTTTTTTTTTTTTTTTTTTTATCATTTGAAACTTTTAAGTTTCTGCTCATGGTTCCCTATCCATTTTATTGAAATTATTCAAGATATATCGAAAAGAAAAATCTCAAAAGTATCTCAAACAATGTTGAATTTAACAGTGAAAAAAAGTGTGTTTTTTGATTTTGTTATATTTTGTTTACTTTTTCAAGTTTTTATAAAAAATTGATAGAGTGAACGGTACATAATAAAATAAAATGTTTACTATCTTGTTGTAAATTCAATTCTGCATCGTTTGAGGTATTTAACAATTTTCTTAAATGTACCGTTATATTTTTTTTTTAATTTATACCTTAATTTTTTTTTTTTTCGTGATTTGTCTTTGAATAAAATATTTTTTTTTACAGAAGGGTACATAACACAAGCTTGTAAGATATTTCAAATGACGCAGAATTAATAATTAGTTAACAAAACTGTATTTTTTGTTTTTATTAATATTTGTTAAAAAATACATTTTAACGGAAAAAACCCCAAAAAAAATTTAGAAAATTTAAATTTTTCAACTTTGAATAAAATTTTTACTAATTTTTGGATTTTAGATATAAAAAAAACAAATGTACTATGATAAAATATTTAATTATGTATTTTTTGAGATATTTTAGAAGTTTGTGGAATGCACCGTTATATCATTTTTTTTTTTCAAACGCTGATTACGCGGATTGCTCAACAGCTAGAGGCCAGGATAGTTCCTCAAATACTCCTTTTAAATAGCTCTACAACCCATAAAAATCCTAAAGGTATTACCAAAATTTAGGATTTTTGCACAAAATTCCTGGGCTATATGTATTGCTTTTTTCTTTATGTACATAATGTGTAGGTTTTTGTAGATTTTATTTCCTGTTCAAATTTTGTTTTGAAAATTCTTTTCGTGTGGCTGGTAAAAATACAAGAATCAGAGTAAAGCATACCTGGGTAGGTATGTACATATAAGTGACGGCTCACTAGTGTTTTTCTCTGAACTTGCTCCGATATTGTTTTGCATGCATATGGTTGGAATTTATGAAGCGAGTAGTGGCAAGTGAGTATTTCTGTTGTCAATGGAGATTATTTTTTTTGAATAGCTATTAGCCCAGGAAACAAAAACATGGCTCCATACAAGTTTCTAAATTTTGGTAATAGCTTTGATACTTATATATATTGTACCTAATACTTTTATACAACTTTTCAGAAATATCCTTGGGTGTGTCTGTTGAGCAAAAAAAAAAATAACGGGATTTTAGTGTGATTTTTTTTTTTTATTTTTGGGAATTCTTTGTTTCATGAAAATGGCTATATCTTTAAATATAATTGGTTTAGAAACAAGATTGGTACGTTAAATTATTGATAATTATTTTTTCTTTAATAATAAAATATAATAAGGAATATATATACGATAAAAACATTTTAAAAATACACAAAGAGTCAAATTTTTTGAAAAAAGTCGTAATGGAGGTTGGTTAAGTTTTGTTCATTCGTAACTTGATAAAAAAAAAATGTCCAGTTTTCAGAATTCAATTGTGCAGAAAACCTCATTTTAAGAATTACATAAAAAAATGTATTTAACTGTGTTTGATAAGATTTTAATTGCACCCTTTCTTCACAAAATTCCTATAGAGACATGCCTCCATACAAAATTCTAAATTTCGGTAATAGGTTTGATACTTACTTATATTGTACCTAATACCATTATATGTCTTTTCAGAAACATCCCCACCTGTGTATCCTTGGATTTTATAAGTTTGAAATTGTTTTTTCTTAAATTATAAAATATAAAAAAAATAAATTCATGTGCAACACTTTTTAAAAATACACTAAATTTTTTTTTTTTTTGTAAAAAAAAAGTTGTAATGGATGTTTTTTTTATTTTTTTTTTTTTTGTTTTAAAAGAAAAAACAAGCCCACGCCTCTTTCCCCTTCAGATACCGCACGCGCTGGGGTCCATTTTCACTGAGTACGAAAGCAATTACGATTGCAAGTCATATCGGTACTTATATTAATTATTTGATGTTAGATAATAAAACAAAAAATGTTGGTTGAATTTGGTTTTACCGTAGCCTTATACAAAAAAAATACACAATCTGCACCCTTTTAAAGAACCAATTCTAAAGAAATCCTCATTTTTCAGAATTACATAAAACGTTTGTTGACCTGGTTTTGAGAAGATTTTAAATCTACCCTTTTTTAATAAAAGTTCCAATTATGTAGATTATCGCTGACTTTAAGTGACTTACAGGATTATTTTATTTCTTGGAAAATTAGCAGGTATGCAGGTAGAATAAAGTAAGAATGCATTGTACCTTTTTTTAAGTACCTGTGCTAGTTGCACAAAAAATTATTAGTATACATTTGTCATATTCAAAGGGTTATTATTCAGTTTAATTGTGAACATCAAAGTGTAAGGATTATTTTGAATTTCAAGGTGTAAAGTTGTGAAAAAATAACACTTTATAATGTCAGATAATAATAGTATTTGTGATCAGTGTATACAAAAACAAGATGGTGTACTTGTGAAAAGGGGTATTGATACCTTAATTGAAGCATAAAAATCGAGGAATGGTAATTTGTGGACAAAATTTGAAATTGTTGGAGAAATGTTGTTACATACGGAGTGTAGGAAAAATTATACAAGAAAGGATAGTATTTCTGCTTTTAAAAGAGTGTGTCAACAAGGTAACAAAACTTAATAAGGTATAAAAACTAAAATATAAGTATTCATTATTTTATTATCTTTTCAGAGCCATCTCCATCGTCTTGCAGCCGCCAAAAAATTTTGAGATCCAGTGGTACATATTTTGGTTTCCATAAGAATTGTTTATTTTGTGCTGAAGAGATTGGAGGAGTTGACAAGAAAATTATGGGTCGGCAGAAGCAAGTCAGTGTTGTAACATCATCAGAAATGCAACAAAATATTAAGGATCTTTGTTGTAAGCGCAATGATGATTGGGGTAGTATTGTCAATACACGAATAAGCGGCGTTGATAGTTTATGGACCCAAAAACCAAGATATCTTCTCAAATGCTATTGCAAATTCAGGAAAATTACCATTTCATCGACTGGAAGCAAACTCAAAAATGAGGACTGTCGTGCAGCTTTTGAAGCCTTGTGTAACTTTATAGACACAAGTAATGAATGCCAATTTACATTAAGTGATCTAAGGGAAAAAATAAAGGAATTCAGTGGCAATGACGTGGATTTGTACGGTGACTACTATGTGTTATTTAGTACCGTAAGCTATTCAATTTCAATAGTAAATATTGTAAGAAAAATGAACATTATCTTTTTTTTTCAACTTTCAAAGACGATTTTTCCAACTTTACGGTTCCTTATGAAAAAATAAATTACATTTTCTTAAACTGAGTTAAATTGGTCATCATTTGAAATATTTTGAATCTTTGTTAAATGAACCGTTGTATTTTTTTTTTCTTCTTTTTTTAGTTAGAACTCAAATATTTTCTAACACGTTTCATGATGGATTAAGTTCAAAATTTTCCAAATAGTGTGTTATAAAAACTGTTGTTATATCACATATGACGGAAAATATAATAGAGAACAAATAAATACTGCATTAAGTTTAATTGGGTCCCGTTAAATACTCCATTTTACCAAAATACACTTAAACAAAATGAAAAAAAAAATCATTTTCTTCAAATTGTATACAAATTTGACAAATTTAGTGCTACTTTATAAAACAAGTTAACATACAATCTTAAGAATCATTTATTGCTGCATAATTTAAAAGAGTTTTGAAGTTCAAAAACTGTACCGTTATATTTTTTTTTTTTTTTAAGAAAAAATCATTTTTTTTTTTTTCATGGTTGTCTCTTGAATAAATTCAAAATATTTTGAGAATAGTAATTATTTTATTTGTAACCACACATTTTAAACAATGCGAAATCGAATAATAAACAAAATAAATTACTTTTTTTTTTTTATAAAAAATTTTTGACTGTTAACTTGGAACGATAAGAACTGTAAAAAAAATTGCAAAATTTTTACTTCTTCAACGTTTAATAAAATGTTTACCAAGTTTAAGACACTATAAAAAAAAAAAATTCTTTTATCTTATGTCAAATATAATTTTGCGTAGTTTGATGTATTTTTCAATTTTTTTGGATGCGCCGTTATATTTTTTTTTTTTGTAAAAACTGCAAAAATTCAGTTTACATTTTCACTTTTTCAACGCTTACTAAATTTTTTTTAAATTTAAGGTCGTAATATACAAAAAAAAAATGTACACAGTTTTATGCTTTAGTAAATTTTGGATCATATGAATTCTGTTCAGCTTTCTGAAATGTACCGTTATATTTTTTTTTTTTTTTATCATTTGAAACTTTTAAGTTTCTGCTCATGGTTCCCTCTCCATTTTATTGAAATTATTCAAGATATATCGAAAAGAAAAATCTCAAAAGTATCTCAAACAATGTTGAATTTAACAGTGAAAAAAAGTGTGTTTTTTGATTTTGTTATATTTTGTTTACAATTCCGTTTTAACAGTAAATACTGTAAAAAATTGTTTAAAATTGAAAGAGTGAACGGTACATAATAAAATAAAATGTTTACTATCTTGTTCTAAATTCAATTCTGCATCGTTTGAGGTATTTAACAATTTTCTTAAATGTACCGTTATATTTTTTTTTAAATTTATGCCTGCATTTTTTTTTCGTGATTTGTCTTTGAATAAAATATTTTTTTTTTTTACAGAAGGGTACATAACACAAGCTTGTAAGATATATCAAATGACGCAGAATTATTTAGTTAACAAAACTGTATTTTTTGTTTTTATTTATATTTGTTAAAAAATACATTTTAACGGAAAAAACCCCAAACAAAATTTATAAGATTTCAATTTTTCAACTTTGAATAAAATTTTTTCTAATTTTTGGATTTTAGATATAAAAAAAACAAATGTACTATGATAAAATATTTAATTATGTATTTTTTGAGATATTTTAGAAGTTTGTGGAATGCACCGTTATATTTTTTTTGTCATCACCATTTTTTTTTTCAAACGCTGATTACGCGGATTGCTCAACAGCTAGAGGCCAGGATAATTCCTCAAATACTCCTTTTAAATAGCTCTACAACCCATAAAAATCCTAAAGGTATTACCAAAATTTAGGATTTTTGCACAAAATTCCTGGGCTATATGTATTGCTTTTTTCTTTATGTACATAATGTGTAGGTTTTTGTAGATTTTATTTCCTGTTCAAATTTTGTTTTGAAAATTCTTTTCGTGTGGCTGGTAAAAATACAAGAATCAGAGTAGAGCATACCTAGGTAGGTATGTACATATAAGTGACGGCTCACTAGTGTTTTTCTCGGAACTTGCTCCGATATTGATGATTTTTTTTTTGTTAGGTAATTACCTAAATATCGAAAAATTTAAAAATTGAGGCATTGCTCCCAGCTGAAAATTTATTATTATTATTATTATTTATTATTTTTTTTTTATTGTAAAATAATACACTTGCCAAAAGAATTGGGTATGAAAAGTTTTTCAGTTTTTTTTTTCGAAGAGCTGTATGTTGTGAAAATTGATCGTATTTGGATTGGGATGAAACAAAAATCGTTTGTAAAGTTTTATTTTTTTTAGTTTTGAGATGCGCAACCTAAGACTGACTGGCGTCGGTCGGCGTGGAAGAAAAGAAATGTTTGTTTAATTTTTTTGAATGAATTTTTTGATGTAATTTTTTTCTTTTGCTGTGTTGGCATGTTTGTATGAACCTACCTTCATTTTTTTTACATGTAGGTACATATGTATGTAGACAAGATAGACAAGATAGGTCTGTAAGTATCCGTTTCATTGAACAATAAAAACAATACTGATACTTTCAATCAAAAAACATGGACATTATCCACCGAATTCAAATATAGCTACTTTTTTTGTACGGACATTCCCCACATACAAACAAAAGAAGACAAGTATCCTTTTTAAAACTAATGACCGAAAACCACAATATCTCAAAACTTTCCTATTTATGTGTAGGTATATTATGTACCTAACTTACATAGAGGCAAGTGTTGCAGATATTGATGATCATGTGTTGCATAATTGTATTTTCAACCACACTACCCATACATCCATTCATAAATCTTTTCTAAACTATAAAAACAAAAATAGAAACCAGTTTTTTCTGTCAAATCCAACCCATTTCTATAACAACACTGAATAGACAAAAATAGATATGTATATATAACTGACCTACATACGCCCTACGTCATTTTGTACATACAAACAAAAGAACTAACCCTTTTTAAAAATAAATGCCCAAATACCGCGCAATTGCAAATTTCTTGCGAATTTAAACCACAGAGCACCGACCCTAAAACAAATAAAAATAAATATACCTACCCTGGCACGAACAACGACGATGACCAATCCACGACAATGCATCGAATTACACTTGTATTTGGCTGTTCATGAATCATGAAGTTCATGATAAAAAGCGCATTTGTGTCATATACTTTTTATTCCACTTGGATCAACCTCCCACCATCCATTACATAATTTACCTGCCAACCACCGTTTTCTCGGTGGTCAGCTAAAGAAAAAACCCAATTCATATTCAACAAAAGTCTTTTATTTAGCTGTGAAAAAATATAAATGCAAAAAACAGAACAAAATATATGAGAGCGCATGTACGATATGAGTTTGTTTTTTTTTTTTAAGAGAGTTAGCGCTGATACTGAAGTGGAATTCTTGTGAACTGCAGCTTCCTTGTGTGCGTGTGGAAAGAATTTTTTTGTTAAAAAAAACTCAAAAAAGGCCTCTTTTCGAAAATTTATATAAAAAAAACTAATAAATGTTTTGACTTTTTTTACATTCGATCTAATAAAAATACCAAAAAAAAAATAATAAAAATACCTCAAATTTGTGAAGGTTCTCCGTCCTTCACAATAACATTGCACTTCTTGAAATATTAGATTGCATTTTTTAATGTGAAAATTAAATATTTTTTTTTATAAAAAGTATAGCTTTTATATAATTCAATAGACCAATAATTTAAATGAACATCAAAAATATTAAAATTTAAACCTGGGATGCCCATGACTTTCAAATTCAAAAATGGTAATATTACTATTTTTCTGTTAAAACACCCTGTTTAACAAACAATACATTAATCCGAATCGATTCCCTGTATGCGTTAAGTCATATTCAATTATATTTTTTTTTTATTTCATTGAAAATAAATAAAAAATATAAAAGTTATACTTAAAAACGTTCATTTAAAGTGATACAATTTGAACGATTTCAAATGATTTTTTTTTTTTTTTGAAAGGTTTAGCATTTACAATATGTTTTTTATTCTCATTAATCAAGAAAAAAAATTATTATAAAATTAATTTAAATAGATGCCCACTATTTAAAAAAAATTAGTCCCAGTTTAAAAAAATAAAATCACTTCTTTTCCCCATAAAAGTAGTGAATTTAATATTTATATGCTTTGTAATGATATATGTATGTGCGTATATTTATTAACTATGTATAAACTAAATTTCAACAAATTAGCTTCACAAATAAAAAAGTTATGTAACAGTAAGTAATCGCACGTCCGTCAAAATTCAAAGGAAACCTACCCTTAAGACAAAGTATAAGATTAGGCCCCCTATGTGCCACTAAATGTATAATATCATCGTAAAAAGAGTCTTCACTCACATAACCTACCTGTGTTTGTGTACTCGTTTGGTTAAGTTTTTCTCCATTTCCAAGCGATAGCGTTGTGTAGGGGTAGGAATATAGGAAGGAAAAATCGTTGAGTTTTTCTTCTAAGACAGTTGCGAAAACTATCGATATATTTGGGATTTCAGACAGGGCACCTTCAGCAATTGTTTCAGCGACTCTGCAAGATGTTTGAATGATTTCAAAGGACAATTTTTCCAGTGTTGTAGAAAGGCACAAAATCAGACGTGCCCGTGAGAAGGAAAGGGCATTCCTTATCATCTTTGTCACTGTCGATGTCATTCCAAGATCTCCAGTTTGGGATATATTTTGATGGACAAAAAGATAAAACTCTAAGTATGATAGATAATAGAAGAAAGCTTATTATTGAAGAGCATTTAAGCTTAGTAAACGAAACTGGAAATCCAAACTTGTGGTTATTGGAAGTGATGGCACACTTATAAACACGGGATCCAAAGGTAGTGCTATTCGTCGTTTAGAACTAGAGCTCGGAAAACCATTTCAGTGGGTCAAATGCCAGTTGCATCCAAATGAACTTATACTTCGTCACATATTTGAGCACTTGATAGAACTACAACTGGACAACGTTGCTTTACAGGCACTTTGAGAAATAAACTGAAAGATTGTGAGAATTTGCCAGTAGTGGCATTTCAAGCTATCCAATGTAACCTTCCTGCATTATCAAATACTCATGATCTCAAAATCCCAGTAAAGTTGTTCACTCAAGGTGGCTTACAACTGGTAATTGAATATTGAGGTAATATATTTCTACTTTGACACCATCTTAAAATTTGCTACTATTGGTCAAATTTATAATACAAGTCCCTGACCCTGTTATTCAAAGAAATGGATATTTCGGACACCCAGAAAATAATTTAATAATAACGATTACGGAGGAAAGGGAACTAGTTCAAATTCTAGCTTTGAGAAGAATTAAAAAAAGCACGAGAGCACCTTGGATCATCATCAACATCGGCGCGGTCTTTCGTTTTGCCGAAATTTAACTTAAATGCTCAGGATTACATTGACATAATCGACTGGAATGTGGATATTTTATCCAATCCACCGATATTAAGAAAAAGTATTCAAAATCACAAATTGATTGGAACTTTAATTATGCCGTATATAATGGATTAGCCTTGCCATCACACTCAAGCGACGGAACGGCGCGTTAAAATTGTGACTGAAGCTTCAGCGATGTCTGCAGTCCAAAAAGGTGTGATGGATTTATAAGAACAAGAATTGAATGTCGAAAAAAATACAGTTTTTTTAATTCCAAAAAAGATTTCAAAATTTTGTAAAGTTTTCTTTGACATTTTGCTTTTTTAAACTTTGTTTGACCTCTTTTTTCTTAATATTTTATTGTATTTTACTTAAAATGCTCTTGATTATCATTCATAATAAAAATTAATATCACCAGACTACAAAAAATGGTTATATTTCTGCGGAACATTTATTTTTTTTACTAGTTTTATTTTGGTTTCAGGAGAAGTTTTGTATGACTTTGGGGCAGTACAAGATCGCAATTTTTTTCAAAAACTTTTATTCACCTGACATCACCTCTGACATCATGATATTTATAAAGGCAACTATTGGTTTGTGCCCAAAACCTGAATTCAAAGAAAAAAATCGAGCCACCCTATTGTATATGTAAAGGCCTATTGTTTTTTTATTTTTTCAAATAAAAAGTTACTATGTTTTTGGCGCAAAAACTATAAAAACTCTCAGTCTCCTGGCCTCATTCCCTTGGAAAATTTTTAATAAAATGTAAAGTTTCTACAAAATAAATTACTTCCCACAAAAATAAGTTATCTAACACATTTTTAATAACTTCTTATTGGAAACAACTGAGATAAAACTAGTTATGTTAGGTACATATGTACATAACAATTACTCTGGATCCTTTTTTTTAATAATTTACTTTGTATTTTGTGTATACATTATACAGGGTGTCCATTAATCGTCAACAGTATTTTAGGGCATAATTCTTGGGTATTTTCTTAGAAAAAAATCGTTGTTTTCAGTAAGGGCCTATCTCTAATTTTGATATCATTTATCGGGGATTTAAGAAAAGTCTAACTTTGGTGTACCCTGACCCATGTTAACGGTAACTGCACTGTTAGTACTAAAGATAGAAACTTTGCTAAGGCCTTTATTTTTAGAAGAAATACCAGCCTTTGTAACAGCGTGTAAATAAATTTGATATCTTTTTTCAGTCTTAAGATATTCAGTTTTTAGCCCGTTCCATTTTTTCTGCCCATGCTAATTTTTTGACTTTGGCGTCAATTTTCTCCAAAAAATGCGTTATCAACATGATGTTTTAATATATTTTTTGAATGTATGTAGCAATACTTAAAATAAAAGTCAATGGCAAGTTTGGGGAGAAACCCATAGAGCTTATGATAATTTGGAAAACCAACGGCAGGTATAATTTAATAAAAATATTTTTTGTTTGTATTAACGCTCGAATGGCTATGAATAAAAATGGTATTTGTGGTTATCTATAATTTTAATTTTATAAGTCAACTAAAATAGTTATAACAGGTCTTCAAATGAGTCCTCTTTGATTTTGTATGCATGCTAGAGCCCGTTTTCGTATTTTACTAATATTGATATAAATCATCCTAGCTACTACCTCACATCTGAAGACGCTTCCAGCAGGCTCTCTTCTAATTCACTTAAAGTTGCTATTTTGGTTGAATAAAAGATTTATTTAATTCTTCTCATTCAAAAACATCTAATATTGTAGGGTCAGGCGATCTTACAGGCCATTGAACTGTTCTTATTTTTTCCTATCCAACGATAACCGTGTACTCTTCATCCAGTCAATTTAGAACCTGTTGACCATATTGGGTTGTAAAACTATTAAGTTAGAAATAAGATGAAGTAGGCCTGCAACTAGCCTCCATTTTTCAGACTTGAGTGGCAACTGAAAGATAACTCTATCTAACACATACTAATCGAAAATATATGATATAAAAGTACCCAGAATCAATGTGGCGGAACATGTAAAAATCCTGCACACTAGTTTCAATATTTCATTTTTTACCCAGAAAAATTAGAAAACAAATTGTAAAAATCTGAATTTTTGTGGAAAGCTTTATTTAGATGCCCTTAACATGTGGTAACATTTGCACCTGTTTTTTTAATATCTCAAAAATTATCAGCTTTACTGAAAAAATCAAGACAAATTATAGCTTATACAATTTTACACAAATTAGGTGTTGACACTTATTTTTGAAAGACCAATAGTTTAGAAGATACGAGTTGAATTATGTCTTAATCTAAAATGTGACTAGTACCCTTATGTTGTTATGAGTAAAAGTAAAAATATTGCCAAAACCTCAAAAAGAGCAATACATTAAATCTTAAGATGGGTATCGACGTAGAATTTCACCCTCTACAGCATATCCAAAATTTCATAAAATTCACGCATTGGCTTTTTTAGTAGTCGCTTTTAAAACGGGAGAAAGTTGGAGTGTAGGGGGAGGTTGGAGTTTATCACACTCTAATATTTATTATGGTGCAACCAAAGCAAATGGCACATGAATTTAGGCTGAATGCAAAAAAATAAAAATTTATTCGACATGACTACAAACAAAGAAGTTATAATCCTTTTTATATAAGGATGATTGTATTTTCATAAAACACTATCAATAGTATGGAAATAATGTTGAAACCTGGATTAAATGTTTTACTAGGCATCAAAACAAGAGTTCATACAAATATTTATATTGAAAGTCGTTTTTTTTTTAGAAGGAGTAAAATCTTTTTTAATACTTAAATCTATTATATTCCAGTCAAATTAGACTTTGACCCGGACAAAATGTTTAACAGGTATATTTGTTGGTGATCATGTTCGGAACAGCGTCCTTAATCATACGTGAAAAGTTCCAAGAAATCCGCGTTGGCGTAAGACCACAATCCTGAAAAAGCGCAGCCATATTGCTCTCTTTGTTTGTGGCTATATCTGTGGATCTTTTGTCGCCCTAAAGAGACAACTTAAGTGACAAATGGATTGACAAAATCAGGGAAGTAAATACAAATTAGCATTGTATCACATGGCTACTGTTTTGAATTGAATAAATTTAACAGAGTAAATTACAGTGCAAATTCGAAAAAATTACCCATGTCTCATAAATATTTATTATAAATCTGAAATTTAGTGGACGTTTTCAGAACAGTACCAACAATCATAGTGTAAGTGAGGGGCCCAGTTATAGCTATCATTGAAAATATTAATTGTCAATTTTGAGAGATTTTGAAGAAAAAACAAATGATTATTTTGATGCCAAAGTAAAGCTATTTGACTTAATAATTATTTCTAGGTAAAACGAAATTCAATTTGGCACAACTTTTCTCATAAAATGACTTTTAATTTTTCAATGATGAACTACCTTACCAATGATCATTGGAAATATTAAAAGTTACGTTATGGAGAAGATGTGGGTCAAAATGGGTCGTAAGCTATATTTCTGCATTAAAATATTAATATTGAATGAATATGCTTTCGAAAGGTCTCAAAATCAACACCTAACTTTTTCAATGATGGTTTTCAAGGATAGCTATAACTGGCACCTTACCAAAAAATCCCTATTGGGGTTAGACCACCATTTAAAAAAAGCACCCTCATTTGTATGTTTCGGCTTTTGGCTATATCTGGGTATCTAATTGTCTTAGAAAGACCATTCAAGGGTAAAATGGACAGG
The DNA here is from genome assembly GCA_949320155.1 of Melangyna quadrimaculata. Taxonomy (NCBI): domain Eukaryota; kingdom Metazoa; phylum Arthropoda; class Insecta; order Diptera; family Syrphidae; genus Melangyna; species Melangyna quadrimaculata. The sequence goes on from OX439483.1 coordinate 292,321,451, forward strand.
CGTCACCTTCAAAATCAGTGAAGCACACACAAGCTTAGTAACAGAGGTGTTTATGGCCATATACTATTTTAAATGATACTACCATATAACAGAGTAAATAATTTCAGTGCAAATTCGAACAAAATTACCCATGTCCCAGAATTATTTTTTTAAAAAGCTGAATTATAGTGGACATATTCAAAACAGTAACAATAATCATAGGTGTTCAGTTTTCCAAAAATCCTGAATGTGGAAATGCCAAGAGCAGTTTTTTTTAAGTGTATTAATTATAACAGTTAATTATAAAAAAAAAAACAGAGAAACATACAACATTTGTCTTAAGAAGGCAAACTTATCTATAAATTTTTCAAAAGAACTATCGTGACACAAATTTTAAAATTTGTTCAGCATCTCCGGTTGCTCTCCTCGATACCTGGAGATAAAAACGGAACAATGAAACACCTTATTTCCGCAAAAATGTCTTACATTCATTACCTTCGTATTTAGCAATATCTTCGCTATAGTCGTCTTTATCGTTGAATTCTGGTCGATTAGTATTGCTCTGCTGCAGAGGATGTTGGTGAAAGACTTGCCAAATCAAACTGTGATTTAATTGACTACTTTGCAAAAGTTCACATATACAATTTATTTAGTTGAATGTCTAATGAGCTACTTATATGAGCTACTATGAAGGCAGAAAAGCCTCTCCTGCCACTGTGATTTCTGCATGCGATGCATCTGGGCTTGTTGAAAATGGCAACTCTATTACAATTGAATGGTCTTTCTAGGGCAATAAGATACTCAGATATAGCCAAAAGCCGCAACATACAGATGATGGTCCTTTTTTTTAAATGGTGGTCTAACCCCAATAGGGATTTTTTGGTAAGTTACAAATATGATTGTTCGTTCTGTTCTGAAAATGTCCACTAAATTTCAGATTTTTAATAAATATTTATGGGGCATGGGTAATTTTTTCGAATTTGCACTGTTATTTACCCTGTTAAATTTATTTAATTCAAAACGTTTACCTCCCTGATTTTTTTAATCTATTTGCCACTTAAATTGTCTTTCTAGGACAACAAAAGTTCAACAGATATAGCCACAAACAAAGGGTGCAATATGGCTGCGTTATTTCAAGATTGTGGTCTTACGCGGATTTCTTGGAACTTTTCACGTATGATTAAGGACGCTGTTCCGAACATGATCACCAACAAATATACCTGTTAAAAATTTTGTTCGGGTCAAAGTTTAATTTGACTGGAATTTAATAGATTTAAGAATTAAAAAAAAAATTTTACTCCTTCTAAAAAACACTCTTTCAATATAAATATTTGTATGAACTGGCACCTAAGGGGCCAGTTATAGCTATCATTGAAAACCATCATTGAAAAAGTTAACTGTTGATTTTGAGACCTTTCGAGAGTTTAATCATTGAATATTTTAATGTAGAAATATAGCTTACGACTTCGAAATTATTTCTCCTTCAAAAAAAATTCATTTTGACCCATATCTTCCCCATAACGTAACTTTTAATTTTTCAATGATGAACTACCTTACCAATGATCATTGAAAAAATTAAAAGTTACGTTACGGGGAAGATATGGGTCAAAATGAATTTTTTTGGGATGAGAAATAATTTTGAGGTCGTAAGCTATATTTCTGCATTAAAATATTCAATGATTAAACTTTCGAAGGGTCTCAATCAATCAACAGCTCAATTTAGGGCCCAGTTATAGCTATCATTGAAAACCATCATTGAAAATATTAATTGTCAATTTTGAGAGATTTTGAAGAAAAAATATGTGATTATTTTGATGCCAAAAGTAAAGCTTATATTGACTTAATATTTATTTCTAGGTAAAACAAAATACAATTTGGCACAACTTTTCTCATAAAATGACTTTAAATTTTTCAATGATGAACTACCTTACCAATGATCATTAACAAAATTAAAAGTTACGTTACGGGGAAGATATAAGTCAAAATGAATTTTTTTTGGAAGAGAAATAATTTCTGCATTAAAATATTTAATGATTAAACTCTCGAAGGGTCTCAACTTTTTCAATGATGGTTTCCAATGATAGCTATAAATGGCCCCTTAAGCTGATAATTTTTGAGATATTGAAAAAATACAGGTCCAAACGCTATTTTAACCACTTTTACCCCCCCCCTCAGGAAAAAATTTGATGGTGAATTTAGCACAAATTTTTACCACATGAATATACATATAAATAAAGCTTTCTACAAAAAATTAAGATTTTTACAATTTGTTTTCTTTTTTGTCTGGGTAAAAAATGAAATATTGAAAACAGTGTGCAGGCATATTTAAAGCAGGATTTGGACATGTTCCGCTACAGTAATTCTGGGTAACTTTTAACCAAAGTACTCTTATATCATATACCTTCGATTAGTATGTGTTAAATAGAGTTATCTTTCAGCTGATACTTGCTCCTTTATTTGAAGGCTTCTTGCATTTGAGTTGGAGGCCTAAAGCTAGTTGAACCAATGGAATTTACTCCAGTAATTCTGATAAATCATTTCGCAACAACTCCAGATAGTTTGTAGAATTCAACTTAAGTGGTAGTTTTAGTAGCATGTATTCAAACCAAAAAAAAAACTACCTTATCATACACTCCGCTCCACTTGAGTAAACTTTTAGTTTACTGTCTGTGCGTGCAGCGCTTTGGTCAATGAGTGTGTGAAGTAAGCCCCCCTTTTTTCGAATTTTAAATTTTTGAAAGTTGTTCCAGGTTGTTCCCGAGTTGTTCCGGATTGATCCAAGTTTTTTTTGAAAAATATTCAAAAATGGGGGTTTTAGACCCAAAAAACCGTTTTTGACTTAGCCCCCCTTTTTTCGAAATTCCAATTTTTTATATTTTGATCAGGTTTTGAAAAGTGTTCTTACAATTTTTCCAAGAAATTAAAGTTAAAAAGTGTGTATTCTTAAAGATATGTCCTTCGAAACTTTTTTTAAAAATGGAAAATACGGCTCCCCAATTTTTTTTCTTTTTCTTAAAACCTTTAATTCGAAATAAATGTCATTATATACATGTGCTGAAAAAAATTTGTGTCTAAGAGCACACTATATCAGCCTAAAAACGGTCTTTAAAAAAACATCTTTAAGTTTTTGCAACTTTAAAAAAAATGTATTGGCCCCCCTTTTTCAAAAAACAAAAATCCAAAACCTATTCCAGGTCGAAACTTATTTTGCCTAATAGCCTCCAAAATTTCATCCAAAAATATAAATAATTGAAGGCCTTATCACATAAAAACAAATATGTCACTTTATTTGCTCCCCTGCTCCCCCCTTTAAAAATTCCAAAATTTTAAAAAATAAACTTGGTTCATTTAGCAATTATCTACACGCTTTAAAAATCCTGTCACTTTTAAGTATCTTATAACTTATCAAAATTCCAAAAAACAGCCCCACGGCCCCCCTTTCCGAAAACCCGAAATACAAAAGTGGATCCAAATATATTTTTTTATATTTAATTATATAAACCAGTTGCTAAGAACTTATATTGCCCCCCCTTTTTCGGGATCCAACAAAAGAAAAATAGCTTAATTTACTATTAGAACATCTTTAAAATTCACAAATCAAAAATTTATTAAAAAACATAATTTAAAAAAAAAATTATCACACACCCCCCCCCCCCCTCCTATTCTGTTCAAAAATTAAAAATCTTCCGAAATCTATAACATTTCCGAATGTTGATTAATCCATATGAAAATGCCAGCAAGTATCATTAGAAACAGTAGGAATCTTAAACCAAAACTAAATTTCTTACGATATTACATTAAAACTCTTGAATTAAGTTCCCCTCCTGAATTTAAAAATTCTCACAAGATTGTTAGGGTTTTCAAGTACTCTTTTAAAAATGTCCCATCCAATGTAACTAAAAAAAAATTAATTTTAATTATTTTTAAATAATTTTAAAAAATGCTACACAGAACTCTCTTGTTTTTTTTCAAAATGAAAACTTAAGAATAACTTCTAGATGGTTATTAATATAAAACTCATTGCTCTATAATATTATTTAAAAAAAATTAATTTAAAGCAAAACAAAATATTTACGATCTAAAATTAAACTTTTTTTCTGACCCCCCTTTTATGAAATTCAAAAACTTGTTCCAGGTTGTTCTAGGGCTCTTCTAAGTTGTTCCAAGCGTTCGTTTCTTAAAATTGATATTTAGTATAAGAAATTTCACAAAAATGCTCTCCCGCCACCCCTTTTGAGATATCCAAAATCTAAAACTTGTTCCAGGTCTAAAACCACTCAAATGCAATTGTTCCAAGGATTCGTGCAAAAATATTGAAAATTAAAGATTTTAAAACAAAAAAACGTTTTCTGGCCCCCCTTTTCAGATATCCAAAATCTAAAACTTGTTCCAGGTCCAAAACCACTCAAATGCAATTGTTCCAAGGATTCATGCAAAAATATTAAAAATTAATGATTTTAATCCAAAAAAAACGATTTAAATGAAAAAATCATGTTAATTTTGCGCTGGCCCCCCTTTTACGAAATTCAAAATTCAAAAACTTGTTCCAGGTTGTTCTAGGGCTCTTCTTAGTTGTTCCAAGCTTTCGTTTCTTAAAATTGATATTTAGTATGAGAAATTTCAAAAAATGCTCCCCCGCCCCCCCTTTGAGATATCCAAAATCTAAAACTTGTTCCAGGTCTAAAACCACTCAATTGCAATTGTTCCAAGGATTCGTGCAAAAATATTGAAAATTAAAGATTTTAATGCAAACAAAATTTTCTTGGCCCCCCTTTTCTGATATCCAAAATCTAAAACTTGTTCCAGGTCCAAGACCACTCAAATGCAATTGTTCCAAGGATTCATGCAAAAACATTAAAAATTAATGATTTTAATCAAAAAAAAAAACGATTTAAAGGAAAAAATCATGTTAATTTTGCGCTGGCCCCCCTTTTACGAAATTCAAAATTAAAAAACTTGGTCCAGGTTGTTCTAGGACTCTTCTTAGTTGTTCCAAGCCTTCGTTTCTTAAAATTGATATTTAGTATGAGAAATCTCAAAAAATGCTTCCGCGCCCCCCCTTTTGACATATCCAAAATCTAAAACTTGTTCCAGGTCCAAAACCACTCAAATGCAATTGTTCCAAGGATTCGTGCAAAAATATTTAAAATTAAAGATTTTAATACAAAAAAACGTTTTCTGGCCCCCCCCCCCATAAAACTTGTTCCAGGTCCAAAACCACTCAAATGCAATTGTTCCAAGGATTCATGCAAAAATATTAAAAATTTATGATTTTAATCCAAAAAAACCATTTAAATGAAAAAATCATGTTTATTTTGCGCTGGCCCCCCTTTTACGAAATTCAAAATTCAAAAACTTGTTCCAGGTTGTTCTAGGGCTCTTCTTAGTTGCTCCAAGCCTTCGTTTCTTAAAATTGATATTTAGTATGAGAAATTTCAAAAAAATGCTCTCCCACCCCCCCTTTTGAGATAAACAAAATCTAAAACTTGTTCCAGGTCCAAAACCACTCAAAAATATTAAAAATTAATGATTTTAATCCAAAAATAAAAACGATTTAAATGAAAAAATCATGTTTATTTTGCACTGGCCCCCCTTTTACGAAATTCATAATTCAAAAACTTGTTCTCCCAAGAAACAAATTTAGCTGTTCAAATGCTCTAACAGCACTTCCAGAGCAAGTCTAAAAGCTCGTCACTTCGAGAATTAGTTGCGCGTTTAGAGTAATTTTAGAGCTCTCATACAGGGAATTCTTTGACATTTAGAGCAAATTTCTATTCGTAGTCAGCTCGTTATCAGGGACTTAGTAGATTTTAAGCTCTTTAATTATGCATTTTGTATCTACTAAGGAGCACCTTTGACAGCTTTTTGTTGGTATAAGTGTGCATAACACAATCGAAGAATAATATATAATAGTTGCACAACATATTTTATGTTTGTGTGATGGATTTATTTATTTGAAGTATTTATAAGTATTGTAAGACTTCGTTAAGTGCGAATTGTCAACAAGATAAGTTATTTTTTATATTCGAACAGAATAAGGGAATTATTATATTTTTCGTTAAAATAATTGTGAATTTTAAGTGCGCGTTTTGTTTTATCACAAATGTATTGAAGGTACTTCGCGAAATTACAACGCGCCTCCGGAATTATAAATATTTCGCTGAGATTTTGAAAAATTTTAATATGAACAAAACCAAAAAATCTTGAAACTATTGTCAATTATTAACAAAATACTTTGTTTAAAACTTACAAAATGTGTTGTGTTTTTTAATCGAAAACAGAGACCTTTTCTCTTTCAAAATTGAAAAAAAAATTGGTTATTCGAATCATTTTGCTTTTCATCGCCATATTTGTATTAGGGTAAAAGTAGAGCTGTAATAGCGCTTCAAAGCTGTAATAGCGTTATTTTTTCAGAGCGAATAGCCACAAGGTGACAGATTTGCTTTCAGTGCTTTATATAAAATAGGGTGTTTTAGAAAATAAACGAAAGAGTGAATATTCTGCACAGCAAATACCTAGTATATTTTTATTTAAAGAGTAGGTGTCCCTGAGATGCACTTTGAAACTAACGAGCAAGTTTTTTTTTTTTGTGATTCAGCTTTAGTTAAATTTCGATAAGTTTTAAAGCTTTCTTAGGGTATGGAACAAAATAATAAATAATTATAATTAATTTGAGCCGTGTTTTTTGAGAGAGTGATAAGCAACTCAGTAAAATGTTTACACGCAAAACAATAACAAAACAAAATATTATAGAGAATTTTGTTTGTGTTTTCCGTGTAAAACTTTTACTGAGTTGCTAGTCACTCTCTCAAAAACCACGGCTTTATTTATTTTCGACTCATGATTATTTTTCTTTTTGTTTTTTGTTGAATTAATTTTGTTGAATTTATATAAGTTTGTAACACCCTACAAAATCAGTGGTGGTTTTACAATAGCTCTGTAAATGCTTTTTTTGGACATTTTACAATGCGCATGAGCAATATTTTTATTATGTACCATTTGTGTGAGAGTATTAGTATTCAGCTCTATACGCACTTTTTGTGTGGTTCTATTAGAGCTATGTTTCGACGTTTTGGTAGGCGCATGCGTTAATATTTTGTCCATGTGTTGTTGAAAGATCTATAATAACTCGTTGAGAGCTAATATTTAGACAATGCTCTAATTTGAATGTTATAAACTCCAGTAAGGAGCATATTTTGGAATCTTGAGACGATATTAGTTGTAAAGGCTGAAACCATTCCAGGACCTCTGTTATAGAGCACAATTTTTAAAAGAAATAGAGAGAGCTGTATTATAAACTCTTACAGAGCTATAGCCTTAGATTATACTATATTAGAGCTGTAGAATAGCAGTTTTGGTTCAACTAGCTCCAACAATGTTATTTGGGAGTTTGTTCTAGGGCTCTTCTCAGTTCTTCCAAGCTTTCGTTTCTTAAAATTGATATTTAGTATGAGAAATTTCAAAAAAATGCTCTCCCGCCCCCTTTTGAGATATCTAAAATCTTTAACTTGTTCCAGGTCCAAAACCACTCAAATGCAATTGTTCCAAGGATTCCTCCAAAAATATTGATAATTAAAAATTTTAATGCAAGAAAACGTTTTCTGGCCCCCCTGTCAGATATCCAAAATCTAAAACTGGTTCCAGGTCCAAAACCACTCAAATACAATTGTTTCAAGGATTCATGCAAAAATATTAAAAATTAATGATTTAAATGAAAAAATCATGTTAATTTTGCGCTGGCCCCCCTTTTACGAAATTCAAAACTCAAAAACTTGTTCCAGGTTGTTCTAGGGCTCTTCTAAGTTGTTCCACGCTCTCGTTTCTTAAAATTGATATTAAGTATGAGAAATTTCAAAAAAATGCTCCCCAGCCCCCCCTTTTGAGATATCCAAAATCTAAAACTTGTTCCAGGTCCAAAACCACTGAGATGCAATTTGTCCAAGGATTCGTGCAAAAATATTGAAAATTAAAGATTTTAACGCAAAAAAACGTTTTCTGGCCACCCTTTTCAGATATCCAAAATCTAAAACTTGTTCCAGGTCCAAAACCAATCAAATGCAATTGCAATATTAAAAATTAATGATTTTAATCCAAAAAAAAAAAACGATTTAAATGAAAAAGTCATGTTCATTTTGCGCTGGCCCCCCTTTTACGAAATTCAAAAACTTGTTCCAGGTTGTTCTAGGACTCTTCTAAGTTGTTTCAAGCTTTCGTATCTTAAAATTGATATTTAGTATGAGAAATTTCACAAAAATGCTCCCCCGCCCCCACTTTTGAGATATCTCAAATCCTCAAATCCTGGAACAATTGCATTTGAGTGGTTTTGGATCTGGAACAAGTTTTAGATTTTGGATATCTGAAAAGGGGGGCCAGAAAACTATTTTTGCATTAAAATCTTTAATTATCAATATTTTTGCACGAATCCTTGGGACAATTGCATTTGAGTGGTTTTGTTCCAGAAACAAGTTTTAGATTTTGGATATCTTAAAAGGGGGGCGGTGGAGCATTTTTTTGAAATTTCTTATACTAAATATCAATTTTAAGAAACGAAAGCTTGAAACAACTTAGAGGAGCCCTAGAACAACCTGGATCAAGTTTTTGAATTTCGTAAAAGGGGGCGCAAAATTAACATGATTTTTTCATTTAAATCGTTTTTTGGATTAAAATCATTAATTTTTAATATTTTTGCATGAATCCTTGGAACAATTGCATTTGAGTGGTTTTGGACGTGGAACAAGTTTTAGATTTTGGATATCTGAAAAGGGGGGCCAGAAAACGTTTTTTTGCTTTAAAATCTTTAATTTTCAATATTTTTTTGAAATTTCTCATACTAAATATCAATTTTAAGAAACGAAAGCTTTAAACAACTTAGAAGAGCCCTAGAACAACCTGGAACAAGTTTTTGAATTTCGTAAAAGGGGGGCAAGCGCAAAATTAATATGATTTTTTCATTTAAATCGTTTTTTTGGATTAAAATCATTAATTTTTTAATATTTTTGCATGAATCCTTGGAACAATTGCATTTGAGTGGTTTTGGACCTGGTACAAGTTTTAGATTTTGGATATCTCGAAAGGGGGGGCGGGGGAGCATTTTTTTGAAATTTCTCATAGTAAATATCAATTTTAAGAAACGAAAACTTGGAACAACTTAGAAGAGCCCTAGAGCAACATGGAACAAGTTTTTAAATTTTGAATTTCGTAAAAGGGGGGCCAGCGCAAAATGAACATGACTTTGTCATGTTAATCGTTTTTTTTGGATTAAAATCATTAATTTTTAATATTTTTGCATGAATCCTTCGAACAATTGCATTTGAGTGGTTTTGGACCTGGAACAAGTTTTAGATTTTGGATATCTAAAAAGAGGGGCAAGAAAACCATTTTTTGCATTAAAATCTTTAATTATCAATATTTTTGCACGAATCCTTGGAACAATTGCATTTGAGTGGTTTTGGACCTGGAACAATTTTTAGATTTTGGATATCTAAAAAGAGGGGCAAGAAAACGATTTTTTGCATTAAAATCTTTAATTATCAACATTTTTGCACGAATCCTTGCAACAATTGCATTTGAGTGGTTTTGGACCTGGAACAAGTTTTAGATTTTGGATATCTCAAAAGGGGGGGGGGGGGCGGGGGAGCATTTTTTTGAAATTTCTCATACTAAATATCAATTTTAAGAAACGAAAGCTTGGAACAACTTAGAAGAGCCCTAGAACAACCTGGAATAAGTTTTTGAATTTTGAATTCTGTAAAAGGGGGGCCAGCGTAAAATTAACATGATTTTTTCATTTAGATCGCTTTTTTTGGATTAAAATCAATAATTTTTAATATTTTTGCATGAATCCTTGGAACAATTGCCTTTGAGTGGTTTGGACCTGGAACAAGTTTTAGATTTTGGATATCTGAAAAGGGGGGCCAGAAAACGTTTTTTTGCATTAAAATCTTTAATTTTCAATATTTAGATTTTGGATATCTGAAAAGGGGACCAGAAAACGTTTTTTTGCATTAAAATCTTTAATTTTCAGTATTTTTGCACGAATCCTTGGAACAATTGCATTTGAGTGGTTTTGGACCTGGAACAAGTTTTAGATTTTGGATATCTCAAAAGGGGGGGCGGAGGAGCATTTTTTTTGAAATTTCTCATTATAAATATCAATTTTAAGAAACGAAAGCTTGGAACAACTTAGAAGAGTCCTAGAACAACCTGGAACAAGTTTTTGAATTTTGAATTTCGTAAAAGGGGGGCCAGCGCAAAATTAACATAATTTGTTCATTTAAATCGTTTTTTTGGATTAAAATCATTAATTTTTAATATTTTTGCATTAATCCTTGGAACAATTGTATTTGAGTGGTTTTGGACCTTGAACAAGTTTTAGATTTTGGATATCTGAAAAGGGGGGAAAACGTTTTTTTGCATTTAAATCTTTAATTATCAATATTTTTGCACGAATACTTGGAAAATTGCATTTGAGTGGTATTGGACCTGAAACAAGTTTTAGATTTTGGATATCTCAAAAGGGGGGAGGCGGGGGAGCGTTTTTTTTTTTGAAATTTCTCATACTAAATATCAATTTTAAGAAACGAAAGCTTGGAAAAACTTAGAAGAGCCCTAGGACAACCTGGAACAAGTTTTTGAATTTCGTAAAAGGGGACCAGCGCAAAATTAACATGATTTTTTTCATTTAAATCGTTTTTTTTGGATTAAAATCATTAATTTTTAATATTTTTGCGTGAATCCTTGTAACAATTGCATTTGAGTCGTTTTGGACCTGGAACAAGTGTTAGATTTTGGATATCTGAAAAGCGGGGCCAGAAAACGTTTTTTTGCATTTAAATCTTTAATTATCAATCCTTGGAACAATTGCATTTGAGTGGTTTTGGACCTGGAACAAGTTTTAGATTTTGGATAGCTCCAAAGGGGGAGCGGAGGAGCATTTTTTTTTAATTTCTCATACTAAATATCAATTTTAAGAAACGAAAGCTTGGAACAACTTAGAAGAGTCCTAGAACAACCTGGAACAAGTTTTTGAATTTAGAATTTCGTAGAAGTGGGGCCAGCGTAAAATTAACATTATTTTTTCATTTAAATCGTTTTTTTTGAATTACAATCATTAATTTTTAATATTTTTGCATGAATCCTTGGAACAATTGCATTTGATTGGTTTTGGACCTGGAACAATTTTTAGATTTTGGATATCTGAAAAGGAGGGCCAGAAAACGTTTTTTTGCATTGAAATCTTTAATTTTCAGTATTTTTGCACGAATCCTTGGAACAATTGCATTTGAGTGGTTTTGGACCTGGAACAAGTTTTAGATTTTGGATATCTCAAAAGGAGGGGCGGAGGAGCATTTTTTTGAAATTTCTCATACTAAATATCAGTTTTAAGAAACGAAAGCGTGGAACAAGTTAGAAGAGCCCTAGAACAAACCTGGAACAAGTTTTTGAATTTTGAATTTCGTAGAAGGGGGGCCAGCGCTAAATAAACATGATTTTTTCATTTAAATCGTTTTTTTTTTGATAAAAATCATTAATTTTTATATTTTTGCATGAATCCTTGGAACAATTGCATTTGAGTGGTTCTGGACCTGGAACAAGTTTTAGATTTTGGATATCTGAGAACGTTTTTTTGCATTAAAATCTTTAATTTTCAATATTTTTGCACGAATCCTTGAAAAAATTGCATTAGAGTGGTTTTCAATTTTTTTTAATTCAGTTTTTTCTTTTTTTTTTTATTAAAAATGGTGTACAACTAAGGCATAGTCTTTTATAGTACCTAAGTTAATATATAATAGAGAGATGAATGAAAATAACAATATTTACAAATTAAAAATAACTTAGAAAATAACAAGTTTTAATTGAGAAAAAATATTTTAAATATAAGCAAAAGGAAAATGGATTTAAAAAATTTAAACGGTAGTTTTTTTTTTTTTTTTAACGAGTATATACTTAAGAAGAAGCTTAATTGATTAAGTTATAATTTATATTTTTCAAAATGCTGTTGAGATATATTTTTACGAAAATTCAAAAATAATGCTTTTTTAAACTTAGTTGTTCCTATAATTTGCCTTACCATTATAGGCAGGGAGTTCCATAGTCAGATGGCATAAACAAAGAAAAGTCTAGAAGAATTTAGATAATTTGAGGAATGTGTTATGAGATTCAAAGTTCGGGCAGAACGCGCGAAACAGAGCTTATCAAACAGATATGGTGGTGTTTTACCATATCTTCCAAACCATAAACGTACCTCACCATGTCATTGAAAGCAACAACTAGTTTCTGCATAGAGTGTGAATCTAGTTTACAGTAAACCACTGCACTATAATCAATGATAGGTAGTAACAATGATTTAATAAGCCGCAGTTTAGTATAAACAGGAGTCAGGGAAGAAAAGAGATTTAACTTACGGAGACCACCATAAATTCGGCCGATGGAGAGATTCACATGGTCATTAGCTGAGAGGGTCCGATTTATTTTGAAGCCTAAATTACTAACAGACTCAACAAATTCAAGCTGAAAACAGGACAAGAAGACAGGTGGTAGGTTAGCAATGATCTGTGATTTGGTCGGATTAAGCGTTAAGCCATTGCACAAGGACCAATTGTAAATTTCTGAAAGATCTTCATTCACTCTGCAGATAAGGTCCTCCAACAAGTTAAACGGTCGGGAAAGCTACAATTGAACATCATCAGCAAAAAGATGTAGAGTGACACTATGGCAAACTAGGGGGACGTCATTAATGAACATGCAAAATAGCAAAGGACCCAAAATTGAGCCTTGCGGAACACCAGCAAGCAGATTCATTAAATCAGAAAAGTTTTCACCAACTTTTACCCTCTGACTTCGGTTTATTAAGTAGTTTTTAATTAGGCGTACCGATCTTCTACTGAAGCCAAAGTACAAATTAAGTTTAATACACAAAATGTCGTGGTTTACTCTGACAACGGCCTTTGAAAAATCAAGCAGACATTATATAGTCAATTTATCCAGATCATACGAAATTCTAATATCATCAAGTACCTTAACCATTGCTGTAGAACAGCTGTGATAAGGGCGAAACCCCGATTGTACTGATGTTATGGTGGCAAATGTGGTTCGATATTTGCTCCGCTAAGACTTTTTCAAAGACATTTGACAGGCAGGGTAAGATGCTAATGGGTCGGAAGTCAGCACAACATGAGGGGTGGGACTTTTTGGGTACAGAAATAACTTTGCCAAGTTTCCAGCAATCAGGGAATGATGAGCTTGTTATACAAAATTTAATAATGTGGGTAAAAGTGGATATAATTTGAGGTATTATCATTTTTATAAATTCAACGGGTACACCATCCTCACCTATGGAGTTAGACTTGAGAGAATGAATGCACAGAATCAAATCACATTCAGAGACGATTTCAATATCAAACTCACAGGAATCTCCATATAAATGTTGGGATTAGGAGCAAAGCTAGAAGTCTGTACGTTACCAGATGTAAAAGCGAAGCTTAGATCATTTCGATAAGGAAAAGGGGGGCCAGCGCAAAATTAACATAATTTGTTCATTTAAATCGTTTTTTTGGATTAAAATCATTAATTTTTAATATTTTTGCATTAATCCTTGGAACAATTGCATTTGAGTGGTTTTGGACCTTGAACAAGTTTTAGATTTTGGATATCTGAAAAGGGGGGAAAACGTTTTTTTTGCATTTAAATCTTTAATTATCAATATTTTTGCACGAATACTTGGAAAATTGCATTTGAGTGGTATTGGACCTGAAACAAGTTTTAGATTTTGGATATCTCAAAAGGGGGGGGCGGCGGAGCGTTTTTTTTTGAAATTTCTCATACTAAATATCAATTTTAAGAAACGAAAACTTGGAAAAACTTAGAAGAGCCCTAGGACAACCTGGAACAAGTTTTTGAATTTTGAATTTCGTAAAAGGGGACCAGCGCAAAATTAACATGATTTTTTTCATTTAAATCGTTTTTTTGGATTAAAATCATTAATTTTTAATATTTTTGCGTGAATCCTTGTAACAATCGCATTTGAGTGGTTTTGGACCTGGAACAAGTTTTAGATTTTGGATATCTGAAAAGCGGGGCCAGAAAACGTTTTTTTGCATTTAAATATTTAATTATCAATATTTTTGCACGAATCCTTGGAACAATTGCATTTGAGTGGTTTTGGACCTGGAACAAGTTTTAGATTTTGGATAGCTCAAAAGGGGGGGCGGAGGAGCATTTTTTTTTAATTTCTCATACTAAATATCAATTTTAAGAAACGAAAGCTTGAAACAACTTAGAAGAGTCCTAGAACAACATGGAACAAGTTTTTGAATTTAGAATTTCGTAAAAGTGGGGCCAGCGCAAAATTAACATTATTTTTTCATTTAAATCGTTTTTTTTTGAATTACAATCATTAATTTTTAATATTTTTGCATGAATCCTTGGAACAATTGCATTTGAGTGGTTTTGGACCTGGAACAATTTTTAGATTTTGGATATCTGAAAAGGAGGGCCAGAAAACGTTTTTTTGCATTAAAATCTTTAATTTTCAGTATTTTTGCACGAATCCTTGGAACAATTGCATTTGAGTGGTTTTGGACCTGGAACAAGTTTTAGATTTTGGATATCTCAAAAGGAGGGGCGGAGGAGCATTTTTTTGAAATTTCTCATACTAAATATCAATTTTAAGAAACGAAAGCTTGGAACAAGTTAGAAGAGCCCTAGAACAAACCTGGAACAAGTTTTTGAATTTTGAATTTCGTAGAAGGGGGGCCAGCGCTAAATAAACATGATTTTTTCATTTAAATCGTTTTTTTTTTTTGATAAAAATCATTAATTTTTAATATTTTTGCATGAATCCTTGGAACAATTGCATTTGAGTGGTTCTGGACCTGGAACAAGTTTTAGATTTTGGATATCTGAGAACGTTTTTTTGAATTAAAATCTTTAATTTTCAATATTTTTGCACGAATCCTTGAAAAAATCGCATTAGAGTGGTTTTCAATTTTTTTTAATTCAGTTTTTTCTTTTTTTTTTTTTTTTATTAAAAATGGTGTACAACTAAGGCATAGTCTTTTATAGTACCTAAGTTAATATATAATAGAGAGATGAATGAAAATAACAATATTTACAAATTAAAAATAACTTAGAAAATAACAAGTTTTAATTAAGAAAAAATATTTTAAATATAAGCAAAAGGAAAATGGATTTAAAAAATTTAAACGGCAGTTTTTTTTTTTTTTAACGAGTATATACTTAAGAAGAAGCTTAACTGATTAAGTTATAATTTATATTTTTCAAAATGCTGTTGAGATATATTTTAACGAAAATTCAAAAATAATGCTTTTTTAAACTTAGTTGTTCCTATAATTTGCCTTACCATTATAGGCAGGGAGTTCCATAGATAGATGGCATAAACAAAGAAAAGTCTAGAAGAATTTAAATAATTTGAGGAATGTGTTATGAGATTCAAAGTTCGGGCAGAACGCGCGAAACAGAGCTTATCAAACAGATATGGTGGTGTTTTACCATATCTTCCAAACCATAAACGTACCTCACCATGTCATTGAAAGCAACAACTAGTTTCTGCATAGAGTGTAATCTAGTTTACAGTAAACCACTGCACTATAATCAATGATAGGTAGTAACAATGATTTAATAAGCCGCAGTTTAGTATAAACAGGAGTCAGGGAAGAAAAGAGATTTAACTTACGGAGATCACCATAAATTCGGCCGATGGAGAGATTCACATGGTCATTAGCTGAGAGGGTCCGATTTATTTTGAAGCCTAAATTACTAACAGACTCAACAAATTCAAGCTGAAAACAGGACAAGAAGACAGTTGACAGGTAAATTACATCAAATTTCTTTTTAGAGATAGCAATGATCTGTGATTTGGTCGGATTAAGCGTTAAGCCATTGCACAAGGACCAATTGTAAATTTCTGAAAGATCTTCATTCACTCTGCAGATAAGGTCCTCCAACAAGTTAAACGGTCGGGAAAGCTACAATTGAACATCATCAGCAAAAAGATGTAGAGTGACACTATGGCAAACTAGGGGGACGTCATTAATGAACATGCAAAATAGCAAAGGACCCAAAATTGAGCCTTGCGGAACACCAGCAAGCAGATTCATTAAATCAGAAAAGTTTTCACCAACTTTTACCCTCTGACTTCGGTTTATTAAGTAGTTTTTAATTAGGCGTACCGATCTTCTACTGAAGCCAAAGTACAAATTAAGTTTAATACACAAAATGTCGTGGTTTACTCTGACAACGGCCTTTGAAAAATCAAGCAGACATTATACAGTCAATTTATCCAGATCATACGAAATTCTAATATCATCAAGTACCTTAACCATTGCTGTAGAACAGCTGTGATAAGGGCGAAACCCCGATTGTACTGATGTGAATAAGTTATGGTGGCAAATGTGGTTCGATATTTGCTCCGCTAAGACTTTTTCAAAGACATTTGACAGGCAGGGTAAGATGCTAATGGGTCGGAAGTCAGCACAACATGAGGGGTGGGACTTTTTGGGTACAGAAATAACTTTGCCAAGTTTCCAGCAATCAGGGAATGATGAGCTTGTTATACAAAATTTAATAATGTGGGTAAAAGTGGATATAATTTGAGGTATTATCATTTTTATAAATTCAACGGGTACACCATCCTCACCTATGGAGTTAGACTTGAGAGAATGAATGCACAGAATCAAACCACATTCAGAGACGATTTCAATATCAAACTCACAGGAATCTCCATATAAATGTTGGGATTAGGAGCAAAGCTAGAAGTCTGTACGTTACCAGATGTAAAAGCGAAGCTTAGATCATTTCGATAAGGAAAATTATCAACAATCTCCTTCTTGCCAACCCCAATAGAACGCAAGCTGCTCCAAAGTTTGCGAGAGGACTGATGGGTACTTAGCTTAGACATAAAGAATCCTTTTTTGCTCTTCGAGTAACGAAGGATGAATGATTACGAGCGCGACACAAAATCGCCCAGTTTAAGGAGGAAGGGGAATGCTTCCATTTTGAGTACAATTTACGCCGGTTTTTAATTGAACTAAGTACTTCGGATGTTAGCCACGGACAATTCTTGTTACTAATTGAAACTGTCTTCAATGGAACATGATTTTCGTACAGTTCGAGCAGTAAGTATTGAAAAAAAATTAACTTTATCATTGATATTGTACAAACCGTAACAAAAATCCCACGGAAAATTTAAAGCGTCAAATTGTAAGGCATCATAGTTCATAGATTTAAAATCACGGAATTGAAAAGAAGCCGGAAAAGCAACTCGGGAAAAATCAATGTTGTAGGTGCAAAAAATCAAATCGTGATCAGATATTCCTTCAATACTTAGTTGATTAGACAAATCAGAAACAATCATTAAGTCTAGGAGACTCGGAGCAGAGTTGGGACCAAATCGAGTAGCATGAAAGTTAGTCACGGCAAGGCCTATAGCTGCAACTTCATCAGTGAGTTGATTCAGCGTTAAAATCACCACAAAGAATAATATTTTCATAATTCGCGGACAATTTACGAATAACTGAAAACAGAGGTTCAGGCGAACAGCTCCTGTTAGGATTATAAGCAACACATAACAACATATTCCCATCAGATATTTCTAAAATAAGGAACTCAATGCCAGAATCTACTGATTTAGCAATGATATTGCTTTTCAGTGCTGAGTTACAGAAGACTGCTACCCCTCCTCCAAAAGTATCTGTGACTCGATCGTTGCGAATCAATTTGTAGTTGGGCAACTCGTACACGGTACTAGATGTTTCAAGTTTCATCCACGTCTCAGTTATACAAATAACATCAACACCCGAAGAATCAAAGATATACTTGACAAAATCAAGCTTGTCTAAATTTAAGCTACGACTTAGATTAGACTTAGTACAAATATTTATGCCACCAGAAAGAACTAAACCACCAGACATGATAAGGAAATTGATTTGAAACTATATTTTGAACTACTAGAAAAAAGAACTCAAAAACAGCAAAAAGAATTACAGAGAAAAAGAAGGAAAGAGAAAAATTAAAATATATACAAAGTTAAATAAAGAGAATGAAAAAATATCTATAAGTACCTAAAAGTATACTATAAAAATACGATATAATTAAATAAATAAAAATTAATTAAATAAAAATTGAAAGAAAATTGCTTTAAATAAAAAATAAAATTATCATAATTGCATGATCAGCTCCGATAAATTTTGTGTCAAGGTAGTGGAAAGTGTAGAAAAAGTACTAGAATCGATCTTCATTTCTTTATCATCACTGGTTTTCTTAACAAAAACAAATCAATTTTTTGTTCTCGCTGAAAACAGAATACCTTCTTTACGGAGTTGAATCGCATGTCGAAGCAATGAACTGTTTGACGGTGTTAAGCTTTCATTTATATATGTAGATGCGACGGTCAAGGGTGCCAGGGTGTAAGTTGTTGGCTTCATCACAATCATTGAGTACCTGAGATCTTGTTAAGCCATTGATTGAGTGGAATGCAGAAATAAGATTTCTTTTTTCGGCAGGAGAGGATAATCGAATGAGGAGTGGATTATCATTGTTTGAATTCGATGTGTTCAAACGGAAAGCATCAAATTGAGGAGTGAGTGGTTGAGTTTGGCAGCAAGCTTTTTTGCAAGATCCATTACACTTATGTTTTTAGGTAAACCACAAACAATTACATCACTCAAGCGTTGCACACGTTGATGGTCCTCTAATTGCTCTCTGATAAAATTGTTTTCTCTCATAAGCTCAGTTATTTCGCTCTCCCACTGAAACAAGCGATCATTAAGTGTTGATAGTGTTGCACTTATATGATTTTTAATTTTTTCTTCAAGATATTTCAACGAGGTTGACAGATTAGTCAAGAAGGAAGATTCAAGTTCCAGCAGATGTTTCTTGTTATTGTTGTTATCACTCGGTTTCAAAGGTGTTAATTTAGCATAGTAATTGGAAGTTGATAACGATGACTTGGAGTTATCGGGGGTTGGAATAATTTTAGTTGTAATTTTAGTTGTTTCATTTCTATTTATGATTTTAGAGCGAGTATTTTGTGAGCCGGAGGTGATAGGAATGCCCCTTGAGGGCGCGGTGGTTTTAGCGGCACAGGCAGAGTTCGATGCAGGAAGTATATTGGTGTTGTCTTTAGATGAGGAGGTCAGGGTGGAAGAGGTTGCAGTTAAGGCAGTGGTGGCGGTGATGTTGCGGTTGTGTGCAGTGGTAGTGGCGGTGTTATAAGCGGTCGAATTGGCGGTTGGAGTGGCTATTGTAGTGGCGATCGTAGTGGTAGTGGGGGTATTAGTAGTAGTGCTGACTGCAGAGGCAGTAGTCATGGTGTTGGATGAAAAAGTTGTGATAGTGGAGATTGTTTTGGGTTTGGTGTTCATTGCGGCAGTGTTAGAGATTGTGCACAAAGAGAAAAAACAAAGATGGGATGGCACTCAGTATAATATATAATTGCACTTTTTCTTCAGTAGGGTTTTCTTTTTGTTTAAAATTATTTATTTCACCAAGAAAATAACTTTAAGGTTTGAAATGCAACAATAAATGAACACTGAATTACTTTCTACTGCATTACTAATTGAAACGGATTCAAAGTGTTAATAAAAATGACACAAAGTTAAGAGCGATCAAAAAGCACGTCTACTTCATTTAGGTTTATACCTCGAAAAGTACCTGGAACAAGTTTTAGATTTAGGATATCTCAAAAGGGGGGCCGCGGAGTATTTGTTTGAAATTTCTCATACTAAATATCAATTTTAAGAAACGAAAGCTTGGAACAACTTAGAAGAGCCCTAGAACAACCTGGAACAAGTTTTTGAATTTTGAATTTCGTAAAAGGGGGACCAGCACAAAATTCACATGTTTTTTTCATTTAAATCGTTTTGTTGGATTAAAATCATTAATTTTTAATATTTTTGCATGAATCCTTGGAACAATTGCATTTGAGTAGTTTTGGACCTGGAACAAGTTTTAGATTTTGGATATCTGAAAACGGGGGCCAGAAAATGTTTTTTTGCATTAAAATCTTTAATTTTCAATATTTTTGCACGAATCCTTGGAAATATTGCATTTGAGTGGTTTTGGACCTGGAACAAGTTTTAGATTTTGGATATCTCAAAAGGGGGCGTGGGGGAGCATTTTTTTGAAATTTCTCATACTAAATATCAATTTTAAGAAACGAAAGCTTGGAACAACTTAGAAGAGCCCTAGAACAACCTGGAACAAGTTTTTGAATTTTGAATTTCGTAAAAGTAGGGCCAGCGCAAAATTAACATGATTTTTTCATTTAAATCGTTTTTTTTGGATTAAAATCATTAATTTTTAATATTTTTGCATAAATCCTTGGAACAATTGCATTTGAGTGATTTTGGACCTGGAACAAGTTTTAGATTTTGGATATCTGAAAAGGGGGGCCAGAAAACGTTTTTTTACATTGAAATCTTTAATTTTCAATATTTTTGCACGAATCCTTGGAACAATTGCATATGAGTGGTTTTGGACCTGGAACAAGTTTTTGATTTTGGATATCTGAAAAGGGGGGCCAGAAAATGTTTTCTTGCATTAGAATCTTTAATTTTCAATATTTTTGCACGAATCCTTGGAACAATTGCATTTGAGTGGTTTTGGACCAAGAACAAGTTTTAGATTTTGGATATCTGAAAAAGGGGGCCAGAAAACGTTTTTTTTTGCATTAAAATCTTTAATTTTCAATATTTTTGCACGAATCTTTGGAACAATTGCATTTGAGTGGTTTTGGACCTGGAACAAGTTTTAGATTTTGGATATCTCAAAAGGAGGGGCGGGGGAGCATTTTTTTGAAATTTCTCATACTAAATATAAATTTTAAGAAACGAAAGCTTGGAACAACTTAGAAGAGCCCTAGAACAACTTGGAACAAGTTTTTGAATTTTGAATTTCATAAAAGGGGGTTCAGAAAAAAAGTTTAATTTTAGATCGTAAATATTTTGTTTTGCTTTAAATTAATTTTTTTATAAATAATATTATAGAGCAATGAGTTTTATATTAATTACCATCTAGAAGTTATTCTTAAGTTTTCATTTTGAAAAAAAAACAAGAGAGGTCTGTGTATCATTTTTATAAATTATTTAAAAATAATTAAAATTAATGTTTTTTAGTTACATTGGATGGGAAATTTTTAAAAGAGTACTTGAAAACCCTAACAATCTTGTTAGAATTTTTAAATTCAGGAGGGCAACTTAATTCAAGAGTTTTAATGTAATATCGTAAGAAATTTAGTTTTGGTTTAAGATCTTTTATTCTTTATGTTTTTAATGATAATTGCTGGCATTTTCATATGGATTAATCAACATTGGGAAATGTTATAGATTTCGGAAGATTTTTAATTTTTGGACAGAATAGGAGGGGGAGGGGAGTGTGTGATAATTTTTTTTTAATTATGTTTTTTTCATAAATTTTTGATTCGTGAATTGTAAAGATGTTCTAATAGTAAATTAAGCTATTTTTCTTTTGTTGGATCCCGAAAAAGGGGGGGGCAATATAAGAATTTTATTTAATATCGTAAAAATCTTTTTTTAGCTGTAAAATCTTTGATTATGGATTATTTTTACATGAAATCTTGGAACAATTACATTTGGTGGTATATATATTTGGATCCACTTTTGTATTTCGGGTTTTCGGAAAGGGGGGCCGTGGGGCTGTTTTTGTGGAATTTTGATAAGTTATAAGATACTTAAAAGGCACAGGATTTAAATTTAAAGTTAAATTTAAATGAACCAAGTTTATTTTTTAAAGTTTTGGAATTTTTAAACGGGGGAGCAGGGCAGCAAATAAAGTGATATATTTGTTTTTATGTGATAAGGCCTTCAATTATTTATATTTTTGGATGAAATTTTGGAGGCTGATTTTTGTTTTTTTGAAAAAGGGGGGCCAATACATTTTATTAAAGTTGCAAAAACTTAAAGATGTTTTTTTAAAGACCGTTTTTAGGCTGATTTAGTGTATTCTTAGACACAAAATTTTTTCAACACATGTATTTAATGACAGATATTTGGAAACAAAGCGTTTTAGAAAAAGAAAAAAAATTGGGGAGCCGTATTTTCCATTTTTGAAAAAAAATTTCGAAGGCCATATCTTTAAAAATACACACTTTTCAACTTTAATTTCTTGGAACAATTGTAAGAACACTTTTCAAAACCTGAACAAAATATAAAAAATTGGAATTTCCAAAAAAGGTGGGCTAGAATTTTTTTGAATTTTGCCCATAACTTTTGAAATTGTGAACATGGAGATCCAAAAACTTGGAACAATGTTCAGAACAACTTTTAGAGTCTGGAACAACTTTTAAAATTTCGATTTTCGAAAAAAGGGGGGCTAAGTCAAAAATGGTTTTTTGGGTCTTAAACCCCCATTTTTGAATATTTTTCAAAAAAAACTTGGAACAATCCGGAACAACTCAGGTACAACCTGGAACAACTTTCAAAAATTTCAAATTCGAAAAAAGGGGGGCTAACTTCACACACTCTTTGGTAAATTTATAAATTCACATTTTGGTTTTAGTTCCTAAAAGGAATCTATTGCGAATAAAATTGCAGAGACAGAATAATTCAGGAAAATACCAATAGGTTAGTTTTTACCACTTTTCTAATTACTTCATTTAAAGCACTGTTTTTTTGCGTCACTTGAATAGAAACAATCTACTTAATAAGGAAACAAATTGAAAAAGTGCAGTCAAATTGGGTAGTTTTCTATTCGTAATCATATTTTAATATCTTTGCTACCATCTTTATTTGAAATAACTTGAAAAACCCATTTGGAGACTGAATCATGCAGTTATTTAATATAACTCAAAGAAATTGCACTTCGTTCTTCTTTAATTGCAGCAATAAGTGGTTCTTTGTCCGCATATTGTCGGTCAGAATCGTAAACTTTACAACCCATCCAACCCCATACGTTTTCAATAATATTTAGGTCCGGAGAATACGGTGGCCATTGAAGTAAGTTAACATTTTTCTCGGATATCCAACTATTAATGATCCTTGCGTTGAGGATTGGCAAGTTTTCTTGTTGAAAAGTCCATGGTATTGGTCCAAAGACATCGGTAAACTTAGGGAAAGCTTCTTGCAGTATTTCCTTGTAGGAGTTCGCCGTCATTTTCAATGTGGGAAAGTCCATAACAATTGTTCAAAAGCAGAAAATCGCACCCCACGCCATTACACTGCCTTCTAAGCTATGGTGGCCTGGGTTCCTCCCTTATAACATGAAAGTAGTAATTATATTCGTCCGGGCCATCATAGTTGAATTTTTTTCGTCAGAAAATACCACTTTTGTCCACTCTTCCTTCCACGTCATATTCTTCCTGCAAAACTGTATTATATTGTGTGTTCGTATTGGATTTAACGGTGGATTTTTCTTCAATTTTAGGCGCTTAAAATGTTGTGACCCACGAATAACACGTCGAATAGTGTTAAAACTCGCTGTAATACCGCTCTTAGCCTTAATTTTAGCAGCAGAGCTGCTTGAATCTGAAGCCAGTCTAATTATGTTTCTTTGGTCTGCTTCTGTTGTGGCTCTTGATTGCCTACCTGTCATATTTTTCCATAGTTTTCTTTATTTCTATAGTTCGACCAAACAATTTTCACACTTCTACTTATTTTGTTGGCAATTGTGCGTAGGTGAAGCTTGTTTTCCGCGTGTACTTATACTTTGGTTTTTTTCTGCAGGGTTTAATGGTGTTCCGCGAGTTAAGCTGTCGTAATTGTGATGAAGAAAAAAATATATTTTTATTTTATTTTTGTATACAAAATTCTTTATTAATATATTTTCTTAACAATTAGACAGGGTTTATCTTAGCACTATTTATATTTGATGTGATTCTAGTTCTGAGGATGTTTCACTCGATCTCACTTATACCGTAATAAGGACGATGTTGTTTTGTCCTCAGCCTATATTTATATCCGCTGTGTTCAACCCTAATGATGAAGCCATGAATAGTGTTTGGGAATTTCCAACGATAATTACTGCATTGTTTACATCTGGTCGACGTAATTAGTTGAATAAGTAGAAAATATTATATGTTTTATGTTTTGTACAAACTGTACTTTTAGGGTATTAACTCGTGGCCTATCTTTTATCAAACAATTATTTTTATGACACGAGTACGATAACTTACCTCCTCGACAGGGTTCACCTTGCCGCGGTGAGGAGGCTTACGTTTGGATCTTCAGCTGACCAGTTGTAGATTTGCTTTCTTAAATCCTCAGCTGGTCGGCTGTAGATTTTTGACAAACTAAGAAACCCAAACCAATGACAAACCATGACAGACACAACAAAAACAGGAACAAATTTAGCGGGGATATACGCTACAGTGTCGGCAGAAGTCACGGCTTCCGACGAGGGCTAACTCGCCAGTGACAAACAACAAACACACTTTAGACAAAAAAGACAAACCAGTAATAATGACTGACGAGGAAGAGGACCTACTCCTCAACCCTTTTGCCAACCTCGGAGTCAAGAGACTTGGTGAAAGGAGTTGGGATGAACTGACAGAAACTGACAGACACAGAACGCACACGACTGCACAACGCTCGTACGTTTCTGCAGAACAAGCTCCCAATGGAGAATGGGCCATCATAAACGACAAGGACCAACTAATACAAACCTCCGGAATATTGGACTCACCTGCCAGACGTTGCGTGGAGAATTCCTCTACTCCGGGTCTGGTGGGTGATAAGATACCCCCGGGAGAGGTAGGTGTGGAGATGAATGCACATGGGAAACATCCAGGGCCATAGCCCCACATGCAACCTTGGTGCGTCTACCTCTTCACAACCTAGACGACATGACGAACGGAAGGACCCTGTAAAGAAACGCACCACTAAGCTTCCTGTCACACCGTACAGACGTTGCATGGAGCCTTTTGCTCCTACGGGCCTGTGCGGTGAGAGGGCGGCCACTGGTGAGGTTTAGAGTAGTGGGAAGCACACGGGAAACATCCTGGGCCCTAAATGCAACCTAAATGCTTCCTGGCTCCTCTCGACCAGCTTACTGCATGGGGAACTCAACAATTGAAAGCGACCCAACTAACAAGACTGTCGTGGAGAATCCTACCGCGCAACGCAACGCAAAGCCAGCAATGCAACGCAAGGTAAAGAGGCTCCTCGGCGACAAACAGATACAACGCTGACAGTTACGGAACGCTACGCGGATTGTCCGGGTTGTAGCAAATAAAAACCTTGAAACCCTAACGGCTAAGGAACGGCTAGCTCTGGACAGATCCAGACAAAGATTACTGACAATACCAAAAACAACTGACGAACGCGACAATCCGAGTCCTAGGAGTACCGCATTAGGAGTGTCTAAAAAGAGCTCCGTGCCCCTCACTGACCCACCAGCTAATACAGGTACGTCCAAGCGAGCGAGGAAAGACATGCACTCACCAACGAACGTATCACCGACGAATAGGAAGAAAAAAAACAAACTTTCTGGGGTGCCTGTAGTAGGTAGACAAGTCGCCGTAGTAGACTACGGTAATCCTACACGGAAACTAACGGAAGACCAATGGCAATTAATCGAACTTCGGATCCTTGAGGAGGTAAATTAGGCTATCGTCAAGAGGCGGCCACCACCACTCTTCGGTACTCTCGGCACCTACCAAGGATTCAAAATGCTGACATGTGAGGATAAACATACCTTCACATGGCTTCAAAAATTTGTCAGTAAAGCTGAATCTCCCTGGCCAAACGCTGACCTTTGCCTCATGGGGAGGAAGTTAATCGGTGAACTGTCAAGACCTAGAGCAAAGCTAATTATGAAGGGACCGCTCATCCCGAGGGATCGAATTGAAAGATACCTCAGGTCACTCAATACTGAACAGCTTAGTCAAAACTGGGAGTTAGTCAATATGGGTCAGAAAACTAAAGATGGCACTGAAGTGGTTGTGATCTTAAATCACAAATCAATACCGCTGCTCAGAAAAATTGATTTAAAGGTACGCGTCGGTACAAACCGATGCAGACTGCGGCTGATAGACAACAAGAAGAAGGTAAATAGGGGGAGAAAGTTTTATAACAATATGAAAATAATACAAATTAATCTCCAACACAGTAAGGCCGCCACTGCCAACCTAGTCTACCTCATGGAGGATAGACAAATAGACATTGCCCTTATTCAAGAACCCTGGATTGTTGTTTTGTTAAGACCAAACGATGGTCAAATTTAGTTATAGCATCATGCTATATGCCGGGTGATGGAATTGAAGGACCACCGGCTGAGATGACAAAGCAACTCATTGCACGTGCTGCACTGGAGAAATGGGACGCTGTTGTGGGCTGTGATGTCAACGAAAGGGGTGAGTTACTATTTGAATTTATTATTGAAAATAACATTTTGGTAGCGAACAGAGGGAATGAGCCCACTTTTGTCACCAAAACTCGTAAAGAGGTACTTGATGTAACTTTATTAAATAACTCAGATACCATATTCATAGATCAGTGGAGGGTTTTAAAAGAGGAATCATTCTCTTACCATAAACTCATAGAATTCTTAATACATGACACCCCAGATCCTCACAAACCTTTTAGAAATCTCAGACGAACAAACTGGTAAATTTTTAATAGGGAGGTAGAAACAGAATTACGAAAGCTAAATACTGATGCGTAACAAGAACCCGAGATTATAGAGAAAGCTACTGATAGCTTCACTGAAATTCTCGGTAAAGCATTCGAAAAAGGATGTCCATTAAAACCAGGGGGACAGGGTAAAAAGAAACCACCCTGGTGGACAACTGAACTTGGCAACATCAGGAAGGAAACAAGAAGACTTTTTTAATGTTGCCAAGCGCATAAGAGCAGATAGTGACTGGGAAACTTACAAATCTAGTCAAAAGAAATTCAAGATGGATTTTCAAAGAGCCAAACGGAGCTCATGGAGAAACTTCTGCAGTCAAATTGAGAGTACCAACGAATCAGCTAGACTCAGAAAAATACTTGCTAAGGGACCAATTGTTCTAGGATCTCTTAAGGAACCCAATGGACATCGGACGGAATCGTGTAGCGAAACATTGGAACTCCTGGTAAACGCTCACTTTCCTGGTTGCACCTCTAAAGGGAATAACAACCCACAAGTAAAACTCTGCATAGAGAACACAACACCAACGGAGCTGATTAAGGAAGAAAGGATAAAATGGGCTATAAACTCCTTTTCACCGTATAAATCACCAGGTTTGGATGGTGACTTCCCCATGATGCTACAAAAATGTGAAGACCATGTAATCCCACACTTAAAAAACAAATTCCTAAGTAGCCTTAAATTAGGATATGTGCCGAAGGCGTGGCGAGAGGTCAAAGTGGTATTCATTCCGAAAGCTGGAAAGCCAAGCCATACGACCGCTAAAGATTTCAGACCCATTAGTTTCACGTCTTTTCTCTTAAAGACATTAGAAAGATTGATTGATATATATATACGCAACGCACTGAGCCCGGAAGTCATATCTCCAGCCCAGCATGCTTATACAAAAGGTAAAAGTGTTAAGACAGCACTACACAGTGGTGACAGCACAATTGAGAAAACGCTCAAGGACAAATAATACACCCTTGCTGCCTTTCTAGACATTGAAGGAGCCTTCAACAATGTTCGGAACGAGGCGTGGAAGGAGCGCTCGTGAATCTTAATGTGAATAACGCTATCATCAGATGGATAATGTTCATGTTGAAAAACAGAGAGATCAACTCAGAGCTAGGAGGAGTAGAAATCAAAGTATCTACTTCTAGAGGAACCCCACATGGTGGGGTGCTTTCTCCCCTTCTCTGGACATTCGTGATGAACACAGTTCTTGTGAGACTAAGATACAGTGGAGTCAAAGTAATTGCATATGCAGATGATCTAGCATTACTAGCGACAGGCAAATTTCCCTCCACAATTAGTGAACAAATAGAAAATGCCTTATCAATAGTGAATACATGGACTAGGAATTGTGGACTTGCGGTTAATCCGCAAAAAACCGAACTAGTCCTTTTTACGAACAAACGGAAAATACCGACTTTCAAGATTCCTTTCATTGAAGGGACCCAACTCAAAATCTCCGATCACGCAAAATACCTTGGTGTAATCTTGGATAAGAAATTGAATTGGAGTCGCAACGTTAAAGAAAGAACTAACAAAGCCATATTTGCATTCTACTCCTGCAACAGGATATTTGGTAAAACCTGGGGAGCTAGCCCAAAAATTATCAAGTGGCTGTACACGGCGATAGTTAGACCTGTACTGACATACGGTAACGTAGTCTGGTGGAATGCGCTCGACAAAGTTACCAACCTTAAACTGATGACCAAGGTACAAGGAATGGCATGTATTGGAATCACTGGGGCTATGAGGTCCACCCCCACAGCGGGCTTGGAAGCTATACTCAACTTAACACCCCTTGATTTATTTGTACAAGAATCGGCAGCCAAGAGCGCACTTCGGCTTAGCCAAACTGGTAGCTGGAAGCGCAGCGCCATAGGACACTCGCAGATTCTGCAGAAATACACGGGAAGTATGCTATGCACTGACTACATTACACCCCGTTTAGACTTTCATAAGCCATTCACGATCGCCTTTCCTAGTAGAGAGGATTGGCAAACCAACGATGGATACTGGTGTTGGTGCAGGCTTCTTTTCGGAAACTCTTGGACTAGCCAGCTCATTCAGACTTCCTAATTACAGCAGTGTCTTCCAAGCTGAGGTCCTGGCAGTGACGGAAGCTGCTAGACAGGTCTCAATGATGGCTATACCACAAGCGGATATCACCTTTTTCATTGACAGCCAAGCGGCAATAAAAGCAATTTCTGCCATTGAAATAAAATCGAAGCTTGTGACATGCTGTCGCGAAGAGCTATGGGTTCTTGGTACACAGCACAACATATGACTCTGCTGGGTTCCTGGCCACAGTGGTGTCCCAGGTAATGAAAGTGCTGACGAACTGGCAAGAATGGGATCAGCACTTGATTTTAATCAAGCAGATTCAACTGTTAAAATCCCGCCTTGTAATCTTAAGAGCGTAATCGAGAGTAAAGTTCTAGCTATAACCAACAAGAGATGGAACTCACTCGATACATGTGTTATAACTAGAAAATTATCGCCTAGTTTCGATAAACAAAAGACCGACAAGATCATCCACCTCGGAAGAAAGTCTCTATCTATTCTCGTGAGCGTTACCACTGGGCACAACCAACTGGGTTACCGAAAGAAAAAGATGAGTCTCAGTATGGACGACTTATGTAGAGGATGTTGTGACGAAGAGATACATGAGGATACTCCACACTACCATTGTCACTGCCCTGCACTATGTCATCTAAGAAATAGGCTCCTCGGGAGACATTTCTTCAATGACTTAGAGCAACTTTCTGACATTACAAGCAATAACATGTTAAAATTTATTAACGCAACAAAATGGCTTGACAATTCTTAAATACAGCTAAACAAATTAGTCACATACACCAACCCACTGATCTTTCAAACTCAACCGCCAGACGTTGCATGGAGCCATTGCTCCTACGGGCCTGGTGGTGGGGATGATTTAAACAGTGGAGGTAAGGAGAAGGGACCACGCCCTTGAAAAGACGATGGTGCGTTGACCTCTCTTCAACCTGATGATTGTGCTTACGGACACTTCTTCAGTAACCTGAAGACTAATCTGACTGAACGGGGCAGACGCATGCACCAACCACTGATCTAGCAAGCTCACCCAGCGGACGTTGCATGGAGCCACTGCTCCTACGGGCCCGGTGGAGAGATGATCTTTCCGGTGGGGGTAAATGAGGGGATCACAACCTTTTATACCTTGTTTTAAAGCCAATACTTTGTACTATAAGCCAGTTTTTAAATCAAGTCAAATCTATGCATATTTTCAAAAAAAAACAGGCTTTAACTCAAACTTTGGGAAAAAAAATCATTAAAAAAATGTTTAAAGTGTAAGTTTTCAAAACAGTAAAATTATTTATAATATAACCCGTAGGAGCAGTGGCTCCATGCAACGTCTGGCGCTGGGTTCGATATATCAGTGGTTGGTGCCAGCGACTGCCCAGTTAGGTCAGATAAGGTGAGTCCGTCGACACAATCACCGGGCCAAGGAGAGGCCAGCTCACCATAGTGTTTTTAGAGCGTGAACCTCTCCCTTACCCCCAACAGGTAAATCATTCCTCCGCCAGGCCCGTAGGAGCAGTGGTTCCATGCAACTTCTGGCGGGTAAGTTTGATAAATCAGTGGTTGGTGTATGTGGTAGCTTTGTTAAGTTGGTCCCATTAAGGTGTTGGAGAAATGCTTGTTTGCGCATAATCACCGGGTTGTGGAGAGGTTAACGCACCGTTGTCTTTTAAGGGCGTAATCTCTACCTCTACCCCCTCTGAATAGATCATCCACTCACCAGGCCCGTAGGAGCAGTGGCTCCATTCAACGTCTGGTGAGTGAGTTTGATAGATTAGTGGTTGGTGTCTGCGTCTACCCCGTTCTGTCATGTAAACAAACGTCGTCGGCACAATCACCGGGCTTAGGAGAGACCAACGTATCACTGTCCTTTAAGGGCGTGATCCCCCCTACCCCCACTGGTTAAATCATCCCCCCACCAGACCCGTAGGAGCAGTGGCTCCGTGCAACGTCTGGTGGATGAGTTTGAAAGATCAGTGGTTGGTGTATGTGTCTGCCTAGTTAACTCGGTGAAGCTATCCAGGTATTAAAGAATTGTCTGACGGCGTATTAACACCGGGTTGAGGCGAATTAAACGCACCATTGTCTTCTTAGGGCGTGATCCCCTCATTTACCCCCTGCGGAAAGATCATCTCTCCACCGGGCCCGTAGGAGCAGTGGCTCAATGCAACGTCCGCTGGGTGAGCTTGATAGATCAGTGGTTGTTGCATGCGTCTGCATCGTTCAGTCAGATTAGTCTTCAGGTTACTGAAGAAGTGTCCGTAAGCACAATCATCAGGTTGAAGAGAGGTCAACGCACCATCGTCTTTTCAAGGGCGTGGTCCCTTCTCTTTACCTCCACTGTTTAAATCATCCCCACCACCAGGCCCGTAGGAGCAATGGCTCCATGCAACGTCTGGCGGTTGAGTTTGATAGATCAGTGGGTTGGTGTATGTGACTAATTTGTTTAGCTGTATTTAAGAATTGTCAAGCCATTTTGTTGCGTTAATAAATTTTAACATGTTATTGCTTGTAATGTCAGATAGTTCCTCTAAGTCATTGAAGAAATGTCTCCCGAGGAGCCTATTTCTTAGATGACATAGTGCAGTATCATCATTATCTCTTCGTCACCACATCCTCTACATAAGTCGTCCATATTTAGACTCATCTTTTCTTTTGGTAACCCAGTTGGTTGTGCCCAGTGGTAACGCTCACGAGAATAGATAGAGACTTTTTTCCGAGGTGGATGATCTTGTCGGTCTTTTGTTTATCGAAACTAGGCGATAATTTTCTAGTTATAACACAGGTATCGAGTGAATTCCATCTCCTGTTGGTTATAGCTAGAACTTTACTCTCGATTACGCTCTTAAGATTACAAGGCGGGATTTTAACAGTTGAATCTGCTTGATTAAAATCAAGTGCTGATCCCATTCTTACCAGTTCGTTAGCACTTTCATTACCTGGGACACCACTGTGGCCAGGAACCCAGCAGAGTCATATGTTGTGCTGTGTACCAAGAACCCATAGCTCTTCGCGACAGCATGTCACAAGCTTCGATTTTATTTCAATGGCAGAAATTGCTTTTATTGCCGCTTGGCTGTCAATGAAAAAGGTGATATCCGCTTGTGGTATAGCCATCATTGAGACCTGTCTAGCAGCTTCCGTCACTGCCAGGACCTTAGCTTGGAAGACACTGCTGTAATTAGGAAGTCTGAATGAGCTGGCTAGTCCAAGAGTTTCCGAAAAGAAGCCTGCACCAACACCAGTGTCCATCTTTGGTTTGCCAATCCTCTCTACTAGAAAAGGCGATCGTGAATGGCTTGTGAAAGTCTAAACGGGGTGTAATGTAGTCAGTGCATAGCATACTTCCCGTGTATTTTTGCAGAATCTGCGAGTGTCCTATGGCGCTGCGCTTCCAGCTACCAGTTTGGCTAAGCCGAAGTGCGCTCTTGGCTGCCGATTCTTGTACAAATAAATCAAGGGGTGTTAAGTTGAGTATGGCTTCCAAGCCCGCTGTGGGGGTGGACCTCATAGCCCCAGTGATTCCAATACATGCCATTCTTTGTACCTTGGTCATCAGTTTAAGGTTGGTAACTTTGTCGAGCGCATTCCACCAGACTACGTTACCGTATGTCAGTACAGGTCTAACTATCGCCGTGTACAGCCACTTGATAATTTTTGGGCTAGCTCCCCAGGTTTTACCAAATATCCTGTTGCAGGAGTAGAATGCAAACATGGCCTTGTTAGTTCTTTCTTTAACGTTGCGACTCCAATTCAATTTCTTATCCAAGATTACACCAAGGTATTTTGCGTGATCGGAGATTTTGAGTTGGGTCCCTTCAATGAAAGGAATCTTGAAAGTCGGTATTTTCCGTTTGTTCGTAAAAAGGACTAGTTCGGTTTTTTGCAGATTAACCGCAAGTCCACAATTCCTAGTCCATGTATTCACTATTGATAGGGCATTTTCTATTTGTTCACTAATTGTGGAGGGAAATTTGCCTGTCGCTAGTAATGCTAGATCATCTGCATATGCAATTACTTTGACTCCACTGTATCTTAGTCTCACAAGAACTGTGTTCATCACGAGTGTCCAGAGAAGGGGAGAAAGCACCCCACCTTGTGGGATTCCTCTAGAAGTAGATACTTTAATTTGCACTCCTCCTAGCTCTGAGTTGATCTCTCTGTTTTTCAACATGAACATTATCCATCTGATGATAGCGTTATTCACATTAAGATTCACGAGCGCTCCTTCCACGCCTCGTTCCGAACATTGTTGAAGGCTCCTTCAATGTCTAGAAAGGCAGCAAGGGTGTATTCTTTGACCTTGAGCGTTTTCTCAATTGTGCTGTCGACACTGTGTAGTGATGTCTCAACACTTTTACCTTTTACCTTTAGCCGTCGTTTGGCTTGGCTTTCCAGCTTTCGGAATGAATACCACTTTCACCTCTCGCCGCGCCTTCGGCACATATCCTAATTTAAGGCTACTTAGGAATTTGTTTTTTAAGTGTGGGATAATATGGTCTTCACATTTTTGTAGCATCATGGGGAAGTCACCATTCAAACCTGGTGATTTATACGGTGAAAAGGAGTTAATAGCCCATTTTATCCTTTCTTCCGTAATCAGCTCCGTTGGTGTTGTGTTCTCTATGCAGAGTTCTACTTGTGGGTTATTATTCCCTTAAAAAAAAACACTATGGTGAGCTGGCCTCTCCTTTGCCCGGTGATTGTGTCGACGGACTCACCTTATCTGACCTAACTTGGCAGTCGCTGGCACCAACCACTGATTTATCGAACCCAGCGCCAGACGTTGCATGGAGCCACTGCTCCTACAGGTCTGGTGTGAGGTTGATAAATCCAGTGAGGGAAAGGGACACGCCTTTAAGAGACAATGGTGCATCAACCTATCCTCAACCCGGTATATACGCAGCGACTGACACTCCTTCAATCAATTTGTAAACGACTTTTCCAAGCTTCAGCTTGTAAGAACTGTATTGACGCCCTCTACGGGCTATGTCATTTGATTTATCATAGGTTTCTTTTAGGGGGATTAATCCACAGGGTATCACAATGGATCTACACTGATCTAAGTGTGACGGTAACAAGATCAACTGTCAGCCCACTTACCTAACCTAACGATAACTTAGGCGCCAAGAAATAAAATCGTTTTTTTTGTAGAACAGCCCAATATAAAAGGTACTAAAAATGACAAACAAAAATATTAAAAAAATTAATTAAGTTTAGTTTGTTTTAAAGCCAATACTTTGTACTATTAGTCAGTTTTTAAATCAAGTCAAATCTATGCATATTTTCAAAAAAACAGGCTTTAAACTCAAACTTTGGGAAAAAAAATCATTAAAAAAATGTTTAAAGTGTAAGTTTTCAAAACAGTAAAATTATATATAATTTTTTTTTCTGGAATTCGTTGCTCTTAATAATTCTTCATTAAAAAATGAAAACTAGATGATTTTATATCTTCTAGTTTTTGAGAAAATTGAAAATAACCAAACCTAATTTTTTATAATTCTTTTAGTTTCAGTAAATTTACTTAGTCTTACTTTTTTAGGCAGCGCTTTATTAATTTTTCCAATTTTTTGTATTTTCGTTGTCCTAGTGCATAAATAGTATGATAAGGAAGGGGGACATGCTGCCCCCCTGCAACCTTCCTGCTTGGCCCAGTATAGGATTTGGGGTGGGTGCAAGTTTGGGTATATGCACAGTTTCTTATGGATTAAAAATTTTCCATACAAAAAACTCCAATCAATCATATTCCACGTCCAATTTGAATAACTAGCAAAGTTTCAAAATATTAAAACTTAAAATGTACAGAACACAATTAAAATCTTGTGTGAGACCATTCAAGTGTTACGGACTGAACATAACAGATCATAGAAAAAAAAACCGCACAAGCTTACAATTTGTCCCGTTATTTTATTTTTGCATGCACATCATGTGTAACAAGAGTTAATATAAACAAAGGTTATTCTTTAATGTGCCTTTGTGAGAATAAAGTGTTTTTTTTAACAATGGCGGCTAAACATCCACTGCTTTATCCTAAACTTATTTTTTCCATTTTCGACCAAAGAAAAAACATAACATTACTTACTGTACTATACCTATTATAAAAAGAACTATTTTTTCATAATCCACAAAGAAAAATAATTAAAAAGTAAAAGTCAAATAAAAAGTAGGTTTTGTAATTTTTAATTTTCTCACAAACTAGAAGATATTAGATATTAGAGCAACGAATTTCAGAAAAAAAAAAAAATTATATATAATTTTACTGTTTTGAAAAATTGCACTTAAAACTTTTTTTTTGCCCAAATTTCGAGTTTAAAACCCGTTTTTGTTTTTCGAAACTGTGCATAGATTTCACTTAATTTAAAAAACACAGCTAATAGTAAAAAGTGTTGTCTTTAGAACAAGGTATAAAACTTAACTGTAAGTATTACCGTTATTTTTTAATATTTTTTTTTTCATTTTTAGTACCTTTTTATAAAATTGCCCCTCCCGCCCAAACGGGGGGAGATAGACCCCCCCCCTCTCCATATTAAAAAATGCTTTTATTACACTGTTATATACAAAACAGTTATCAATTCTTGGCGCCTAAGTTATCGAACCCTCCCCATTATTATTAATCTAAACTTCTATTATTGTAATTATATTTTTTTAAAACGCACACTGTTTTTATTCAAGTGGCACAAAAAAAACAGTGTTGTATTTTATGAAGTAATTAGGAAAGTGGTAAAAAAATAACCTGTTGGTACTTTCCTGAATTATTCTGTCCCGGAGTTTTATTCGCAATAGATTTCTCTATTAGGAACTGAAACCAAAAAATGGATTTATGAATTTACCAAGGCACCACACGCTCTGATAGTAAAAAAAAAGTTTGTTTCTATTCAAGTGGATCGGAGTGTATATATTATAAAATTTATTTGTTATCAGCTTAAAGTTAATGGGGCATATTCATAGTCGCAGATAGACTCAGGTTTAACTAAACTACAGTTTAAGACAATTTTGGCTCAATGAATACAGACCGATTTTAATTACAAATTGTTGGTTTTATATTTTTATAAGATAACTAACTTGGTAAACTACACAAATAGCTTCAAATATTTTGAAATGATAACCTTAAAAAAATAGAACCAACGTCCAAAAATTCAACCAAAGCTATGTTTTAGTTAGATCCAGGTCTAAAATGGCTATGAATATGCCCCGATATGTATAGGAAGCCACAGGGGGCAGTTTAACTTACCCATGTAAACTTTTAATAATATAGAAAAACGACCCTTTCTGTGGCATTTTTACTTTTCTACTTCCTCTTTTCTTATTAACACTCGTCGAGGTAAGAACAATTATCACGTATTGTTAGGAATAATTTTATACTCTAATAAATACTGAATTTTTGACTAAAATAACGTGTGTTACTATTTAACTTTATTTTTCTTTTTCAGACTACCGGGATCAATACCGCATCCTAACATATGGTCCTAATCGAGCCAAATTATTAAAAGTCTACGATTTGATAAAAGCACCGATCACTCCTTTGGCACCTGAAAAGGAAAAAACGTGGAATTTCATTCCAAATTACCACCAGCTCTGCTCCGCAAGACTTAGTGATGGGTACCTCATACATGAGCCAATACAAATGTCGCACACACCACTTTGAAATGTCCCATCACCTCGAAGCAAACAAATGTATAACCTCACATCTCACCAAAAACAACAAAAAATATTTGTCTTTACTCTTTCGTCTCCAGAAAAAAAAACTATTCTTACTTCTCAAGCTCGATTCACAATGCGACGTGAAAACGTGACGAGAGCGTGACGTGAATCGCTGTCATTTTTTTCTAGTTATAAAATCGTTCCCCAATTCACAATGCGACGAGTTTCTTGGCGACGAGTTTTTTGACAGCGTTAAATTAATTATTATTTTTGTTCTTGATGTGCTGTGTGCGTTCAAAATAATGAAAAAAAAAAATCAAACTGAAATTACTTTAATTATTTAAATATTATAATTGTGTTTGTCCATTGGGCTGGTGAAATGATTTTCGGCTAAAAGTGCAAAGAAATTAAAACTATACAACATTATAATATTTTTAGCACGAATAGATCTATAAATATAATTTCATTGTCAACAGAATTTATATTTATATTATTTTATGAATTTGACCAATTTTTTTGTGTTACTTTTCCACTGTGATTGTTTAGGCTCTTTTGGTCTATTTGTAGAAAATGCGAATAAAAACAAGCTTATTCCATTATTTTCCCAACGTTTCGTGAGTATTCCTCACTTGTTCAGGGGTTATATTTATTCAATTTGACTGTTACAAAAAAATTTTACTGTTAAAAATCGTTCGTACGATGAACACAAAAGAAGACACCGACTACATTAAACAAATACCCCGTTTACATGAAGTATTCGATCGAGCTTCAAGCTCGCTTGGCCCCTTTGTATACCTGCGTTGACTTGAAATGAGCTTCAACCGACTCGATTCCACGTCAGAAGCGGAGTCGAGTCGAAATTGTTGGTAAAACACCTGGGTCGAAGAGTCGGTCTTGAGGACTTGTTTTTATTCGCATTTTCTACAAATAGACCAAAAGAGCCTAAGCAATCACAGTGGAAAAATGTATATATATTTTCATAAATTTCAACTTATCTGTTGTTTTATTTATTTTTTTCTACAATTTCATAAAATTCACCATCAGTCAAATATAAAAAAAAAACAAAAAAAACGTCGACGAGAGCGTTTTTTTTTTTCAATTTTCCCAACTCCATCGTGACGTGACGACGAGAAATGTTTCATTGTGCATACTCTGGCGTTTCCTCGTATAATTACATGTTTTGAAATCGCTTTGACAACTACGACGAATTCTCGTCACGCTTGTCTTTAGCTTTATGCTCGATTCACAATGCAACGTGAAAACCTGACGAGAGCGTGACGTGAATCGCTGTCATTTTTTTCTAGTTATAAAATCGTTCCCCAATTCACAATGCGACCAGTTTCTTGACGACGAGTTTTTTGACAGCGTTAAAATATTTATTACTTTTGTTCTTGCTGTGCAGTGTGCGTTCAAAATAATGAAAAAAATCAAACTGAAATTACTTTAATTATTTAAATATTATAATTGTGTTTGTCCATTGGGCTGGTGAAATGATTTTCGGCTAAAAATGCAAAGAAATTAAAACAATACAACATTATAATATTGTCAACACAAATAGATCTATAAATATAATTTCACTGTCAACAAAATTTATTTTTGCTAATTTGCACTTATCTGTTGTTTTTACAAAATTCACCATCAGCCAAATATAAAAAAAAAAACATAAAAAACGTCGACGAGAGCGTTTTTTTTTTTTTCAATTTTCCCAACTCCGGCGTGACGTTACGACGAGAAACGTTTCATTGTGCATACCCTGGCGTTTCCTCGTATACTTATATGATTTGAAATCGTCTTGACAACTACGACGCGTTCTCGTCACGCTCATGTCGCGTTTTCACGTCGCATTGTGAATCGAGCAAACTGAAAATATGCAGATTATCATCCAGAGGGTTGAAAATTGAAGGAGGTTTGTTATTGTCCCTTTGAGAGAATTTTTTTTACAACTGCAACTAATTTTTTTTTTTTTTTTTATTAAAGATATGAGAAAAAATCATTTGTTCTGGTGCGTGGTTAGTGTTTACTCTAGTTTTTAGTATATTAAATTTAAATAGTTTACACTACTACCAAAAATATGTACTGATATGTTTTATTCAAATTTCATGATCATTAGAATTGAAGAGACCTCATTGAAAAATTGAAATTTTCTTGTTGAATATGTCCCTTAAAACAGGTTTGTCCTATGGGACATTTGAAGTGGGACAAAGTACCACCTCATTTCAAAAAATGAGTACCTCATATAAACTCATTAGAAATTCATGTCCTACCCATCACATGGTGTCCGCTAAACTGGAAAGTCAGGGAAAGTCAGGGAACAAAATTTGGTCAGGGAATGTCACGGAAAGTCAGAGAATTCGGGAAGCGGTCAGGCAATTTTTTCTCATGAGAAACTTTTTTCTGATCAAAAATTTCGTTCTGATTACATCTATGTTTAAAATTATTCATTTCGTATCTTTTGCCATACCTGTGAATGTGTCAAAAAAATGAGTGAAACACACCTAACTTTACTTCATTGTATTGTCTTATTTCGTACAGTAATGGTCGCGATCGGAAACCTATGTAGAGCTATCCAGAAAGGTACGTGTTGTTGGAATCCCGTGTAAAAACAGATAATGACAAAACAGCTTTTGCTGTTGGATAGCTATCCATGTTATCTGAATTGTATCCCAAGCGAAGTCAAAAATAACCAATCCGTTCGAAAACCTATGGATATAAAACTATCTTAAGATCGATTCACAATGCGACGAAAAAACGCAACGTGACGAGAGCTCGTCGTAGTTGGCAAACCGATTTCAAACCATGTAAGTATACGAGGGAACGCCAGGGTATGCACAATGCAACGTTTCTGGTCGTCACGTCACGCCAAAGTTGGGAAAATTGAAAAAAAAGACGCTCTCGTCGACGTTTTTTATATTTGACTGATGGTGAATTTTGTGAAATTGTAGAAAAGAATAAAGAAAATAAGAGATAAGCGGAAATTAACAAAAAAAAATAAATTTTGTTGACAATGAAATTATATTTATAGATCTATTTATGTTGACAATATTATAATATTGTATTGTTTTAATTTATAAGGATTTTTAGCTGAAAATCGTTTCCCCAGCCAGCTATGGACAAACACAGTTATAATATTTATGCCGTTTTCGATTGGTCATCCGGAGCTACTCCTTTTTCACTGTTTCTGTTCCATTCCTATCGAATATGGAAAATCTGGAGTAGAAGGAGTAACTCCGAACCGTTCACTCGAAACCGACATTAAATAATAAAAGTAATTTCATTTTGATTTTTTTCATTATTTTGAACGCACACTGCACAGCAAGAACAGAAACAGTAAATAATTTAACGCTGTCAAAAAATTCGTCGTCAACAAGCTCGTCGCATTGTACATTGGGCAACCATTTTATGATTAGAAAAAAATGACAGCGAATCACGTCACGCTCTCGTCGCGTTTACTCCTTGCATTGTGAATCGACCTTTAAATAGGCTATCGCATAGGTTTCCGATCGCGGCCAATAAAAGAAACAATAAAAACTGTTAAATTTGACTCGGATTCAACTAACGACGGGTCCAAGTTTATATATTTTAAGTACGATTATTTCTTCATACTGTTTCTGCATACCTGAATTAATACATTTTGATTTATTTAAAAAAAAAATAAACTATTAAATTTTAATATCGCAAGGATGTATGATTTAAAAGGTGACGTGAAATAAGGCCCAACGAAATAAAACCAAATATCAAAAATTTGGCCTTATTTCGTTTTTAGTTTTGGCTTTATTTGGCTTTATTTCGTTTTAATTTTTTTCCGTTTCAAAAAACTGCAAAACAAATCACCGTTGTTCTTTTAATTCGGTTTAGTGCATTAACGCCAACGGAACTACCCCCCGCGGGTGTAATTTCCCAAAAAAGAAACCGCGGGGGTTAAAGACTTTTACCCAAATCACTGTTTAGTACAAAAACTTTGAAAGCAGACCGACTGAAAGCATAGGAGCTTGCTAGCCGACTGAGCGTACCGTTAGCGGAGTGACGGAGTCACGTGAGCGGAAGAGAGGACCCAAAAAGGGAGTTAACCCTTGAACCCGCGAAGCGGGCCACCCAAAGTACCGTTTAGTTCAAAAACTTTGAAACTAAGGTGCCTGCCAGTTGGGGGATTAATTCCTTTTTTTTTTGGGAACTAGCACACGGCCATATGACACATGGCCAAATGTCATAGGTGCCTCCCAGATCGGGTTTAATTCCATTTGTATGGGAACTAGCACACGAGGGGGTTAGTTCCCAAAAAAAAGGAATTAATCCCCCAACTGGAAGGCACCTTAGTTTCAAAGTTTTTGAACTAAACAGTACTTCGGGTGGCCCGCTTCGCGGGTTCAAGGATTTTAACTCCCTTTCTGGGTCCTCTCTTCCGCTCACGTGACTCCGTCTCTCCGCTTAGGGTACGCTCAGTCGCCTGGAAAGCGCCTATGCTTTCAATCGGTCTACTTTCAAAGCTTCTGTTATCACTGAATTTTTTCGAAAAAACAAATTTGGTCTTATTTCCAAATGAAATTTGCCCTTATTTCATTTTGCAAATAGAAATAGAGCCAATTTGGCCATATTTCCATTTTCAAAGCGAAATAAGGCCAAATTTGAGATATGGTTTTATTTCGTTGGGATTTATTTCACGTCACCATTTAAAAAGGATTTTATTATGTTA
This sequence comes from Melangyna quadrimaculata, assembly GCA_949320155.1. Taxonomy (NCBI): domain Eukaryota; kingdom Metazoa; phylum Arthropoda; class Insecta; order Diptera; family Syrphidae; genus Melangyna; species Melangyna quadrimaculata. Next base: position 292,362,420 of record OX439483.1, read on the forward strand.
TGAATTTGACCAATTTTCTTGCGTCACTTTTCTACTGTGATTATTTAGGATATTTTGGTCTATTTGTAAATAATGCGAATAATAACAATATTATTCCATTATTTTTCCAACGTTTGGTGAGTATTCCTCACTTCTTCAGGGGTTATACCTATATTTTTTTAAATTTGATTGTTAAAAAACTACATAGGTACTCACTCTGCTTCTTTTATCCTACTATTCATTCCCGAAAACGGCACTGACACAAAATTGAACATAAAAGCAAATTAATAATAAATTAAGAACAATCTATCAAAAAATAATCAAATACAAAATTAACAATGACACTTATTTCACAGTTGAGCTTAGGTACTTTTATTAAATTTAATAAAAGTACCTGCTAGATTGTTCTTAATATATTATTTATTTTTTTTCCGGGAATGATGCAATAGTAGGATATAAGAAGCAGGTAGGTAGGTAGCTAGGTAGAAATGGCGGCCACGGGCAGTGTAGCCCATAGCCCAATTAGCGCTGAAGTGCGCCGTTTTGATACCATAACTCGTTTGAACCTGTGGATGGAATTGAAGAGAGAGAATATGGGCATATCCTCAGGATATCGTCGCTTTTAATTTGAGTTTAGAATAGGATTTTGTTGTAGCTTTTAGCACAATCATCAGAAAGTGTATCACTCACTCAACCAGATCAGCACCCGCACCATCAACAGTTAGCCCACTAGGCAGTTCGTTGGCTGGCACTTGAGCGTCCACTGATCTGATTGGATGATCATCCCGCCGCTGTGTACCACAAACCCCCATCAGAACCCTAGTCCACTATCTTGTAATTATAGGGAATCGACGGAAGGTATAATGCAGAAGTAGCCGAAATTTGTCCTAGAGTCATCTCGTCGCGTTGAGAAAAGAAATCAAGTCTTTGATCTTTATTTCAGAAAGTTCGTTAATGTCGTCAAAGAATGCTCTTCCGAGTGACTGCTTTCTAGCTTTGGCCAGAGCAGGGGATTTGCAGAGGAAATGAACTACTGTTTCCTTTTTCTGCTGGTCCTCACAGCTCCAACAGTGAGTATTGTGAGGTATGCCCAGCTTCGCTGCATGCTCTCCTATTAGCCAGTGTCCGCTACAGGTTGCAACTACCCTGGCTATGTCTTGCCTGGGTCTGCGTATTAGATCAATTTTTCGGTTCTTGTCATAGGTGGGCCAAATCTTCCTAGATATAATACAGTTTGATAAACTGCTCCACCTACGTTTCAGCCCCGCAAGCTCATCCCGGCATTGCTGGACCAGTTTGTAGGATGCTGTAGCTGAATTAATGGCTTTAACAGGCGCTCGACCGTCTGTAATAATAGCTGCATTACGGTTCTTGTTTGGATCTGCTTTAAGTAACTTGCAAGCTTCCCTGATTGCAAGCAATTCAGCTAGAAAGACGCTAGCAAGGTCAGGTAGCCGAAAGGACCTAGATACATTAAGAGACTCAGAGAAGATTCCTGCACCAACGCCACACTCCATCTTTGAGCCATCAGTAAAGATAGTTGTGTCGAAATCTTTCGTCACGACGTTATCATTCCAATCCTTCCTGGATGGAAATTTAACTTTGAAATCTTTACTGATACTCATTGTAAGGGTGCAGTAGTCAGTGGGAGTCGAAAACATTTCCATTGGAATCAAGTCTGTGATATTGCTGTGACCATAGGGCTTGGCAAACCAAGAGTTTGATTCTTTAAGTCTTAAAGCGCTGCAAGATACTAGATACTTCATATGTAAATCAAGTGGTAGAAGGTGCAGAAACACACTTAAGGCATCAGTCGGGCATGATCTTATAGCCCCTGTCGTGCCAATGCTAGCAGTTCTTTGAACCTTCCTAAGTCTATCTAGTCTAGAGTATGTAGTTTTTTTAACAATAAAATTGAAAAAAAAATATATAACCCCTGAAGAAGTGGAATACTCACGATACGTTGGGAAAATAATGGAATAATATTGTTTTTATTCGCATTTTTTACAAATAGACCAAAGAGCCTAAATAATCACAGTGTAAAAGGATTTTATTTAAATGGTCATTTATGATTATACTATGAACTACATTGCAAAACAATTTTTTTTTTAAATTCATACAGTTATTATTTTTCACTTTCAATACAATCGGTAATGTATACCTTCAGATAGATCTTTGAAAAATACAATTTGAGTTCTTTTTGCCTAAGGTTTAATTACTCCATTCAAATATGTACATTTTCTACCACTTTGTGCAATATTTATTTAATACGTACCTTCTCATGAAAAAATATTTTTTTTAAATTTTTTGGTCAGGGAAAATTTTGAAATTGGTCAGGGAAAGTCAGGGAAATTTATTTTGAAAAAATAGTGGACACCATGCATCACTACGCAAGACTGGTCCATACACGTGGAAACATCTAAACAACAAAAAAATATACTCATTTCATCTTTAAAAATCAAATTTATTTAAATTACATCAATTTTGGCAAAATTACAACATTTTGTCGATTTAAAAAGGCAAATCTACCAAGAAGAAAAAGCATACAACAGCGACCACACACAAGTTCAGCATCATTATCTCATAATTATCAGTTCTATCTACCATCAGGCTTGCCAGATTTGTATGACCCAGTATCGCGATTAGAAAAAAAAAATATCCCAAATCTGCAAATCGCTTAAAAATAAAATTTTATAGTAAAAAAGCTAAATTTGTCTAGGTATTCAATTTTTTAAAAATTAATTAAGTAGAAACAAACAATACCTTACAAAAAATAAATAGATAGTATTGCAGCAAGTAAATTGAATTTAAGACAATTTAGATATTTGTACATATTTTAGTTATAATTATTTATAGGTATATTTTAATTATTGCAAAAAGTTTCGATGTTTGAGCTAACATTTTCTTCATCCTCATTCGAGTATTGGTCGTATATATTTGAATTGAAGGCTTGAAGCATATTTGTGGTTGATTGGAGTTTTCCATCTGCATGTCTTTCTTAATCTTTTTTATCGACACGGCGCGTAAATGACATTGGCATATTTTACAAAATGCCCTGGGTACACTTTTTTAATTTTTCAACCATCCTTTTAATAACAAATACCTAATAATTACTTGGCAGAAAGATCAACACATGAAATTCAATTTAATTTACTTTAAAAAATATGAAGATCCTCCCTTTTTAGTATTTGGGTGTTTTTGTATTTTTTCTTAAGTCATATTTTGTTAACTTTTAATAGAATTTTAAGAAATTTTAAGAAACGAACTGCGAAATATAAAAACAATAACAGATAGGCACAGACAGAAGTTTTATATCATCTTTTGGCCTACTTTTTTGAAATTTTAATTCAAAGTGCTTGCATATGTCAAATGTCAGAAAAAGAAGAAACAAGAAAATGAGTACGTTCAGGGCTTTTTTTGAAGGTGAAATGGGTGTGCTCTAAATAACACAATTTTTTTTATTGTAAGGGAAAAAATACCACAAATATAGCGAAATATCGCGAAAAAAATTTAAGATATTTCAAAATGAAATTTTACACCGCGAACTTTAAGAAAATATCGCGCGTTTCGCGATATATCGCGCCATCTGGCAAGCCTGGCTTCCATCGTAATTAACAAATTTTACCTGCATATATTCAGCACATTTATTCCATCAACAAAAAGTTTTCTCACCTATTCTCATCATCGTCATCATCATCATCATCATCATCATCATCATCATAGAGATCTTTATTGCTGCTCAACTCTATAGATCATCAAAAAGTCTCTTCTAGCATCATTAACCTGATCGCAATCAGGGTTGTCGGATTGTGCGATTTATCGCCAAATGTGCGATTTGAAATTTCATTTGGCGACACGAAAATCGGTTTGGCGATGTACACCAAAAAAGGCGATATTTTTAGTTTTTGGCGATTTTAATTTTTTGAATCGAAATTCTAATTTCTCAAGTGTTCACTTTAACCTTACATCTTTTTCATCGCTATTTGCGCTGAACGCACAACAAAACTGAAATTTTATCCCTAAAATAAATGACGTATGTATGTCAAAACATAAACAACTTTGTTAGTTAACCAAATCAAAGAAAGATGGATTAGCACATTGCTAAATTTGCGACTGCGATATACGTTCGCTCAAAACTGATTTAGAACGGCCGGCATCCTGTATATTTATGAATGTTTATTTGGTTTTGTTTTCTTTATTTATTTTTTTTAAATATGATTTGTTTTGATATTAAAACAACAAATTGCGATTTTTTTTTTGATTTTTAAATTTGGTGATTTTTTGGGTTAAAAATGTTGAAATTTGGCGATTTTTTGGCGATTTAAATTTTAATTTTGGCGATTTCGCTCTTTAAAACCTGACAACCCTGATCGCAATAAGATCACATCAGCGCGATACTCATACTTACCACGATCTTTTCAAGGTCTAGTATAGTAATCGAAAACCAGTTTTGTATCCTCAGTTCGACAGCAGCAACAGGGACGTGTGCTTGATTTTGTTCTTGTGCAAGTTTATGAATGCGTTTAGAACATTAAATTATTTCTTTGAAAAATAGTTAACCTAATTTACATAAATAAAAGCAAAAGAAAAGTTATTCCATTTTGCTGGGTATAATCAAAGCTTCCTACGTATTTTTTGTGAAAATTATTAAATTGGGTAGTTAGCAATTTAAAACCTTATATAGTGAAAAATGTCTGAGATGGAGAATTTTATTTTTTGTGCCGATAATTTGGTAGAATATTCCCGGATATTAAAGAGATTAATTTAAACACTTTGTAAAGGTTGATGTGTACAATGTAAATGGTCTTCTTAGCTGTAATAGCCGCTTATATTGCCGAGCAATGCACGATTTGGAATGAGTATTGTACTAAGCTCTACAGCCGCAAATAATGATGAGTCGTGTTCTGAGTGTAAAACTAGCCTAAATTTATTGTTCAAAAATTTATCCTATTTATACTTAAAACTATTTTAAAGAATTCCAATTTATTTTTGTCATATTTCTTGGAATACTGTATCGATTGATTCTGCCTATGACCCACGAATATACTTCTCTACATGACGTAAGAATTAAATGTCCACTTGACAAAATAAACCTTCGTTGTATTTCCTCACAGGCATTCCAATTGCTTAGTAATAAACAAAATCAATATAAACAAATATTGTTATGTTGTATAATATGATCAGGTCAACGCACGATGGTATCGCTTGGTGACGGCTGACCACTCTCAACATAAACCTGTGTGCATTGAGTTTATAAATGTTTACATTTTGTTTTATTGTTTACTTTTAATTGTTACACAACACTCTCACCTCAAAAAAAATAATTTTATTATTTTAAAAATGAGAAAATTATTTTTTTAAATATGTGTCTTGTTACAAATGAGAATAATTGGGTGATAGAATGATTATGATGAATTCTTTACCAAACATATTTACAAATTTACTATTACATTTTTTTTTTTCATTTATTTCATGCTTTTATTAGATTGTTGTTATGAACTTCTTTATTTTCATTGACAATTCTTATGATTCTATTTGGGCCATTTTGTTCAATTATTTTATAAGGACCTTTGAATGGTTTATCTAACTTTTTTTTATTTCCACATTTTAAATATATCTACATTATCTCCTACTTTAAAATTTGATTCATTACATTAGATCGATTATTACATACTTCATTCTTATTTTGTTCTAAGTTATCTTCAGCTCTATTATGTGCGTATTGTAATTTTAATTTAAATTCATTTACATAATTATCAATGTTATAAATACTTTCTTTATTTTCAATGATTTCACAAGGTAAGGCACATAATTTCCCGTATACTAATTCAAATGGTGTGTAATTGGTAGTGCTGTGTTGTGTAGTATTGTATGTGTAGGTGTAGTAAGGTAGTAATACTTCACAGTTGTCTTTTCCGTCTGTTGTCATTAAAGTAGTCGTTTAGAACTCTATGATTTCTTTCTATTGATCCCAGGGTTTCATGGTGATATGGTGTTGAGGTGGCTTTTCTATTTTGAATAGCTTAAATATATTTACTAATAGTTCATTAGTGAATTCTGTACCTTTGTCTGTTTTCAATTTCCTAAAACAACCATACTTCAAAATGAATTTCTCTTCAATAGTTTTTGCTACTGAAATGGCATCTTTCGTGACTAATGAATTTCGCTTCAATGAATTTTGTTAATTCACATTGAATTATAAGTATATACCTATAACCATTTGAACCCGGACAAAGATTGGTTTCTAGAATGTGAAGACGCTTCTTGACAATGGAAAAGAAGGTCCTCAGAATGCCAGATTCCTGCAACTAGAGAAGGAATTCATGCGGTATAGGATGGACATCTTAGGGATAAGTGAAGTTAGATGCCTGGGTTCGGGGAAGTTCAAGTCACCAACCCGTAACACTGTACTATTCTATTCCGGAAAAACACCTGGAAGCGCTCGGGAATCTGGCGTTGGATTGCTGCTTTCCAAAACAGCTCTCAAAAGCCTAATTTCCTGGGAGCCTTTAGGTGACAGGATCCTGAAAGCCAGGTTCCGGACTAGAGTACGTCGCGTCACCATCATACAGTGTTACGCCCCAACTTTGCTCTCTTCTGACGAGGAGAAGGAGGCCTTTTATAACCGGCTGAGTGCTGCTTATGATAGCGTTCCACGAGGTGATATAGTTATGGTGATGGGAGACTTAAATGCCAAGGTTGGCAATGACAACACTGGGCTAAGGCATGTCATGGGAAAACATGGTGTTGGTAACCGAAACGACAATGGCGAACGATTTGTCGATTTCTGCAACGCCAACGGCCTTGTTATTGGAGGGACCATGTTCGAGCATAAGACGTGCCACAAAGTCAGTTGGGTGTCGACTGACAGACAAGCAACTTCCAACCAAATTGACCACTTCGCGATCAGCCGGCGTTTTAGAAGCAGTCTCCAGGACGTCCGTAACAGAAGAGGTGCTGACATGGGAATGGCCCGGGACCACCATCTGATGGTTGCTACCGTAAGATTGCGTACAGCTGCAGTTCGGAGATCTCAAGGAAACACTCGAATGCCCAAGTTTAATACAGATAGACTAAAGGATCCTGCAGTGCGCCAACAACTAGGGGACCACCTTTCACAAGGATTGAACGCAATCAGCAGCACGGAAACCACATCCATCGAAAATCATTGGTGTGCTGTGAAAAATGTGTTCATATCCGGTGCTGAAAGTATAGTCGGCTGGGCGCAAGGAAGAAATAGTGCTTGGCTTTCCGACGAAACTTGGGCAAGGATCGAAGAAAGGAAACACCTTAAAGCTCGCATCGCAGCTACCCCAGCAGCAGGGAGAAACGAGCTTGAGTCTACGTACCGCATGAAGATGAGGGAAGTTCACCGTAGTGTGCGACGTGATAAGCGTCACTACATCAACGCACTGGCTACAGAAGCAGAAGAAGCCGCTAGTAGGTGTGACAGTAGGACCGTCTACAGAATTACCAAAGAGCTCACTGGTGTCCAGAGCTCTAAACAACACCTGGTTAAAGACACAAACGGATCCCTGCTAATTTCGGATGAGGACCAGCTCATAAGGTGGAGGGAACACTTTTCTGCGGTTTTAAACCGCGTTTTCGCAAGTGAAGTGAACCCTATTCCCACTGAGCTACCCGAAGTAACAATTTCCCGAATACGCACCATACCCCCCAGTAAAGAAGAAATTATCACCGCCATCAAAGCACTGAAGAACAACAAAGCGGTTGGACTTGACGGTATTCCTGCAGAGCTCTTAGGAGCAGCCCCAACGACATCGAGCGAGCTACTGCACCCACTTATTAAGAGAGAGAAGCAGAAATCGTAGGGCTTAAGATCAACTCGGCAAAAACTAAAAGGATCAGCCTTGGAACTTCCTCATCAATCCAAGTAAATATTTCTGGACAACCGGTAGAGATGGTAGAGGATTTCCAATATCTTGGGAGTATTATCTCTACGGGTGGCGGAACTGAACTGGACGTAAACAGCCGAATCAGAAAAGCAAAGGCTGCGTTCGGAATGCTGTCCAAAATATGGAGAAACAACTCTTTTAGCTTAAAGACCAAGCTACGACTGTTCCGCTCCAATGTTGAATCCGTTCTGCTTTACGGCTGCAGCACTTGGAAAGTCACTGAAATTGTCACCAGAAAGCTGCAAACCTTCGTTAATAGATGTCTACGAAACATCTTGAGGATTTTCTGGCCCAACCGTATCTCCAATGCCGAACTTCATGCGAGAACGGGTCAGGAGCCCATAGACTCCATTATACGAAGAAGAAAGTGGCAGTGGATTGGCCATACGCTTCGAAAAGGCGATCGGTGCATTGCATCTCAAGCAATGCAGTGGAACCCGCTCACACAGGAGGGAAGACAAGTGGGCCGGCCTAGAAGTACATGGCGAAGAACGGTCGAACAGGAATCGGCACGACTGGGGAAAAGTTGGAGAGAGCTGAAATATATTTCAAGAAATCGTACACGATGGCGCGTAGGTGTAGTGGAGGCCCTATGTCCCGTAAGGGAAACATCACGGACGTAATAGGTCCGAGGACCTAAGTAAAGTAAGTATAACCATTTGATGGTTTCAATGGTCCTACTCTATCTACAGTTATCACATCAAATGATGTGCTCGGTGTTTCTGTCCTTGTGAATCGTTCGTTAGTGTATTTACTTATTTTAACTTCATTACAAATCTTACAATCATTTATATATTTCCTAACCATCTTATTCATATTCTTCCATACATTTTTCTGCTTAAGTTTCGCTATACATCTTCTTATACCTATATGTTCTCCTAACATGTCATCATGATATTCTTTTATTAAATTATTCATCTCACTCGCATGCCCTATTCTTTTTGGTGAATTGTATAATATAATGTCTAGACAATTTTCTTTCTTATTCTCTTGCAGTTCTGTAAATATCTTTTTAAATTTGTGCACTGATATCTTTTCAAAAATGTTATTATTCATTGCTAGCGCTAGCTTTTCTGTTTTCACGTGCTTTGTATAAGATAACAATTTCTTTAAAATCAATTTTAACTCTGACAGAGAATTATCATTGTGTCCAACATGTATTATATCTTTGACTGCATATATTGTTTCTTTTGGTGGCCCCATTAAATTCTTCATGTTTTCAAATTGCAATTACTTAATGTTTCTTGTGTCTGAGATAGATATGCATTCCCATATGTGGAGGTGTACAGTCTCCACTGGAGGCATAATTTCCGGATTTTCTTCTCTTTCACTAATATCTTCCTTATGCATTTTTTGGTTTTTTTGTCTCGAAGTTGCGTGGTATTATTGTAAATTTTGTAAATCAATGTAAATAAAAAAAAATTGAATTTATAACAAAAACCTAAACCCAATACAAAATCAACATTCGCCTTACATTTAATAGAAAACAACCACAATTACACCAATATATAAACAAACCTAAAACCATTACATATATGCAATAAATGAAAAATATTAGACGCGACAGAAGAATACGAAATTTACAAAGCTTAATCTCCCCCGAGAGTTTGACCTTGACGTTGGTGGGGGAGCTTATGTAGGGTTCTCCAGCAATCTAGAAACTAACAAAACTCAAACCTATGAACAACAATGGAAAGTACGACAAAAATTGACAAAGCATTGGTACAGATATGTGCCAAAACGTCGGCAGAAGTCACGGCTGCCGGCGCGGGCTTAGCTCCTTCGTTAACCTAAGGAGAGAAGTCGCCAGTGACAAGACTTTCCACGAAACTAAACATCGAAGACGAACATATGAACGAAACGGACAAGACCCTGACTGAGGAAGAAGAGAACCTTCTTCTCGACCCCTTTGCCAATCTCGGAATGAGAGATGGAACTAGTGTCGGAACAGTGGACATTGATGATATCAGTGACTGCTGTTCTGAGGCTAGTTCCAATCTTTCAAGATTGTCTACTGCCTCGAGGCATAGTAGATTAGCCAATAGCAAAAAGACAATCAAACGACTTGGTTCAAGGACGTGGATTGACTTAACGGAACTGGAACGCAAACGATTACAAAACGCACAGGACTTTTTGCAGCAAGAAAGTACGAAGAAGAACGGGCCTCACGCCTGTACTTCGGAGGAGGTTTCTGAGGCAAAAGCCTTGTGCGTAAGACAGTTGATGGGACCACCCAACACTTGCGAAGGGAAAACCCAACGACAAATGACAGACAAACAAAAACCTAAGCCAGGGGAATCGAAGCAGTCAACCAGTCGTTGCAAGGAGCCTCCCGCTCCGACGGGACTGGAAGATGCGCCGAGTAACTCGGGTGGGAATTTTGTAAATTTCGCGCACCTGGGAGATGAGCGGGGCCATAGCCCCACACGCAACCCAGGGGTTTTGAAGAAATCGTGACATGACAAGCAGCATCAGAGATCCGTCTCTCTCAAGGTCTAGACAAAACATGGAGCCTTTTGCTCCTAATTGTTTCGAAGTTGAGAAGACAATCGATGATGGGGCCAGAGGGAAGGAGACGCAACAGGAAAACATTATGGGCCATAGCCCTAAATGCAATCCAAATGCGGAAAATTCCCTCGAACCAAGCAGAACAAAGGTGACCAAAGACAGAGCTGTACCTGTAACACAAGTGCAACGTAAGGCAAAGGGCGCCTAAGTGACAGGGAAATACAGCGCAGACAAAACCGAAACGCTGAGAAGATCATCCGGCGGCTCAGCAAAAGGAAAAGCAAGCCCTGGACAGATCGTATCAGCGTGTACAGGACGCAACAACGAACACAACAACCAAAAAAGATAGTCGAAACGAACCGAACTCCAAGGTTACCCAAAGGACGGTGCTGGGGAAAGTGCACACCCTACCGCAGGGTCATCCAAAAGAGTAAGGAATGACAAAAAAATATCTCCAAAGAACTCCTCACCAGAAAATAAGAGGAAAAAGGCTAGGTTTTCGAAGGTGACCGCAGAGGGCCAACAGGCGGCAATTGCCGCTTTGGAAACCCATCACGGAAACTAACGGAAGACCAGTGGAAACTCTTGGAGTCTAGAATACTTGACGGGGTGAACGAGGCTGTCGTTAAGAATGGGCCACTGCCCCTCTGCTTTTAGCATGCGAGGATAAATATACCTATGCATGGCTCCAAGATTTCGTGAAGAAAACCAATGTTCCCTGGCAAAATGCTGAACTCCGCCTTATTAAAAAGGAGGAGATCAGACACATTACTAGGCCTAAGGCGAATTTGGTTATTAAAGGACCTGTAATGACGAGGGACCGTATCGAAAGATATCTCAGATCCCTAAACCCCGAACAACTCAGTAAGAACTGGGATGTTGTCGATGTGGGAGAACAGACCGCCGAAGGGACAGAAGTGACGGTGCTACTTAGCCAAAAATCGTTGCCACTTCTACGAAAAATTGGTTTCAAGGTTCGCATTGGTACAAACCGATGCAAACTTAGACTAGTAGCCAATCAGAACAAAAAGGTAAATGGGGGTCGGTAGTTAAAAACTAATCATGAAATTTTATCAAATAAATCTTCACCATAGTAAAGCTGCCAGTGCCAACCTAGTCTATCTCTTGGAGAATAGACAAATTGACGTCTTAGAATATATAAAGATATAAATGAAAACACTTGTATATTTTTTCCACAATGATTGCAAGCTTTAATTTTAGTTAAAAAAAAATTATTATTAAGCCGACGCGTTTCGCCTGGTTAGGACATCCTCAGGGCACTAATTATACATTATAAATTTTGAATGTGCAAAGCTCAAGCTAATCATAAATTTAAATTACAAAAAGAAACCAAGAAAGTTTAACAGTTGGATATTAAGTAACATGTTACATTACAAAAGAATGACAAATAAAATAAATTATACATGAAAACATGAGCAAAGCAATTATTACTTTAAAAGTGGACTATTATTACAAAGATCTATTTGGCAATTTAAAATATTTTGTGTTTTGTGTCTATTTATTTGAAGAATCTCGTACTTATCAAGTACGCGTCCGGAAGGTAAACAATGTAGGAGTTCTATATCGTCTATAGAACAAAAATATCCAGAATTTTTGAGATGTTGCAAAAGGCCTGAAGATGGATCCGAGAGCATAGATGATCGTTGGTGTTCAATAAATCGCGTCTGTAAGGTCCTTGATGTTTTAACAATATATAACCCGTCGCATCCCTGGTATTTAATTTTGTATACGCCACTTTTTTTCAAATTATCAGTTTTGCGTTTAATTTCATTATTACATAATGATCTTTGCAGGGTGTTATCGCTGAAAAAGGCTGGTTTGATTTTGGCTGCTGAGAGAAAGGGTATTAACTTTTCAGATACCTCGGGAATATAAGGAATTTGTCTCCAATTTGTATCAAATATCTCCTTAGATATAGGGAATGCAGACTGTATGGCGTAACGATGGGATTTTTGACGTAGAATGTTATTAACTACTTGCTTTTTGTATCCGTTTGTTGTTGCAAAATGAAGGATAGTGCAAAGTTCCTTGTGATACTTATCTTTGTTAAGAGGTATTTTTAGTAGTCTGTCAACCATAGAATGAAACGTTGTAACTTTGGTGCTCCATGTATGTGCCGAGCAAAAGGGGATAATCATATCAGTGCTTGTACCTTTCCTAAAAATGTCGAAATCCAATTTACACCCTTCAATTGAAATCGTTAAATCCAAGAAATTGAGATTATTTGGCCCATATTCAGTTGTAAACTGAATATTATCTTCAATTTTATTTTAGACATCATTTTGGAATTGAATAAGATTACGATGAGTTCCTGTCCATATGCAGAAAATATCATCGACATAACGAATCCATAAGAATATGTGTCTTAAGAAAGGATTTTTTAAAGCAAACAATCTTCGTTCGAAGCCATCCATGTAAAACTCAGCTCGAAAAGATGAGAAGGCAGATCCCATTGCTAAGCCTGACGATTGAGTGTAAAATTTTCCATTAAATTCGAAATAATTTTGATCTATGTATAATTCAACAAGTCTTTCAATTTGTTTGCATTTAACTGTGTCGTTTATATTTGAAGAGATAGCTTCTTTAAAGTTTAACTTTTATTTGTCGGTTGGAATAGATAAAAATAAGCTTTTTACGTCAAAAGAAACAAGTTTAGCATTAGGAGGCAAGACTAAATCTTTCACTCTATCAATGAGACCCAATGTGTTTTTAATGGAGTATTTTGGTTTGAAATCCAAGATCTCAGGCAAAATAGCAGAGAGTTTTTTGCCTTACCTCTGAGAAGGGCATTTAAGGATGATAAAACCGGACGTACAGGAACGTTGTCCTTATGTAATTTGGGAAGGCCATACAATATAGGAATGCATGGGCTAGGTTCTTAAGCGCAAGCTTATCTTTCTGATCAAACACCAAATTAGCTGAGTTTATCAATTCATACACCAGTATGTTATGCTTTGATGATGGATCAAGTTTTAATTCTATGAGATGCATCTCATTCAAGCAACTCTCCATTTTATCTAAATACTCATCTTTTGGTTAAATTGATATTGAATTACCTTTATCTGCTTTCGATAATATTATGTTATTCTCATTGATCTTCGATTTAATATCTCTTATAATATATCAACTTGTTGTTGGTTGAACGAAAAGTTAGTTGTCTCTTTGTTGATGACTTTCGCACAATTTATCCTACATTCTACATTGTCATCGGGTATTGCAGCATCAGTGTACACAGCTAGGTTGGATAAGTCTCGTGACTTCTGGATAGGTACAAAAGCAAAATTTAAACCGAGACCAAGTAAGTCTAACTCGCGTGGAGAAAATTGGACTTTGGACATATTAGTTACTCGCGCTTGAAAAGGGAGTGTGTGGGCGCCTTCGTTGTTCGTAGGTTTGTTGTTGTAATTTACCAACTTAGAACAAAGGTATTCTATTTTGAACTTTTGGCGAGTGTATTGCTTGTGTGAAATTTCATTTGCATTGGCATGAGCTTCTTCTTGCAGAACAGAAAATTCAATTAAATGCAATCTGAAAGCTAGTTCACAATGAATAACTTTCAAATGAAAACTTATTTTATCTCTTTTGTGGTAAAACCTTTTTAATTCTTCAAATAACCATATCTTTTCCGCTCTATACAAAGCCATTCTACTCACTCTGGAGACTGACTTAGTTTTTATTGTTATGTAGTTTGGGAAAACCTTCTTCCTTTTGCAAATTGTATTGAACCAAATATTATTGCACGTTGATTTAAATTGTATAATGAGACGTTTATAAAACACAATTAATTTGTAAGTTTCGCATGTTTTAATAAGCTCTACGGAGCATTTTTTAGGCACTTGGTGGAACAATGACATTTTAGCATATATAAAGATATAAATAAAAACACTTGTATATTTTTTCCACAATGATTGCAAGCTTTAATTTTAGTTAAAACAAATTATAATTAAGCCGACGCGTTTCGTCTGTGTAGGACATCCTCAGGGTACAAATTATACATTATAAATTTTGAATGTGCAAAGCTCAAGCTAAACATAAAGGTAAATTACAAAAAGAAACCAAGAAAGTTTAACAGTGTGATATTAAGTAACATGTTACATTACAAATGAATGGCAAATAAAATAAATTATACATAAAATTAAATTAAATTTAAATTTTTAATTAAATAAATATATAAAATTATGATTACTTTTAACTTTTCGGTACGGATGTGGTACAAGACAAAGAACATTTATATGGACTTGAACCACATCCGTACCGAAATGGTTAAAAGTGGACTATTGTTACAAAGATCTATTTGGCAATTTAAAATATTTTGTGTTTTGTGTCTATTTATTTGAAGAATCTCGTACTTATCAAGTACGCGTCCAGAAGGTAAACAATGTAGGATTTCTATATCGTCTAGAGAACAAAAATGTCCAGAATTTTTGAGATGTTGCAAAAGGCCTGAAGATGGATCCGAGAGCATAGATGATCGTTGGTGTTCAATAAATCGCGTCTGTAAGGTCCTGGTTGTCTTACCAATATATACACCGTCGCATCCCTGGCATTTAATTTTGTATACGCCCCTTTTTTTCAAATTATCAGTTTTGCGTTTAATTTTATTATTACATAATGATCTTTGTAGGGTGTTATCGCTGAAAAAGGCTGGTTTGATTTTGGCTGCTGAGAGAAAGGGTATTAACTTTTCAGATACCTCGGGAATATAAGGAATTTTTCTCCAATTTGTATCAAATATCTCCTTAGATATAGGGAATGCAGACTGTATGGTGTAACGATGGGATTTTTGACGTAGAATGTTATTAACTACTTGCTTCTTGCTTTTTGTATCCGTTTGTTGTTGCAAAATGAAGGATAGTGCAAAGTTCCTTGTGATACTTGTCTCTGTTAAGATGTATTTTTAGTAGTCTGTCAACCATAGAATGAAACGTTGTAACTTTGGTGCTCCATGTATGTGCCGAGGAAAAGGGGATAATCATATCAGTGCTTGTACCTTTCCTAAAAATGTCAAAATCCAATTTACACCCTTCAATTGAAATCGTTAAATCCAAGAAATTGAGATTATTTGGCCCATATTCAGTTGTAAACTGAATATTATCTTCAATTTTATTTAAGACATCATTTTGGAATTGAATAAGATTACTATGAGTTCCTGTCCATATGCAAAAAATATCATCTACATAACGAATCCATAAGAATATGTGTCTTAAGAAAGGATTTTTTAAAGCAAACAATCTTCGTTCGAAGCCATCCATGTAAAACTCAGCTCCAGAAGGTGTGAAGGAAGATCCCATTGCTAAGCCTGACGATTGAGTGTCAAATGTTCCATTAAATTCGAAATAATTTTGATCTATGCATAATTCAACAAGTCTTTCAATTTGTTTGCATTTAACTGTGTCGTTTATATTTGTAGAGATAGCTTCTTTAAAGTTTAACTTTAATTTGTCGGTTGGAATAGATGAAAATAAGCTTTTTACGTCAAAAGAAACAAGTTTAGCATTAGGAGGCAAGACTAAATCTTTCACTCTTTCAATGAGACCCAATGTGTTTTTAATGGAGTATTTTGGTTTGAAATCCAAGATCTCAGGCAAAATAGCAGAGAGTTTTTTGCCTAACCTCTGAGAAGGGGCATTTAAGGATGATGAAACCGGACGTACAGGAACGTTGTCCTTATGTGATTTGGGAAAACCATACAATATAGGAATGCATGGGCTAGGGTTTTTAAGCGCAAGCTTATCTTTCTGATCAAACACCAAATACGAAGAGTTTATCAATTCATACACCAGTCTCTTATACTTTGTTGTTGGATCAAGTTTTAATTCTATGAGATGCATCTTATTCAAGCAACTCTCAATTTTATCTAAATACTCATCTTTTGGTAAAATTGATATTAAATTACCTTTATCTGCTTTCGATAATATTATGTTATTCTCATTGATCTTCGATTTAATATCTTTTATTGTCTTGTGCATATCCACTTATTGTTAGTTAGTTTTCCCTTTGTTGATGACTTTCGCACAGTTTATCCTACATTCTACATTGTCATCGGGTATTGCAGCATCAGTGTACACAGCTAGTTTTGGTCTCTTTAGACTTCTGGATAGGTACAAAAGCAAAATTTAAACCGAGACCAAGTAAGTCTCACTCGTGGGGAGAAAATTGGACTTTGGAAATATAAGTTACTCGCGTTTGAAAAGGGAGTGTGTGGGCGCCTTCGTTGTTCGTAGGTTTGTTAGAACAAAGGTATTCTATTTTGGACTTTTGGCGAGTGTATTGCTTGTGTGAAATTGAGTATTTAGATAAAATGGAGTGTTGCTTGAATGAGTTGCATCTCGTAGAATTAAAACTTGATTCAACAACAAAGTATTACAGACTGGTGTATGAATTGATAAACTCTTCTAATTTGGTGTTTGATCAGAAAGATAAGCTTGCGCTTAAGAACCCTAGCCCATGCATTCCTATATTGTATGGTCTTCCCAAATAACATAAGGACAACGTTCCTGTACGTCCGGTTTCATCATCCTTAAAAGCCCCTTCTCAGAGGTTAGGCAAAAAACTCTCTGCTATTTTGCCTGAGATGTTGGATTTCAAACCAAAATACTCCATTAAAAACACATTGGGTCTCATTGATAGAGTGAAAGATTTAGTCTTGCCTCCTAATGCTAAACTTGTTTATTTTGACGTAAAAAGCTTATTTTCATCTATTCCAACCGACAAATTAAAGTTAAACTTTAAAGAAGCTATCTCTTCAAATATAAACGACACAGTTAAATGCAAACAAATTGAAAGACTTATTGGATTATGCATAGATCAAAATTATTTCGATTTTAATGGAAAATTTTACACTCAATCGTCAGGCTTAGCAATGGGATCTTCCTTTTCACCTTTTGGAGCTGAGTTTGACATAGCTTCGAACGAAGATTGTTTGCTTTAAAAAATCCTTTCTTAAGACACATTTTCCTATGGATTCTTTATGTAGATGATATTTTTTGCATATGGAGAGGAACTCATCGTAATCTTATTCAATTCCAAAATGATGTCTTAAATAAAATTGAAGACAATATTCAGTTTACAACTGAATATGGGCCAAATAATCTCAATTTCTTGGATTTAACGATTTTAATTGAAGGGTGTAAATTGGATTTCGACATTTTTAGGAAAGGTACAAGCACTGATATGATAATCGCCTTTTCCTCGGCACATACATGGGTCACCAAAGTTGCAACGTTTCATTCTGTGGTTGACAGACTACTAAAAATATCTCTTTACAGAGATAAGTATCACAAGGAACTTTGCACTATCCTTCATTTTGCAACAACAAACGGATACAAAAAACAAGTAGTTTATAACATTCTACGTCAAAAATCCCATCGTTACGCCATACAGTCTGCATTCCTTATATCTAAGGAGATATTTGATACAAATTGGAGAAAAATTCCTAATTCCCGAGGTATTTGAAAAGTAAATACCCTTTCTCTCAGCAGCCAAAATCACACTAGCCTTTTTCAGCAATAACACCCTACAAAGATCATTATGTTATAATAAATTTAAACGCAAAACTGAAAAAAAAGTGGCGTATACAAAATTAAATGCCAGGGATGCGACGGTGTATTTGGTAAAACATCCAGGACCTTACAGACGCGATTTATTGAACACCAACGATCATCTATGCCTTCGGATCCATCTTCAAGCCTTTCGCAACATCTCAAAAATTCTGGACATTTTTGTTCTATAGACGATATAGAACTCCACATTGTGTTCCTTCCAGACGCGTACTTGATAAGTACCAGATTCTTCAAATAAATAGACACAAAACACAAAATATTTTAAATTGCCAAATAGATCTTTGTAATAATAGTCCACTTTTGAAGTAATGATTGCTTTGCTAATGTTTTCATGTATAATTTATTTTATTTGTCATTCTTTTGTAATGTAACATGTTACTTAATATCACACTGTTAAACTTTCTTGGTTTCTTTTTGTAATTTACCTTTATGTTTAGCTTGAGCTTTGCACATTCAAAATTTATAATGTATAATTAGTGCCCTGAGGATGTTCTAACCAGACGAAACGCGTCGGCTTAATTATATTTTTTTTTTAACTAAAATTAAAGATTGCAATCATTGTGGAAAAAATATACAAGTGTTTTCATTTATATCTTTATATATTCTAAAATGTCATTGTTCCACCAAGTGCCTAAAAAATGCTCCGTAGAGCTTATTAAAAATTGACGTCGCCCTCGTGCAAGAACCCTGGTTAGCAGGAGGCAAAATCAGAGGGCTGAGTACAAAAGAAACCATACTGTACAAATCTGCTCACGTGGGAAGAAACAGTAGATTTAGAACATGTATCGTAGCTAGAAAACAGTTTAACCTTTTTCTTCTATCCAAATACAGTAATTTAGATCAAATGGTCGTCAAGTTGGAGAGAGATGGGCTGCCACCGCTCATTATAGCATCATGTTATATGCCTGGGGACGGGACAGAAGGGCCACCAGCTGAACTAACATGCCAGTTAGTACTTCATGCTGCGGAAAAAGAACACGACTTAGTGCTAGGATGCGATGCAAATGCGCATCATTCCCAGTGGGGTAGCACTGACATAAATAATAGAGGTGAGTCTGTTTTTGAATTTATTATTGAGAACAATTTATTAATAGCAAATAGGGGTAGGGAACCAACGTTTGTTGTAAAAAAAATGGTAAGGAGGTGCTTGATATTACTTTAACAGACAACTCAGGCACAATACCAAAAATTGTCAAAAGAGCTATCTTTCTCTGATCACAAAATCATTGAATTTTTCATACTAGACACAATAGCCTCCAACAAATCATATAGAAACCTTTGTAATACGAACTGGGACACTTTCAATAGGGAATTAGAGACTAGGATTCACTCCTTAGGAAATAATTCAATAATTGGACCTGAATCCTTAGATAGAGCCACCTCAGAATTCACAGAAATTCTAAATAAAGCTTTTGAAAAAGGATGTCCCCTTAAACAGGTGAGGAAAGTCAATAAAAAACCACCTTGGTGGACACACGAAATTGGCATTATAAGAAAAGAAACAAGAAGACTTTTCAATACAGCCAAACGAACTAGAAATGAATTAGACTGGGAAGCATACAAAAACAGTCAAAGAAAATTCAAAGCTGAAACACAACGGGCGAAACGCGGCTCGTGGCAAACCTTCTGCACCCAAATCAAAGGAACAAACGAATAAGCAAGGCTTAGAAAAATTCTAGCAAAAGAACCAGTTCCCCTAGGCTCTCTTAAAGGCCCTAATGATCAATGGACTGAATCATGTGGAGAATCACTGGAGCTCCTTATCAAAACTCTTTTACCTGGTTGTAACTTTGATGTTAATAACACAGAAGATGCAGCACAAACGGAGCACGCGGTGTCACTAGATATTATAACGGAGGATAAAATAAACTGGGCGATAAACTCATGTTCATCCAACAAATCTCCGGGAACAGACGGCATCTTCCCGATGTTACAGAAGAACACTAAACATGTCACCCAATATCTCAAGCGCTTCTTTGTAAGCAGCCTTAAGTGGCATTCCCTTGGCATGGCGTGAAGTAAAAGTAGTCTTCATACCGAAAGCTGGAAAACCAAGCCAAATGGAAGCCAAAGACTACAGACCCATTTGTCTAACATGGTTTGTTTTAAAAACCTTTGAACGACTAATAGAAATACACATACGAAGAACTCTAAAACCGAATGTGTTGTCACCTGTCCAACACGCTTACACGAAAGGAAAAAGTGTTGAAACAGCACTCCACAACTTAGTAGGCATAGTAGAAACAACACTCAAAAACAAAGAGTACGCTCTAGCTGCTTTTCTGAACATTGAAGGAGCTTTCAACAATGCACAAAATGATGCGGTAAAAAGAGCACTTGTATACCTTGAAGTAGATAATTCCCTTATGAACTGGATTATCTGTATGTTATAATACAGACGGATTTACTCAGAACTAGGGGATGCACAAATCAAAATATGCACATCTACGGGGACTCCACAAGGAGGCGTTCTCTCACCACTTTTGGATATTGGTTATGAACGAAATCCTGATCGAACTGGAAAACAGTGGTGTCAAAGTAGTCGCCTTCGCAGACGACTTGGCGCTGCTAGCGACTGGTGAATTTTTTTTCCACAACCAGCGAACAGATTAACTACGCTCTGTCGAAAGTTTGTAGCTGGACGAGGAAATGTGGACTCTCGGTCAACCCGGGAAAAACGGAACTGGTACTTTTTACTAACAAAAGGAAAATACCAGATTTTGTCCTACCATCAATAGATGGAACCCGACTTAGTCTTTCAGAACATGCCAAATATCTGGGCGTAATTCTTGACAAAAAGATAAACTGGGGTTTGAACACTAAAGAGAGAGCCAAGAAGGCCATTATCGCTTTTTACTCCTGCAACAGGATCTTTGGTAAGACCTGGGGTCCAAACCCTAAGATCATAATGTGGATGTACACGGCCATTATAAGACCGATCCTTACATATGGTAGCCTGGTTTGGTGGAGCGCGATGGACAAAGAAACTAATTGCAAAACGCTTAATAAAGTTCAAAAACTAGCATGTACAGGAATTACAGGGGCAATGAGATCCATACGCACTGCGGGAATGGAAACGATACTCAACCTAAAGCCCCTTGATCTACTTGTACAAGAAACTGCGGCCTACAGCGCCCTAAGACTAAGCGAACCGGTGGTAAAAATATACACCGATGGATCGAAGTTGGATACGAGTGTAGGTGCGAAATTCTTCTCAGAAACCCTCAATTTAGCCAAATGTTATAGACTCCCTGACTACAGCAGTTCCTTCCAAGCGGAGGTTCTAGCAGTGATTAAGGGTGCCGAGCAAATATTAATGATGGCGATACCACGAGCTGATATCACTTTTTACATTGACAGCCAGGCGGTGATCAAGGCCATCTCTACCACAGAAATCAAATCCAAACTGGTTTCATGCTGTCGTGAAGAGCTAAGAGTTCTTGCCACACAGCACAACATCAGACTCTGTTGGGTCTCTGGACACTGTGGAATTGAAGGTAATGAAAAAGCCAATGAACTGGCAAGGACTGGTTCATCGTTAGATCCAAGCCTTACAGACTCCATTGTTAAAATTCCACCCTGTTCCATTAAACAGGCGATTAACAAGAAAATAGTGGAACTTACCAATAACAGGTCGAACTCACTTGCAACTTGTACCACTACAAAGAATCTGTGGCCCACCTACAATAAGAAAAAAACAGACAAAATTATGAACCTGAAAAAGTGATCCCTGCATCTTCTGATAGGAATTATCACAGGACATAATCTCTTAGGGTATCATAAAAACAAAATGGGACTCAATACTGTAGACCTATGCAGAGAGTGCGGAGACGAAAAAGTAGAGAAGGACACCCTTCACTACCTAGGTCATTGTCCGGCACTCTGCAACATAAGGAAAACATTTTTGGGTAGCTACTTCTTCAACGATTTAGCAGAAATCTCGAAGTCAACAGATAATAACATCATAAATTTAATGAACTTCATCAACGCCTCGAAATGGCTCGATGCTCCATAGGATTTCATAGGTTATTTATTTTAAAGGGATGGTCCAATCCATCGGGGTATCACAGAGGATCAACATTAATCTAAGTGTGAAAAGAAAAATACAAACTTAAAACCAGAACCAAAAAAGCTCAACATGATCATCACCAAAAATCCAGCAGCACCACAAAAAAGAAAAGCTTTCCCACAAAAAAAGAAAAAAGAACAACAAAACTTTAGTCATTCGCCTGATGATGGAGTAGATACACTCCGAAACGCGTAGCAATTACCAATATAAATTAAAGTTGTGATACTAGTTTAAATATTTAACTTAGTTTTTGTTATAAATTAAATTTTTATTTTATTTACATTGATTTACAAAATTTACAATCTTCCTTATCTTTCAACTTCATTGCTCTGGTTAGGACATTTATATTGTTTACTGATATCATTTCTTTTAATTCTTCTGAACTCAACTTTATTCATTTGTATTCATTGTTAATTGTATTCATCTTTCCTTGCTTAAAAATTATTTCAAAATCGTAATCCATTAAATCTACTCTAATTCTAGTTAATTTTGATGAGGTATTTTTATGAGTAAAAAAACTAATGGCCTGTGATCTGTATAAACAACATATCGCCTACCGTACAAATATGGTCTGAAATGATTTATTCCCCAATGTATACCAAGTAATTCTTTTTCTATCACTGCTTTATTAAGCTCCGATTTGTTTAATGATTTACTTGCATATGCAATAGGTTTATCATTACCTACTTCTCCTTGAGATAAAATAGCTCCTAACGCATAGTTTGATGCATCTGTTGTTAATATGAACGGTTTTGAGAAATCTGGGTAACTTAGTATTGGGGGTGTCATTAATTTTCGTTTAAGGTTCTCAATACCATTTTGACAATTTTGTGTCCAGCTAAAGATTTGGTCTTTCTTTAATAATTGATTCAAAGGTTTAGCAATTTCAGCGAAATTTTGGATAAAACGTCTGTAATAGTTACAGAAAGCTGCGAATCTTAGAACTTCATCTACATTATCTGGTTTCTGGTATTCTTTTATAACATTATATTTATTTGGATCTGTTGTTACCACTTCTGCAGTTATTAAGAGCCCAAGATTTACTACTTCCAGTCGAAGGAAATTACATTTGCTCGGGTTTAATTTTAAATTATATTTACGTAACTTCTTAAAAATTTCTGTTAGGTTGTTGTTATGTTCCTTAAGATTTGAACCAAACACAATTATATCATCTACATATAAGAATGCAGATGCTTCCAAACCACTTAATGCTATTGATAACATTCTTTGAAAGCTGTTCGTTGATATTTTTAAACCAAAAGAAAATCATTTGAATTGAAAGTGTCCCGAATCAGTTGAAAAAGCTGCCATTGGTCTGGATCTTAGATGCAGTGGAGTTTGGTGAAATGAACTTGTCATATCTAAAGTTGAAAAATATTTAGCCTTTCCTAACTTATCAAGTACATCTTCTAGTCTGGTTAATGGAAATTTGTCATCAACTACTATTTTATTTAGAGACCTAAAATCTACAAATAATGTCCACTCCTTTAATTCGAATGTGCTTTTCTTTGGTACAATTAGCAATGGTAAGTTGTATGAACTTGTCGATGGTTCAATGATGTCCTTATCCAGTAATTTGTCAACCTGTTCCTCTATTTCATGTAGATTTGCATGTGGTAACCTGTAATTTTTTATATAAACTGGTGTTTTGTTTGTTAGTGCTATTTTTTGCTCATAAAAGTTGTTTTTACTTAATCCTTCTCCTTCTAAAAGGAATATATTCTGAAATTGTTTACATATTCTAGAAACTTCTTCTTTTACATTATTATCTAATTTATCTACTTTGATTTCACTTTTTATTTTTTTAAACCTGTCTTCATCTTCTAAACTGTTTTTAAAATGTAGTTTTTGATAGCTGGAGATTGGTTGGTGGATGTGTTTTAAATTAACCTGATTTACTGTTGTATTGAGTATTTTTATGTGCTTATTTCCTTCCTTTGGAATACTTGCGTTAGATAGGAATATCCCTTTCTTAATTTCTTTTCCATATATTATACTGTCTTCTTTTAAATATATATTTATTAGTTTTATTACCTCTTGGTGGTAATTTTATGTTATTATAAATATCTCTTGTATTCATGTTCATTGGCAATACTATATTTTCTCTATCTAGGGAAATTGTTAATGTGCATGTCTCATAATCAATTTCACAATTATGCTTTGTTAAAAAGTCTCTTCCTAGTATTCCATCAGTGGTTAAATTTATTTTATTATCTATTATGCTAAATTTATGTTCCACTTCATTATCTTCGAACCATAAATTTAATTTTGTGATTCCTATGGTTACTATAGATTCTTTCGCTATTCCATTTATCGGACAATTGTTATCATATTCTATGTTGTAATTGCTATTGACTATACTATTCTTAATTATTTAAATATCAGCTCCTGTATCTATTAATAAACTTATTGGTTTATTTATGCCCTTTATTTTTAATTTTATAAAGTTTGTTTCCTTGTTAGAATTTTTTATGGAAATTATCTTCTTCTGGATTTGGGACCCGGGTTTTGTCGGCCGGGGACGTACCCGTTTCCCTGAAAAATTTGCCTGTTATTTTTTTCTTGTGGGTTTTGGTTATTATATCTTCCTCTGTTGTTATTATGACTTCTATTCTGATTCTCATATCTATTGTTATTATTATAGTTAATTCCATAATTTTGATGTCTATCACTATTGAAATTATTAAATCTTCTATTATAATTACTTCTGAAATTATTTCTTCCTCTTTGTTCCCTATTGAAAAACATTATGTAGCTAGAATGCTGAGGACTAACTTCTAAAGCAATTTGCACTGCTTCTGCAAGCTTGGTTGGTCTTGCAGCCATTACTAATGATTTATATGGTTCTGATAGACCATTTTTAAATGCTGCTAGTCCTATTTGGTCATTCAGCTTTACTATTGTCTCTCTGTGCGTATCACCCTGTTCCGAAATTTGTAAATCGTTCAAGGATGCTAGTAGGTATTCTTTCGTGAAGCAAAAACTGAAACATTTTGGTTTCCTTGAAAACTTTGCGAAATCTCTGTATGTAATCTAAAAGCATTTTTGTTTGATTTATATGATGATTTTAAAATATGTCGAATATCATCAAACGTTGTCGGTGTATTTTCTGTTTGGATGTTGTTTTTTACTTTTTCTGATAGCTTCGTAGCCAGAATGAATTTACTAAGTGTTTCTTTTTGGTTTGTATCTTTTAAAGTATTGTGATAGAATTCTATCAAACCTAGAAAATTATTCAGCTCTTTTTGACTACACTGAAATTCAGGTATTACCTTGGTGGCTATTACTAAATCAAAATTTGGCATTGTGATTTCTACCTCTATTTTTGTGTCTGTACCTGTGTCTTCTTCTATAGTTCCTAAATTTTGGTTTTCACCTTTAAATCTTAAATATTCCCGAATTTGTATTACTAGTAAGTCAAATTTTTGTTATAGTTGTGTTATGCCTTTTAGGTCAGCTGTTTTTTGTATTCCTAACCATGTTCTGTACATATTCTTTAGTATACGTTCTTTTAGGTGTTTTTTTTTTAATTTGTCTAGTACTTTTCTTAAATTTACAAATTCCATGTATTTAAAAGTATATTAATATATTTTTTAGACTGTCCTCATGATAGACATAATAACAAAGACAATATTTCATAACTAAAAAATAAAATAAAAAATAACAATGATAAATAATTATATCTTTTGACATGGCCAAAACTAAAGCAACTTCTTTAAAATTTAATAATTTCTATCAAATTAATCAATATTTTGTTGCAAAACCTTTTTTTTTTTATAACAGCTCTGCATCCCCTTGGCATACTCTCTATAAAATTTGACATAATTGTAGGGAAAAACCGGCCGGTTAAAACCGAAACCGTTTTTTTTGTTTCGGTTAACCGGTTTTTTTCGGTGATTTTTTTATATCGGTTTAAACCGATGTTTTTTCTAAAACCCAACAACCGGGTGAACGGTATTTTTTACTAATACTTCATTATCACGACTGACAGATTGGCAATGTTATCTCAGTATACTGACAAAAGAATGAGCAAATTCATGCTTTTGTCAGTTTAATGACAGAAATACTGCCAATTTGACAATCGTATAAATGGAGCATTAGACAATTCTATTCACATTCAGAGCTCACATGAGCAGTTCCTTGTTGTCTCATATAACCTGCCTGTTTGTTTGCTGGGTATGTTCTTCTCCATTTCCAAGCGATAGCATAGTGTTGGGGTAGGAATATAGGAAGGTGAAATCGTGAGTTGTTTTTCTTAGCCACTATCATTCACATTCACAGCTAGCACGGTTCCACACAACACATTTTTTTCTATAAAAAAACCGAAAACAGGTTATTTGAAAAACCGGGTTTTCTGTCCGGTTAAACTGCAGGGGCAAAAAACCGAAAACCGGTTATTTTGACAAAACCACCATCCCTACATAATTGAACTTGGAACGCTGTTCAAAGCCCTTTTGATCTGGATAAAGAGGTCAATCACATTTCTAGAATTTTCTCTGACATTTCTCCGATCTACGATCTCCAATAGATTTTCTATGGGGTTGAGATCTGGAGACTGCGCCGGCATTTTCATGACATCAATTTTTTTTTTCGTTTTTAAAAGAGTAAAAGAGTTCTCAGGTCGTGAGGCAGGATCGACATGTAAAGGTTGATGTGTACAATGTAAATGGTCTTCTTAGCTGTAAAAGCCGCTTATATTGCCGAGCATTAAAATGCACGATTTGGAATGAGTATTGTAATAAGCTCTTCAGCCGCAAATAATGATGAGTCGTGTTCTGAGTGTAAAACTAGACTAAATTTATTGTTCAAAACAGTCTCCTATTTATACTTAAAAAGAATTCCAATTTATTTTTTGTCATACTTCTTGGAATACTGTATCGATTGATTCTGTCTATGACCCACAAATACACTTCTCTTCATGACGTAAGAATTAAATGTCCACTTGACAAAATAAACCTTCGTTGTATTTCCTCACAGGCATTCCAATTGCTTAGCCAATGTGAAGCATATAAGTGCAGTCATAAACAAAATCAATTTAAACAAATATTGTAATGCACTTGGTGCATAGCGACCGACACTGATATTGTATAATATGATCAGGTCAACGCACGATGGTATCGCTTGGTGACGGCTGACCATTCTCAACATAAACATATGTAGGTCGATGTTCATCGAGTTTATAAATGTTAACATTTTGTTTTATTGTTTACTTTTAATTGTTATTGTTTTCGGTTTTACCACAACAACTTCATCGCTTCGTTCGTTGGAAGCAATTAAAGTAGAGCTTACTAGCTTATGGGCAGATGTTAAATCTGCATACACGTATCTAAATTTTCCTTAACGAATGACAACTTTCAAATTGCTTCGAACGCTCTGAAAGAGCAATATGCAAATACAGGTATTAGTTAACAAACAATTGAAGATTTTATTGAATATTTCTCCCAATTCAAATGAAACAGATAAGTGTCTTAAGCAACTTAATAGAGAAGTAAACGATTGTCTTAGTGCTATAGCTTCATATGAGATTCAAACCGAAACATGGGATTCATTCATTACATTTTTAGTGTCGTTATTTACCAGAAAAAAACTTTATCGCTGTGGGAGGCGAGTTTAGAAAATCCATCAGAGATACCAACATGGAAAGCAATGAGTAGATTCCTAGTAGCTTGATACAAAGTGCTAGAAACGGTTATTGATGTTCGCGTGGCTAATTCTAAAATGAGTGTTTCTGTATCACAGACACGGCCAATAAAGAAATTAAAAGCGCGTGACAAGGTTAAAAAATATTCCAGTCGCGACATTCCTTACGTGTTTGGCCTTCGTTTTTTCAAAAATCAGTTTTGAATAGAATTGAAATTATGAGAACAAACAAAGCATGTTTTCAGTGTAAAAGCCTTTTTAGATGCAACCATTGCAAAAAGCGACACCATACACTGTTACATTTGCAAACATCGATTGAGTCAACTTCTCAAACCAATGAACCAAGTCAAAACTTGAATTTTATAACAAAGTCCATTTCAAATACAGATTCACAACAAAACAATATACAGTCCACTTCCATATCAAACCCTCAAACTGTAAATTCTTACTTTTCAAAATCAGCAAACCAAGTTCTTTTAGCCACAGCTTTAGTTTATGTGTTTTCTCATGGTACAAGATATATTCTCCGAGCTTTAATAGACCCTGGATCAGAAATTACTTTAATTTCAAAGGCTGCTCAACTTCGTTTAGATCTTCATTTCACTCCTATAAATGCAACCATTTCTGGAGTTAACGCAATCCTAGCAACGACTTCAAAATTGTTATGCCATTTTAGAATGGGTTTTCATTTCAACTCTACTACCATTCCAGTACAAGCCTTACTGCCTGAGCAGAATGCAGTCGCTGTAGCGATGGAGTCGCTGCAGCGATCGCTGTCGCCAAAGTTGAATAATTTTCAACTTTCTGCTTTTAGTCGCGCTACTTTTTGACATGTCTGTGGGTCTGTTCCAAACACTGTATGTAAACTAGACATTGGGTTCGTTTAGCACATTGAGTTATTTTTTCATGTTTATTATGAACTGAAATTTGGAAAAAAATTGGTTTCGATAGCAATGATTGTAGAAAAAAATAATTTGAATAAAGTCTTATTATTTATAATTTGAGTATGTTATCACTGACCCCAAAATTGCACAACTTAGAGAACTCAATTTTAAAATTGCGCAGTGTTCACGCTACAAGTGAGACCATTTTGTTTGAAAGCTCTAATGGGCTTGGATGAAAAAAAACGATCAAAATAAACAAGTTCTTCACATTTATAAAACCGATGGAATTTTTCTACATACTGTTGTCCTTTTCTTCTTCCAATTTCGTATCTGTCAAGTGCAAGGTTTAACTACATAGACCTACTTTTTCCAAAAAGTGCCAAAGTGAGAAATAAACATGCATGCTAAAGACACCTGTTTGCAAAAAAAACATGCGAAAATTGTACTGACAGATAATTTTAGTCACCATACACGATTTTCAATTGTTTTTTGGCAAGCAAGTGTCTTTATAATAGATATTTTTTCCATGTTTGCACTTTTTGCAAAATGTAGGTCTATCCCAACTAACTGGGTGAACACAAAAGAGTGCCACAACTGGAACTGAAGCCATAGCTGAAATAGCTATCAAATAGTATCGTGCATGCTATTTTTCATGTGCCCACAATGCAGCTGCACAAAATATTATTTCTTTTTAAAAGTTCGATAAAATATTCTGTTTTGTGCTCTGCCATGTTGAATTTTGTTTGTTTGTTTTATATTGTATCAAATACCGGCATACTTTGTGTTTTATATATTAAAAGAGAAACATGATAGTCTCGCATTTATAAAAGAAATGAAAACAACATGCAACATATGGAACACGCCTTGTAAAAATTGGAATTCCAAACATCTGAAAGAACCCAAACAAATCTAAATGTAAAAAAAACGTTCTTTCTGCGCTACACCATTGTGGATGACCTTTGCGACCTAGTGAGCGATTTTAATGACAGCTTGTGCTACAGCGATTTATACCGCGACCAGCAACTTGCATTGTGTTCAAGGGGTTTGTCGTCGATAACCCAACCGGGAAACTTCCTTCTCAATCAATAAACTTTTTGCAACTCTCAAGATTCTCTGGGATTCAACTAGCTGATCCTTATTTTTACAAATCTTCCAGAATAGATATACTTATTGGAGCTGATATTTATCCGAATATCATTCAACAAGGACTTCGTCATGACGTTTATGAAAGCTTGGTAGCACAGTATACCATTTTTGGCAGGGTTATTTCTGGTCCCTTTCAAAAACCAGATGATTCCACGTCTTCAAAATGTACATCCTTTGTCAACCAAGTCTTAATTGATGACGAAATCAAACGCTTTTCGGAACTAGAAGAGATTTTTACTCCTAAGTTATTGTCACCAGAAGAAAGCTTCTGTGAAAATTTATATTCTGAATCGACGTATCGGGAGCCCGATGGTAGGTATGTTGTTACACTACCCTTTAAAAATTAATTTCCTCATGATTTACAACTTGGTCTCCCTAGAAATATCTGCTTAAAACGTTATATTTCCTCCGAAAATCGACTTAAAAGGACTACCCTACTTGAAGCGGATTACAATAATGTAATACAAGGGTATTTAGACGTTGATCATATGAAAAGGGTTTCTTCTGAAGAAATATCTCTCGACAGTAAAATTGTTTCATATTATCTTCCCTACCACGCTGTTGTTAGACCAGAAAGCTCAACAACACGTCTGCGAGTGGTCTTTAATGCATCAAATCCATCTCAAAATGGGAACAGTCTAAACGACGTTGTTCACACTGGTCCAAGCTTACAACAAGACTTACTCTCACTTATGCTTCGTTGGTTGGCGTACGTATCGATACGTATTTAACGCAGACAGAAATGTATAGGATACGCATTCATCCTTCTCAGACCTCATATCAAAGAATTATTTTTAGAACGTCCCCTTACAAATCAATAGAAGATTTTGAATTACAAACGGTCACCTTTGGTGTAAATTGTGTACCCTATTTGGCAATACGCACTTTATTAAAGCTTGCTGATGACGAAGAGCCAAAATATCCCTCAAATCAAATTTTAAATTTCCTCTTTCTTAACATAACAGATCAAAGCTCTGTTAAAACTCTTGGAGTTTTTTGGAATGCCAAAACCGACTCATTTTATTCTAAAATAAACCATATTGTCTTCTCGTCCACTTGTACTAAGCGAGAGTTTTTTTCTCATATACCTCAACTTTTCGACCCTGCAGGTTGTATTGCACCAATCATAATTAAAGCAAAAATTCTTATCTCTCATGCAACAGATATGGAAAGATAAAACACAATGGGATGAAACATTAAAAGAATTGAAATTTCAAGGCTTAACATCCCTAGACGGCTGGGAACAGGTTCTTAGGTCCTAGTTAAAATTCATGGGATTTGTGTTGCTTCTGAGGACGCGTATGCTGCTGCTATTTATTTGAAGGTTATATACCCGGCTGGGAATAGTAGATGTCATTTTTTGTGCGCTAAAACCAAAGTAGCACCTGTCAATACAATCTCAATTCAAAGACTGCAGCTTTGTGGTGCTGTTCTACTGGCAAAACTTTTGAAAAATGTGCTGAACAATCAATACCGAAACTATTACTGTTTACGTATGGACAGACTCATCAATAGTTCTCGCATGATTAGAAAAAACTACCATGTTCGTGGCAAACATTCATAGCCAACCGAACAAGCCTCATTAAAAGCAACGTAGGAGATATTCCGTGGAGACACGTTTCATCAGCCGAAAATCCGGCTGATTTGGTAACTAGGGGGATGGCTCCTGGTGAACTTCTTGACAATGACTTGTGGTGGCATGGTCCGATTTGGCTACTTACCAATCACCTGCCTTACCCTCTACCATTCGCTCATGTGTCAACGAATCTGACCTTGAGTCTAAGCCTATTAAATCTTTTCACACTTCGGTCAACAATACTGAAGATATACTTCAAAGATTTTTCTCTTCCAAAGGCACTAAGAGTAATATCATACATATTTAGGTTTTACAACCGCTCGAGCCCACTGTTCAAGGTTAGACCATTTTATCCAAATTTGACCATTCAGAACGAATAGATCCTTTTTGTCAAAGAAAGGCTCATTATGCTTTCTCAAAAAACCTATTTTCCCTCTGAATACAAACATTTAGAATTTAATTAATCAGTCAAGAAATCAAGTCAACTTCTAACACTGAATCCAGTTCTTGATTTGAAAGGCATAATGAGAGTAAATGGTCGACTTCTAAACTCAAGTCTCTCTTGGTCTGAAAGGTATCCAATTATTTTGTCATACAACTCCTCCTTTGCCAAACTTCTTGTGGATTTTATACATGGGATAACTCTGCATGGGGGCAGCAATTTAATGTGTGTTTTATTTCGGCAAGAATATTGGGTACCTAAAGAATTTAATTAAGGCTCGCATACATAAATGTAAAATCTGTGTAATTCACAAGAAACAGCAACGCTCTCAGCTAATGGCTGCCCTACCCCCAGAAAGGTCAGACTTTTCAAAACCATTTTCCAAAGTTGGAATAGATTTTGCTGGTCCCTTCGATATCAAAATATATCAATTTTGGACGCAGCTGTCGGATAACTTATATATGTTTGCATTTTTGTATGCTTTTGTACAAAGGCCACCATCCACTTAGAAGCACTTAGAAGGAACCACAGAGTTATCAACTACTTCATTTTTGGCAGCATTTGTAAAAGAAATGAAAACAACATGCAACATGTGGAACACGCCTTGTAAAAATTGGAATTCCAAACATCTGAAAGAACACAAACAAATCTAAATGTAAAAAAAACGTTCTTTCTGCGCTACACCATTGTGGATGACCTTTGCGACCTAGTGAGCGATTTTAATGACAGCTTGTGCTACAGCGATTTTTACCGCGACCTGCAACTTGCATTGTGTTCAAGGGGTTTGTCGTCGATAACCCAACCGGGAAACTTCCTTCTCAATCAATAAACTTTTTGCAACTCTCAAGATTCTCTAGGATTCAACTAGCTGATCCTTATTTTTACAAATCTTCCAGAATAGATATACTTATTGGAGCTGATATTTATCCGAATATCATTCAACAAGGACTTCGTCATGACGTTTATGAAAGCTTGGTAGCACAGTATACCATTTTTGGCAGGGTTATTTCAGGTCCCTTTCAAAAACCAGATGATTCCACGTCTTCAAAATGTACATCCTTTGTCAACCAAGTCTTAATTGATGACGAAATCAAACGCTTTTCGGAACTAGAAGAGATTTTTACTCCTAAGTTATTGTCACCAGAAGAAAGCTTCTGTGAAAATTTATATTCTGAATCGACGTATCGGGAGCCCGATGGTAGGTATGTTGTTACACTACCCTTTAAAAATTAATTTCCTCATGATTTACAACTTGGTCTCCCTAGAAATATCTGCTTAAAACGTTATATTTCCTCCGAAAATCGACTTAA
This sequence comes from Melangyna quadrimaculata, assembly GCA_949320155.1. Taxonomy (NCBI): domain Eukaryota; kingdom Metazoa; phylum Arthropoda; class Insecta; order Diptera; family Syrphidae; genus Melangyna; species Melangyna quadrimaculata. Next base: position 292,395,473 of record OX439483.1, read on the forward strand.
AAGGACACCCCTACTTGAAGCGGATTACAATAATGTAATACAAGAGTATTTAGACGTTGATCATATGAAAAGGGTTTCTTCTGAAGAAATATCGACAGTAAAATTGTTTCATATTATCTTCCCCACCACGCTGTTGTTAGACCAGAAAGCTCAACAACACGTCTGCGAGTGGTCTTTAATGCATCAAATCCATCTCAAAATGGGAACAGTCTAAACGACGTTGTTCACACTGGTCCAAGCTTACAACAAGACTTACTCTCACTTATGCTTCGTTGGCGTACGTATCGATACGTATTTAACGCAGACAGAAATGTATAGGATACGCATTCATCCTTCTCAGACCTGATATCAAAGAATTCTTTTTAGAACGTCCCCTTACAAATCAATAGAAGATTTTGAATTACAAACGGTCACCTTTGGTGTAAATTGTGTACCCTATTTGGCAATACGCACTTTATTAAAGCTTGCTGATGACGAAGAGCCAAAATATCCCTCAAATCAAATTTTAAATTTCCTCTTTCTTAACATAACAGATCAAAGCTCTGTTAAAACTCTTGGAGTTTTTTGGAATGCCAAAACCGACTCATTTTATTCTAATATAAACCATATTGTCTTCTCGTCCACTTGTACTAAGCGAGAGTTTTTTTCTCATATACCTCAACTTTTCGACCCTGCAGGTTGTATTGCACCAATCATAATTAAAGCAAAAATTCTCATCTCTCATGCAACAGATATGGAAAGATAAAACACAATGGGATGAAACATTAAAAGAAATGAAATTTCAAGGCTTAACATCCCTAGACGGCTGGGAACAGGTTCTTAGGTCCTAGTTAAAATTCATGGGATTTGTGTTGCTTCTGAGAACGCGTATGCTGCTGCTATTTATTTGAAGGTTATATACCCGGCTGGGAATAGTAGATGTCATTTTTTGTGCGCTAAAACCAAAGTAGCACCTGTCAATACAATCTCAATTCAAAGACTGCAGCTTTGTGGTGCTGTTCTACTGGCAAAACTTTTGAAAAATGTGCTGAACAATCAATACCGAAACTATTACTGTTTACGTACGGACAGACTCATCAATAGTTCTCGCATGGTTAGAAAAAACTACCATGTTCGTGGCAAACATTCATAGCCAACCGAACAAGCCTCATTAAAAGCAACGTAGGAGATATTCCGTGGAGACACGTTTCATCAGCCGAAAATCCGGCTGATTTGGTAACTAGGGGGATGGCTCCTGGTGAACTTCTTGACAATGACTTGTGGTGGCATGGTCCGATTTGGCTACGTACCAATCACCTGCCTTACCCTCTACCATTCGCTCATGTGTCAACGAATCTGACCTTGAGTCTAAGCCTATTAAATCTTTTCACACTTCGGTCAACAATACTGAAGATATACTTCAAAGATTTTTCTCTTCCAAAGGCACTAAGAGTAATATCATACATATTTAGGTTTTACAACCGCTCGAGCCCACTGTTCAAGGTTAGACCATTTTATCCAAATTTGACCATTCAGAGAGAATAGATCCTTTTAATCAAAGAAAGGCTCATTATGCTTTCTCAAAAAACCTATTTTCCCTCTGAATACAAACATTTAGAATTTAATTAATCAGTCAAGAAATCAAGTCAACTTCTAACACTGAATCCAGTTCTTGATTTGAAAGGCATAATGAGAGTAAATGGTCGACTTCTAAACTCAAGTCTCTCTTGGTCTGAAAGGTATCCAATTATTTTGTCATACAACTCCTCCTTTGCCAAACTTCTTGTGGATTTTATACATGAGATAACTCTGCATGGGGGCAGCAAGTTAATGTGTGTTTTATTTCGGCAAGAATATTGGGTGACTAAAGAATTTAATTAAGGCTCGCATACATAAATGTAAAATCTGTGTAATTCACAAGAAACAGCAACGCTCTCAGCTAATGGCTGCCCTACCCCCAGAAAGGTCAGACTTTTCAAAACCATTTTCCAAAGTTGGAATAGATTTTGATGGTCCCTTCGATATCAGAATATATCAATTTTGGACGCAGCTATCGGATAACTTATATATGTTTGCATTTTTGTATGCTTTTGTACAAAGGCCACCATCCAATTAGAAGCACTTAGAAGGAACCACAGAGTTATCAACTACTTCATTTTTGGCAGCATTTTATCTTCCTCTTCCTCGTGATATTTATTCCGACAACGGAACGAATTTTGTTGGTGCCAATCGAGTACTGAAAGAAGATTTTAAAACCAGTCTCAAAGAATCGGCCTCGATGTTTTGTAATTGTTAAAACAATTGGCCATCTTGGCATTTTATTCCTACCGGTGCTTTTTACATGGGTGGTCTGTGGGAGGCAGGGGTAAAACGCTTTAAGACCCGCTTCAAAAAGGTTGGAACTTCTTACAAGTACACTTTCAAAGAATTCACAGTACTGTTGTAGCGCATCGAATCGTGTCTAAATTCCCGTCCAATCAGCGCAATTACTGAAAATCCATTCGACAATCACTCCCTCACTCCAGGACACTTCCTTATTGGAGGGCCACTTTTATCTGTACCCGAACCAAATCTTCAAGAATCTCCTACTTCTTTCGTAAATCGGTGGGAAAAACTAAAACTTCTTCATCAAAACTTTTGCAAAAGGTGGAAAGAAGAATACCTCAAGGAATTGCATAAGAGATAAAATATAAGTGGAAGTTTTCTCAGCGCGACATAGAAGCTGGTGATATTGTAGTTGAAGAAAAGAAAATTTACCACCTAATGAGTGGCGGTTAGGTCGTGTTACGAACGTCTTTCCAGGCAACGACGGAAGGGTACCAGTGGCTAAGATTCTGACACAGCAAGGTGAAATAACTAGACAAATAGCCAAGTTATTTGTTATTCCGACTGAATAATACACTTATTATTATATTTCTGTTATTTTTTTCTAGTTATCATACAATTAACGTGAAAAACCTGAATGCATTTATGAATTGCTCTTGAACATTTTAAGCATACGTTTTTAATCCGTTTTATTTGTATGTACATTATATACATACATTTGCTTTTGATATCCTAACTTATACATTATTCGTATTACTATACATGTTAATATTTGAATTATTTTATCTATTATTATTTTTTTTTTCTTTAAGGATAGTTTAGCTTTCCCCTACTAACATTCCTTCCTCCAGAGTGAGTGGAACCCCTTCGGAAAATTAAATGGTTCTCAATGTGAAATCTCCTTTTTTAGATATAGGAATTAGTTTTCATTATTGTTTTGAAAATTTGCAGTTATATTACAGTAAGCAAGGCTGGCGGCAATGTTTAAGCCAAAAACCTACCTTACCATAAATATTATAAAATTTGTTTGTTCTCAGCTTAAAGTAAAGTTACTATCTATATGAAGCCACAGGGGCTGTTTAACTTACCCATGTAAACTTTTAATAATATAGAAAAACGACCCTTCCTGTGGCATTTTTACTTTTCTACTTCCTCTTATGTATATATTTTATATTATAATAAATACTGAATTTTTGACTAAAATAACGTGTGTCACTATTTCACTTTATTTTTCTTTTTAAAACTACCGGGATCAGTACCGCATTCCAACAGCACCTGTTACAACCGTTTTAGTAAAAACAGGGTATTCATGCAACGTCGGAAACTTTCCGACGTCGTAAAATCGTAAAGTTTCCGACACATGTTTCATGAACGCCCCTTTATCTAATTGCATTATGATGCGGTGAAAAAATTCGGCGGATTTTATTTATTTTGTTTAAGCGTTTTAAAAAAATAATTAAAAATGCTCTGTGTTACTGAACTATTTGTTGTTGTCAAATTTTGATACATAAAATGTCATTATACTTTTATAAAAAGTTTTCCAGGTATACTATACTTTCATTTACGACGTTTACGACACAAATTCGTGTGGGAAAGTTGACGATTTATCGTAAAAGAATTTTCATACAAATTGTAACAGTTCGTTTACGACGTCGTAAGCTTTCCGATGCTTACGACGCTTACGATGGTTTTCCGACGTTGCATGAATACCGTTATTACTAAAAAAGTATCTTAGGCCACATAAACAATTTTATTTATAGCTTTTCCAGCTTAAAGCTTACCTGTCGCTGGTCTTGCAAATTATAAATCTATGGCTTTTTCGCCGAACTTGTCAGTGACTTTTATTTTTGATATTTCTACATACATTCAAAAAATATATTAAAACATCATGCATTTTTTGGAGAAAATTGACACCAAAGTCAAAAAATTAGCATGGGTAGGCAAAATGGAACAGGCTAAAAACTGAATATCTTAAGACTGAAAAAAGATATTAAATTTATTATTATTTATTTTAAAAATAAAGGCCTAAGCGAAGTTTCTTTCGTTAGTACTAACAGTGCAATTACCGTTAACATGGGTCAGATTACACCAAAGATAGACTTTTCTTTAATCCCCGATAAATGATATCAGAATTGAAGATACGCCCTTACTGTAAAACGATTTTTTTCTAAGAATATACCCAAGAATCATGCCCTAAAATATTATTGACGAATTAAGGGAGACTCTGTATAAGAAAACATAATGATTCATAAGATGTTTTGCGTCTTATATCAGCCCTCGGTAAAAAAAAAAATAAGTCCCATAAAATTGATATTTTAATTTTTTTTTTGACTGGCCGTTTAAATGTTTAATTAGAGTTAAATTTTATTACTATTTGCTTTAGAAAGTTTCATGCCGAAATTGTCATAAATCATAATTTTATTGCATAGTTTGTAGAATCACCCATACACATTTTGTAGCTCGTTAACGGCTATTTTTGAGACATGAACAAATTCTTATTTCTAACTAGTTTTTTGTTCACCTAGCGTTCCCAAACATCCTCGTTTTCAACGACATGTCCACTTTTTTATTCCAGCGTAATTCGTCCTCCATAGTTTTAAGAAATTTTCTCCGTCATAGGCCGTGTGTCAATTGCGTTAAAAGTGCGTTAAATTTGATCCCATGTCTAAATTTTGACATCACTGAGGTGAATACAGTCGTCAAAATTTAACCTGCTCAGGAGCTCGTTTAAATTTTAACAATGGGATACATTTTGACGTTTGTATTAAGCTTCTTGTACATTACTAACACGATCGACCTATTATAACTGGACTGCTAGGAGCCAACATCACGATGGTTCGGTTTATTAAAAAAAATCGATACACTAGCGGCAATTCGAAAACGACTTAGGCCTAATTTATTCACCCAAAGTTAAACATAAATTTCCGATTTTTACAGTCAACTTGAGCAGTTGACTGTTCACTCGAAGTTGACGTTTTCATCTTTTGATTTTCAACTATAGAGTTCATCAATGAAATAGTAAAAGTTAAAGTGGGCCACTAGCCCACTGTGTTTTAATATATGTCAACAAAGTGGGAAACAAACTGTGTAGAATAATGTGGAAACAAAATATGACAGCCCAGCCTACACAACCCGACATTCTATCCCACATGATTTGACATTCTATCCCACATGATTTGACATTCTATCCCACATTCTATCCCGAATTCTATCACACTTTTTTTAGGTTAAGGTAACGTATTAATGCAAGCAAGTGTGGAGGCAAAATATGAAAAGTCATTTCTTTCCCACAAATTTGACAGTCGCGTGAAAATCTTTCCCACTTTCAAATTGACATGTATTAATACACAGTGGGCTAGTGTGGAAAGGCTATTAGCGAGTTAACGTTGGAATTTTGTATCATTTTTGTTTATTCATTCATGATATTCAGTTGTGTAAACTTTTCGCTTTTGACTTCGAAAGGAAAAAAATCTTAAAATAAATAATAATTAAATAAAAATAGAGCTCTATTTTAATTAAAATAATAAAATAAAAAATGTTTCGTGCAAATTACCAACTTCTGGGAGAATTGGGCGTCATCTTTTTGGAGCAGCGAAGATGATGCAGACGAAGAAAATGTATCCCTTGAAAGGCGGCAATATAAAATACTTCCCCGTGTTGGTATCGATAAAAAAGACGACCATGATTTCGTTCTCGCCTCTCAAAAGCAACGGAAATTATGTTTTTTTTTATTTAATAATGGATTCATTGCCTTTTGACGAAAGACATTACGGAAAATATCGGTTTAAAAAAAAAACAAAATCAAGTTCTCGTCCGATCACAGAAATCAAGCATCTTCGGGGTTCGGGCGCGGTTAGTACTAAGATGGGGGACCGCATGAGCATTGAGTTTTTTTTTCTTGGTATTCTTTTGACTCCGCGCTTCGGATGGATTGAAAAATCCATTCCAATTATTCGGAATAAATAAAAATTCGTCAATAATGGTTTATCCTGAGTATTTTATTGAATAAGGAAACACAAAATTATTATTCCAAATATGTTGAATATCTAAAATGAAAAAAAAAACATATTCACACTCAAATGCAAAATTATTCTAATGCCAACCAAAGGTTGCGTCTTGTGTGTCATGCTTAGCAAATGAGATTGACGATCGACTAGCCAGGTATACTAGGTTTATGACTGCCACTATCAAAATACAATTTCCGCGTTCAAGATCGTTTCCAAAGCGATTTGGACACATTTGTGTTGTAATTCCTCTGAAAAAAACTATTGCAACAACAAATCAAGGTATCTGAACATTTTTGGCTAGGTTGACACCGTCTCGGATAGGTTCCTTTATCGCAAGGAACGTATGTTTTAAAATATTCCATTTAATGCAATTGACACAGCAAAACCCTCCAATTTTATTCACCCCTATAAAAACGGATCAAATTTAATTGGATTGGGATCAAATTTAACCAACATTTTAACGCAATTGACACACGGCCTTACCTCTAAATTTAATTTCAACTACATAAGCTGTGAGGTATTCTATGAACTTATTATTAATTTATGAGTGTTGCGTGGCGAGATTTAGCTAATTCAATATCGAGTCATTCTTAACGAAGAATTTTGTTCGCTTTTCCTTATTTCCTTTCCTTATTCTAAACAAACTTCGAATATAGGAAAAAAAAAATAGGATTGCTAAGACAACGTCTGTTGCGATTTAATTTAGCACAACAAGTGTCAACAATAGGGATGGGAAAAACCGGCCGGTTTAAACCGAAGCCGTTTTATTTTAGTTTCGGTTAACCGGGTTTTTTCGGTATTTTTTTTATCTCGGTTTTAACGGGTGTTTTTTCTAAAACCCATCAACCAGGTGAACGTTTTTTTACTAATACTTCATTTACACGAATGACAGATTGGCAATTTTATCTCAGTATACTGACAAAAGAATGAGCAAATTCATTCTTATGTCAGCTTAATGACAGAAATGCTGCCAATTTGCCGTAAATGGAGCATTAGAGACTTTTATTCAAATTTAAAGCTCGCATGAACAATTCTTTTTTGTCTCACATAATCTGCCCTTGGGTTTGTGTACTGGGTATTTTTTGTCTCCATTTCCAAGCGAAAGCATAGTGTAGGGGTAGAAATATAGGAAGGTGAAATCGTTGGAACATTCATTCACATTCACAGCTTGCACGAATCCATAAATTTTATTTCTAAAAAAAACTGAAAACCGGTTATTTAAAAAACTGGTTTTCTACCCGATTAAAACCGGCAGGAAACTGAAGGGGCAAAAAAACGAAAAAACGGTTATTTTGAAAAAAAAAAACCGCCATCTCTAGACAACAACCTATTCTCTTTCCTTATTCCATTTTTATCACTTTCCTTCCGTTGCGGATCGCGGCTCCAAAATGTTTGGCAAGTTCTGACGAAACCTGGTATCCAGCAACCAGAACTCTTTAAGTATTTTGGAAAACACACACAAGCAGGTCTCCGTAAATCTGCGACAAGCGGTCCAGAAAAGCACATCTGCACATTAGGTTAATAGTTTGGGATTTATTATTATATGTAGGCCAACTCCTTCTAGAAATAATGCAGTTAGTTAAACTATTCCACCTACGATTAGATTTTGAGAGAAAAATTGAGAATATATTGCCGTTCATAATTCCGAGAGGAATACTGACTCTTTCCGCAAGTGAGTTATGAAGGGCTGAACTTTGCCTGGCCAGCTCGTCAGCCCGTTCGTTCCCCTCAATGCCACTGTGAGCCGGAACCCAGATAAGAGTGACCGTGAGGTTAATGTTCAGACTCAGAAGCTCATCCTGGAATTGTCGTACTAATTTTGAGGATGATATAGCCGAATTAATGGCTTTGACAGCCGCTTGACTGTCTGAGAAAAAAGCTATATTTCGGTTCTGGTTTGGATTTTGTTTAAGTAGCTTGCATGCTTCCCTGATTGCCAGTACTTCAGCCTGAAAGACACTAGCAAAGACAGTTAGCCGAAAAGACCTGGATATATTTAGGGACTCTGAGAAAATACCCGCACCAACACCGCACTCCATCTTTGACCCATCAGTAAAGATAGTTGTGTCGAAGTCTTTCGATGTTTCACGATGTCATCATTCCAATCCTTTCTGGATGGGAATATAACTTTAAAAACTTTACCGAGGCTCATTGAAGTGGTCCAGTAGTCAGTGGGAGTCGAAAACATTTCGGTTGGAATTAAACCCGTGATGTTGCTGTGCTCATAGGGTTTGGCAAACCAGAAGTTCGATTCTTTAAGTCTTATCGCGCTGCAAGATACCAGGTATTTAATGTGTTAATCTAGTGGTAAAAGGTGCAGGAAAACGCCTAAAGCATCTGTTGGACAAGATCGAATAGCCCCTTTGGTGCCAATGCTAGCTGTTCTTTGAACCTTACTAAGTTTGTTGATATTATACAAATTCTTTAATGCTGGCCACAACACAATCGAACCATACGTGAGAATAGGTCGCACCACGGCTGTGTATGTCCATAAAATCATTTTTGACTGGAGGCGCCATCTTTTACAAAAAGTTTTGCTACAGGCATACAAAGCTATGCAGGCCTTTTTCATCCGTTCTTCAATGTTTAATTTCCAGTTTAATTTAGGGTCGAGAATTACACCCAGATATTTTGCACTGGAGGAGAGTGAAAGTGTTTGACCGTTGAGTCGAGGTAGATTGCAGGAGTCTATCTTTGTTTTGGTAGTAAAAAGCATAAGTTCAGTTTTGCTTTGATTAATACCTAGTCCGCAGCTCGCAGCCCAGTTACTAACCTTCCTTAAAGCCACCTCCGTGATCTCACTTATCACAGGGGTAAACTTACCCGACACTAGTAGCACCAAATTATCGGCATACGCGACCGCCTTCACTCAACCCCACTCTAACTTAGCGAGAATTTTATTCATGACTAAAAGCCAAAGAAGAGGAGACAGAACACCACTCTAGGGTGTTCCTCTACTGACGTATTTGGTTGAAATTGTATTTCCTAACGTAGATTGAATCCTTCTATCCCTGAGCATGGAAACTATCCACTCCCGGATGAAGAACTCTACACCAAAGTCAATAAGGGCTTCTAGAATGGACTCAGTTAGGACTTTGTTGAAAGTCCCTTCTACATCAAAGAAGGTGGCGAGTTTATATTCCTTGAAGTTAATAGTTTTCTCAATTGTACGAACTACCTCGTGAAGGGCCGTCACCGTGGACTTACCCTTTAGGTATGCGTGTTGAGAGTTTTCGAGAAGGCATCCAACTAGGATGTCCCTGATGTGTTTGTCTAGGATGCGCTCAATCGTTTTAAGCACGAAAGAGGTCAGACTAATTGGTCAAAAATCTTTCGCGGATTCATGGCCCCGTCTACCGACCTTCGGGATAAAAACTACTCTAATATGTCTCCATGCCTCGGGTACATGGTTGAGATAGAGGCAACCTTTGAAAATTATTTCCAGCCAAGGAACAACCACATCTTGTAGTTTTTGAGGCATAATAGGCAGTATGCCATCCAGGCCTGGAGATTTATATGGAGAGAAAGAATTAATTGCTCAGGCAATATTTTCTCTTGTTATGCCGGTATTGATATGCTCTTCATGAGCTAACGGTGTGATGTGAGTTTCAAGTGATTCCGGTTTACTGTTTTCACACCCCGGAAAGTGTGTCGTCATAAGTAGTTCTAAAGCTTCAGCTGGAGAGACTGCCCACTCCCCATCGTTCTTTTTTCAAAAAAGAAGGGTTGCAATGTTCTTTTGACAGCACTCTACCAAGTCTTGCTGAGTCTTTTATGTTTTCTATTGACTCGCAGTACTCTCTCCTAGCCTTGTATCTTGGCTGATGCGACAGCTCGCTTGTAAACTCTAAGGCTATCTTTATACGGTTGATAGAATTTGTTTTTGTGGCAGATGTTGAAAATTGTCCTTGTCGATTTCCTGAGCTCAGACAGATTTTCATTCCACCATGGAGGGAGAGATTTTCGGCTATATTTAACTGGGTAAGAGATCTTGAACCCCGTGTTCATATATGCTTCAAAGGTTTTCACCTTTGACTCTAGATCTGCAACCGATTCTGGACTCAGATTTGGTATATTGCGCAGTTAAGAATTACAAATTTTACTGAACTTCTTCCAGTCAATTCGTTTAGGATTTTTATAGAGAGGAGGGGTTTCAGACTCAAAAGCTATGCTGAAGAGTATCCACCTGTGATCCGAAAACGAATTCAGAAGGGATACCCTTTAATTTTCCACTAACAGATTAAAGTTATTGTTAACAATAGTAACCTCAAGCACATCCCCCCAACCTTCAAAATTTTCAGAGCTCGGAGCGACGAAAGTGGGAGTATTACCTCTGTTACAAACAGTTAAATTATTTTCAATGACGAAATTAAAAAGAGACTCACCTCGTTCGTTTATCTCGGAACTTCCCCAAAGGGTGTGCCTTGCGTTTGCATCACATCCAATCAGAAGGTTCGTTTTTTGCGCTTTCGCCTCGGCTATGAGTGCGCACACTTCTTCTGGTGGTGACTGCTGGTCATGACCGAAGTAAGCAGATGCCAAGATTAATCTGTCTGCATTTTTTGCTTCCAACCTGACGACTGTCAAATCAGGAGTGCTAAAATTTGGACACAAAAAAGCTTTTAAGTGTTTTTTTTTAGCTAAAATACAAGTTCTAGGCTTACCATCGTTTGTATTTGCGATCTTGTAGATCGGGTGTATTGTCTATCTTGGAGGCCTCTCACTCTAGAGCTATTGACCCATGGTTATTGAACGATGCCTACATCTATGTTTTCCTCACTCAGGAAAATTCTCAGTTTATCCGAGGCACATTTTGAGTGCTTCAGGTTAATCTGAATGACTTTTAGCGCGGTTTTTAATTTTCTTTCGATTCTGTAAAGTCAGGGCCCGGCGACTCGCTAGGGAACTCGACTTCATCAGTGACATCGTCTAGCTCAACGTTGTCACCAACTTTGCCGGGGTCTGCTCCTTGCTTCTGCAGAATCTTAATTTTTGCACATCTTATTCCAAAACGCAGATTGAACTCGGCTTTCTTAAGAGCCCCAATGCTTTCCTCGCTGATCAACAGAAGGTAAGATTCACTGTTCCTTTGCGGCTCCTCCGTCTTAATGACTATCCAGTCGTTCATTGCAATCAGTGGATTTAACCTCTGAAGACCACGGATCAGCTCCTGTCCACTTGGCTTAATGCTCATGACGGGATGAGCTTGAGCTTCAAGCCCTCCCAGTCATTGCTAATCTTAGCTTTGCAGTTCCTAAGCAACTCTCTTGAATACACGTCTGCGCACCTGATTACCCTGTACCCCCTGAGCACCTCGTCAGAGTCAAAACTAGGGTAAGAGCCCTCGATCGCCGAAATGGTATACGAGAACACCATCTCCGAAAGCTTGGCCTCGATGGAGTTTCACACAATAAGCAGAGCTCTACTGGTTGTGGTGAGCTCATGCACAACCTATGCACAACCCCTAATTGGAGGTCGTCCCTGACTACCTCACTTAGAGTACGCGGTTTCGCTGCTCCGGAATATGGCGCTTTGATAGACTTTTTCGTGTTGTCAAGCTTGCTTTTTTTCATAGGCTGGCTGGTTTCTTCACGAGACCTATTGCGCTTGGCGGTGTTTTTGGCTTTAGTAGCCAGAAGACAGTTGTACTCATCAACGATCTTCTGGTACGTTATTTTGTCAGTGAGGTCTTTCTCAAGAATAGTTCCAGCCTCCTCATTCTTGGCAATCTTGTCAAGAATAAAGGTGGCCTTCTTGAACTCCAACTTGCGCAGAACACCCGCTGATTGCCTTTTACCCCAGGCAGCACCGCTATGGCTGGCGTTGCTACCTGAGGGTACGTTGGGTTTGGTCGGTCGAAACACAGGGGTACTGTGGCTGGTACTGCCTTTGCTTCCAGTTTCTGGAGGTTGCCCTACAATGGTCTCCTGTCTGGAGGCCAAAAGTTCATCCTCTGTGTCGGCGGTTGGTAAAACGTCTGTCATGTCTAAATCGTCCATAGTGTGAAATAACAAAATAAGATTCCCACGAGTAGGTGGGAAAGGAAAGGTCAGCCCTGGCAGAGCCGATATACCGGGGTAAGGACCTTGCCAACCATCCGAAAGAGCTCGTTAGCGACTGGTTTACCCGCCAGCCTTCCATTTCTTCGGCACGGATTATGAAAATCGCTCACACCACCACTGAAATTTAGAGACCCCGTATCTATGGTCAAATCGCATTGCTTAGCGTTAAAATTTTGAGAAGTAAAGGAACATCTCAGCAATTCGACCTGACCTTAGCTGATCGATCACCATCTTGACATCGCACAAGATAAAAACTGTGGTGACCATTTACCGCCCGGCACCCACAAGGAGAGTTTGATACGAGGATTTTTGCCAAGCCTAGTTGTGGGGACCCGCAGGAAAAGGAAACAGTCTTTCATTTCCTCTGTAAATGTCCCACTTTGACGACCTTGAAGATCAAAGATTTGACTTCTTTCCTCAACGCGACGAAATGGATCTAGGATTTACTTCGGTTTCCTCTTGCGCCATCTTCTTCCCCAAACTCCTATGACTGCGAGCTAGCAGACTAATGGTTTTTGAAGGTGGCTCATGGTGCACGAGGACCGGACGATCACATAATTAGTTCGATCTCCGCTTCAATACCAGTCAACAAGTGCCTAGGTGGCACAGTGTAGATGGCTCTTAGTTGCGAACTTCGACCCTTTTGAGTGTTTTCCTATGTTCAAGTCCAAGAAAGTTTCAATTGACCTAGAATTAACTTCGGTTTCTTTTTGCACCATTTTCTTCCTCAAACTCCTATGACTGTGAGCTAGCAGACTACTGGTGTTTGAAGGTGGCTCATGGTGCACGAGGACGGGACAACCACACGGTTGTGCCAACCTTCGCTTTAATACCAGTCAACAAAGTGTCTAGTTGGCACAGTGTAGATGTTTTTTTGTTGCGAACTTTGGTCCTATCGGGTGTTTTTCCTATGCCCAAGTCCTTAATAAGTTTCATCTCATGTCTAAATCCAATAAAAGTGTCTGGTCATACAGGCGGGTGGTACTTTCTCTGGTAACCACAAGTCATGTTGTGCAAACAGACGGAGGTGTACAGAGATTACCATATCCGAGTGTGCGACTAGATGATCACCCTAAGGGATCAGATCGTATGCGTCCTGGGCAAATCAGCAAATTGCTTAGCGTAGCATACTACAGCAGAACTCGCGATGATCCGTTGAGAGATCTATCACCAAAGACCCTCATTTTCTTAAAAAATGTTCTTTTAAGCCACAGGTCAAACGAGTTATGGTATCAAAACGAAGCATTACAGCGTTAATTGGGTCATCGAGCGAGGCTGCTTGTGACCGCCATCTCTACCTACCTACCTACCTACGCATATGAAATACATTGTAGCGATAGCGACACATGACTCCACAACACGACACAGGTATTGTTCTGGCTTTAGTCACACAAACACAAATGCATTGACACAGGGTCGCAGTGAAGGCAGACGGCTACTTTCTGAGGCGCCCAAAGGAATTGTTTGCTGCGTTTCTTTGCGGGTGGTTAAGTTAAAAACATGTACATGTAGAAAAATCGGATTATGCTTTTCATCTTCAGAAGAACTTAGGCACAAACAAAAGGAACATAGCTGTTTCTATAAGCCTTAAAAGAAAAAAGATTTTTTTTTAATTTGGTTTAAATTTATTCGATCAAATGAATAATTGAATGAAAGCATTGTTTTTTGATTCATTTGCTGAGCTAGATTATAATAACGAACAAAGCACGTTTGAAGTAATACAATAAAACTCACCCATTACAGAAACCAGAAAATTAAAAATGGATATAGGAAAATATAATTTTTAGTTTTAAGTTTAGTTTTAATGAAAATAATACTACCACAGATATTTTCCCTAGTCAAAAAATTTTAAATTATATTTTATATCTGTAATTACATTACTGTGAAATGAACTGTTTTTGTCAATTTAGTTCTAATTGATAACTTTTCGTTACTTCTTGAAGCAATAAAAAAATATCTTGTCTTTAAAAATATTTCATTAATTTTTGAAACAATTCCTAAATGACCCGAGTTTTTAACATGTCCTTCGAAGATCGTTTTTCCTAGCAACTCATTTTGAGAATTGATATTAATTCTATCATACATCTGTTTTTTCAACATAGTTTTTTCTTCGTCCATTAATTTTGATTTAGCTGTTTTTCTTTAGAAGGTGTTTTTAAGTATCCTTTCATTTTAAAAACTATTAAAGATTGTGGATTTTCACTGCACTCGAGAACTATCCCATTTTAAATTTTTTTAGCTTAAAAACAACGAACCCGGCTTGTAAATTCTGTCAGTGTATGACCTGAATGAATGCCTCATTTTCTTCGTGAGTGCAGTTAACTATGTTTAACGTATTTCCTTGAGAACCTTTTAGATGAACTGTTAAACAGAGTTTGATAGACTAATGTTTAAAATTTGAATGTTTTCCAGAGGTAAACAGTCGCCAATTCCACCATCTCTTATTTTGCAACTTATGATCAATTTTTTGTATGCTGCTTTGAATTTGTTCACGGAATGGTTATCATTGAAAGCAATATGTGACCGCACTGAACCAAAAAACAATTCAATGTGGTCTTGGTTAAGTTTGTAAAAAGGTACATACTCTAACACTTTACTCTTAATAAATCTTTCGTAGATAATCTTTATATTTTTTGAAGCAGGTAATTGTCCTATAAATCCTGTCTTCCTTTTATTCTTATGGAGCATAGACAAATATTTAATTTGCTCGTTCGCAAATGGCATTAAGTTCGAAACATTTTCTTCACAAATTGCCTTTTCAAAACCAAAGTTGAAAAGCTTCTGCTGTTAAGCACATCGAATATATAATTTATTTTTCTTAAAAACTTTACTGTTGCCTCGCTACCAGAAAACTGTGGCAGTAAAAGTACGTCACGGCAGAAATCTATAGCATCAGCAACGGATTTGCTTAGTGCTTGAACAGCCAAACGAACTTAAATTTGTTGGTTTGGAAAATATATATGTGCTCTTGGTGGTCGTGATTGGTCTAATCTATACAATTTTGCAAACACGCGTTAAATTGTCGTAACAGTTTTTGGAATTTATATTTCTCTAATTATTTCTTCAAATTATTACTTTTTATGTGTCAAATCATTAAAATTGCAAAAAATACCAAATTATTTAAAATCATTAATTTTTATGTGGCAAATCATTAAAATTGCAAACATTTTAAAATCATTTAAAACTATTACTTTTTTATGTGGGAAATCATTAAAATTGCAAAACCTCAGGGCTATCGCTCTCCCATTAAATATTTTAAACTTATGTTTTTATGCTCGGAATCAATTAAAATTTTCACTTCATCAAAATTATGAAAACCTAAGAACCACACTAAATAAATCTTAGCTAAAATAAATCACTATGTTTTTATTCTTGCAATTTTTGATTACATAGTATTTTTTTTATATCAACATACTCGCATGCAAATCATTTTGTATAATTATTGTTAATTACATGATTCTTTTTTATTTTTCTATTTACATCTTCACGAAATGGTATATATGTCCGTATTCTTAAGTTTATAATTGTATCAATATCGAATCGATAAAATAAAGAAAATAAAGTGCTCATACACTACAGATACATAGAATCAAAACAATACGTCATTCCATCCGGTCATTGGCTTTAGCATTATAAAACATAAAGCAATAGTAGATACTCCGCTTACATCCGCGGTCAATAAACAGAACTGCATTCCGTCTTTATATCCAAATAAACTCAATGTCACTTAACGCCTCAGATTACTTTCGGTTAATAGTAAATACTCTGTTTACTATTGAATTACTATTGTTTTGGTTCAATGTCCCTCTATGATATGCACTGCATGTGCCTGCACTTCACCCAATATATTTGTGTGTCATCAAATAGGCATGGATATTCAACATGAATTTGATGACACAACAAAAATATAGCTTACCGTATGATAAATAAATAAAAAATAAATCGCGTGGCACAACGGCTCATGAAGAACCAGGGCCTAGTGACTAACAACTCGCAACCATTCCTGTGTGCGCCTTTCGACAGGAATGGAAGGGACCTACAATTTTATGCCGAATCCGAACGGCTAGACGAGAAGCACTTATTCGTGACAAGTGATACTCTTGGATGATTTTTCAATTCCTCGCAAGAGGCAGTAGCCCTGAAAAAAAACTTTTTTAGTTTTTAGATGGACGAGGCTGAGAAGCGATCCCAGACCTCCAGCGTGACAGTCGAACGCACTAACCATTACGCTACGGGCTCATACTACCGTATGATATGTATACTTTTATATTAGATATTGAAAATTATGTTTATATGTATGTTATAAGTGAATATTTTACTTGTTCGTGTGTAAGGAATTATTTTGTATAAATAGGCTAAGAATTGAATCAATAAAATCACTCTTTAATCAGAACTCACATTCGGCACATTGGCCTTGTTTCATCATTTCGTTCCAGCTAAGATCGGCAGTTTAGCCATTGAATATAAGGCTTGGGGAAGCCAAATAATATCCCCCACAGTTTAGTAGGAGAGGCAGGCACCCCTTATTATTACATGGCGATCTCGCCAAAATCGATCCTGTAATGTATAATAAAGAAAAGCTTGATGAGCTGTTCGAAAACCTAAACAGCCCGTACCATCCTGGACAGCCAGATAGTGAAGCACCAGCATACGAACCAACACCCAAAACCGCTGGCCCAAAACCATTATCAATTGATGAATAAAAAAAAGGCAAAGAACTAAAATTCAACTTCCAGAACAAAAAACACCGAAGAGAGAAAGGGGTGGCAGAAAAGTGAGAATACGCCATGAAATAGGCAGTCTGTTCAGGCTCGCCACACTAGCCAACAAGGAGGAAAAACAGAAATTTCTCCAACAGGCGAAAAACCTGCAAAGGATACAATTCAGTGAAAGGAAGTACAACAAAGCAAAAAGTAACTAAGTATCATGGGAGGTAAAAATTCTGAAGAAGAAGTTATAGTCACGAATAATAATAATAACAATAATAATATTATGAACTCAAACTTAATTTTAATAGACATAGTAATAATTATATTAATAATATTAATTGTAAACCTATTTTTTAAAATTGCGAAACACTTTTGCAAAGAAAAAATAAGAAATATTGTATCAGAGGAGGTAAAAAATATAACCGTTAAAAAAAAAAAAAAAAAAAAAAAAATTAGTTTGTAAAAATGTATTTGAAAAATAGAATATGTTGAATATAATTAAAAATTTAAAATCTATTATTGAAAATTTTAATAAAACTCCGAACAGGGTTTATACAGCTAAATACATTGCTGAAAAGAAATCAGAAATACAAAGGTTAGAGGAAGATTTTAATGAAAAATATGAGGAATCGCCTAAAGATACCATTCAACAATCATTAAAAAAATTATAGATAATTTGCTATTAAGGTTAAAAGAAATATTGGAAAAGAAGGAGAAATTATTAGAGCAGACAGAAATTGAACGAGATTTAGAAGGCATTGATAAAGAATTAGGAAAACTAGAATTCAAAATGGCAAAATTCGACATTATTTCGAGCATTAAGATTATTCCAGAATTAAGTGGGAAGGTAGAGAAATTAACTAACTTCTTGAATTTGGTAGAGTTTGTTGACTCAGATCTCAGCGAGGTAACAGAGAAAGAAAAACTGATAAAATTTGTTAAAGCAACGAAAATAAATGACAAAGTCAGAAACAAGTTGATAACAGTTCAACAGCCAAAAACGTTTAAAGAATTAAAAGAAACCTTTCATCAACTTTTTAAACATAAGAAAAATACACTCCACGTTATCTCAGAATTGTCAGTGATACAGCAAAACTCAAGTTCAACAACAGATTTTGCTAACCAAATTGAAACGTTGGTGGCAGAACTAAATTGTTTACAATTAATAGAGCAAGGAACAGAGAACATAGAAGTAATCTGCAAACTAAATGACCAATTAGGTTTAAACGCATTCAAAAATGGCCTTATACAAACGAACAAATCGACCATTTTCGCAGCTAGACCAAAAAGACTTAATGAGGCAATACAACTAGCCACTGAGGTAGATAATGCAAACCAAGCTGTTCAAATTAACCATTTTAGGATAAATACACTACATAAACAATAATAGAAATTTCAATAGGTTTAATAGATCAGTATATAACAATTACAATACTAGATACAACAATAACAGCAACAATATGAGGTTCAATAATAACAATAGAAACAATTATAATACAAACAATATATATAGCAATAATAACAACAACAGGTTATATAATAACAGGTATAGTAACACAAACTTTAATGCAAATAACCAAAGAACAATAAACTACATAGAAGGTTCGGAAAACAATCAGGGAGTCTCCGAAGCCCAGAGAGACTCAGATTTAAGTTTAGAAAACAATCAATAAAGGCAATTCTAAATCTTAATCCCCATTTAACAAATTATATAATAGTCCAATCCAATATAACATTAGGAAATCAAAAGCTTTTAATTGATACAGGTGCAGATATCTCTATCTTAAAAAAAGGTAGCTTAAATTCAGAAAGAAATATAAATACGATAGATAAAATTGCAATTAAGGGTATCAATGACTCTGAAACAAATTCGATAGGTTCTATAAAAGGAAAAGTAAAAATTGAAAATAATTATGTAGAACAAAAATTCCAGATAGTAGATGATAATTGCCCAATTAAGACCAATGGCATACTCGGAAGAGATTTTTTAATAAGGACAAACAGTAAAATAGATTATGAAAACTTTACTATATCAGTATACATAAATAATAATGAATACGTTCTACCAATGATAACACAATTACCCGAATCACAAAGCATTATTCTACCAGCAAGATCACAATCCTTGCACCCAATAAATTTCGAAATACAAGAAGACAGCATCGTGCTAAATCAAGAAATACAACATGGCGTTTTTATTGCAAATTCAATCATTCCAGCAAAAGGTATCGCTCAAGTTGCATTCCTAAATACCTTAGATCACGATGTGACGATAACACCATGCAAACCAAGCGTAGTTCCACTCACTGATTTTCATGTAATTGATCTTTGAACTTTGAGAAAAACAAAAAAAAAGATCAATATGAAAGGCTATTAAAAGAACTGAACATCGACATATCAGATGAAAAAGCAAAACAAACCATTTTAGAAATATGTAAAGAATTTGCGGACTGCTTTCATCTAGATGGAGATACATTGACAGTAAATAACTTCTACAAACAAAGAATTTCCATGCCAGATAACAATCCCGTTTATATTAAGAATTACAGGCTGCCCCATGGACAGCTACAAGAAATCAATCAACAAGTAGATAAACTCCTAAAAGACAACATAATTGAAGCTTCGGTTAGTCTATTCAACTCACCCTTACTGGTGGTACCAAAGAAGGATTCCCAAGGAGAGAAGAAGTGGCGTTTAGTCGTAGATTTTCGTCAGTTAAATAAGAAAATAATAGATGATAAATTCCCATTAACAAGGCTAGATGATGTCTTGGATACGCTTGGCAGAGCTAAATACTTTTGCGACTTTAGATTTAACTAGCTCTTTCCATCAAATAGAGCTAGAAGAAGATTCAAGGCCTAAAACAGCATTTTCAACTCCCCGTGGCCACTTTCACTTCAAAAGGTTGCCATTTGGATTAAAAATATCAACTAATAGTTTCCAAAGAATGTTATCTGTGGCCTTAGCAGGACTTGAAACGGAAGGATAAAGCCAGATCCACAGAAATATGAAGCAATTACTGCATATCCAACACCAAAAGATGCGGAGGAAGATAAAAGATTTGTTGCATTCTGCAATTATTATAGAAGATTCATTAAAAACTTTGCAGAGATAGCCAGACCACTAAATATGTTGTCAAAAAAGGGAATGGAATTTATCTGGACTGAAGAATGTGAAAATGCTTTCATTTCATTGAAAGACAAACTTATAAACCCACCAATTCTGAAATACCCAGACCATGAAGAGCCATTCATAATAACAACAGATGCTTCCAATACAGCTCTGGGAGCAGTTTTATCACAAGGTGAAATAGGGAAAGATCTACCAGTTTCCTATGCCAGTAGAAGTCTAACTAAACATGAGGTAAATAAACCAATAATTGAAAAAGAATTACTTGGCATACACTGGGCCATAAACTATCTTAGACCATATATCTATGGACGAAAATTCACCGTGATAACAGATCACAGACCATTAGTGAGTCTCTTCACACACAAGACTCCATCATCTAAAATGACAAGGATTAGACTAGATCTGGCGGACTATACATTTAACATCATTTATAAACAAGGATCAATGAACACGAACGCTGATGCACTATCACGCATCAAGCTTGATTCAGAAATACTAAAAGACATGAACCCAACTTCAGATGTTAACATAATAACCAGATCAAAAACAGCAAGAATGGCAATGGAGAATAAGAATGCAAACAACATAGGAATAGAAGGAAATAAATTCAAAGAAAATAAGCCAAATATGTATACGTGGGAATGTGACTCTCTAGGAAAGGTAATGAAAATTATAAAATTGAAATTTAAAAAAGTGCCAAATACAAATCATGTACAACAGCGAGAATCCTCAACAAAACTAAGGTTTAATCGAGGAGAAGCTTGTACCAAGATTAAAGTAAGCAATAAAAATGCAGTCATAGAATATAGTGATAATCCAAATCTTGACTTAGGTCAGATCTTGGAGAAGCTAGTATTCAAAATGAAGAAAGAAGATATAAAAAAGCTAGCAATTGCAAATAATGATGAGATTTACGAGCACATAACCATAGATGAATTTAAGGAATTATATAACAATCTACAGAAGAAACTTACGATAAATGAAAGGTTAACAATCATAATATATAACCCTCCACAAAGAATTATTAATGAGGAAGAAAAAGAAGCAATAATAAAAAATTTCCACGACACACCACATGCTGGTGGACACTCAGGTGTAAAAAGAACAATAAATAAAATAAAACAGACATATTGTTGGAAAAATTTAAGCAAAATGGTCAAAAAACATGTAAATAAATGTATAACATGTGCACAAAGCAAACAGATAAGAAATACGAAAGAAAAGTTAATAATAACAGATACACCAACAACGAGTTTCGAGGTAGTAACAGCAGACACAGTTGGTCCACTTAGACCATCGAACGATTTTAGATATATACTAACTCTTCAATGTGAGTTGACCAAGTACATTGAAGCAATACCTATCAAAAGCAAAGATGCAAACACAGTACCTAAAGCCTTAGTGAATAACTTCATTCTTAGACACGGAAGCTTCAAAACTTTGAAAACAGATATGGGTACAGAATTTATAAATGAGGTAATGAAAAATGTATATCATTCACTCAATATAAATCGTGTAACATCAACACCTTATCATCACGAAACATTAGGTTCTATAGAACGGAATCATAGAGTGTTGAATGAATACCTAATTGCCTTTTCAAAAGAAGATAACTGGCATGAATGGATTCCTTATTTTGTTTTCAGCTACAATACAACACCGCATTCTAGCATTGATATATCACCTTTCGAGTTAGTTTATGGAAAATTAGCTAAACTACCAGAAGACTCAACTACTAAGATATTAAATCCTATATACAATATTGATAATTACAGATTAGAATCAAAATTTAGATTAGCACAAATGGCAACAATAGCTAAGAATCTTTTAGACAAAAGTAAATTAGAAAGACAAAAGTTAGTAGATAAGATTTCTAATCCATTAGAACTAAATATAGGAGACACAGTCTTTCTGAAAGTAGGAAATAAGAAGAAATTAGAAAATCCCTATTCAGGACCATATAAGGTCGTAGAATTAAATGGCGGAAATACAAAAATTAGGATAAACAATGAGATCAAAGAAGTGCACAATAA
The DNA here is from genome assembly GCA_949320155.1 of Melangyna quadrimaculata. Lineage (NCBI taxonomy): Eukaryota > Metazoa > Arthropoda > Insecta > Diptera > Syrphidae > Melangyna > Melangyna quadrimaculata. The sequence continues at coordinate 292,417,720 of OX439483.1, forward strand.
TAGACTCAAAAAACTAAATATAAGTAAATAAACACAAAAAAAAAATTTTGTTTACATAATAAATTAAAATTTGTTTTTTTTTCTGAAAGAGTGAGGATGTAGTGCTCATACACTACAGATACATAGAATCAAAACAATACGTCATTCCTTCAGCATTATAAAACATAAAGCAATAGTAGATACTCCGCTTACATCCGCGGTCAATAAACAGAACTGCATTCCGTCTTTATATCCAAATAAACTCAATGTCACTTAACGCCTCAGATTACTTTCGGTTAATAGTAAATACTCTGTTTACATCTACGGTCAATAAACGCGACTGCATTTTGTCTTCATATTCAAATATACCCAATGCCACTTGACGCTTTGAATTACTATTGTTTTGGTTCATTGTCCCTCTATGATATGCACTGCCTGTGCCTGCACTTCACCCAATATATTTGTGTGTCATCAAATAGGCATGGATATTCAACATGATTTTGATGACACAACAAAAATATAGCTTACGGTATGATATGTATACTTTTATATTAGATATTGAAAATTATGTTTATATGTATGTTATAAGTGAATATTTTACTTGTTCGTGTGTAAGGAATTATTTTGTATAAATAGGCTAAGAATTGAATCAATAAAATCACTCTTTAATCAGAACTCAAATTCGGCACATTGGCCTTGTTTCATCATTTCGTTCCAACTAAGATCGGCAGTTTAGCCATTGAATATTAGGCTTGGGGAAGCCAAATAATATCCCCCACAGTTTAGTAGGAGAAGCAGGCACCCGTTATTATTACACTATCTATCTTCAAAAACTCACACAAAATGGGAAGCTACTCGTAAGCAGGAACTTCCGTAAATTGAAGAAAAATTTAAATAACTTCTTTTGGTTCTTGGAAGCAAATTTTTTTCTTGAGGTGTACCTACGTTATTTTAAGTAAATGTTGTTGATGTTTTTTTCTTTTTTTTTAAAGACAACTGTATATCGCTCATTAAAAAGAACAACGTCATAACTCAAAAAACATTAATTTTGACCTAATGATACAGTTCAAACTCATTTTCTATAAACTATTTTTTGGAAAAACGTCATATCTAGAACTCGAAAATTAAAGGCTATAGAGCATCATTTGTCGTTATATACACTGTCACTTTTAAATGTTTTTTTGTGGCAATACTGTAGTATTACATTTACGCAGAGACCTTTAAATTGAAAACAGTCCAGTAAATGTTTTTTTTTTGAAGCAGATATAAGCTCAAGCACGAAAGTCGAAACAGAATGATCTTATACAGTTAGTAAAATAAGCCAAGAAAAATTGACGAAACTGTCAGGCTCTCCTTATTCTGCACTTTAACTGCACAGCATACTATGTTCATACGTTAATGCCAACAGTAACTAGTCAGCACACGTTAATGTCGACATTTACTAGTCCGGAATCTTGTTATTTGAAGAAAATTCACGACTTTAACGGATCGAACCAGTTAATGCTGAAATTGACTAGTTAATGTCAGCATTAACTGAATTCCCGACTCGAACGGTAACATTTTAAGTAGTAGGGAATAGCGGGTCCACATGGGGCTATTCACGGTTCCACCTCGACCCCAAATTAGCCCCCATGTGCCCCAACCACCATGCGAGTCATTGGCGGTCCATTGGCATTGGTGGCGCAGCGAATAAGTTGCTCAGCGGCTTGGTGGCTTGTTGCTTGATGGCTTGTTGCTTGGTGGCCTGTTGATTTGGTGGATAGCTGCTGAGCGACTTGGTGTCTGGACAATTTGGAAGTTAATATAAAAATTCGCGTTAATTACGTTCATGTCAAAAACCCAAAAATGTACGTAAAAAACACAAAAATCACGTTAAAAACACGAAATTTACCTAAAAAACCCAAAAATTTGCGTTAATTACGTTCACGTTAAGAACCCAAAAAATCACGTTTATTACGTTTAAGAACTCATGTTTAAAATTTAAAAATTATGTGAATGTAACTAGACAGTTCCTCATATGATTGAAGAGAGAAAGAAATACTTGAGTAGAAACGCATCCTTTTTTTTCTAATTTTTTATTTTTTTTTTTTTTTTTTTTTTTCATTTGATTTATTTTTTCATTAAGATATAAAATACATTTTTCTTTTTATTAAATCAAGTTTACATTTCATTTTCAAGATCTAACCGATAATGACCCCAAGCAAGTCTATTAATATTATTATTATATATAAACCTTTTATCATCGGAACAACTTAAACTTAATTTGTTTATGCATTCAGTATATATAGTATGTTGTCTAGATCTGAAATTCAACATTTTACTATAGAAATTTTGTTTGTGTAGTAAGCAATCTCTGTAATTCTTTAGAGTTAATTTTTTCACAGCTGCTGATTTAACGCCCTTCGCTTTTTTTATCAAAACTGAATCTTCTATGTCTATGCTATACATTTTTGCTCTTAAGCCTATAAATTCTTTCATTATTTTACCATTATTTTCATCTTTCATAAACCCCAACTTTTTCATATTGAGCTGAGCAATACCATAGGGGTTATTGAGGGGGTAGTCAGAAGTATCGAATTTATCTGCAATATCATTTTTTATATCATTATAAAAATCATCTGTCCTTATTTGATATATAAAGGAATCAGTGTCCATGTAAGCCAGTTGAAGGTTATCAGTAAATTTAGGCTTCATGTAAGCATAATGAAAGTCATACATTTTATACTTTGAAATCTCTAAAACGCAAAAGCCTAAGTATACAGGCTTATTATACATAGTATGAATACGGTTCAACTGAACAGCAGCCATGGTTTCGGTAAATTCTAAAATGCTATGAAAATTAACTGTTGATTTGGTGGATGAGTGGATAGCTGCCCAGCGAAAATTCATACAAAAATTTACGTAAAAACCCAACAATCATATTTTTTTTTTTTTAAATATTTATTTTTATTTTTTTTATTTTTTTTTTTTAATATAAAAAGTTAAAATATATAAAAAATTATGTTATTCTTTGCAAGACAGCAAAAATGTCGCTATCTGTGGAAGTGGACAGGCATCAAACCCCCCTTCCTCAACTCTCATCCTGAGCGCTTCCATTAGTAGGGTTACCGCTTTCATCCTTCTCCAGTTAAATTCGTCCACTCTCTGGACCTCCTCCCAAATTAGTTGCTGGAGCTCAGCAAATTCCCAGCATTCTTTATTTATTTTTTCGAGCCACTGGTCGAATTGTCTGCGAAGGGACGAGTTTAGGTTTTTATATTCCATTTTTATTTGTTCGTTTTATGTGGCAGACTGCTGTCTTTAAACTGATGATGAGGAGGACAAACGTTCTTAGTATTTATACAAAAAAGTTGATCTTACCGAACACACATACCTTAATAGTTTTCCAACTATACACTTTACTACCAATTTTTAAGGGTGTCTTGTCTGTACAACATTTGATCAAAGTCGAATGGTTTCCGACATTAGGTATACAAAAAAAAAGGTAGATTTAACTCACACAACTATATTCCAACCATACCTTTAGATATCAACATTTGCTAAGGGTGTATATGCGACATTCGGTTAATGCCAAAGAATTCAAAAAGGATAGCTCGGCTCAGTACAGTATATCCTGAAAATTCTAATACTCTTACGGAGGCGCCATCAATAAATGTGGGTCACAGACAAAGAATGTAAAAGAGGATAGTCTATAGGAACCCATGTTTGTCACAGACAAACAAATTTGAAAAAGGATCAGTCGTCAAGATCTCTTTTTAATTTGTTTTCTTTTAAGGATGCGGTATGGTTTGGTTTCAATAGGTAGTACAAATTATAGAGGAATTTTCCCAACAGGTACTCTTTCAGATAGGTCAGCAATAAATTTCGGTCACAGACAAAGAATGCAAAAGAGGATAGTCTATAGGAACCCATGTTTGCCACAGTCAAACAAATTCGAAAAAAGGATCAGCCGTCAATTTGTTTTCTTTTAAGGATGCGGTATGGTTTGGTTTCAATAGATATTTAAAATTATAGAGGAATTTTCCCAACAGGTACTCTTACGGAGGCGCCAGCAATAAATTTCGGTCACAGACAAAGAATGCAAAAGAGGATAGTCTATAGGAACCCATGTTTACCACAGTCAAACAAATTCGAAAAAGGATCAGTCGTCAAGATCACTTTTTAATTTGTTTTCTATTAAGGTTGCGGTATGGTTTGGTTTCAATAGATAGTAAAAATTAAAGAGGAATTTTCCCAACAGGTACTATTACGGAGGCGCCAGCAATAAACTTCGGTCTCAGACAAATAATGTGAAAAAAATTATAGTCTATAGGTATCTATGTTTATTTTGAAGGATGCGACGCGTCGTGACGTCGCGACGGTTGGGACTTTGCTTCAATGGATAATAAAACAAAAAATAATTTTCACACGACTCTTGTAGGTGCGTTAACAATTAATTCCAGTTCAAAAATAATCAGTAGGATTTTCAAATAGATAATAAAATAGAATACAAATGTTTTATGGGTACAGACATTCGGTCACAGTCGAAAAATTTAAAAAAGGATCGATTTCCTTTGCATTGAAAAAAGGCAGTATAACGAAATCCTATGCATGCAATGAATATTATAAAGAATAGAAGAATTTTTTCAGAAGACACTTATGCAGGTGTCAGTTATAAATTTCACTTTAACATTATCAGGGGGATTTTCAAATATTGAAAAATTTTAAAAAGGATCGATCCAGGTCATGATTTCCTTTACATTAAAAAAGGAAAGTGTAACAAAATGGTATTCATATATGAAACCCCTTGTATTTTTATGATGCTTTGAACGAAGGTTCTTTTTTTCAAGAGAAAAGAAGTCTTAAATAAATAAAATAAAAACACTAATTTTTTGTTTTGGATGATGATAAAAATTTATTATTGTATATTGGATATTTTTTTTTTGATAATTTAAGCGGTTTTACATTTTATTCTTAAATATAATTCTCAAACAATTCTTGTAACTACTTGATCAAGTGGATTATATTCAATAACTCTATCATGAAGCATAAGGCAGTAAGCTGAAGTATTTGCAGGAATATGTTTTGATGTCCTCATCTCCAAGCGGATATCGATAGGTCCTGTCTTCAAAGTTTCATTTTGATGTCTACAGTCAATAACAAAAATTGGAGCACGTGATTTGAATAGATCCCAGGAAAGTAGAGGTTCTGTCGTAATCTTATTATAGTACGTTTTCTGAAAATCTGTATACATTTTGTAAAACAAACTATATCTGTTTCTCTCAAAACAAGCATTAATATCTTCATGAGGGTATACATCAGAGTTAAGATATACTTTTAAGTCTGTTAGATTACAATGATCAAACGTTGTAGGATCCGCAGATAGGTTTTTATTTTTTTCAGTTTGCAGAGCGAATACAATAAATCGAGGTTTTTCTATTTGTGTTGTCGTCTTTACGTTCCAGATGTGATGATCAGAGCTTGATAACATGGGATATTCATAAAGATCCCAGTTTCGGAAAGCAATTTTCATAAAACTATTTTTACTTATAGATTTGTATAGACTTAGTTTCATATAATCTGATAATGTTACGTGGGGTACTTTCCACTGTAGCTTATGAAGTTTTACTTGAACATTTTCATCGGTCGGAGAGATAAGTGCGTTTTCGTCTACCCTAGCGCGAGTGATATTAAGATCATGTCGAGCATTTGGAATAATTTTTTTATAATCCTCAGCAAATCCTAAAAGTTTATTCAATGGGATACAATAATTAAAATGCAATGGATTCAAATTAATAGCTGAATCAGGAGACCAGGATGCATTCAAAAGCATATCGCTCTCATTTTTAGTTAAAGATAAATAGTTTTTAAGAGTTGATGTAATTCCAACATTACGATTGAAGTCGATTTCCTTTCCATTCAGCTCATAGCGTATTTCATCAAAAAGAAAAGCCATGGCATTGTTTACAAGTTTTGTGTTGATTATTTCTTTTCCATCTGTCTTTGAAAGTGATCCCTCCACATATAAAAAACTTTCTGAAGGAAGAACATTAAGGTTTTGATGTTGTATGCAAATCTGAATGATATCATTGCGTTCAAAATTGTTTTGATATGGTGAATAAGTATGGTATTCATATTTAGAAATACTTTCACTGATCTCAGGATCTTGGAAGATGTTCAACATATTTCTGATTGTTTTCAGTGTTTAACGATGTGACCCAATGAATGTAAAAATTCTTGATTCTGTTTTGTAATACGATGTGTTACCACAGCCGAGTTCGGAGCTTGATTGAGTAATGTAATGTTTTCAACTGTGTTTTTATATGGAATTGAGTTGATTATAATATCACTATATACAATCATGGTTCTGGCTGTAAATGTAATCGAACTGTAATTTTTTCACCTCTAAAATTTATGTCTCCCCCCGTCTTGATCCACGAACTTTAAGCACAACGATGTTATTCGTTTGACGTTCACTGGTAGATAAATGACATTTCTCGGAACTTCTATTATTTTATAGCCTGGACTTACTTTAACCGCAAATTCATGTAGTATATGAGCCAATTGATTATTAATATATGATCCCTCTATGATATTGCATTCAATGCGTATGGCATTAACTCTATTTATGTCAACGTAAAGATCTGATTCATGCAATATATTTGACTGGAGCACTTTCTTACTAAAACCGAGAAGAGATCCAATAGAATTAGGTTTAGAGAAGTCGATATCTTCTGAACTGTAGATTTCACATTTCAGGGTGTTGTTGTTAGCCTTGATTTTAATTTCGCTTTTTTTGAGACTTTTCTTTTTTTTATTAATTTCAATGAGTTTTTTTTGTATTAAATTATTTATATCTTCTATCTCATATGAACCAATAGGAAACGAGATAACACTATCACCTATATGCAACAAGTTATTAAACTCATCAACATTAGGTATAGAGTTATATGTTTGGAAATCTATAAGTCCACATACATAATTAGATTTCAGTACAATAGGTGGAAAATACTCTGCATTGAGAGTGGTTTCATTCCCACTTAAAGTAAGTGTTAACGACATCCTGATTAAAAGACAAATGAAACATTTTTGATTTGTTCAGATCTTTTTATTCATTTTAATTTTATTAAAAAAAAAAAACATTCTTACATTGTTCAAATAAAAACCTTAAGCATAAATGACCACATATAAATGTATCAAAATTCTGTTCTTGAATATAATTATAATTTATTTGATTACCAAGATAGTTAATTACTTCAGTTGGTGGTCTTAAATTTCCAAAACTATCAAAATACCTTATAATATTATTTTTTTTATTTATAATATATGCTACCCAATGTGTACCCATCCCAGCTTCATCATCTAAATTTATAACGCCGCACTCCTTATCTATAGATATTTTCGGTAATGAGTCTCTCATAAAAACTCCTCTAAAGTGCTCAAGATGTTTCTTTCCGAATCGTAGAATATCATGATTATTTAGGGGTCGATTAGGTAGCAAATCAATTAGTTTTTTGTATTAGGTGGATTTATAAATAAACCAAGTCCATTTTTATATGGTTTTAAGTATAACCCCTTCCCCTGAATGGCAACCGCTTCCATAGCCTTATTATGTCGTTTGTTTTCTTCAAAAGTTCTTTTAGCAGCACGTGCGTCATTCAATGCTTTTGCAACACCAGCAGCACCACCACTCAAAGATCCGACAGCCGATAAACCAGCTAGAATTGGAGCTAGAAATGGAAGAAAGCCCCCACTCTTTGGAAGTGGAATTATTCTTGGCGTTTGAATATGTTGTTTTTTCTTAATAAAATTTTTTACAGCCCCTACAGCTATATTTGCCATAGATGTTGTGCCACAACAATTGATATTGTTTTTAATAGCATTTCTTGCCTCACTTATTGCCTTTTTAAAAATATTTTTTTTACAAGACTTTTTCTTTTTTGGTTTTTTATTTCTTATAGTTTTGTTTTTAGCACTCTTATTACCCATACCAAATTTTGTCTTAGCTTTCATCATGTTGGTGACTAACAGTCCGCTTAACTTTTCAGAGGTTGAAGAGTCGTTTGCTTTGAATCTTTTCCACGCTTGCTCGGTTAGAATTTTATCAGCAGCGTGTCGATCTGAGACAGAACTACTCTTAGAATATGCAATATCATGTAAGCGACAAGCCTCATCCAGTGGATTAATTCCTTTATCTCCTCTACGCAAGCGTTCTTCCAATTTTGTCCCAGGGCCGCAGTAATTATAAGAAGGAAGATGGAGCTCAAATGGTAATTTGTCTATAACTTTATTCAAAAGTCCTCCCCCTTTAATTGATTTTCTTTTATTATGACACTGAGTTTGAAGGTTATACTCAATCATATTTAAATTTATCCCACCTCCCTACTCGAAGGTTGAAACGTATGTGAATGTAATCATATAAATATGATATGTTTTATAGCGAAAGCTGTTAGTCATCAATATGCGCTTTGTAGAGCAGTCCAAAGTCATTAAAGTAAAAAATTTTGATTCAAATGTCGAAATAAAAAAAAAACATGGCTCATTATTCCCAAACAGTATTCGGGGAATTATAGTTGGACCTTCAAACTGTGGGAAAACAAATGTAATGCTAAGCATTCTTCTAGACCCCCACGGTTTAAAGTTCGAAAATATTTATATTTACTCTAAATCACTACATCAACCGAAATATCTATATCTGAAGAAACTGATTACATCTATAAAAGGAATGGAATATAATGAATTTTCGAATAATTGTGAGATAATGCCCCCATCAGACGCTAAAAATAATTCTATATTTATATTCGATGATGTCGCATGTCAGAAACAAAATAACATAAGAGATTATTTTTGCATGGGTCGTCATAATGGAGTTGACAGTTTTTATTTATGTCAGTCATATACCCATATACCAAAACATTTAATTAGAGACAATGCTAATTTTGTTATTCTTTTCAAACAAGACGAATTGAATTTAAAACATGTTTACAAAGATCATATAAACTCTGATATGACATTCAATCAATTTAAGGAATTGTGTTCATACTGTTGGTCTGATAATTTTGGATTTCTGGTTATAGACAAAGAAAATAGTATTGAAAAAGGTCGTTACAAAAACAGTTTCAGTAAAATTGCAGTACTATAAATAAAGCATTTATCATATAAAGCAACACATTCTAATGCCAACGCTGTTTGGGGGAACTTGTTCTTCATATAAACAAATCAAAGTAAACATATCCTTTTTCCGCTGTCAACTATTTTTAAAAATTAAAATGGATGAAAAAGTAATAAATGATCTTATAAAAACAAAAAATGTTCTGAAAAACAAATACAATCAACTTAGAACTGGTCAAATGATGAGAGAAACTGATTTGGAAAACACTTTCAAACCCATTATTGATCCTTTGAAAGAAATGGTTGGAAGTGCTAAAAAAAAGAATGAAAAACAACATCAGGAGGAACAAATTAATAAAGAAGAGATCGAACAAGAGGTCAAAAATAAAATATTTAAACGTCGTAAGCTGCATTTCAAATCTTTTAATGAAAAGGCTGAGGAAAAAGATTATGAACAAACAGACTCGGCATCGTTAGAATTGAATAGTCCAGATAATACTTTTTTCTATAGTACACCTAAGAGTTTTGCTACCCCTAATAAATCATCTTCGTTAGTAAAAAAACTTTTGTCAGAATCAAATCGTGATACAATTTATGGTCCGTATTTCGATGCTAATACACAATCTGTAAAAATGGGTAAATGTAGCCTTGCAATGAATGATCATGAGATTATCATAGACGATGAAATGTTTGCTCGAACTCCTGGCCTTATTGAACTGATGCTAAAGAAAAATCCTCGTAAGCAAATATATAATAGTGATGACCTAGAACAATATGGGAAAATCTTACAAAAAACTAATGCGCATATGCGTAATCATGATAGTGCTTCTCGAATAAATAGTAATAGAAGTGTTAAATATAACCACCTGATTAAAGACCTTGTTGCTAGACTTAAAAAAGAAAAAAAGGGGGGATCTTATACTCATTATATAAGTGAAATGAAATATACAAATAAAAATATTGAATACGTGTACTGGAATGATCCTAATGAACTTGTTGTTAGACTTAGACTTTTAGTAGCATCTAAAAATGCTGGTAACGATAACCATCAGAATGAAATCACTTCCATAATTGAAGAATTAAAGGAATCAAATATTATATATTAGTATCATACAAAAAAAGAAAACTTAACATTTGCACAATGAACGTCGACAAGTTCGGTAGGAACTTCAAACCTACTCCAAAAACCAAAGGTATTGTGGGTCCTCCAGGGTTGGGATTTAAACTCTTACCCTCTGGTGATTTTGATATAGAAAGTAGATATTTAAACAATGTTGGAAGTAATCCTGAATACCTCCACCAAGCCGTGTGCAAAGGATATGTTGATGATCAAATAAGTCTTAAAGAATCAAGCATTATAAACCACATAAATTCTTCGTTAATGGAAGTTTTATCCACTTTTAATCACAAATACAAATGTTATTATTAAGAATATTAAATAGTTTTCAAAGTTTTATTGTTGTATGTGTTACAAATATATTTCATTTTACTTTAATTCCTATTTTTTTTTTTACAAAAAAGAAAACATTATTTGTCAGTTGGCATTCAACTGTCCCAGCAACAACACCTTTAAGAATGGACTCAGAAATAATATTAAAAAACATTAGTGATTTTTTAAAAACAAATCGTGAAGAAATATTAGATGAACATCACGAAGAGTTCTTAAATTGTATCTCCCTGCTTAAAAGATTCGATAACGCATATTACACTGAAACTATTCACGGACATCATTACTCTTATTGCTGTTGGGCATCAAATCAATGTAAAGAAGGACCGGATACTTGTGCTTGCTATATTATAGAAAACCGTTTAGTTAGAATTAAGAAATTGATGTTGTTGTATAAAAGATTGAAATAAAAATAAAAAAAAGGAAATATATAAAAGAATTGTTTTATTTTGTTGAATTCACTCACTACAAATATGAGTAAGCGAAAGGTTGTTGAAGAGTTACATAAGGCTACACGGCGAAATTTCAAACGTCGTCATGTTATCATAAAGGGGTATGATGACTTGTGGCAAGCAGATCTGGTTGAAATGATACCTTACAGCGAGCAAAACAATGGATTTAATTATTTGATGACAGTTATCGATGCTTTTTCAAAATTCGCTTGGGTAGTCCCAATGAAAAACAAAAAAGGCATTACTATTTCAAAAGGAATGGATGAAATATTCAACAATTATTCTAGGATTCCAAAAAACTTGCAGACTGATGATGGAAAAGAATTTTTCAATACAATCTTTAAAAGTTTGATGGAAAAACATAAAATTAATCACTATTCTACATTCAGTACATTAAAGGCTTCAATTATTGAAAGATTTAATAGAACCTTCAAGGAAAAAATGTGGAAAGAATTTAGTTTCAATGGCAGCTACAAGTGGATAAACATTTATAAAAAAATACTTTATGATTATAATCATTCTTACCACCGAACCATTAAATGCAAACCTGCAGATGTAAGCAAGAAAAATTCAAAGTCCTTATTATCACTTTTCAAAAAAAAGAAAGAAGGAATAAGTAAGGGAAAATTCAAAGTTGGCGATAAAGTTAGAATCAGCAAGTATAAACATGCATTTGAAAAAGGCTACACACCAAACTGGACTACTGAGGTTTTTAAAATAAGAAAAGTCCAAACAACATCACCTGTCACATATCTTCTCGAAGACTATCAAGGAAAAGCAGTACAAGGTGGTTTTTATGAAGCAGAACTGCATGTTCAGATGTATTTTTAGTTGAAAAGATTCTACAAACAAGAGGGAACAAAGTTTTTGTAAAATGGCTAGGATTCTCATCAGAACATAACTCTTGGATCAAAAAAATAAAATTCTTTAAAATAATAAGAGAAATAAATTAAGTTTAAAAATATTTAATATTTATTGTTTTATTTGTATTTATTAAGGTGATATGAACTGTTTTACTATAAGTAATTCTATGCTTAATAAGTGTATAAATAAAACAATTATTGTAATTTGCTGAAATTAATCTCGTACGTTGATCCTATTTGACGAATTATTTCTAGGACATATCCGCCTCCGCTAATTACTTCTAAGGCGGATGATGATAGCTTCGAAAATCGTATTGGTAGAAAGACCTATAGAAAAATGAATAAAAAAAAAGAAACATCAGATAAATTATATATACAAATAGAAGAAGAAGAGTTTTAACCCACCGTATATTCTCCTAGATCTGCTACGATCCGATCACCCCAACGTGTTTTAACCTTTCGCAAGACATAAATGCTGTATTTCTAATTCGGATAACTTCTTCGTAGGCTTGTACCCACTGTTCTGATTTAACGAATTGGCCTCTAAAGCAGCAAAATCATGCACAGTCAAAGTGGTAAATTCAGTTTCATCGAAAAACATGATGGATAATATTAGATTATGATGGTTGGGTAGCTCTTTGAAATCAACTATACTGAACATCTTCAAATGATTTCCTTTTTATAGAGGAATCCCCTCTCAATATTCTTGTAAAAAAATTCACATATACACATATACACGCACGCACAATAATCTTTATAATGCTACAGTTTGTATGATATTAAGGGATTATAATAGATATAATAGATGATCCTCCCCCTACGCTTAACAGTTTCATGTTCAAACAAGTGAATTGCGTGTGTGTGTAGATCAAAAGAAAACTCCCCCATTATGTCGACTACGAAGTAAAAAATCAATACACACCTATGATACCTCCCTGTTCAGATGATAAAAATATGGTTCATCCCCTCATGATCATTTTACTTGTTGTTGTCCACAATAAAAGAGGACATAGGAGTTAAACTCCTATGTTCGTTCGGTAAGAGCATACAGGGCTATAGGTAGGATTTGTTTGTATTTGTTCTATGAAAATAAAAATTGATGTTATATAATCAAACTATTAAATAATAGTCTTATTCCATATCGTGAGTAGAAAACATCTCTTTCAATATCCGTCGTTGATTTAATTTTAAAAAATATAACCCTATTAAATAAAATCTACAAAAAAATACTCTCTAATATTCATATATCAGTAAAGTTTCAGTACAAGTGTGTGTTTAACAATTTCTACAACTATTAATTTAATACAATATAATGGAGAATTTCGTCTGCCCCGTATGTAGTGTTAAATTTGCTCATTCAAATTCTTTTAAAAGACATGTCGAAAATGTTCATAGTAATAATAAGATTAAATGTTCTCAGTGTGAAAAAACATATATGCGAAAGGATGCAATGACTAGACACGTTCGTAAACATCATATCAGCATTCCTTCTGATAATCCTTTGACTGAGATCGATAAGCTTAAAAATAAAAGAAACCAAGACGTATCTAGCGATGTTCCCCCCTCTACATCAAATGCTTCGAAAAAACGTGAATGTGAAAGTTGCGAAAAATATGTGAGTTCTTCTGGATGGTCACATCACATAAAAACTAATGAACATAAGAGAAAACGAAATGAAACTAATGATGACTCTCCATCTACATCAAATGCTTCGAAAAAACGTCGATGTGAAAGTTGTGAAAAAAATGTGAGTACTTCTGAATGGTCACATCATATTAGAACCAATGCGCATAAGAGAAAAAGTAGAATTCAAGTAATTAATTCACCGTCTAGCAAAATTAGACAGTGTTTTGGAGGCAAAGTGGAAACCTATTTTTTAGACAGCACAGATGAGGGGGCTATTCATATTGATAAATTTCTAAAAAAATGTGAACCTGATATATTACAATTAATTGAAAACTCTATTGAAACTAAAGGATGTATTAAGTTTAGTATCGAACTATTCGCTGAGTTTGTAAAATATGTATCAGTTCAAGAAGAAGAAACAACAGAAAAAACAGAGATAAGTTTAAAATCTTTTAAATGTCCAATGCAGATAGCTCTCCAAGGTGATAACTTGGAAGATATACTAAAATATATGTTTAAAGCTATTGAGATTAAAAGTGAAGAGTTTCAGGAGAGAGATTCTGGGTGGGCACTATTGTGTATAAAACATATTGAAATAAATATTAATGAGTTTGACCCTATAAAGGGCTCAAGATATTTGAGTCTGCCAACAAATATTCATATGAAAAAGGCATGTGTCAATGTAAGAAATAATGATGAATTATGTTTTAAATGGGCAGTCATATCGGCTCTTTGCCCCGTTGATGTAAACACAGATGATCCAATCAGCTATCAGATTGAAAACATTCAAAACGAAGTGATTATTTTAAACAATGGAACTCATATTAACTTCACAAATTTAAATTTCCCCTTGAATCTCAGAGATATAGAGATTTTTGAAACTCTAAACCCTACAATTAGTGTTAATGTTTTTGGAGTTGATAAGCATGGAGCTGGAGAAAATTATAGAGTTGTGGGTCCTTACTATAATTCTAAAGATGTAGACAAAAGAGAAAAACATATAAATTTATTGCTCATAAGCAATGACGATTGGAACCACTATGTTTGGATAAGAAATATGTCTAGATTGCTAGGGAGTCAGATGACTCACGGCAAGCGAGCAATTAGAATGTGTAATTCATGTTTGCAGACATTTAACACGGATAAAGGATTTGAGAAGCATGCAACTGAATGTAACAGAACTGTGACAACCCTACCAGATGAAACAAATAATATTCTAGAGTTTGAACATCAATCAAGATCACTCGAAGTACCTTTTAGCATCTATGCAGATTTCGAATGTATGCTGGTGGATATTACTAGCTGCCAACCAGATCCCTCAAAGTCATCGACTACAGCGATTAAAAAGCATGTTCCGATAGCCGTTTCTTACTTCATCAAATGTTCATTTGATCCATCTCTAAACAAACTATTCAAATACACCGGTAAGTTATTTTGATCTTTAATTTTAATCTCATAAAGTACTTGTAATATATAGGTATAGACAATTATAATATATATATATCTATTTTATTTACAGGTGAAGATTGTACCAAAGTTTTTATAACTAGCTTGTTTGAAGACTCGAAGCGAATTCATAGAAACCATTTAAGCAAAAAGATCAGCATGATTATGACACCCGTTGACGAAGAAAATTATAAGAAGCAGACTATTTGTCATATTTGTGGGAAACCTGTGTGGGATAGCGTAAAGGTACGAGATCATGACCATTTAACAGGGAAATACAGAGGAGCAGCGCATTCAAATTGTAACTTAAACTATAAGGTTCCTAAATTCATACCCATTTTTTTCCATAACTTAACTGGATATGATTCTCATCTATTCATACAAGAGCTGGGTAATATCAGAGGAGATATCAAAATTATTCCTCTCAATAAAGAGAAATATATATCAATATCAAAAAAAATATTAATAAATAGGGAGCAAGGAGATTTTCTAGAATTACGGTTCTTAGACTCATATAGATTTTTACCATCGAGTATTGATAAAATCGCAAAAACACTTAATGAAAAAAACGATTTTCAAATATTATCGACATTTTTTAAAGATAGAGAATCTATTAAACTTTTGACTCGTAAAGGTGTTTTCTGCTATGACTATTTAAATTCTATAGAAAAATTATGTGATAAACAGCTACCTCCAATAGAATCATTTAGAAATTCTTTGATTGAAGAGGATTGTAGTCAAGACGATTATAATCACGCTGAAAAAGTTTGGTCACATTTTAAATGCAGCAGTTTAAGAGAATATCTTGAACACTATTTGATTACTGACGTCTTAATTTTAGCAGATATTTTTGAAAAATTCAGAATTGATTCTAGAGGAATTTATGGTTTAGATCCCTGCCACTACTATACATTACCAGGTTTTTCGTGGGATGCTATGTTGAAACACACAGAAGTCAAGCTTGAACTCTTGACGGATATTAACATGTACAACTTTTTTGCTAAGGGGATAAGAGGAGGTTTGACACAGTGTAGCTTGCGACATTGTAAGGCAAATAATAAATATATGAATAATTATGATTTGAATAAACCTTCTGACTATATAATGTACTTGGATGCTAATAACCTTTACGGTTGGGCTATGTCTGACTACCTTCCTCATTCAGACTTTAAATGGATTGAACCTCCAACCGATTTATCTGGCATTAAAGAATGGCTTGTTTCAAATAAAAACATTGGTTATGTATTAGAAGTTGATCTTGAATACCCCATAGAAATACATGATGATCATAATGATCTCCCATTCTGCCCTTCAAACATTTCATTACCTGGTAAATCACAGAAAAAATTAATTGCTGATTTAAAAAATAAAGAAGAATATATTATTCACTATAAAACTTTAATTCAATGTCTTGATAATGGTTTGGTCCTTAAGAAAATTCATAGAGTAATGCAATTCGCACAATCTCCATGGTTGAAAAAATATATTGATTTAAACAATGAACTTAGAACAAAAGCCACCACAAAGTTTGAAAAAGATCAGCGCAAGCTTTGCAATAACGCTGTATTTGGTAAAACTATGGAGAATGTTGATAAACGAAAAGATGTTCGAATTGTGGACTCAATACAAAGTAATGGAAGACATCTCGGTTGTCGCGCTCTTATAGCTAAACCTAATTTTCATAGCATTTTAGAATTCACCGAAACCATGGCTGCTGTTCAGTTGAACCGTATTCATACTGTGTATAATAAGCCTGTATACTTAGGCTTTTGCGTTTTTGAGATTTCAAAGTATAAAATGTCTGACTTTCATTATGCTTACATGAAGCCTAAATTTACTGATAACCTTCAACTGGCTTACATGGACACTGATTCCTTTATATATCAAATAAGGACAGATGATTTTTATAATGATATAAAAAATGATATTGCAGATAAATTCGATACTTCTGACTACCCCCTCAATAACCCCTATGGTATTGCTCAGCTCAATATGAAAAAGTTGGGGTTTATGAAAGATGAAAATAATGGTAAAATAATGAAAGAATTTATAGGCTTAAGAGCAAAAATGTATAGCATAGACATAGAAGATTCAGTTTTGATAAAAAAAGCGAAGGGCGTTAAATCAGCAGCTGTAAAAAAATTAACTCTAAAGAATTACAGAGATTGCTTACTACACAAACAAAATTTCTATAGTAAAATGTTGAATTTCAGATCTAGACAACATACTATATATACTGAATGCATAAACAAATTAAGTTTAAGTTGTTCCGATGATAAAAGGTTTATATATAATAATAATATTAATACACTTGCTTGGGGTCATTATCGGTTAGATCTTGAAAATGAAATGTAAACTTGATTTAATAAAAAGAAAAATGTATTTTATATCTTAATGAAAAAATAAATCAAATGAAAAAAAAAAAAAAAATAAAAAATTAGAAAAAAAAGGATGTGTTTCTACTCAAATATTTCTTTCTCTCTTCAATCATATGAGGAACTGTCTAGTTACATTCACATAATTTTTAAATTTTAAACATGAGTTCTTAAACGTAATAAACGTGATTTTTTGGGTTCTTAACGTGAACGTAATTAACGCAAATTTTTGGGTTTTTTTAGGTAAATTTCGTGTTTTTAACGTGATTTTTGTGTTTTTTACGTACATTTTTGGGTTTTTGACATGAACGTAATTAACGCGAATTTTTATATTAACTTCCAAATTGTCCAGACACCAAGTCGCTCAGCAGCTATCCACCAAATCAACAGGCCACCAAGCAACAAGCCATCAAGCAACAAGCCACCAAGCCGCTGAGCAACTTATTCGCTGCGCCACCAATGCCAATGGACCGCCAATGACTCGCATGGTGGTTGGGACACATGGGGGCTAATTTAGGGTCGAGGTGGAACCGTGAATAGCCCCATGTGGACCCGCTATTCCCTACTACTATTTTATATTAATTTACAAGCTACACGAACTTTTAAATTTTACATTCTTTTAATTTGTCTTCTTAAAACAATCCTATTTTGATGTCTTTGGAGGAATAAAGAACACACTTTTTTATACAATTGATTTCGCACACTTTGTATTTAGCACAGTCCAATCGCAAAGCGCGATGTAGTTCTGAATTTTTGATATGTTGTTGGGCCATGTGAATGAATTTCTGCCATTATACTGGCAAAAGAATGAATTTGCTGATTCTTTTGCCAGTGTACTGACAGAAAAATGCCAATCTGCCATTCGTGTAAATGCAGCATTAGAGTAGTCTGTAGCTAGGTTTGCAACTTCGAAAAACCTGTGCTCGCTGCAGGAAAAATGCATCAGTGAAAAGACGCTAAAATCGCCCCATTTTTTGACATTTTCCTTTATAACTTTGTAAATATGCAACTTAGGAAAAAACCATCCACTATAAACTTGTTTGTTATAATATTTATATGTTTTTTAAGCAACTTTGATAGAGACTTTAAAAGTTATGAATAATTTGCATCGTATAAAAAAATGATTTTTGAAAACATTTAAAATCGCTACCAAAGTTGCTTAGAACAAGATATAAATATTGGGGTGAATATGCCCAGTTATGCAAACAACGACACATTACTACAACTTTGTGCGCTATCTTTGAATGAAATAAACAACTAAATCCACGGTTTGTGCCCAGGATCGTTCGTTATATCGTCATACTGAAAGTGGATCGTGGAATTGAACGAAACGGAAAAGAATCATCTAGCAGTTTCCAGAACCCTAGATAATTCTAGAACCCTTTATTTCGGATATAAATACACGGCCAACAGTCGGAAAACTTCAGTTTGATTTTAAAAGTGAACGAATAAATTTCGGTGTGAATTAAGAGTTGCATACTTGTGCTTGGTTATAATAAAAGTATTAGAAGTAAAAGTATTTGAAATAAAAGCGTTTTATTTTGTGATGTCATTGTGAGGATATAAGTTTTTTGCGAACCCGTTGTAAAATATTACATTTGTGTCACACAAAGTGGAATAAAACTTATTCAGTCTGTGAATTCAGATAATTGATGGTGTAAAATTGATAAAGGTGTGGATTAGGGAACAAATAATAAAGGTGCTTGTGTAAAGTGACACACAAAAAAAAGAACAAAATAGAAAAAAAAAAAAATGGGTAAAACTGTGAATGAATTAAATAGTGTTCCACTTAAGGCAGAAATGAAGAAGAGAGGTCTTCTAACTGCTAGAACAAAAAATGACCTCATTGTTCGTCTGCAGGAAGATTTTAGGCAACACGATGAAAATCCAGACACATTTGTCTTTGAAATGACCGATGAGCAGGTAAGTAAGTAAGTACAACAGTAGACATGACCAATATGATGGGTCTGCTGCTCGCCCAGTTTGAAGAAGAGCGAAATGAACAAAAGAATCTTCTAGAACAACAACAAAAAGAGCAAAAGAACCTGCTAGAAGAACAGAAAAACCTCATCGAAGGTAAGCTCGATTCATTCGAGAAAAAATTTATTGCTCTTGACGAACGCATAGAGGGTGTCGAAAAACAATTTTTGAAAATATACGAAAAGCTCAAGAACGTTAAGGAAAAATTCAAAGAAAAAAATCAGAGCATTACCGATGAGTTAGATAAAGTAAGAAAAATAAAGGTTCGAGAAGATAATGCCAATTTTCCAAAGAGAAAAGAAATGCATCCACCAACTTTTGACGAACAAACTTTTTGGTCAATCTACAAGAAGCAATTTGAGGCAGCTGCAGCCGGCTGGGATGACGAAGACAAGTTTATTGCCCTGAGCCTGACGCTTGCCCTAAGGGTTCTGCTGCTGAATTATTGCAAACCATACCAGCAGACCAGAACGTCAACTTCAGTGCTCTTGTTCAGGCCATTGATTAATGTTTTGGTGATGGTCATATGCAAGAAGTCTTCCGCGTCCAACTCCATGCCAGAGTCCGGAAAAGAGGTGAAAGTCTGCACCAACTCCAAGCGGACATTAACGGTTGGCGCATTTAGCATAACCGACTGCGGGAGATGAAATTACCAACCAGCTAGCAACGGAGGCTTTTGTCCGTGCAGTTTCCGACATCAACCTCCAGCGAGCAATTCTCAGAAGTACTAAGGCACAAACAAAAGGAACATAGCTGTTTCTATAAGCCTTGAAAGAAAAAAGATTTTTTTTTTTAATTTGGTTTAAATTTATTCGATCAAATGAATAATTGAATGAAAGCTTTGTTTTTTGATTCATTTGCTGAGCTAGATTATAAAAACGAACAAAGCACGTTTGAAGTAATACAATAAAACTCACCCATTACAGAAACCAGAATATTAAAAATGGATATAGGAAAATATAATTTTTAGTTTTGAGTTTAGTTTTAATGAAAATAATACTACCACAGATATTTTCCCTAGTCAAAAAATTTTAAATTATATTTTATATCTGTAATTACATTACTGTGAAATGAACTGTTTTTGTCAATTTAGTTCTAATTGATAACTTTTCGTTACTTCTTGAAGCAATAAAAAAATATCTTGTCTTTAAAAATATTTCATTAATTTTTGAAACAATACCGAAATGACCCGAGTTTTTAACATGTCCTTCGAAGATCGTTTTTCTTAGCAACTCATTTTGAGAATTGATATTAATTCTATAATACATCTGTTTTTTCAACATAGTTTTTTCTTTGTCCATTAATTTTGATTTAGCTGTTTTTCTTTAGAAGGTGTTTTTAAGTATCCCTTCATTTTAAAAACTATTAAAGATTGTGGATTTTCACTGCACTCGAGAACTATCCCATTTTAAGTTTTCTTAGCTTAAAAACAACGAACCCGGCTTGTAAATTCTGTCAGTGTATGACCTGAATGAATGCCTCATTTTCTTCGTGAGTGCAGTTAACTATGTTTAACGTATTTCCTTGAGAACCTTTTAGATGAACTGTTAAACAGAGTTTGATAGACTAATGTTTAAAATTTGAATTTTTTCCAGAGGTAAACAGTCGCCAATTCCACCATCTCTTATTTTGCAACTTATGATCAATTTTTTGTATGCTGCTTTGAATTTTTTCACGGAATGGTTATCATTGTAAGCAATATGTGACCGCACTGAACCAAAAAACAATTCAATGTGGTCTTGATTAAGGTACATACTTTAACACTTTACTCTTAATAAATCTTTCGTAGATAATCTTTATATTTTTTGAAGCAGGTAATTAGTCCTATAAGTCCTGTCTTCCTTTTATTCTTATGGAGCATAGACAAAAATTTAATTTGCTCGTTCGCAAATGCCATTAAGTTCGAAACATTTTCTTCACAAATTGGCTTTTCAAAACCAAAGTTGAAAAGCTTCTGCTGTTAAGCACATCGAATATATAATTTATTTTTCTTAAAAATTTTACTGTTGCCTCGCTACCAGAAAACTGTGGCAGTAAAAGTACGTCACGGCAGAAATCTATAGCATCAGCAACGGATTTGCTTAGTGCTTGAACAGCCAAACGAACTTAAATTTGTTGGTTTGGAAAATATATATGTGCTCTTGGTGGTCGTGATTGGTCTAATATATACAATTTTGCAAACACGCGTTAAATTATCGTAACAGTTTTTGGAATTTATATTTCTCTAATTATTTCTTCAAATTATTACTTTTTATGTGTCAAATCATTAAAATTGCAAAAAATACCAAATTATTTAAAATCATTAATTTTTATGTGGCAAATCATTAAAATTGCAAACATTTTAAAATCATTTAAAACTATTACTTTTTTATGTGGGAAATCATTAAAATTGCAAAACCTCAGGGCTATCGCTCTCCCATTAAATATTTTAAACTTATGTTTTTATGCTCGGAATCAATCAAAATTTTCACTTCATCAAAATTATGAAAACCTAAGAACCACACTAAATAAATCTTAGCTAAAATAAATCACTATGTTTTTATTCTTGCAATTTTTGATCACATAGTATTTTTTTTATATCAACATACTCGCATGCAAATCATTTTGTATAATTATTGTTAATTACATGATTCTTTTTTATTTTTCTATTTACATCTTCACGAAATGTCATATATGTCCATATTCTTAAGTTTATAATTGTATCAATATCGAATCGATAAAATGAAGAAAATAAAGTGCTCATACACTACAGATACATAGAATCAAAACAATACGTCATTCCATACGGTCATTGGCTTTAGCATTATAAAACATAAAGCAATAGTTGATACTCCGCTTACATCCGCGGTCAATAAACAGAACTGCATTCCGTCTTTATATCCAAATGAACTCAATGTCACTTAACGCCTCAGATTACTTTCGGTTAATAGTAAATACTCTGTTTACATCTACGGTCAATAAACGCGACTGCATTTTGTCTTCATATTCCAATATACCCCATGCCATTTGACGCTTTGAATTACTATTGTTTTGGTTCAATGTCCCTCTGTGATATGCACTGCCTGTGCCTGCACTTCACCCAATATATTTGTGTGTCATCATATAGGCATGGGTATTCAACATGAATTTGATGACACAACAAAAATATAGCTTACCGTATGATATGTATACTTTTATATTAGATATTGAAAATTATGTTTATATGTATGTTATAAGTGAATATTTTACTTGTTCGTGTGTAAGGAATTATTTTGTATAAATAGGCTAAGAATTGAATCAATAAAATCACTCTTTAATCAGAACTCAAATTTGGCACATTGGCCTTGTTTCATCATTTCGTTCCAGCTAAGATCGGCAGTTTAGCCATTGAATATAAGGCTTGGGGAAGCCAAATAATATCCCCCACAGTTTAGTAGGAGAGGCAGGCACCCCTTATTATTACAGGGCGATCTTGCCAAAATCGATCCTGTAATGTATAATAAAGAAGAACTTGATGAGCTGTTCGAAAACCTAAACAGCCCGTACCATCTTGGACAGCCAGATAGTGAAGCACCAGCATACGAACCAACACCCAAAACCGCTGGCCCAAAACCATTATCAATTGATGAATACCAAAAAAGACAAACATAATAATAACAACAACAGGTTATATAATAACAGGTATAGTAACACAAACTTTAATGCAAATAACCAAAGAACAATAAACTACATAGAAGGTTCGGAAAACAATCAGGGAGTCTCCGAAGCCCAGAGAGACTCAGATTTAAGTTTAGAAAACAATCAATAAAGGCAATTCTTAATCTTAATCCCCATTTAACAAATTATATAATAGTCCAATCCAATATAACATTAGGAAATCAAAAGCTTTTAATTGATACAGGTGCAGATATCTCTATCTTAAAAAAAGGTAGCTTAAATTCAGAAAGAAATATAAATACGATAGATAAAATTGCAATTAAGGGTATCAATGACTCTGAAACAAATTTGATAGGTTCTATAAAAGCAAAAGTAAAAATTGAAAATGATTATGTAGAACAAAAATTCCAGATAGTAGATGATAATTGCCCAATTAAGACCAATGGCATACTCGGAAGAGATTTTTTAATAAGGACAAACAGTAAAATAGATTATAAAAACTTTACTATATCAGTATACATAAATAATAATGAATACGTTCTACCAATGATAACACAATTACCCGAATCACAAAGCATTATTCTACCAGCAAGATCACAATCCTTGCACCCAATAAATTTCGAAATACAAGAAGACAGCATCGTGCTAAATCAAGAAATACAACATGGCGTTTTTATTGCAAATTCAATCATTCCAGCAAAAGGTATCGCTCAAGTTGCATTCCTAAATACCTTAGATCACGATGTGACGATAACACCATGCAAACCAAGCGTAGTTCCACTCACTGATTTTCATGTAATTGATCTTTGAACTTTGAGAAAAACAAAAAAAAAGATCAATATGAAAGGCTATTAAAAGAACTGAACATCGACATATCAGATGAAAAAGCAAAACAAATCATTTTAGAAATATGTAAAGAATTTGCGGACTGCTTTCATTTATATGGAGATACATTGACAGTAAATAACTTCTACAAACAAAGAATTTCCATGCCAGATAACAATCCCGTTTATATTAAGAATTACAGGCTGCCCCATGGACAGCTACAAGAAATCAATCAACAAGTAGATAAACTCCTAAAAGACAACATAATTGAAGCTTCGGTTAGTCCATTCAACTCACCCTTACTGGTGGTACCAAAGAAGGATTCCCAAGGAGAGAAGAAGTGGCGTTTAGTCGTAGATTTTCGTCAGTTAAATAAGAAAATAATAGATGATAAATTCCCATTAACAAGGCTAGATGATGTCTTGGATACGCTTGGCAGAGCTAAATACTTTTGCGACTTTAGATTTAACTAGCTCTTTCCATCAAATAGAGCTAGAAGAAGATTCAAGGCCTAAAACAGCATTTTCAACTCCCCGTGGCCACTTTCACTTCAAAAGGTTGCCATTTGGATTAAAAATATCAACTAATAGTTTCCAAAGAATGTTATCTGTGGCCTTAGCAGGACTTGAAACGGAAGGATAAGCCAGATCCACAGAAATATGAAGCAATTACTGCATATCCAACACCAAAAGATGCGGAGGAAGATAAAAGATTTGTTGCATTCTGCAATTATTATAGAAGATTCATTAAAAACTTTGCAGAGATAGCCAGACCACTAAATATGTTGTCAAAAAAGGGAATGGAATTTATCTGGACTGAAGAATGTGAAAATGCTTTCATTTCATTGAAAGACAAACTTATAAACCCACCAATTCTGAAATACCCAGACCATGAAGAGCCATTCATAATAACAACAGATGCTTCCAATACAGCTCTGGGAGCAGTTTTATCACAAGGTGAAATAGGGAAAGATCTACCAGTTTCCTATGCCAGTAGAAGTCTAACTAAACATGAGGTAAATAAACCAATAATTGAAAAAGAATTACTTGGCATACACTGGGCCATAAACTATCTTAGACCATATATCTATGGACGAAAATTCACCGTGATAACAGATCACAGACCATTAGTGAGTCTCTTCACACACAAGACTCCATCATCTAAAATGACAAGGATTAGACTAGATCTGGCGGACTATACATTTAACATCATTTATAAACAAGGATCAATGAACACGAACGCTGATGCACTATCACGCATCAAGCTTGATTCAGAAATACTAAAAGACATGAACCCAACTTCAGATGTTAACATAATAACCAGATCAAAAACAGCAAGAATGACAATGGAGAATAAAAATGCAAAGAACATAGGAATAGAAGGAAATAAATTCAAAGAAAATAATCCAAATATGTATACGTGGGAATGTGACTCTCTAGGAAAGGTAATGAAAATTATAAAATTGAAATTTAAAAAAGTGCCAAATACAAATCATGTACAACAGCGAGAATCCTCAACAAAACTAAGGTTTTAGCTTGTACCAAGATTAAAGTAAGCAATAAAGATGCAGTCATAGAATATAGTGATAATCCAAATCTTGACTTAGGTCAGATCTTGGAGAAGCTAGTATTCAAAATGAAGAAAGAATATATAAAAAAGATAGCAATTGCAAATAATGATGAGATTTACGAGCACATAACCATTTTTTTTTTTTTTTTTATTTGTGCGCGCACTAAAGGGGTTGTGACTACCCTTAATATGTTGAACACAGTGCGAGCTTTAGGAATATAGGGAAGGATTTAAGAGGAGGAACCGATGCACATTGGTTTTGAAGTTCTGAATATTAAAATGGGAGGGAAAGATAGAGTCGGGTAAAGCATTCCACATTCGCGTGGTGCGGGAAAAGAAAGAATCCCTGAACTTGACAGTACGTCCGAAGTTGGGCTCAAGGGTAAACTGATGGGCATTCCTAGCAGCGCGAGTGTTACGGTTGAATTGTTTAAGGGGAGGAATGCAACTGGCTATTTCGCTAGAGCACTGTTTATGAAAATAACGATAAAATAATGAAATACAAGAAACATTGCGGCGGTGTTCTAGAGAAGCAAATGTATCAGTTATATTTCTTTCACCTATCATTTTCATAGCTCTTCTTTGAATTCTATCCAATAGGCTTAAATGGGTTATTGGAGCACCTGCCCAAACATGAGAGTTGTACTCGAGTTTTGGACGAATAAAGGCTTTATAGATTACAGCCAGATCAGAAGGGGAGAAAAATTTCTTGCATCGCCGAAGAAAACCTAAGCACTTAGCAGAATTTTTGGCGACGTCGAATATGTGGTCATTCCACAGAAGGTGGTCTGTTATACACATACCGAGGACTGAAAGCTTTTCGGTTTCCTCAATGCAAGTGCCACTCATGGATAGTGGCATGGGGGGTGGGTTTCTCTTAGACGACAGTAGACAGCATTGGGTTTTTGAAGCATTAAATTCCACTCGGTTTTTAATTCCCCATTGGACAATGCTGTCAAGATCGGAATTTAATGAGCTAATCATACGCTGCCGTTCAAGTTCCACATCCGAAGGACATGGATGTGAATCTGAAAACGAATATGAGAAGCTGAGGGTGCTGCCATCAGCGAAACAGTTTAATGGATTAGACGTTTCAGACAAAAGATCATTTATGAATATAAGGAAGAGAGTCGGAGACAAAACGGAGCCCTGGGGCACACCAGCATTTATTTTGTGAATTTTAGACTTGAAACCGTCCAATACAACTTGTATTGAACGGTCCGAAAGGTAATTTCTAATCCAACGAAGAAGAGATTCATCGAAACCAAATGCTCGCATTTTCGATAAGAGAGCTTGATGCCAAACTCTATCAAACGCTTTTGAAATATCAAGGGCAATAATCTTACTTTCTCCAAAACGATGTAAAGATGTGTTCCACTGTTCGGTGAGATATACCATCAGATCACCAGTGGACCTATTGCTACGAAAGCCGTACTGCCGGTCACTAAGAAGCTTTCGTTCCTCGAGATATTTCTTTAGCTGGAAATTAATCAGCGTTTCCATGACCTTGGAAAGAAGGGACGTAAGTGCAATTGGTCGATAGTTTGAGGGTGAGGAAGATACGCCTTTTTTAGGGACAGGCTGGACAAATGCTGTTTTCCATCCACTCGGAAAGAGACCAGTAGAATAGGACAGATGGAAAAGCTTACGCAGTGGTTTTGCCAGCGTTGAAGAACACCTCTTCAGAACAATGTGAGGGATACTATCCGGGCCAGCGGATTTGTGTACGTCGAGATCTTTTAGAACTCTAGCAACTGCACGAGTGCGAAAGAAGATTTGTCCCATGAAATCATTTACGCTCTCAAGTACAGGAGGAGTCAAAACACTTTCTGGCAGCGTCGAATTAACAGCAAACTGTGCTGCAAGCAAATTGGCTTTATCTATCGAGCTGACAAAAGGTGTATCGTTGAAGACGAGCGTTGGAACCGACGACGAAGTAGCATTTCGTATATTCTTTGCAAATGACCAAAAATTTTTACTACCTGTGGGACATTGTAGTATTTTTTGCCTTAATTTCTGGTCATGCAAAAATTTGGTTCGTCGAATATGAACATTACAGGTCTTTCTAGCTTGTTTGAACTTATTCCGGTTTTCCTCAGTAGGGTTGGCTTTATAACATCGGAAACTTACTTCTCTGACCCTAATAACCTCTTTACAGCTCGAATCAGACCATGAGTTTTCCTTGGGTTTGATAGATTTTACTCTATTCGGGATAAAATTTCTCATTCCACAAAGAATTAAATTTGTGATCATATCTGCCATATCACACGACCATAGATGAATTTAAAGAATTATATAACAATCTACAGAAGAAACTTACGATAAATGAAAGGTTAACAATCATAATATATAACCCTCCACAAAGAATTATTAATGAGGAAGAAAAAGAAGCAATAATAAAAAATTTCCACGACACACCACATGCTGGTGGACACTCAGGTGTAAAAAGAACAATAAATAAAATAAAACAGAGATATTGTTGGAAAAATTTAAGCAAAATGGTCAAAAAACATGTAAATAAATGTATAACATGTTCACAAAGCAAACAGATAAGAAATACGAAAGAAAAGTTAATAATAACAGATACACCAACAACGAGTTTCGAGGTAGTAACAGCAGACACAGTTGGTCCACTTAGACCATCGAACGATTTTAGATATATACTAACTCTTCAATGTGAGTTGACCAAGTACATTGAAGCAATACCTATCAAAAGCAAAGATGCAAACACAGTACCTAAAGCCTTAGTGAATAACTTCATTCTTAGACACGGAAGCTTCAAAACTTTGAAAACAGATATGGGTACAGAATTTATAAATGAGGTAATGAAAAATGTATATCATTCACTCAATATAAATCGTGTAACATCAACACCTTATCATCACGAAACATTAGGTTCTATAGAACGGAATCATAGAGTGTTGAATGAATACCTAATTGCCTTTGCAAAAGAAGATAACTGGCATGAATGGATTCCTTATTTTGTTTTCAGCTACAATACAACACCGCATTCTAGCATTGATATATCACCTTTCGAGTTAGTTTATGGAAAATTAGCTAAACTACCAGAAGACTCAACTACTAAGATATTAAATCCTATATACAATATTGATAATTACAGATTAGAATTAAAATTTAGATTAGCACAAATGGCAACAATAGCTAAGAATCTTTTAGACAAAAGTAAATTAGAAAGACAAAAGTTAGTAGATAAGATTTCTAATCCATTAGAACTAAATATAGGAGACACAGTCTTTCTGAAAGTAGGAAATAAGAAGAAATTAGAAAATCCCTATTCAGGACCATATAAGGTCGTAGAATTAAATGGCGGAAATACAAAAATTAGGATAAACAATGAGATAAAAGAAGTGCACAATAATAGACTCAAAAAACTAAATTTAAGTAAATAAACACAAAAAAAAAATTTTGTTTACATAATAAATTAAATTTGTTTTTTTTTTTCTGAAAGAGTGAGGATGTAGTGCTCATACACTACAGATACATAGAATCAAAACAATATGTCATTCCATCCGGTCATTGGCTTTAGCATTATAAAACATAAAGCAATAGTAGATACTCCGCTTACATCCGCGGTCAACAAACAGAACTGCATTCCGTCTTTATATCCAAATAAACTCAATGTCACTTAACGCCTCAGATTACTTTCGGTTAATAGTAAATACTCTGTTTACATCTACGGTCAATAAACGCGACTGCATTTTGTCTTCATATTCAAATATACCCAATGCCACTTGACGCTTTGAATTACTATTGTTTTGGTTCAATGTCCCTCTATGATATGCACTGCCTGTGCCTGCACTTCACCCAATATATTTGTGTGTCATCAAATAGGCATGGATATTCAACATGAATTTGATGACACAACAAAAATATAGCTTACCGTATGATATGTATACTTTTATATTGATATTGAAAATTATGTTTATATGTATGTTATAAGTGAATATTTTACTTGTTCGTGTGTAAGGAATTATTTTGTATAAATAGGCTAAGAATTGAATCAATAAAATCACTCTTTAATCAGAACTCAAATTCGGCACATTGGCCTTGTTTCATCATTTCGTTCCAGCTAAGATCGGCAGTTTAGCCATTGAATATTAGGCTTGTGGAAGCCAAATAATATCCCCCACAGTTTAGTAGGAGAGGCAGGCACCCCTTATTTTTTATTTTTTATTTTTTATTATTACACTATCTATCTCCAGAAACTCACACAAAATGGGTAGCTACTCGTAAGCAGGACCTTCCGTAAATTGAAGAAAAATTTAAATAACTTCTTTTGGTTCTTGGAAGCAAATTTTTTTCTTGAGGTGTACCTACGTTATTTTAAGTAAATTTTGTTGATGTTTTTTCTTTTTTTTTAAAGACAACTGTATATCGCTCATTAAAAAAAACAACGTCATAACTCAAAAAATATTAATTTTGACCTAATGATACAGTTCAAACTCATTTCCTATAAACTATTTTTTGAAAAACGTCATATCTAGAACTCGAAAATTAAAGGCTATAGAGCATTATTTGTCGTTATATACACTGTCACTTTTAAATGTTTTTTTGTGGCAATACTGTATTTTTACAGAGACCTTTGAAGTGAAAACAGTCCAATAAATATTTTAAAAAGTGTCATATTTTGCGAAAAAACTTTAATTAATAGCTCTACCAAGAAAAAAGAAAAAAATAGATACAAATGAAGATGATTATGAAATACAGCAATGCAAACTTTAAATTCCGATTTCTGAAGTTTGGGTTTTTTTTGAGTTATGATGTTGTTCTTTTTAATGAGCGATATGTCTTTTTTGCTCGCAAATAAGTTACCTCAAATAATTGAAAATAAAATGAAGCTATTTATTATCTATCAAATTAACTCACATGTTTTTTTTTTTGAAGCAGAGTTCATAACTCAAGCACGAAAGTCGAAACAGGATGATCTTTTACAGTTAGTAAAATAAGCCAAGAAAAATTGACGAAACTGTCAGGCTCTCCTAATTCTGCACTTTAACTGCACAGCATACTATGTTCATACGTTAATGCCAACATTAACTAGTCAGCACACGTTAATGTCGACATTAACTAGTTAAAGTCCGGAATCTTGTTATTTGAAGAAAATTCCCGACTTTAACGGATCGAACCAGTTAATGCTGAAATTAACTAGTTAATGTCAGCGTTAATTGAATTCCCGACTTGAACGGTAATATTTTATACTAATTTACAAGCTACACGAACTTTTAAATTTTACATTCTTTTAATTTGTCTTCTTAAAACAATCCTATTTTGATGTCTTTGGAGGAATATAGAACACACTTTTTTATACAATTGATTTCGCATACTTTGTATTAAGCACAGTCAAATCGCAAAGCGCGATGTAGTTCTGAATTTTTGATATGTTGTTGGGGCATGTTATGTCCCATTTACACGTTTGGAAAATTGTTAGAATTTCTGCCATTATACTGGCAAAAGAATGAATTTGCTGATTCTTTTGCCAGTGTACTGACAGAAAAATAACAATTTGCCATTCGTGTAAGTCCAGCATTAGAGTAGTCTGCAGCTAGGTTTGCAACTTCGAAAAACCTGTGCTCACTGCAGGAAAAATGCAACAGTGAAAAGACGCTAAAATCACGCCATTTTTTTGACAATTTCCTTTATAACTTTGTAAATATGCAACTTAGGAAAAAACCATCCACTATAAACTTGTTTGTTATAATATTTATATGTTTTTTAAGCAACTTTGATAGAGACTTTAAAAGTTATGAATATTTTGCATCGTATACAAAAATGATTTTTGAAGGATTTTTGAAAACATTTAAAATCGCTACTAAAGTTACTTAGAACAAGATATAAATATTGGGGTGAATATGCCCAGTTATGCAAACAACGACATATTACTACAACTTTGCGCGCCATGTTTGAATGAAATAAACAACTAAATCCACGGTTTGTGCCCAGGCTCGTTCGTTATTTCGTCATACTGGAAGTGGATCGTGGAATTGAACGAAACGGAAAAGAACCATCTAGCAGATTCCAGAACCCTAGAAAATTCTAGAACCCTTTATTTCGGATATAAATACACGGCCAACAGTCCGAAAACTTCAGTTTGATTTTAAAAGTGATATAATAAATGTCGGTGTGAATTAAGAGTTGCATACTTGTGCTTGGTTATAATAAAAGTATTAGAAGTAAAAGTATTTGAAATAAAAGCGTTTTATTTTGTGATGTAATTGTGAGGATATAAGTTTTATTTGCGAACCCGTAGTGAAATATTACATTTGTGTCACACAAAGTGGAATAAAACTTATTTAGTCTGTGAATTCAGATAATTGATGTTGAAAAATTGATAAAGGTGTGGATTAGGGAACAAATAATAAAGGTGCTTGTGAAAAGTGACACACAAAAAAAAGAAAAAAATAGAAAAAAAAAAAAAAAAATGGGTAAAACTGTGAATTAATTAAATAGTGTTCCACTTAAGGCAGAAATGAAGAAGAGAGGTCTTCTAACTGCTAGAACAAAAAATGACCTCATTGTTCGTCTGCAGGAAGATTTTAGGCAACACGATGAAAATCCAGACACATTTGTCTTTGAAATGACCGATGAGCAAGTAAGTACAACAGTAGACATGACCAACATGATGGCTCTGCTGCTCGCCCAGTTTGAAGAAGAGCAAAATGAACAAAAGAAAGGGTGTCGAAAAACAATTTTTGAAAATATACGAAAAGCTCAAGAACGTTAAGGAAAAATTCAAAGAAAAAAATCAGAGCATTACCGATGAGTTAGAAAAAGTTAGAAAAATAAAGGTTCGAGAAGATAATTCCAATTTTCCAAAGAGAAAAGAAATGCATCCACCAACTTTTGATGAACAAACTTCTTGGTCAATCTACAAGTAGCAATTTGAGGCAGCTGCAGCCGGATGGGATGACGAAGACAAGTTTATTGCCCTGAGCCTGACGCTTGCCCTAAGGGTTCTGCTGCTGAATTATTGCAAACCATACCAGCAGACCAGAACGTCAACTTCAGTGCTCTTGTTCAGGCAAGAAGTCTTCCGCGTCCAACTCCATGCCAGAGTCCGGAAAAGAGGTGAAAGTCTGCACCAACTCCAAGCGGACATTAACGGTTGGCGCATTTAGCATAACCGACTGCGGGAGATGAAATTACCAACCAGCTAGCAACGGAGGCTTTTGTCCGTGCAGTTTCCGACATCAACCTCCAGCGAGCAATTTTCAGAAGTACTTAGGCACAAACAAAAGGAACATAGCTGTTTCTATAAGCCTTGAAAGAAAAAAGATTTTTTTTTTTAATTTGGTTTAAATTTATTCGATCAAATGAATAATTGAATGAAAGCTTTGTTTTTTGATTCATTTGCTGAGCTAGATTATAAAAACGAACAAAGCACGTTTGAAGTAATACAATAAAACTCACCCATTACAGAAACCAGAATATTAAAAATGGATATAGGAAAATATAATTTTTAGTTTTAAGTTTAGTTTTAATGAAAATAATACAACCACAGATATTTTCCCTAGTCAAAAAATTTTAAATTATATTTTATATCTGTAATTACATTACTGTGAAATAACCTGTTTTTGTCAATTTAGTTCTAATTGATAACTTTTCGTTACTTCTTGAAGCAATACAAAAATATCTTGTCTTTAAAAATAATTCATTAATTTTTGAAACAATTCCGAAATGACACGAGTTTTTAACATGTCCTTCGAAGATCGTTTTTCTTAGCAACTCATTTTAAGAATTGATATTAATTCTATCATACATTTGTTTTTTCAACATAGTTTTTTCTTTGTCCATTAATTTTGATTTAGCTGTTTTTCTTTAGAAGGTGTTTTTAAGTATCCCTTCATTTTAAAAACTATTAAAGATTGTGGGTTTTCACTGCACTCGAGAACTATCCCATTTTATTTTTTTTTAGCTTAAAAACAACGAACCCGGCTTGTAAATTCTGTCAGTGTATGACCTGAATGAATGCCTCATTTTCTTCGTGAGTGCAGTTAACTATGTTTAACTTTTTTCCTCGAGAACCTTTTAGATGAACTGTTAAACAGAGTTTGATAGACTAATGTTTAAAATTTGAATGTTTTCCAGAGGTAAACAGTCGCCAATTCCACCATCTCTTATTTTGCAACTTATGATCAATTTTTTGTATGCTGCTTTGAATTTGTTCACGGAATGGTTATCATTGTAAGCAATATGTGACCGCACTGAACCAAAAAACAATTCAATGTGGTCTTGGTTAAGTTTGTAAAAAGGTACATACTCTAACACTTTACTCTTAATAAATCTTTCGTAGATAATCTTTATATTTTTTGAAGCAGGTAATTAGTCCTATTAATCCTGTCTTCCTTTTATTATTATGCAGCATAGACAAATATTTAATTTGCTCGTTCGCAAATGCCATTAAGTTCAAAACATTTTCTTCACAAATTGCCTTTTCAAAACCAAAGTTGAAAAGCTTCTGCTGTTAAGCACATCGAATATATAATTTATTTTTCTTAAAAACTTTACTGTTGCCTCGCTACCAAAAAACTGTGGCAGTAAAAGTACGTTACGGCAGAAATCTATAGCATCAGCAACGGATTTGCTTAGTGCTTGAACAGCCAAACGAACTTAAATTTGTTGGTTTGGAAAATATATACGTGCTCTTTTAAATGGTGGTCGTGATTGGTCTAATCTATACAAATTTTGCAAACACGCGTTAAATTATCGTAACAGTTTTTGGAATTTATATTTCTCTAATTATTTCTTCAAATTATTACTTTTTATGTGTCAAATCATTAAAATTGCAAAAAATACCAAATTATTTAAAATCATTAATTTTTATGTGGCAAATCATTAAAATTGCAAACATTTTAAAATCATTTAAAACTATTACTTTTTTATGTGGGAAATCATTAAAATTGGAAAACCTCAGGGCTATCGCTCTCCCATTAAATATTTTAAACTTATGTTTTTATGCTCGAAATCAATTAAAATTTTCACTTCATCAAAATTATGAAAACCTAAGAACCACACTGAATAAATCTTAGCTAAAATAAATCACTATGTTTTTATTCTTGCAATTTTTGATTACATAATATTTTTTGTATGTCAACATACTCGCATGCAAATCATTTTGTATAATTATTGTTAATTACATGATTCTTTTTTATCTTTCTAATTACATCTTCACGAAATGTCATATATGTCCGCATTCTTAAGTTTATAATTGTATCAATATCGAATCGATAAAATAAAGAATTTATCTATCATCTATCTATCTCCAGAAACTCACACAAAATGGGTAGCTACTCGTAAGCAGGACCTTCCGTAAATTGAAGAAAAATTTAAATAACTTCTTTTGGTTCTTGGAAGCAAAAATACCTACGTTATTTTAAGTAAATTTTGTTGATGTTTTTTCTTTTTTTTTAAAGACAACTGTATATCGCTCATTAAAAAGAACAACGTCATAACTCAAAAAACATTAAATTTGACCTAATGATACAGTTCAAACTCATTTTCTATAAACTAGTTTTTGGAAAAACGTCATATCTAGAACTCGAAAATTAAAGGCTATAGAGCATCATTTGTCGTTATATACACTGTCACTTTTAAATGTTTTTTTGTGGCAATACTGTATTTTTACATTTACGCAGAGACCTTTGAATTGAAAACAGTCCAATAAATATTTTAAAGCGACAAAACTTTAATTAATAGCTCTACCAAGAAAAAAGAAAAAAATAGATACAAATGAAGATGATTATGAAATACAGCAATGCAAACTTTAAATTCCGATTTCTGAAGTTTGGGTTTTTTTGAGTTATGATGTTGTTCTTTTTAATGAGCGATATGACTTTTTTGCTCGCAAATAAGTTACCTCAAATAATTGAAAATAAAATGAAGCTATTTATTACCTATCAAATTAACTCACATGTTTTTTTTTTTGAAGCAGATATAAGCTCAAGTACGAAAGTCGAAACAGGATGATCTTATACAGTTAGTAAAATAAGCCAAGAAAAATTGACGAAACTGTGAGGCTCTCCTTATTCTGCACTTTAACTGCACAGCATACTATGTTCATACGTTAATGCCAACATTAACTAGTCAGCACACGTTAATGTCGACATTTACTAGTTAAAGTCCGGAATCTTGTTATTTGTTGTTGGGCCATGTTATGTCCCATTTACACGTTTGGAAAATTGTTAGAATTTCTGCCATTATACTGGCAAAAGAATGAATTTGCTGATTCTTTTGCCAGTGTACTGACAGAAAAATGCCAATCTGCCATTCGTGTAAATGCAGCATTAGAGTACACTGTAGCTAGGTTTGCAACTTTGAAAAACCTGTGCTCGCTGCAGGAAAAATGCAACAGTGAAAAGACGCTAAAATCACCCCATTTTTTTGACATTTTCCTTTATAACTTTGTAAGTATGCAACTTAGGAAAAAACCATCCACTATAAACTTGTTTGTTATAATATTTATATGTTTTTTAAGCAACTTTGATAGAGACTTTAAAAGTTATGAATATTTTGCATCGTATAAAAAAATGATTTTTGAAGGATTTTTGAAAACATTTAAAATCGCTACCAAAGTTGCTTAGAACAAGATATAAATATTGGGGTGAATATGCCCAGTTATGCAAACAACGACACATTACTACAACTTTGCGCGCCATCTTTGAATGAAATAAACAACTAAATCCACGATTTGTTCCCAGGCTCGTTCGTTATTTCGTCATACTGGAAGTGGATCGTGGAATTGAACGGAACGGAAAAGAACCATCTAGCAGATTCCAGAACCCTAGAAAATTCTAGAACCCTTTATTTCGGATATAAATACACGGCCAACAGTCCGAAAAATTCAGTTTGATTTTAAAAGTGATAGAATAAATTTCGGTGTGAATTAAGAGTTGCATACTTGTGCTTGGTTATAATAAAAGTATTAGAAGTAAAAGTATTTGAAATAAAAGCGTTTTATTTTGTGATGTAATTGTGAGGATATAAGTTTTATTTGCGAACCCGTAGTGAAATATTACATTTGTGTCACACAAAGTGGAATAAATCTTATTTAGTCTGTGAATTCAGATAATTGATGTTGAAAAATTGATAAAGGTGTGGATTAGGGAACAAATAATAAAGGTGCTTTTGAAAAGTGACACAAAAAAAAAAAGAACAAAATAGAAAAAAAAAATGGGTAAAACTGTGAATGAATTAAATAGTGTTCCACTTAAGGCAGAAATGAAGAAGAGAGGTCTTCTAACTGCTAGAACAAAAAATGACCTCATTGTTCATCTGCAGGAAGATTTTAGGCAACACGATGAAAATCCAGACACATTTGTCTTTGAAATGACCGATGAGCAAGTAAGTACAACAGTAGACATGACCAACATGATGGCTCTGCTGCTCGCCCAGTTTGAAGAAGAGCAAAATGAACAAAAGAAAGAGTGTCGAAAAACAATTTTTGAAAATATACGAAAAGCTCAAGAACGTTAAGGAAAAATTCAAAGAAAAAAATCAGAGCATTACCGATGAGTTAGAAAAAGTTAGAAAAATAAAGGTTCGAGAAGATAATGCCAATTTTCCAAAGAGAAAAGAAATGCATCCACCAACTTTTGATGAACAAACTTCTTGGTCAATCTACAAGTAGCAATTTGAGGCAGCTGCAGCCGGATGGGATGACGAAGACAAGTTTATTGCCCTGAGCCTGACGCTTGCCCTAAGGGTTCTGCTGCTGAATTATTGCAAACCATACCAGCAGACCAGAACGTCAACTTCAGTGCTCTTGTTCAGGCCATTGATTAATGTTTTGGTGATGGTCATATGCAAGAAGTCTTCCGCGTCCAACTCCATGCCAGAGTCCGGAAAAGAGGTGAAAGTCTGCACCAACTCCAAGCGGACATTAACGGTTGGCGCATTTAGCATAACCGACTGCGGGAGATGAAATTACCAACCAGCTAGCAACGGAGGCTTTTGTCCGTGCAGTTTCCGACATCAACCTCCAGCGAGCAATTTTCAGAAGTACTTAGGCACAAACAAAAGGAACATAGCTGTTTCTATAATCCTTGAAAGAAAAAAGATTTTTTTTTTTTATTTGGTTTAAATTTATTCGATCAAATGAATAATTGAATGAAAGCTTTGTTTTTTGATTCATTTGCTGAGCTAGATTATAAAAACGAACAAAGCACGTTTGAAGTAATACAATAAAACTCACCCATTACAGAAACCAGAATATTAAAAATGGATATAGGAAAATATAATTTTTAGTTTTGAGTTTAGTTTTAATGAAAATAATACTACCACAGATATTTTCCCTAGTCAAAAAATTTTAAATTATATTTTATATCTGTAATTACATTACTGTGAAATGAACTGTTTTTGTCAATTTAGTTCTAATTGATAACTTTTCGTTACTTCTTGAAGCAATACAAAAATATCTTGTCTTTAAAAATAATTCATTAATTTTTGAAACAATTCTGAAATGACACGAGTTTTTAACATGTCCTTCGAAGATCGTTTTTCTTAGCAACTCATTTTAAGAATTGATATTAATTCTATCATACATTTGTTTTTTCAACATAGTTTTTTCTTTGTCCATTAATTTTGATTTAGCTGTTTTTCTTTAGAAGGTGTTTTTAAGTATCCCTTCATTTTAAAAACTATTAAAGATTGTGGGTTTTCACTGCACTCGAGAACTATCCCATTTTATTTTTTTTTAGCTTAAAAACAACGAACCCGGCTTGTAAATTCTGTCAGTGTATGACCTGAATGAATGCCTCATTTTCTTCGTGAGTGCAGTTAACTATGTTTAACGTATTTCCTCGAGAACCTTTTAGATGAACTGTTAAACAGAGTTTGATAGACTAATGTTTAAAATTTGAATGTTTTCCAGAGGTAAACAGTCGCCAATTCCACCATCTCTTATTTTGCAACTTATGATCAATTTTTTGTATGCTGCTTTGAATTTGTTCACGGAATGGTTATCATTGTAAGCAATATGTGACCGCACTGAACCAAAAAACAATTCAATGTGGTCTTGGTGAAGTTTGTAAAAAGGTACATACTCTAACACTTTACTCTTAATAAATCTTTCGTAGATAATCTTTATATTTTTTGAAGCAGGTAATTAGTCCTATTAATCCTGTCTTCCTTTTATTCTTATGCAGCATAGACAAATATTTAATTTGCTCGTTCGCAAATGCCATTAAGTTCAAAACATTTTCTTCACAAATTGCCTTTTCAAAACCAAAGTTGAAAAGCTTCTGCTGTTAAGCACATCGAATATATAATTTATTTTTCTTAAAAACTTTACTGTTGCCTCGGTACCAAAAAACTGTGGCAGTAAAAGTACGTTACGGCAGAAATCTATAGCATCAGCAACGGATTTGCTTAGTGCTTGAACAGCCAAACGAACTTAAATTTGTTGGTTTGGAAAATATATACGTGCTCTTTTAAATGGTGGTCGTGATTGGTCTAATCTATACAAATTTTGCAAACACGCGTTAAATTATCGTAACAGTTTTTGGAATTTATATTTCTCTAATTATTTCTTCAAATTATTACTTTTTATGTGTCAAATCATTAAAATTGCAAAAAATACCAAATTATTTAAAATCATTAATTTTTATGTGGCAAATCATTAAAATTGCAAACATTTTAAAATCATTTAAAACTATTACTTTTTTATGTGGGAAATCATTAAAATTGGAAAACCTCAGGGCTATCGCTCTCCCATTAAATATTTTAAACTTATGTTTTTATGCTCGAAATCAATTAAAATTTTCACTTCATCAAAATTATGAAAACCTAAGAACCACACTGAATAAATCTTAGCTAAAATAAATCACTATGTTTTTATTCTTGCAATTTTTGATTACATAATATTTTTTGTATGTCAACATACTCGCATGCAAATCATTTTGTATAATTATTGTTAATTACATGATTCTTTTTTATCTTTCTATTTACATCTTCACGAAATGTCATATATGTCCGCATTCTTAAGTTTATAATTGTATCAATATCGAATCGATAAAATAAAGAATTTATCTATCATCTATCTATCTCCAGAAACTCACACAAAATGGGTAGCTACTCGTAAGCAGGACCTTCCGTAAATTGAAGAAAAATTTAAATAACTTCTTTTGGTTCTTGGAAGCAAAAATACCTACGTTATTTTAAGTAAATTTTGTTGATGTTTTTTCTTTTTTTTTAAAGACAACTGTATATCGCTCATTAAAAAGAACAACGTCATAACTCAAAAATCATTAAATTTGACCTAATGATACAGTTCAAACTCATTTTCTATAAACTAGTTTTTTCATTTTCTATAAACTAGTTTTTGGAAAAACGTCATATCTAGAACTCGAAAATTAAAGGCTATAGAGCATCATTTGTCGTTATATACACTGTCACTTTTAAATGTTTTTTTGTGGCAATACTGTATTTTTACATTTACGCAGAGACCTTTGAATTGAAAACAGTCCAATAAATATTTT
This sequence comes from Melangyna quadrimaculata, assembly GCA_949320155.1. Lineage (NCBI taxonomy): Eukaryota > Metazoa > Arthropoda > Insecta > Diptera > Syrphidae > Melangyna > Melangyna quadrimaculata. The sequence goes on from OX439483.1 coordinate 292,457,500, forward strand.
AAAGCGACAAAACTTTAATTAATAGCTCTACCAAGAAAAAAGAAAAAAATAGATACAAATGAAGATGATTATGAAATACAGCAATGCAAACTTTAAATTCCGATTTCTGAAGTTTGGGTTTTTTTTGAGTTATGATGTTGTTCTTTTTAATGAGCGATATGTCTTTTTTGCTCGCAAATAAGTTACCTCAAATAATTGAAAATAAAATGAAGCTATTTATTACCTATCAAATTAACTCACATGTTTTTTTTTTGAAGCAGATATAAGCTCAAGCACGAAAGTCGAAACAGGATGATCTTATACAGTTAGTAAAATAAGCCAAGAAAAATTGACGAAACTGTGAGGCTCTCCTTATTCTGCACTTTAACTGCACAGCATACTATGTTCATACGTTAATGCCAACAGTAACTAGTCAGCACACGTTAATGTCGACATTTACTAGTTAAAGTCCGGAGTCTTGTTATTTGAAGAAATTCACGACTTTATCGGATCGAACCAGTTAATGCTGAAATTGACTAGTTAATGTCAGCATTAACTGAATTCCCGACTTGAACTAACATTTTATATTAATTTACAAGCTACACGAACTTTTAAATTTTACATTCTTTTAATTTGTCTTCTTAAAACAATCCTATTTTGATGTCTTTGGAGGAATAAAGAACACACTTTTTTATACAATTGATTTCGCACACTTTGTATTTAGCACAGTTAAATCGCAAAGCGCGATGTAGTTCTGAATTTTTGATATGTTGTTGGGCCATGTTATGTCCCATTTACACGTTTGGAAAATTGTTAGAATTTGTGCCATTATACTGGCAAAAGAATGAATTTGCTGATTCTCTTGCCAGTGTACTGACAGAAAAATGCCAATCTGCCATTCGTGTAAATGCAGCATTAGAGTAGTCTGTAGCTAGGTTTGCAACTTTGAAAAACCTGTGCTCGCTGCAGGAAAAATGCAACAGTGAAAAGACGCTAAAATCACCCCATTTTTTTGACATTTTCCTTTATAAAAATGCCAATCTGCCATTCGTGTAAATGCAGCATTAGAGTAGTCTGTAGCTAGGTTTGCAACTTTGAAAAACCTGTGCTCGCTGCAGGAAAAAATGCAACAGTGAAAAGACGCTAAAATCACCCCATTTTTTTTTTTTTTTTTTGACATTTTCCTTTATAACTTTGGTTATGGGCATTCAAGAGGACACAAGCGTCCACAGGTTTTTCTCAAAACCCACCTCTGTCTACCAACTCTTACTCTCACCTCCACGTGGTGAACATCGGGTGTCTAGTACCTTAGCTGGAGACGGGGTTTAAATCCCCGTGAAAAGCTGTTGGTGACAGCCAACGAGAGAGGGGGGGGAGGAGTGTTCCCACTAAGGCACTTCTCCTTTCATCGAGGCGGCAGCGGACGAATTCTCTAGATGGAATCAACGGTGGCGTCTACAGTTCCAGTTAGGTTGAACTACTTAGTGAACACCTTATATGGGCTACTACGACATATTTGTAGCTCAGGCCTATAAGGAGCGGTTTATCCGGCTCCCTACCCTTGGAGTTATACGAAGGGTCTGGTCCTCCGGGTCGGGGGTTGTGCGTCGGGGTAACTTCCCTACCACGTAAAAAAAAGTTGTTCCGAAACAACAACAAGCCTCGGATATGGATGATTTTAAAGTTGACGATCCCAGCAAACGAAACAAGGACAATGAATTTCGGATCTGCAGGTGGAACGTCCTGTCCTTATACAGAACACGTGCAGCCGAACAATTAGTGGAGAACCTGGACAGGCTAAAGGCTGACGTAACAGCCATCCAGGAAGTGCGATGGGATGGAGAGGGCGTACGGAGACTGAAAACGTGTGACATCTACTACGGCGGGTGCTTGAAGGAACAGGGTCAGCGGCTCTTTGGTTGTGGTTTTGTGATAAGGGGAAGACTTAGGCAAGAAGTCTTGGGCTTCCGAAGTGTAAGCGAGCGCCTGGTCACAATCCGCATCAAAGGCAAATTTAAGAACATTTCGCTGATTTGTGTTCACGCCCCCCATGAAAGGAGAGAAGACTCAACCAAAGAAGCATTCTACGATCTCTTGGAGACAACGTATGATATGTGCCCGAAGTACGACGTGAAGATCATTCTTGGTGACTTCAACGCAAGATTCGGAAAGGAGGGCATCTTTGGTTCGATAGTCGGAGGACACAGCCTACACGACGAAACTTCTGGCAACGGACACAGGCTGGCAGACTTTGCGGCGGGGCGAAATGTCATCATCTCAAACACCTACTTCCCACACCTCAATATACACAAGGGGACTTGGCGGTCGCGTGATCAAGAAACCGTCAACCAAATCGACCACGTTGCGATAGACGCGAGACATGCTTCCAGTATCTTGGACGTCCGAACGTTCCGAGGGGCCAACATTGACTCGGATCACTACCTGGTGGTAGCTAGACTACGTATGCGGATATCCATGACGCGACTACGCAGAGCAGATGCTGTGAAAAGATTCGATGTCGAGAAGCTTAAATCGCAAGAGACTGCCAGAACTTTTGCAGACCACGTAACTCGTAATCTCTCAGGAGGTCCGCCACCAGCATCAAGTGCAGAGGACCAGTGGGAACACTGTCAACAAGCCATCAGAAGTGCCGCCTCTGATGTGCTGGGTTTCACTAGGCGAATACAACGAAACCCCTGGTTCGATAAAGAGTGCCGGCTAGCGCATGCAGCTAAGGACGAGGCCTACCAGGCAATGCTGCAGAGTCGAACAAGAGCTGCTGAGAGAGTGGCCCGGGAGCTCTACGGGCTGAAACGAAAAGAGGAACGCCGACTTCTCAGGAGGAAAAAGAGAGAGCACGAGAAGTGGCCGGTAGAGTCTATTGAGGGTTGTAGCGGTAGGGGAGATGTTAGAAAATGTTATCAGAGGGTGAAGCGATCCACCCAAGGATTCAAGGCTAGAACGGAAGCCTGCCGAGATGAGAGTGGGAATATGGTAGTAGACACACAGTCAGTGCTGAGGATGTGGAAAGAACACCCTAATCATCCCGGTCCTGCTTTATGGGTCAGAAGCATGGACACTGAAAGATTCGGATAAAAATCTGCTAGGGTGCTTTTAGAGGAAGATTCTTCGTGTGATTTTCGGTCCGGTGTGTATCGAAGGAGTATGGAGGAGAAGATTCAACGACGAGCTATACGGGCTATACAGCGACGTTGACCTGGTCAAAAAGCTGAAAATACAGCGGCTGAGATGGCTGGGGCACGTGGAGCGTATGGACAGCAACGTACCTGCCCGACGAGTCTTCGAATCCAACCCCGATGGGGTACGCAGCAGAGGAAGAACCCGTAACAGGTGGCGCAATCAAGTGAATGACGACATCAAAGCACTCCGTGTGCGCAACTGGAAGCGGCTAGCTAGGGACAGAGCTGGCTGGAGGGGCTTGTTAGTTGAGGCCGAAGCCCATCCTGGGCTGTGAGTGCCATCAAAAGTAAAGTAAGTAAGTACTTTATAACTTTGTAAATATGCAACTTAGGAAAAAACCATCCACTATAAACTTGTTTGTTATAATATTTATATGTTTTTTAAGCAACTTTGATAGAGACTTTAAAAGTTATGAATATTTTGCATCGTATAAAAAAATGATTTTTAAAGGATTTTTGAAAACATTTAAAATCGCTACCAAAGTTGCTTAGAACAAGATATAAATATTGGGGTGAATATGCCCAGTTATGCAAACAACGACACATTACTACAACTTTGCGCGCCATCTTTGAATGAAATAAACAACTAAATCCACGGTTTGTTCCCAGGCTCGTTCGTTATTTCGTCATACTGGAAGTGGATCGTGGAATTGAACGAAACGGAAAAGAACCATCTAGCAGATTCCAGAACCCTAGAAAATTCTAGAACCCTTTATTTCGGATATAAATACACGGCCAACAGTCCGAAAAATTCAGTTTGATTTTAAAAGTGATATAATAAATGTCGGTGTGAATTAAGAGTTGCATACTTGTGCTTGGTTATAATAAAAGTATTAGAAGTAAAAGTATTTGAAATAAAAGCGTTTTATTTTGTGATGTAATTGTGAGGATATAAGTTTTATTTGCGAACCCGTAGTGAAATATTACATTTGTGTCACACAAAGTGGAATAAAACTTATTTAGTCTGTGAATTCAGATAATTGATGTTGAAAAATTGATAAAGGTGTGGATTAGGGAACAAATAATAAAGGTGCTTGTGAAAAGTGACACACAAAAAAAAAGAACAAAATAGAAAAAAAATGGGTAAAACTGTGAATGAATTAAATAGTGTTCCACTTAAGGCAGAAATGAAGAAGAGAGGTCTTCTAACTGCTAGAACAAAAAATGACCTCATTGTTCGTCTGCAGGAAGATTTTAGGCAACACGATGAAAATCCAGACACATTTGTCTTTGAAATGACCGATGAGCAAGTAAGTACAACAGTAGACATGACCAACATGATGGCTCTGCTGCTCGCCCAGTTTGAAGAAGAGCAAAATGAACAAAAGAAAGGTGTCGAAAAACAATTTTTGAAAATATACGAAAAGCTCAAGAACGTTAAGGAAAAATTCAAAGAAAAAAATCAGAGCATTACCGATGAGTTAGAAAAAGTTAGAAAAATAAAGGTTCGAGAAGATAATGCCAATTTTCCAAAGAGAAAAGAAATGCATCCACCAACTTTTGATGAACAAACTTCTTGGTCAATCTACAAGTAGCAATTTGAGGCAGCTGCAGCCGGATGGGATGACGAAGACAAGTTTATTGCCCTGAGCCTGACGCTTGCCCTAAGGGTTCTGCTGCTGAATTATTGCAAACCATACCAGCAGACCAGAACGTCAACTTCAGTGCTCTTGTTCAGGCCATTGATTAATGTTTTGGTGATGGTCATATGCAAGAAGTCTTCCGCGTCCAACTCCATGCCAGAGTCCGGAAAAGAGGTGAAAGTCTGCACCAACTCCAAGCGGACATTAACGGTTAGCGCATTTAGCATAACCGACTGCGGGAGATGAAATTACCAACCAGCTAGCAACGGAGGCTTTTGTCCGTGCAGTTTCCGACATCAACCTCCAGCGAGCAATTCTCAGAAGTACTAAGGCACAAACAAAAGGAACATAGCTGTTTCTATAAGCCTTGAAAGAAAAAAGATTTTTTTTTTTAATTTGGTTTAAATTTATTCGATCAAATGAATAATTGAATCAAAGCCTTGTTTTTTGATTCATTTGCTGAGCTAGATTATAATAACGAACAAAGCACGTTTGAAGTAATACAATAAAACTCACCCATTACAGAAACCAGAATATTAAAAATGGATATAGGAAAATATAATTAAGTTTAGTTTTAATGAAAATAATACTACCACAGATATTTTCCCTAGTCAAAAAATTTTAAATTATATTTTATATCTGTAATTACATTACTGTGAAATGAACTGTTTTTGTCAATTTAGTTCTAATTGATAACTTTTCGTTACTTCTTGAAGCAATACAAAAATATCTTGTCTTTAAAAATATTTCATTAATTTTTGAAACAATTCCGAAATGACCCGAGTTTTTAACATGTCCTTCGAAGATCGTTTTTCTTAGCAACTCATTTTGAGAATTGATATTAATTCTATCATACATCTGTTTTTTCAACATAGTTTTTTCTTTGTCCATTAATTTTGATTTAGCTGTTTTTCTTTAGAAGGTGTTTTTAAGTATCCCTTCATTTTAAAAACTATTAAAGATTGTGGGTTTTCACTGCACTCGAGAACTATCCCATTTTATTTTTTTTTAGCTTAAAAACAACGAACCTGGCTTGTAAATTCTGTCAGTGTATGACCTGAATGAATGCCTCATTTTCTTCGTGAGTGCAGTTAACTATGTTTAACGTATTTCCTTGAGAACCTTTTAGATGAACTGTTAAACAGAGTTTGATAGACTAATGTTTAAAATTTGAATGTTTTCCAGAGGTAAACAGTCGCCAATTCCACCATCTCTTATTTTGCAACTTATGATCAATTTTTTGTATGCTGCTTTGAATTTGTTCACGGAATGGTTATCATTGTAAGCAATATGTGACCGCACTGAACCAAAAAACAATTCAATTTGGTCTTGGTTAAGTTTCTAAAAAGGTACATACTCTAACACTTTACTCTTAATAAATCTTTCGTAGATAATCTTTATATTTTTTGAAGCAGGTAATTAGTCCTATTAATCCTGTCTTCCTTTTATTCTTATGCAGCATAGACAAATATTTAATTTGCTCGTTCGCAAATGCCATTAAGTTCAAAACATTTTCTTCACAAATTGCCTTTTCAAAACCAAAGTTGAAAAGCTTCTGCTGTTAAGCACATCGAATATATAATTTATTTTTCTTAAAAACTTTACTGTTGCCTCGCTACCAGAAAACTGTGGCAGTAAAAGTACGTCACGGCAGAAATCTATAGCATCAGCAACGGATTTGCTTAGTGCTTGAACAGCCAAACGAACTTAAATTTGTTGGTTTGGAAAATATATATGTGCTCTTTTAAATGGTGGTCGTGATTGGTCTAATCTATACAAATTTTGCAAACACGCGTTAAATTATCGTAACAGTTTTTGGAATTTATATTTCTCTAATTATTTCTTCAAATTATTACTTTTTATGTGTCAAATCATTAAAATTGCAAAAAATACCAAATTATTTAAAATCATTAATTTTTATGTGGCAAATCATTAAAATTGCAAACATTTTAAAATCATTTAAAACTATTACTTTTTATGTGGGAAATCATTAAAATTGGAAAACCTCAGGGCTATCGCTCTCCCATTAAATATTTTAAACTTATGTTTTTATGCTCGAAATCAATTAAAATTTTCACTTCATCAAAATTATGAAAACCTAAGAACCACACTGAATAAATCTTAGCTAAAATAAATCACTATGTTTTTATTCTTTCAATTTTTGATTACATAATATTTTTTTTATGTCAACATACTCGCATGCAAATCATTTTGTATAATTATTGTTAATTACATGATTCTTTTTTATCTTTCTATTTACATCTTCACGAAATGTCATATATGTCCGTATTCTTAAGTTTATAATTGTATCAATATCGAATCGATAAAATAAAGAATTTATCTATCATCTATCTATCTCCAGAAACTCACACAAAATGGGTAGCTACTCGTAAGCAGGACCTTCCGTAAATTGAAGAAAAATTTAAATAACTTCTTTTGGTTCTTGGAAGCAAATTTTTTTCTTGAGGTGTACCTACGTTATTTTAAGTAATTTTTTTGGAAAAACGTCATATCTAGAACTCGAAAATTAAAGGCTATAGAGCATCATTTGTCGTTATATATGCTGTCACTTTTAAATGTTTTTTTGTGGCAATACTGTATTTTTACATTTTTCGCAGAGACCTTTAAATTGAAAACAGTCCAGTAAATATTTTAAAGCGACAAAACTTTAATTAATAGCTCTACCAAGAAAAAAGAAAAAAATAGATACAAATGAAGATGATTATGAAATACAGCAATGCAAACTTTAAATTCCGATTTCTGAAGTTTGGGTTTTTTTTTGAGTTATGATGTTGTTCTTTTTAATGAGCGATATGTCTTTTTTGCTCGCAAATAAGTTACCTCAAATAATTGAAAATAAAATGAAGCTATTTATTACCTATCAAATTAACTCACATGTTTTTTTTTTTGAAGCAGATATAAGCTCAAGCACGAAAGTCGAAACAGGATGATCTTATACAGTTAGTAAACTAAGCCAAGAAAAATTGACGAAACTGTCAGTCTCCTAATTCTGCACTTTAACTGCACAGCATACTATGTTCATACGTTAATGCCAACATTAACTAGTCAGCACACGTTAATGTCGACATTTACTAGTTAAAGTCCGGAATCTTGTTATTTGAAGAAATTCACGACTTTATCGGATCGAACCAGTTAATGCTGAAATTGACTAGTTAATGTCAGCATTAACTGAATTCCCGACTTGAACGGTAACATTTTATATTAATTTACAAGCTACACGAACTTTTAAATTTTACATTCTTTTAATTTGTCTTCTTAAAACAATCCTATTTTGATGTCTTTGGAGGAATAAAGAACACACTTTTTTATACAATTGATTTCGCACACTTTGTATTTAGCACAGTCAAATCGCAAAGCGCGATGTAGTTCTGAATTTTTGATATGTTGTACTGGCAAAAGAATGAATTTGCTGATTCTTTTGCCAGTGTACTGACAGAAAAATGCCAATCCACCATTCGTGTAAATGCAGCATTAGAGTAGTCTGTAGCTAGGTTTGCAACTTTGAAAAACCTGTGCTCGCTGCAGGAAAAATGCAACAGTGAAAAGACGCTAAAATCACCCCATTTTTTTGACATTTTCCTTTATAACTTTGTAAATATGCAACTTTGGAAAAAACCATCCACTATAAACTTGTTTGTTATAATATTTATATGTTTTTTAAGCAACTTTGATAGAGACTTTAAAAGTTATGAATATTTTGCATCGTATAAAAAAATGATTTTTGAAGGATTTTTGAAAACATTTAAAATCGCTACCAAAGTTGCTTAGAACAAGATATAAATATTGGGGTGAATATGCCCAGTTATGCAAACAACGACACATTACTACAACTTTGCGCGCCATCTTTGAATGAAATAAACAACTAAATCCACGATTTGTTCCCAGGCTCGTTCGTTATTTCGTCATACTGGAAGTGGATCGTGGAATTGAACGAAACGGAAAAGAACCATCTAGCAGATTCCAGAACCCTAGAAAATTCTAGAACCCTTTATTTCGGATATAAATACACGGCCAACAGTCCGAAAAATTCAGTTTGATTTTAAAAGTGATAGAATAAATTTCGGTGTGAATTAAGAGTTGCATACTTGTGCTTGGTTATAATAAAAGTATTAGAAGTAAAAGTATTTGAAATAAAAGCGTTTTATTTTGTGATGTAATTGTGAGGATATAAGTTTTATTTGCGAACCCGTAGTGAAATATTACATTTGTGTCACACAAAGTGGAATAAAACTTATTTAGTCTGTGAATTCAGATAATTGATGTTGAAAAATTGATAAAGGTGTGGATTAGGGAACAAATAATAAAGGTGCTTTTGAAAAGTGACACACAAAAAAAAAAAGAACAAAATAGAAAAAAAAATGGGTAAAACTGTGAATGAATTAAATAGTGTTCCACTTAAGGCAGAAATGAAGAAGAGAGGTCTTCTAACTGCTAGAACAAAAAATGACCTCATTGTTCGTCTGCAGGAAGATTTTAGGCAACACGATGAAAATCCAGACACATTTGTCTTTGAAATGACCGATGAGCAAGTAAGTACAACAGTAGACATGACCAATATGATGGCTCTGCTGCTCGCCCAGTTTGAAGAGGAGCAAAATGAACAAAAGAATCTTCTAGAACAACAAAAAAAAGAGCAAAAGAACCTGCTAGAAGATAAGAAAAACCTCATCGAAGGTTAGCTCGATTCATTCGAGAAAAAATTTATTGCTCTTGACGAACGCATAGAGGGTGTCAAAAAACAATTTTTGAAAATATACGAAAAGCTCAAGAACGTTAAGGAAAAATTCAAAGAAAAAAATCAGAGCATTACCGATGAGTTAGAAAAAGTTATAAAAATAAAGGTTCGAGAAGATAATGCCAATTTTCCAAAGAGAAAAGAAATGCATCCACCAACTTTTGATGAACAAACTTCTTGGTCAATCTACAAGTAGCAATTTGAGGCAGCTGCAGCCGGATGGGATGACGAAGACAAGTTTATTGCCCTGAGCCTGACGCTTGCCCTAAGGGTTCTGCTGCTGAATTATTGCAAACCATACCAGCAGACCAGAACGTCAACTTCGGTGCTCTTGTTCAGGCCATTGATTAACGTTTTGGTGATGGTCATATGCAAGAAGTCTTCCGCGTCCAACTCCATGCCAGAGTCCGGAAAAGAGGTGAAAGTCTGCACCAACTCCAAGCGGACATTAACGGTTGGCGCATTTAGCATAACCGACTGCGGGAGATGAAATTACCAACCAGCTAGCAACGGAGGCTTTTGTCCGTGCAGTTTCCGACATCAACCTCCAGCGAGCAATTCTCAGAAGTACTTAGGCACAAACAAAAGGAACATAGCTGTTTCCATAAGCCTTGAAAGAAAAAAGATTTTTTTTTAATTTGGTTTAGATTTATTCGATCAAATGAATAATTGAATGAAAGCCTTGTTTTTTTGATTCATTTGCTGAGCTAGATTATAATAACGAACAAAGCACGTTTGAAGTAATACAATAAAACTCACCCAGTAATTACATTACTGTGAAATGAACTGTTTTTGTCAATTTAGTTCTAATTGATAACTTTTCGTTACTTCTTGAAGCAATACAAAAATATCTTGTCTTTAAAAATATTTAATTAATTTTTGAAACAATTCCGAAATGACCCGAGTTTTTAACATGTCCTTCGAAGATCGTTTTTCTTAGCAACTCATTTTGAGAATTGATATTAATTCTATCATACATCTGTTTTTTCAACATAGTTTTTTCTTTGTCCATTAATTTTGATTTAGCTGTTTTTCTTTAGAAGGTGTTTTTAAGTATCCCTTCATTTTAAAAACTATTAAAGATTGTGGGTTTTCACTGCACTCGAGAACTATCCCATTTTAATTTTTTTTAGCTTAAAAACAACGAACCCGGCTTGTAAATTCTGTCAGTGTATGACCTGAATGAATGCCTCATTTTCTTCGTGAGTGCAGTTAACTATGTTTAACGTATTTCCTTGAGAACCTTTTAGATGAACTGTTAAACAGAGTTTGATAGACTAATGTTTAAAATTTGAATGTTTTCCAGAGGTAAACAGTCACCAATTCCACCATCTCTTATTTTGCAACTTATGATCAATTTTTTGTATGCTGCTTTGAATTTGTTCACGGAATGGTTATCATTGTAAGCAATATGTGACCGCACTGAACCAAAAAACAATTCAATGTGGTCTTGGTTAAGTTTGTAAAAAGGTACATACTCTAACACTTTACTCTTAATTAATCTTTCGTAGATAATCTTTATATTTTTTGAAGCAGGTAATTAGTCCTATTAATCCTGTCTTCCTTTTATTCTTATGCAGCATAGACAAATATTTAATTTGCTCGTTCGCAAATGCCATTAAGTTCAAAACATTTTCTTCACAAATTGCCTTTTCAAAACCAAAGTTGAAAAGCTTCTGCTGTTAAGCACATCGAATATATAATTTATTTTTCTTAAAAACTTTACTGTTGCCTCGCTACCAAAAAACTGTGGCAGTAAAAGTACGTTACGGCAGAAATCTATAGCATCAGCAACGAATTTGCTTAGTGCTTGAACAGCCAAACGAACTTAAATTTGTTGGTTTGGAAAATATATACGTGCTCTTTTAAATGGTGGTCGTGATTGGTCTAATCTATACAAATTTTGCAAACACGCTTTAAATTATCGTAACAGTTTTTGGAATTTATATTTCTCTAATTATTTCTTCAAATTATTACTTTTTATGTGTCAAATCATTAAAATTGCAAAAAATACCAAATTATTTAAAATCATTAATTTTTATGTGGCAAATCATTAAAATTGCAAACATTTTAAAATCATTTAAAACTATTACTTTTTTATGTTGGAAATCATTAAAATTGGAAAACCTCAGGGCTATCGCTCTCCCATTAAATATTTTAAACTTATGTTTTTATGCTCGAAATCAATTAAAATTTTCACTTCATCAAAATTATGAAAACCTAAGAACCACACTGAATAAATCTTAGCTAAAATAAATCACTATGTTTTTATTCTTGCAATTTTTGATTACATAATATTTTTTTTATGTCAACATACTCGCATGCAAATCATTTTGTATAATTATTGTTAATTACATGATTCTTTTTTTATTTTTCTATTTAAATCTTCACGAAATAACATATATGTCCGTATTCTTAAGTTTATAATTGTATCAATATCGAATCGATAAAATAAAGAATTTATCTATCATCTATCTATCTCCAGAAACTCACACAAAATGGGTAGCTACTCGTAAGCAGGACCTTCCGTAAATTGAAGAAAAATTTAAATAACTTCTTTTGGTTCTTGGAAGCAAATTTTTTTCTTGAGGTGTACCTACGTTATTTTTAGTAAATTTTGTTGATGTTTTTTCTTTTTTTTTTTAAGACAACTGTATATCGCTCATAAAAAAGAACAACGTCATAACTCAAAAAATATTAATTTTGACCTAAACATACAGTTCAAACTCATTTCCTATAAACTATTTTTTGAAAAACGTCATATCTAGAACTCGAAAATTAAAGGCTATAGAGCATCATTTGTCGTTATATACACTGTCACTTTTAAATGTTTTTTTGTGGTAATACTGTATTTTTACATTTACGCAGAGACCTTTGAAGTGAAAACAGTCCAATAAATATTTTAAAAAGTGTCATATTTTGCGAAAAAACTTTAATTAATAGCTCTACCAAGAAAAAAGAAAAAAATAGATACAAATGAAGATGATTATGAAATACAGCAATGCAAACTTTAAATTCCGATTTCTGAAGTTTGGGTTTTTTTTGAGTTATGATGTTGTTCTTTTTAATGAGCGATATGTCTTTTTTGCTCGCAAATAAGTTACCTCAAATAATTGAAAATAAAATGAAGCTATTTATTATCTATCAAATTAACTCACATGTTTTTTTTTTTTGAAGCAGAGTTCATAACTCAAGCACGAAAGTCGAAACAGGATGATCTTTTACAGTTAGTAAAATAAGCCAAGAAAAATTGACGAAACTGTCAGGCTCTCCTAATTCTGCACTTTAACTGCACAGCATACTATGTTCATACGTTAATGCCAACATTAACTAGTCAGCACACGTTAATGTCGACATTAACTAGTTAAAGTCCGGAATCTTGTTATTTGAAGAAAATTCCCGACTTTAACGGATCGAACCAGTTAATGCTGAAATTAACTAGTTAATGTCAGCGTTAATTGAATTCCCGACTTGAACGGTAATATTTTATACTAATTTACAAGCTACACGAACTTTTAAATTTTACATTCTTTTAATTTGTCTTCTTAAAACAATCCTATTTTGATGTCTTTGTAGGAATATAGAACACACTTTTTTATACAATTGATTTCGCATACTTTGTATTAAGCACAGTCAAATCGCAAAGCGCGATGTAGTTCTGAATTTTTGATATGTTGTTGGGGCATGTTATGTCCCATTTACACGTTTGGAAAATTGTTAGAATTTCTGCCATTATACTGGCAAAAGAATGAATTTGCTGATTCTTTTGCCAGTGTACTGACAGAAAAATAACAATTTGCCATTCGTGTAAGTCCAGCATTAGAGTAGTCTGCAGCTAGGTTTGCAACTTCGAAAAACCTGTGCTCACTGCAGGAAAAATGCAACAGTGAAAAGACGCTAAAATCACGCCATTTTTTTGACAATTTCCTTTATAACTTTGTAAATATGCAACTTAGGAAAAAACCATCCACTATAAACTTGTTTGTTATAATATTTATATGTTTTTTAAGCAACTTTGATAGAGACTTTAAAAGTTATGAATATTTTGCATCGTATACAAAAATGATTTTTGAAGGATTTTTGAAAACATTTAAAATCGCTACTAAAGTTACTTAGAACAAGATATAAATATTGGGGTGAATATGCCCAGTTATGCAAACAACGACATATTACTACAACTTTGCGCGCCATGATTGAATGAAATAAACAACTAAATCCACGGTTTGTGCCCAGGCTCGTTCGTTATTTCGTCATACTGGAAGTGGATCGTGGAATTGAACGAAACGGAAAAGAACCATCTAGCAGATTCCAGAACCCTAGAAAATTCTAGAACCCTTTATTTCGGATATAAATACACGGCCAACAGTCCGAAAACTTCAGTTTGATTTTAAAAGTGATATAATAAATGTCGGTGTGAATTAAGAGTTGCATACTTGTGCTTGGTTATAATAAAAGTATTAGAAGTAAAAGTATTTGAAATAAAAGCGTTTTATTTTGTGATGTAATTGTGAGGATATAAGTTTTATTTGCGAACCCGTAGTGAAATATTACATTTGTGTCACACAAAGTGGAATAAAACTTATTTAGTCTGTGAATTCAGATAATTGATGTTGAAAAATTGATAAAGGTGTGGATTAGGGAACAAATAATAAAGGTGCTTGTGAAAAGTGACACACAAAAAAAAGAAAAAAATAGAAAAAAAAAAAAAAATGGGTAAAACTGTGAATTAATTAAATAGTGTTCCACTTAAGGCAGAAATGAAGAAGAGAGGTCTTCTAACTGCTAGAACAAAAAATGACCTCATTGTTCGTCTGCAGGAAGATTTTAGGCAACACGATGAAAATCCAGACACATTTGTCTTTGAAATGACCGATGAGCAAGTAAGTACAACAGTAGACATGACCAACATGATGGCTCTGCTGCTCGCCCAGTTTGAAGAAGAGCAAAATGAACAAAAGAAAGGGTGTCGAAAAACAATTTTTGAAAATATACGAAAAGCTCAAGAACGTTAAGGAAAAATTCAAAGAAAAAAATCAGAGCATTACCGATGAGTTAGAAAAAGTTAGAAAAATAAAGGTTCGCGAAGATAATTCCAATTTTCCAAAGAGAAAAGAAATGCATCCACCAACTTTTGATGAACAAACTTCTTGGTCAATCTACAAGTAGCAATTTGAGGCAGCTGCAGCCGGATGGGATGACGAAGACAAGTTTATTGCCCTGAGCCTGACGCTTGCCCTAAGGGTTCTGCTGCTGAATTATTGCAAACCATACCAGCAGACCAGAACGTCAACTTCAGTGCTCTTGTTCAGGCCATTGATTAATGTTTTGGTGATGGTCATATGCAAGAAGTCTTCCGCGTCCAACTCCATGCCAGAGTCCGGAAAAGAGGTGAAAGTCTGCACCAACTCCAAGCGGACATTAACGGTTGGCGCATTTAGCATAACCGACTGCGGGAGATGAAATTACCAACCAGCTAGCAACGGAGGCTTTTGTCCGTGCAGTTTCCGACATCAACCTCCAGCGAGCAATTTTCAGAAGTACTTAGGCACAAACAAAAGGAACATAGCTGTTTCTATAATCCTTGAAAGAAAAAAGATTTTTTTTTTTTATTTGGTTTAAATTTATTCGATCAAATGAATAATTGAATGAAAGCTTTGTTTTTTGATTCATTTGCTGAGCTAGATTATAAAAACGAACAAAGCACGTTTGAAGTAATACAATAAAACTCACCCATTACAGAAACCAGAATATTAAAAATGGATATAGGAAAATATAATTTTTAGTTTTAAGTTTAGTTTTAATGAAAATAATACAACCACAGATATTTTCCCTAGTCAAAAAATTTTAAATTATATTTTATATCTGTAATTACATTACTGTGAAATAACCTGTTTTTGTCAATTTAGTTCTAATTGATAACTTTTCGTTACTTCTTGAAGCAATACAAAAATATCTTGTCTTTAAAAATAATTCATTAATTTTTGAAACAATTCCGAAATGACACGAGTTTTTAACATGTCCTTCGAAGATCGTTTTTCTTAGCAACTCATTTTAAGAATTGATATTAATTCTATCATACATTTGTTTTTTCAACATAGTTTTTTCTTTGTCCATTAATTTTGATTTAGCTGTTTTTCTTTAGAAGGTGTTTTTAAGTATCCCTTCATTTTAAAAACTATTAAAGATTGTGGGTTTTCACTGCACTCGAGAACTATCCCATTTTATTTTTTTTTAGCTTAAAAACAACGAACCCGGCTTGTAAATTCTGTCAGTGTATGACCTGAATGAATGCCTCATTTTCTTCGTGAGTGCAGTTAACTATGTTTAACTTTTTTCCTCGAGAACCTTTTAGATGAACTGTTAAACAGAGTTTGATAGACTAATGTTTAAAATTTGAATGTTTTCCAGAGGTAAACAGTCGCCAATTCCACCATCTCTTATTTTGCAACTTATGATCAATTTTTTGTATGCTGCTTTGAATTTGTTCACGGAATGGTTATCATTGTAAGCAATATGTGACCACACTGAACCAAAAAACAATTCAATGTGGTCTTGGTTAAGTTTGTAAAAAGGTACATACTCTAACACTTTACTCTTAATAAATCTTTCGTAGATAATCTTTATATTTTTTGAAGCAGGTAATTAGTCCTATTAATCCTGTCTTCCTTTTATTCTTATGCAGCATAGACAAATATTTAATTTGCTCGTTCGCAAATGCCATTAAGTTCAAAACATTTTCTTCACAAATTGCCTTTTCAAAACCAAAGTTGAAAAGCTTCTGCTGTTAAGCACATCGAATATATAATTTATTTTTCTTAAAAACTTTACTGTTGCCTCGCTACCAAAAAACTGTGGCAGTAAAAGTACGTTACGGCAGAAATCTATAGCATCAGCAACGGATTTGCTTAGTGCTTGAACAGCCAAACGAACTTAAATTTGTTGGTTTGGAAAATATATACGTGCTCTTTTAAATGGTGGTCGTGATTGGTCTAATCTATACAAATTTTGCAAACACGCGTTAAATTATCGTAACAGTTTTTGGAATTTATATTTCTCTAATTATTTCTTCAAATTATTACTTTTTATGTGTCAAATCATTAAAATTGCAAAAAATACCAAATTATTTAAAATCATTAATTTTTATGTGGCAAATCATTAAAATTGCAAACATTTTAAAATCATTTAAAACTATTACTTTTTTATGTGGGAAATCATTAAAATTGGAAAACCTCAGGGCTATCGCTCTCCCATTAAATATTTTAAACTTATGTTTTTATGCTCGAAATCAATTAAAATTTTCACTTCATCAAAATTATGAAAACCTAAGAACCACACTGAATAAATCTTAGCTAAAATAAATCACTATGTTTTTATTCTTGCAATTTTTGATTACATAATATTTTTTGTATGTCAACATACTCGCATGCAAATCATTTTGTATAATTATTGTTAATTACATGATTCTTTTTTATCTTTCTAATTACATCTTCACGAAATGTCATATATGTCCGCATTCTTAAGTTTATAATTGTATCAATATCGAATCGATAAAATAAAGAATTTATCTATCATCTATCTATCTCCAGAAACTCACACAAAATGGGTAGCTACTCGTAAGCAGGACCTTCCGTAAATTGAAGAAAAATTTAAATAACTTCTTTTGGTTCTTGGAAGCAAAAATACCTACGTTATTTTAAGTAAATTTTGTTGATGTTTTTTCTTTTTTTTTAAAGACAACTGTATATCGCTCATTAAAAAGAACAACGTCATAACTCAAAAAACATTAAATTTGACCTAATGATACAGTTCAAACTCATTTTCTATAAACTAGTTTTTGGAAAAACGTCATATCTAGAACTCGAAAATTAAAGGCTATAGAGCATCATTTGTCGTTATATACACTGTCACTTTTAAATGTTTTTTTGTGGCAATACTGTATTTTTACATTTACGCAGAGACCTTTGAATTGAAAACAGTCCAATAAATATTTTAAAGCGACAAAACTTTAATTAATAGCTCTACCAAGAAAAAAGAAAAAAATAGATACAAATGAAGATGATTATGAAATACAGCAATGCAAACTTTAAATTCCGATTTCTGAAGTTTGGGTTTTTTTGAGTTATGATGTTGTTCTTTTTAATGAGCGATATGACTTTTTTGCTCGCAAATAAGTTACCTCAAATAATTGAAAATAAAATGAAGCTATTTATTACCTATCAAAGTAACTCACATGTTTTTTTTTTGAAGCAGATATAAGCTCAAGTACGAAAGTCGAAACAGGATGATCTTATACAGTTAGTAAAATAAGCCAAGAAAAATTGACGAAACTGTGAGGCTCTCCTAATTCTGCACTTTAACTGCACAGCATACTATGTTCATACATTAATGCCAACATTAACTAGTCAGCACACGTTAATGTCGACATTTACTAGTTAAAGTCCGGAATCTTGTTATTTGAAGAAATTCACGACTTTATCGGATCGAACCAGTTAATGCTGAAATTGACTAGTTAATGTCAGCATTAACTGAATTCCCGACTTGAACGGTAACATTTTATATTAATTTACAAGCTACACGAACTTTTAAATTTTACATTCTTTTAATTTGTCTTCTTAAAACAATCCTATTTTGATGTCTTTGGAGGAATAAAGAACACACTTTTTTATACAATTGATTTCGCACACTTTGTATTTAGCACAGTCAAATCGCAAAGCGCGATGTAGTTCTGAATTTTTGATATGTTGTTGGGCCATGTTATGTCCCATTTACACGTTTGGAAAATTGTTAGAATTTGTGCCATTATACTGGCAAAAGAATGAATTTGCTGATTCTCTTGCCAGTGTACTGACAGAAAAATGCCAATCTGCCATTCGTGTAAATGCAGCATTAGAGTAGTCTGTAGCTAGGTTTGCAACTTTGAAAAACCTGTGCTCGCTGCAGGAAAAATGCAACAGTAAAAAGACGCTAAAATCACCCCATTTTTTTGACATTTTCCTTTATAACTTTGTAAATATGCAACTTAGGAAAAAACCATCCACTATAAACTTGTTTGTTATAATATTTATATGTTTTTTAAGCAACTTTGATAGAGACTTTAAAAGTTATGAATATTTTGCATCGTATAAAAAAATGATTTTTGAAGGATTTTTGAAAACATTTAAAATCGCTACCAAAGTTGCTTAGAACAAGATATAAATATTGGGGTGAATATGCCCAGTTATGCAAACAACGACACATTACTACAACTTGGCGCGCCATCTTTGAATGAAATAAACAACTAAATCCACTGTTTGTTCCCAGGCTCGTTCGTTATTTCGTCATACTGGAAGTGGATCGTGGAATTGAACGAAACGGAAAAGAACCATCTAGCAGATTCCAGAACCCTAGAAAATTCTAGAACCCTTTATTTCGGATATAAATACACGGCCAACAGTCCGAAAAATTCAGTTTGATTTTAAAAGTGATAGAATAAATTTCGGTGTGAATTAAGAGTTGCATACTTGTGCTTGGTTATAATAAAAGTATTAGAAGTAAAAGTATTTGAAATAAAAGCGTTTTATTTTGTGATGTAATTGTGAGGATATAAGTTTTATTTGCGAACCCGTAGTGAAATATTACATTTGTGTCACACAAAGTGGAATAAAACTTATTTAGTCTGTGAATTCAGATAATTGATGTTGAAAAATTGATAAAGGTGTGGATTAGGGAACAAATAATAAAGGTGCTTTTGAAAAGTGACACACAAAAAAAAAAGAACAAAATAGAAAAAAAAATGGGTAAAACTGTGAATGAATTAAATAGTGTTCCACTTAAGGCAGAAATGAAGAAGAGAGGTCTTCTAACTGCTAGAACAAAAAATGACCTCATTGTTCGTCTGCAGGAAGATTTTAGGCAACACGATGAAAATCCAGACACATTTGTCTTTGAAATGACCGATGAGCAAGTAAGTACAACAGTAGACATGACCAACATGATGGCTCTGCTGCTCGCCCAGTTTGAAGAAGAGCAAAATGAACAAAAGAAAGAGTGTCGAAAAACAATTTTTGAAAATATATGAAAAGCTCAAGAACGTTAAGGAAAAATTCAAAGAAAAAAATCAGAGCATTACCGATGAGTTAGAAAAAGTTAGAAAAATAAAGGTTCGAAAAGATAATTCCAATTTTCCAAAGAGAAAAGAAATGCATCCACCAACTTTTGATGAACAAACTTCTTGGTCAATCTACAAGTAGCAATTTGAGGCAGCTGCAGCCGGATGGTATGACGAAGACAAGTTTATTGCCCTGAGCCTGACGCTTGCCCTAAGGGTTCTGCTGCTGAATTATTGCAAACCATACCAGCAGACCAGAACGTCAACTTCAGTGCTCTTGTTCAGGCAAGAAGTCTTCCGCGTCCAACTCCATGCCAGAGTCCGGAAAAGAGGTGAAAGTCTGCACCAACTCCAAGCGGACATTAACGGTTGGCGCATTTAGCATAACCGACTGCGGGAGATGAAATTACCAACCAGCTAGCAACGGAGGCTTTTGTCCGTGCAGTTTCCGACATCAACCTCCAGCGAGCAATTCTCAGAAGTACTTAGGCACAAACAAAAGGAACATAGCTGTTTCCATAAGCTTTGAAAGAAAAAAGATTTTTTTTTAATTTGGTTTAAATTTATTCGATCAAATGAATAATTGAATGAAAGCCTTGTTTTTTGATTCATTTGCTGAGCTAGATTATAATAACGAACAAAGCACGTTTGAAGTAATACAATAAAACTCACCCAGTAATTACATTACTGTGAAATGAACTGTTTTTGTCAATTTAGTTCTAATTGATAACTTTTCGTTACTTCTTGAAGCAATACAAAAATATCTTGTCTTTAAAAATATTTAATTAATTTTTGAAACAATTCCGAAATGACCCGAGTTTTTAACATGTCCTTCGAAGATCGTTTTTCTTAGCAACTCATTTTGAGAATTGATATTAATCCTATCATACATCTGTTTTTTCAACATAGTTTTTTCTTTGTCCATTAATTTTGATTTTGCTGTTTTTCTTTAGAAGGTGTTTTTAAGTATCCCTTCATTTTAAAAACTATAAAAGATTGTGGGTTTTCACTGCACTCGAGAACTATCCCATTTTAATTTTTTTTAGCTTAAAAACAACGAACCCGGCTTGTAAATTCTGTCAGTGTATTACCTGAATGAATGCCTCATTTTCTTCGTGAGTGCAGTTAACTATGTTTAACGTATTTCCTTGAGAACCTTTTAGATGAACTGTTAAACAGAGTTTGATAGACTAATGTTTAAAATTTGAATGTTTTCCAGAGGTAAACCAATTCCACCATCTCTTATTTTGCAACTTATGATCAATTTTTTGTATGCTGCTTTGAATTTGTTCACGGAATGGTTATCATTGTAAGCAATATGTGACCGCACTGAACCAAAAAACAATTCAATGTGGTCTTGGTTAAGTTTGTAAAAAGGTACATACTCTAACACTTTACTCTTAATAAATCTTTCGTAGATAATCTTTATATTTTTTGAAGCAGGTAATTAGTCCTATTAATCCTGTCTTCCTTTTATTCTTATGCAGCATAGACAAATATTTAATTTGCTCGTTCGCAAATGCCATTAAGTTCAAAACATTTTCTTCACAAATTGCCTTTTCAAAACCAAAGTTGAAAAGCTTCGGCTGTTAAGCACATCGAATATATAATTTATTTTTCTTAAAAACTTTACTGTTGCCTCGCTACCAGAAAACTGTGGCAGTAAAAGTACGTCACGGCAGAAATCTATAGCATCAGCAACGGATTTGCTTAGTGCTTGAACAGCCAAACGAACTTAAATTTGTTGGTTTGGAAAATATATATGTGCTCTTTTAAATGGTGGTCGTGATTGGTCTAATCTATACAAATTTTGCAAACACGCGTTAAATTATCGTAACAGTTTTTGGAATTTATATTTCTCTAATTATTTCTTCAAATTATTACTTTGTATGTGTCAAATCATTAAAATTGCAAAAAATACCAAATTATTTAAAATCATTAATTTTTATGTGGCAAATCATTAAAATTGCAAACATTTTAAAATCATTTAAAACTATTACTTTTTATGTGGGAAATCATTAAAATTGGAAAACCTCAGGGCTATCGCTCTCCCATTAAATATTTTAAACTTATGTTTTTATGCTCGAAATCAATTAAAATTTTCACTTCATCAAAATTATGAAAACCTAAGAACCACACTGAATAAATCTTAGCTAAAATAAATCACTATGTTTTTATTCTTTCAATTTTTGATTACATAATATTTTTTTTATGTCAACATACTCGCATGCAAATCATTTTGTATAATTATTGTTAATTACATGATTCTTTTTTATCTTTCTATTTACATCTTCACGAAATGTCATATATGTCCGTATTCTTAAGTTTATAATTGTATCAATATCGAATCGATAAAATAAAGAATTTATCTATCATCTATCTATCTCCAGAAACTCACACAAAATGGGTAGCTACTCGTAAGCAGGACCTTCCGTAAATTGAAGAAAAATTTAAATAACTTCTTTTGGTTCTTGGAAGCAAAAATACCTACGTTATTTTAAGTAAATTTTGTTGATGTTTTTTCTTTTTTTTTAAAGACAACTGTATATCGCTCATTAAAAAGAACAACGTCATAACTCAAAAAACATTAAATTTGACCTAATGATACAGTTCAAACTCATTTTCTATAAACTAGTTTTTTCATTTTCTATAAACTAGTTTTTGGAAAAACGTCATATCTAGAACTCGAAAATTAAAGGCTATAGAGCATCATTTGTCGTTATATACACTGTCACTTTTAAATGTTTTTTTGTGGCAATACTGTATTTTTACATTTACGCAGAGACCTTTGAATTGAAAACAGTCCAATAAATATTTTAAAGCGACAAAACTTTAATTAATAGCTCTACCAAGAAAAAAGAAAAAAATAGATACAAATGAAGATGATTATGAAATACAGCAATGCAAACTTTAAATTCCGATTTCTGAAGTTTGGGTTTTTTTTGAGTTATGATGTTGTTCTTTTTAATGAGCGATATGTCTTTTTTGCTCGCAAATAAGTTACCTCAAATAATTGAAAATAAAATGAAGCTATTTATTACCTATCAAATTAACTCACATTTTTTTTTTTTGAAGCAGATATAAGCTCAAGCACGAAAGTCGAAACAGGATGATCTTATACAGTTAGTAAAATAAGCCAAGAAAAATTGACGATACTGTGAGGCTCTCCTAATTCTGCACTTTAACTGCACAGCATCCTATGTTCATACGTTAATGCCAACATTAACTAGTCAGCACACGTTAATGTCGACATTTACTAGTTAAAGTCCGGAATCTTGTTATTTGAAGAAATTCACGACTTTATCGGATCGAACCAGTTAATGCTGAAATTGACTAGTTAATGTCAGCATTAACTGAATTCCCGACTTGAACGGTAACATTTTATATTAATTTACAAGCTACACGAACTTTTAAATTTTACATTCTTTTAATTTGTCTTCTTAAAACAATCCTATTTTGATGTCTTTGGAGGAATATAGAACACACTTTTTTATACAATTGATTTCGCACACTTTGTATTTAGCACAGTCAAATCGCAAAGCGCGATGTAGTTCTGAATTTTTGATATGTTGTTGGGCCATGTTATGTCCCATTTACACGTTTGGAAAATTGTTAGAATTTCTGCCATTATACTGGCAAAAGAATGAATTTGCTGATTCTCTTGCCAGTGTACTGACAGAAAAATGCCAATCTGCCATTCGTGTAAATGCAGCATTAGAGTAGTCTGTAGCTAGGTTTGCAACTTTGAAAAACCTGTGCTCGCTGCAGGAAAAATGCAACAGTAAAAAGACGCTAAAATCACCCCATTTTTTTGACATTTTCCTTTATAACTTTGTAAATATGCAACTTAGGAAAAAACCATCCACTATAAACTTGTTTGTTATAATATTTATATGTTTTTTAAGCAACTTTGATAGAGACTTTAAAAGTTATGAATATTTTGCATCGTATAAAAAAATGATTTTTGAAGGATTTTTGAAAACATTTAAAATCGCTACCAAAGTTGCTTAGAACAAGATATAAATATTGGGGTGAATATGCCCAGTTATGCAAACAACGACACATTACTACAACTTGGCGCGCCATCTTTGAATGAAATAAACAACTAAATCCACTGTTTGTTCCCAGGCTCGTTCGTTATTTCGTCATACTGGAAGTGGATCGTGGAATTGAACGAAACGGAAAAGAACCATCTAGCAGATTCCAGAACCCTAGAAAATTCTAGAACCCTTTATTTCGGATATAAATACACGGCCAACAGTCCGAAAAATTCAGTTTGATTTTAAAAGTGATAGAATAAATGTCGGTGTGAATTAAGAGTTGCATACTTGTGCTTGGTTATAATAAAAGTATTAGAAGTAAAAGTATTTGAAATAAAAGCGTTTTATTTTGTGATGTAATTGTGAGGATATAAGTTTTATTTGCGAACCCGTAGTGAAATATTACATTTGTGTCACACAAAGTGGAATAAAACTTATTTAGTCTGTGAATTCAGATAATTGATGTTGAAAAATTGATAAAGGTGTGGATTAGGGAACAAATAATAAAGGTGCTTGTGAAAAGTGACACACAAAAAAAAAGAACAAAATAGAAAAAAAAATGGGTAAAACTGTGAATGAATTAAATAGTGTTCCACTTAAGGCAGAAATGAAGAAGAGAGGTCTTCTAACTGCTAGAACAAAAAATGACCTCATTGTTCGTCTGCAGGAAGATTTTAGGCAACACGATGAAAATCCAGACACATTTGTCTTTGAAATGACCGATGAGCAAGTAAGTACAACAGTAGACATGACCAATATGATGGCTCTGCTGCTCGCCCAGTTTGAAGAGGAGCAAAATGAACAAAAGAATCTTCTAGAACAACAAAAAAAAGAGCAAAAGAACCTGCTAGAAGATAAGAAAAACCTCATCGAAGGTTAG
The DNA here is from genome assembly GCA_949320155.1 of Melangyna quadrimaculata. Taxonomy (NCBI): domain Eukaryota; kingdom Metazoa; phylum Arthropoda; class Insecta; order Diptera; family Syrphidae; genus Melangyna; species Melangyna quadrimaculata. Next base: position 292,482,025 of record OX439483.1, read on the forward strand.
CTCGATTCATTCGAGAAAAAATTTATTGCTCTTGACGAACGCATAGAGGGTGTCAAAAAACAATTTTTGAAAATATACGAAAAGCTCAAGAACGTTAAGGAAAAATTCAAAGAAAAAAATCAGAGCATTACCGATGAGTTAGAAAAAGTTATAAAAATAAAGGTTCGAGAAGATAATGCCAATTTTCCAAAGAGAAAAGAAATGCATCCACCAACTTTTGATGAACAAACTTCTTGGTCAATCTACAAGTAGCAATTTGAGGCAGCTGCAGCCGGATGGGATGACGAAGACAAGTTTATTGCCCTGAGCCTGACGCTTGCCCTAAGGGTTCTGCTGCTGAATTATTGCAAACCATACCAGCAGACCAGAACGTCAACTTCGGTGCTCTTGTTCAGGCCATTGATTAACGTTTTGGTGATGGTCATATGCAAAAAGTCTTCCGCGTCCAACTCCATGCCAGAGTCCGGAAAAGAGGTGAAAGTCTGCACCAACTCCAAGCGGACATTAACGGTTGGCGCATTTAGCATAACCGACTGCGGGAGATGAAATTACCAACCAGCTAGCAACGGAGGCTTTTGTCCGTGCAGTTTCCGACATCAACCTCCAGCGAGCAATTCTCAGAAGTACTTAGGCACAAACAAAAGGAACATAGCTGTTTCCATAAGCCTTGAAAGAAAAAAGATTTTTTTTTAATTTGGTTTAGATTTATTCGATCAAATGAATAATTGAATGAAAGCCTTGTTTTTTTGATTCATTTGCTGAGCTAGATTATAATAACGAACAAAGCACGTTTGAAGTAATACAATAAAACTCACCCAGTAATTACATTACTGTGAAATGAACTGTTTTTGTCAATTTAGTTCTAATTGATAACTTTTCGTTACTTCTTGAAGCAATACAAAAATATCTTGTCTTTAAAAATATTTAATTAATTTTTGAAACAATTCCGAAATGACCCGAGTTTTTAACATGTCCTTCGAAGATCGTTTTTCTTAGCAACTCATTTTGAGAATTGATATTAATTCTATCATACATCTGTTTTTTCAACATAGTTTTTTCTTTGTCCATTAATTTTGATTTAGCTGTTTTTCTTTAGAAGGTGTTTTTAAGTATCCCTTCATTTTAAAAACTATTAAAGATTGTGGGTTTTCACTGCACTCGAGAACTATCCCATTTTAATTTTTTTTAGCTTAAAAACAACGAACCCGGCTTGTAAATTCTGTCAGTGTATGACTTGAATGAATGCCTCATTTTCTTCGTGAGTGCAGTTAACTATGTTTAACGTATTTCCTCGAGAACCTTTTAGATGAACTGTTAAACAGAGTTTGATAGACTAATGTTTAAAATTTGAATGTTTTCCAGAGGTAAACAGTCGCCAATTCCACCATCTCTTATTTTGCAACTTATGATCAATTTTTTGTATGCTGCTTTGAATTTGTTCACGGAATGGTTATCATTGTAAGCAATATGTGACCGCACTGAACCAAAAAACAATTCAATGTGGTCTTGGTTAAGTTTGTAAAAAGGTACATACTCTAACACTTTACTCTTAATAAATCTTTCGTAGATAATCTTTATATTTTTTGAAGCAGGTAATTAGTCCTATTAATCCTGTCTTCCTTTTATTCTTATGCAGCATAGACAAATATTTAATTTGCTCGTTCGCAAATGCCATTAAGTTCAAAACATTTTCTTCACAAATTGCCTTTTCAAAACCAAAGTTGAAAAGCTTCGGCTGTTAAGCACATCGAATATATAATTTATTTTTCTTAAAAACTTTACTGTTGCCTCGCTACCAGAAAACTGTGGCAGTAAAAGTACGTCACGGCAGAAATCTATAGCATCAGCAACGGATTTGCTTAGTGCTTGAACAGCCAAACGAACTTAAATTTGTTGGTTTGGAAAATATATATGTGCTCTTTTAAATGGTGGTCGTGATTGGTCTAATCTATACAAATTTTGCAAACACGCGTTAAATTATCGTAACAGTTTTTGGAATTTATATTTCTCTAATTATTTCTTCAAATTATTACTTTTTATGTGTCAAATCATTAAAATTGCAAAAAATACCAAATTATTTAAAATCATTAATTTTTATGTGGCAAATCATTAAAATTGCAAACATTTTAAAATCATTTAAAACTATTACTTTTTTATGTGGGAAATCATTAAAATTGGAAAACCTCAGGGCTATCGCTCTCCCATTAAATATTTTAAACTTATGTTTTTATGCTCGAAATCAATTAAAATTTTCACTTCATCAAAATTATGAAAACCTAAGAACCACACTGAATAAATCTTAGCTAAAATAAATCACTATGTTTTTATTCTTGCAATTTTTGATTACATAATATTTTTTTTATGACAACATACTCGCATGCAAATCATTTTGTATAATTATTGTTAATTACATGTTTCTTTTTTATCTTTCTATTTACATCTTCACGAAATGTCATATATGTCCGTATTCTTAAGTTTATAATTGTATCAATATCGAATCGATAAAATAAAGAATTTATCTATCATCTATCTTTCTCCAGAAACTCACACAAAATGGGTAGCTACTCGTAAGCAGGACCTTCCGTAAATTGAAGAAAAATTTAAATAACTTCTTTTGGTTCTTGGAAGCAAATTTTTTTCTTGAGGTGTACCTACGTTATTTTAAGTAAATTTTGTTGATGTTTTTTCTTTTTTTTTTAAAGACAACTGTATATCGCTCATTAAAAAGAACAACGTCATAACTCAAAAAACATTAAATTTGACCTAATGATACAGTTCAAACTCATTTTCTATAAACTATTTTTTGGAAAAACGTCATATCTAGAACTCGAAAATTAAAGGCTATAGAGCATCATTTGTCGTTATATACACTGTCACTTTTAAATGTTTTTTTGTGGCAATACTGTATTTTTACATTTACGCAGAGACCTTTGAATTGAAAACAGTCCAATAAATATTTTAAAGCGACAAAACTTTAATTAATAGCTCTACCAAGAAAAAAGAAAAAAAATAGATACAAATGAAGATGATTATGAAATACAGCAATGCAAACTTTAAATTCCGATTTCTGAAGTTTGGGTTTTTTTTGAGTTATGATGTTGTTCTTTTTAATGAGCGATATGTCTTTTTTGCTCGCAAATAAGTTACCTCAAATAATTGAAAATAAAATGAAGCTATTTATTACCTATCAAATTAACTCAAATGTTTGTTTTTTGAAGCAGATATAAGCTCAAGCATGAAAGTCGAAACAGGATGATCTTATACAGTTAGTAAAATAAGCCAAGAAAAATTGACGAAACTGTGAGGCTCTCCTAATTCTGCACTTTAACTGCACAGCATACTATGTTCATACATTAATGCCAACATTAACTAGTCAGCACACGTTAATGTCGACATTTACTAGTTAAAGTCCGGAATCTTGTTATTTGAAGAAATTCACGACTTTATCGGATCGAACCAGTTAATGCTGAAATTGACTAGTTAATGTCAGCATTAACTGAATTCCCGACTTGAACGGTAACATTTTATATTAATTTACAAGCTACACGAACTTTTAAATTTTACATTCTTTTAATTTGTCTTCTTAAAACAATCCTATTTTGATGTCTTTGGAGGAATAAAGAACACACTTTTTTATACAATTGATTTCGCACACTTTGTATTTAGCACAGTCAAATCGCAAAGCGCGATGTAGTTCTGAATTTTTGATATGTTGTTGGGCCATGTTATGTCCCATTTACACGTTTGGAAAATTGTTAGAATTTGTGCCATTATACTGGCAAAAGAATGAATTTGCTGATTCTCTTGCCAGTGTACTGACAGAAAAATGCCAATCTGCCATTCGTGTAAATGCAGCATTAGAGTAGTCTGTAGCTAGGTTTGCAACTTTGAAAAACCTGTGCTCGCTGCAGCATTTTTCCTGCAGCGAGCACAGGTAAAGTAAAAAGACGCTAAAATCACCCCATTTTTTTGACATTTTCCTTTATAACTTTGTAAATATGCAACTTAGGAAAAAACCATCCACTATAAACTTGTTTGTTATAATATTTATATGTTTTTTAAGCAACTTTGATAGAGACTTTAAAAGTTATGAATATTTTGCATCGTATAAAAAAATGATTTTTGAAGGATTTTTGAAAACATTTAAAATCGCTACCAAAGTTGCTTAGAACAAGATATAAATATTGGGGTGAATATGCCCAGTTATGCAAACAACGACACATTACTACAACTTTGCGCGCCATCTTTGAATGAAATAAACAACTAAATCCACGGTTTGTTCCCAGGCTCGTTCGTTATTTCGTCATACTGGAAGTGGATCGTGGAATTGAACGAAACGGAAAAGAACCATCTAGCAGATTCCAGAACCCTAGAAAATTCTAGAACCCTTTATTTCGGATATAAATACACGGCCAACAGTCCGAAAAATTCAGTTTGATTTTAAAAGTGATAGAATAAATGTCGGTGTGAATTAAGAGTTGCATACTTGTGCTTGGTTATAATAAAAGTATTAGAAGTAAAAGTATTTGAAATAAAAGCGTTTTATTTTGTGATGTAATTGTGAGGATATAAGTTTTATTTGCGAACCCGTAGTGAAATATTACATTTGTGTCACACAAAGTGGAATAAAACTTATTTAGTCTGTGAATTCAGATAATTGATGTTGAAAAATTGATAAAGGTGTGGATTAGGGAACAAATAATAAAGGTGCTTGTGAAAAGTGACACACAAAAAAAAAGAACAAAATAGAAAAAAAATGGGTAAAACTGTGAATGAATTAAATAGTGTTCCACTTAAGGCAGAAATGAAGAAGAGAGGTCTTCTAACTGCTAGAACAAAAAATGCCCTCATTATTCGTCTGCAGGAAGATTTTAGCCAACACGATGAAAATCCAGACACATTTGCCTTTGAAATTGAAATGACCGATGAGCAAGTAAGTACAACAGTAGACATGACCAATATGATGGCTCTGCTTCTCGCCCAGTTTGAAGAAGAGCGAAATGAACAAAAGAATCTTCTAGAACAACAACAAAAAGAGCAGAAGAACCTGCTAGGAGAACAGAAAAACCTCATCGAAGGTAAGCTGGATTCATTCGAGAAAAAATTGTTTGCTCTTGACGAACGCATAGAGGGTGTCGAAAAACAATTTTTGAAAATATACGAAAAGCTCAAGAACGCTAAGGAAAAATTCAAAGAAAAAAATCAGAGCATTACCGATGAGTTAGAAAAAGTTAGAAAAATAAAGGTTCGAAAAGATAATGCCAATTTTTCAAGGAGAAAAGAAATGCATCCACCAACTTTTGATGAACAAACTTCTTGGTCAATCTACAAGAAGCAATTTGAGGCAGCTGCAGCCGGCTGGGATGACGAAGACAAGTTTATTGCCCTGAGCCTGACGCTTGCCCTAAGAGGTTCTACTGCTAAATTATTGCAAACCATACCAGCAGACCAGAACGTCAACTTCAGTGCTCTTGTTCAGGCCATTGATTAACGATTTGGTGATGGTCATATGCAAGAAGTCTTCCGCGTTCAACTCAATACCAGAGTCCGGAAAAGAGGTGAAAGTCTGCAACAACTCCAAGCGGACATTAACGGTTGGCGCATTTAGCATAACCGACTGCGGGAGATGAAATTACCAACCAGCTAGCAACGGAGGATTTTGTCCGTGCAGTTTCCGACATCAACCTCCAGCGAGCAATTCGAACTACCGGTAAACGAACGCTTCCTGAAGCAGTAGCATTCGCTCTGACTATGGAGGAACTTGAAGTTGAAGAGTATATGGAAAAGTTCGTCTGAATCTGTCTGATCTGTTTGGCAGAACTAGAGTTTTCGCTTTTTTTTTTGGTAGCAGATATATGTGATGAGTGCATAAGTGGAATCGACTTTATGAAAGAGCATGGAGTGATTCTGGATATCGGTTAGCAAGTGCTTAGGTACCAAAATATAGAGATTCCTATGGTTTATGGCAACGAAAACTCATCAACTCTAAGAACCGTCGTCAAAGAAGACATGTGCTTGCCTCCCTCTTCAGAAGTGTTTTGTTTGGACGAAAATAGTGGGCAATCTAGGTAGCCATCGATACCTCATGGTGGAACCAGAGTCCGAGCAATCTTCCCAAAACATCATCTTAGGGAAGACTTTTGTGGAACCAAAGAACAACATGGTACCTGTACGGATACGAAACATCAAACTGTACGAGGTCAAGCTCTTGAAAGGAGAAATGATTGAAAAAAGCGAATCTGTGACCGCAATAACTAAGATAACAGAAAGGAACACAGAAGAACCTATGGACCCAGGAAAATTAAGCTCCATGAAAGGCATAATTCTCAAGCAATCCAATCTAAGTCAACATCAGCTAAGTGTTGCTGGAAGCCTTCTTCATGAGTACGCTGATATATTTTCTTCACTGAGTGAGCAGTATGGTCGAACACAACTGGTACAGCATCGAATCGGCACAAGTGATGCGAGACCGATTCGACAATCTGCAAGACGTCTCCCATTAGCCAAACAAGCGGAAGTTGAAGAAATGATTTCGATAATGAAGAAAGATGGGATAATCGAAAATTCCAAAAGCCCTTGGGCGTAACTATTGGATCTTGTCAAAAAGAAAGATGGAAGCACCCGATTTTGTGTAAACTACCGTAGGCTGGACGATGTCACAAAGAAAGACAGCTACCTTCTGCCCAGAATCAGCGATACTTTGGATGCAATAGAAGGAGCTCAATTGTTCTCGGCGCTGGACTTAAAGAGTGTCTACTGGGAGGTAGAAATCCATCAGAAGATTGAGAGAAGCCAGCTTTCTCCACAAGAAATGGTCTGTGGCAGTTAAAAGTTATTCCATTCGGATTATGCAACGCTCCGGCAACATTTGAGCGTCTGATGGAGTGTGTTCTTCAAGGACTTACTTGGAAATCATGCCTTGTATATTTGGACGATGTTATCGTTTATGGAAAATTTTTTGGCGAAAATTTTTTGGCAGGCTTCGAGAAGCACACTTTAAATTAAATCCAGATAAATGTGCGCTTTTCAAGACCGAAGTTAAATACCTGGGACATATCATCTTATCCCAAGGAGTAAAGACTGATCCTGAAAAAGTTGACACTGTGAAGAATTGACCAACACCACAGGATAAACACCAACTCCGTAGCTTTCTTGGTCTTGCCACATATTATCGGCGCTTTGTAAAAGACTTTGCTGGAATCGCTGAAAGCTTACTGAAAAGGGGAAGCCGTTTAAATGGTCAGGTGAGTGCGAGAAAAGTTTTCAGGAACTCAAGCTACGCTTGTGTAATGCTCCTGTGCTGACCTATCCGACTCTAGGCAAACCTTTCATCATCGACGCATATGCCAGTAATGTTGGAATTGGAGCTGTACTGTCGCAAGTCCATGACCGACAAGAAAAAGTCGTTGCCTACTACAGCAAGGGATTCTCGAGCCCAGAGCGCAATTGTTGCGTGACCAGAAGGGAACTTCTAGCATTGATTTTGGCAACAATGCACTTCCATAAGTACATCTAGGGGCAGAAGTTCCTCCTTCGAACAGATCATGGTGTGCTTAATTGGCTTCTGAACTTCAAAAATCCAGAAGGTCAAGTAGCAAGATGGATCGAGAGACTGCAGACATACGACTACGAAATTCAACATCGAAGAGGAAAGCTGCACTCAAACGCAGATGCATTGTCGTGACGACCGTGTAAGCAGAACTGTAAGCATTGCATGTGTCAAGAAGAAAAGGAAGCGGTTGCCATCCAAAGAATAAGAGCCGATCTCATTTATGGTTGGAGCAATGAAGAACTGAGGACTGCCCAACTCTCAAAGTATCTTGAGCACAGTGGGACTCACTTCATGTGCAAGAAGGAGTACTAAGGCGCAAATGAGAATCTGCAGATGGCAAGTCTTTTCTGATGCAGTTGATAGTACCTAGGTCAAAGGTTAATGACGTTCTTCGAGAGATGCATGATGGAGCATCTGGAGGTCATTTGGGAGGCTACATGCAAGAGATGCTGTTGGATCCTTAGACAAGATTTTCAATGCCACTGGCTTTTGAGTTAGAGTTTATTGAATTATTATGGCTTTTAAAATGTTAGCCTTTAAGGTTTGTATTTAGTGGTTGCTCGTCGCTACTTTCTGTTCTCCATACAAATCGTATGTGAACTTTTTTCTTTGTTTGCTTGTTTATTTTAAAACCGGTTACCGTACAAAAAACAATAACTATTTTTTTTGTCGTTGTTTCATTAACTTTAATAAACAATCTTTAATAAGGTCGTCTTTACATAAGTTTCTTAATTTTCAGTTTTATCTTTATACTACGTTTTCACAGACCACTAAACCAAGATTTGAAGAGATTAACCCTTTATCTTCTTGAAACCTCGAAGATTATCAAACAAATTTATTTCGTAAATTTAGTAGGTTCCAAATACATCTTGTTTAATCCAATTCAAATCACCTTAATTAATTGTCCAGCTGCAATTTGGTAGCTATTTGGTAATACCATACCAATTGGCCGAATTGGAGTTCTTCGCAGCATATTTCCACCAAGTCAAAGTCGTCTTTACCGGTGGTGGCTGCTGTCGACCTCGCAACCATTTCTTGTTGGCATTATTACTGGCTATGGCGGCTCGATTTTTACGAGCTTGTTGTGCCTGCTGTTGTTGTATTGTTGTCAATGCTGCTTTCTGTGCTGCGGCTTGTGCTGCCATTGCCTAGGAAAAAAACATTTATTTCAATAGTGAAAAACCAAATTTAAAAATATACCTGATAAGCAGTAGGAGTTCCCACCAGCCCATGCCTTGGTTTTATTCAGGGTTTCTTAGCTGGAGTCTCCCAAACGTGGTAGCGGTGTCAGATTCTGAGCGGAATTTCTTCTGGCAAATAGCCAACTTAGCCTTGCCGTTGTCCTCGAATCCTTTAATATTGTGTATCGCTTCCATATGATAGACAACTTCCGAAGAGTTTCTCACTTCATATGTGCAGAAGTTGCACTTATTACATAGCGCCGGTTATGTGTGGAGTCTGATAATGATGTGCCATTGCCAGGGCACTTAGATTTAAAGTTATAAAACTCGAAACGTTTGATGTTTAACTTTTTTTCAGCTTGAACAAACTCCAGCACACCAGATTAACACTAATGTCTATAAAGAACTTACCTAATGGGCTCTCAAGTAATTATGTGTTCCCATTTGAGATTTGTTGGCATCTGCTGGTGACGGCATACTTGAAGCACTGACTTTTGGCTTTATCACGACTTTGATGGATTTCAGATCATTCATCGCCTCTTTTATAAGGACTCAGCATCTGATTCATCCAAATCGTCGTCAGCTGTAGCTTTAGACTCTGGCCAGGAGTCGTCGCTACTACCACGTTTCCTCTTCTTTTTTTACTCGTATATTCTTGGTTTTCTTTACTATCTTCGTCCAAATCCAAGTCAAGATCATCTGGTTGGGCATTGGATTCACTACTTTGTTTCGATTTGGGTAAAAATTTAGGTGTAGCACGCACAATATTAACTGGATATAAATTAAAGATTAATTATTAAATAATTTGAGGAGATCCAAATGAAAAAAACAAAACTCAACCAAAAAGAAAAGAAATACATTTGAGTCAACAAAAACTTCCATCTTGTCTGTGTCTGTCATTTTGAGTTGTGACATTTAAAAAAGGATTTTACTGTTATAAAAAATCTGTTATATTAGGTACCATGTTACATTACAACAGCTTCAAAAGGCGTCAACTTTTTTGTATGGATACGCTATCCAGTCATATATAGAGATCAGTGAGCACAACACGATTAGATCCGAATTTTTCTGATCGCGATCGACGCAACGGTGATGTACAGACACAATAAAAAAACGAAAAAAGGGCACGAAGTTCAAAAACAACAAAACAAAAAAACAGAACGGAAAATGAGTTTGTGCATTCTTTTCGAAGGTGCAGTAGTCGGACAATATAAAGACAAAATTTTTGTTACACCAATTGGTATTGGAATAGAGAAGACGTTATATTTCCATTGCCAGCGTTCATAGATCTTTCATCTTTTTGGATAAAATAGCTTTCATAAGCATCTAGACATCTCGCATCATTCACTTGTCGCACCAATTTTAAATTTTCTTTAGCCATGTTAAAGTGGTCATTAGTTGATACATGGTTTGCCAGGACCGAAGATCTGCAATTGTTTATCTTAATGTAGGTGGAATGTTCCTTAAAACGTCTTTCAATATTTCGTTTAGTTTGGCCGTAATACCCTTGTTCACAATTGCCACATTGCACCGAATAAATTCCCGATTTCTTCAAATTTTTGGTTTTGTCTTGTTGTACCTAAGATGTTCCTTAGTTTGTTGTTACTCGAAAAGACCATTGCTATGTTGTTGCGACTAAATGCACCTTTTAATCTGTTTACAAGAACTGGATGGTAGGGAAAACATACCCGTTTTGGTTCGTCTTTTTCATCAATTTTATTATTCTGCGCAAACAAACAAACAAATTGATTTCTCTCATGTGCTTTATAATGAGATTGTCAATCATTTTTTGGCTGTATCCATTTAAATTTGCGGTGACGTGAAATAAGGCCCATCGAAATAACACCAAATCTCAAATTTGGTCTAATTTCGCTTTGAAAATGGATATAAGGCCAAATTAGCTTTATTTCTATTTCCAAAACGAAATAAGTCCTAATTTCATTTGAAAATAAGACCAAATTTTTTTTTACGAAAACATTCAGTGATAACAGAAGCTATGAAAGCAGACCAACTGACAACATAGGCGCCTGCCAGGCGACTGAGCCTACCCTAAGCGAAGTGGCGGAGTCGCTTGAGCGGAAAAGACCACCCAAAAAGGGAGTTAAAATCCTTGATCCCGTAAAGCGGGCCACTCAAAGTACTGTTAAGTTCAAAAACTTAGAAGCATAGGTGCCTTCTAGCTGGGGGATTAGTTTCCAAAAAACAGGAATCAAACCCCATCTGGCAGGCACCTTTGTTATCAGTCGGTCTGTTTCGAAGTTTTCGTACTAAAAAGTACTTTGGGTGGCCCGCTTCGCGGGTTCAAGGATTTTAACTCCCTTTTCGGGTCCTCTGTCCCGCTCATGCGACTCAGTCGTCCCGCTTAGGGTATGCACAGTCGTCTGGCAGGCGCCTATGTTGGCAGTTGATCTGTAATCAAAGTTTTTTGTACTAAACAGTACGTTGGGTGGTCCGCTTCGCCAATTTTCAAAAGCACCTGCGGGTCTTAGTTCTTTTTGTGGTGGAATTAACCCGTCCGGGTTTTTTTTTTTTTGGGAAATAACAACCCGGGGCTCTGCACCGAATGAAAATAACATAACGGCGATTTGTTTTGCATTTTTCTTTAAAAAAAAAAATAGAAAACGAAATAAAGCCAAATTGGCCTTATTTCGTTTTCTAAAACGAAATAAAGCCAATACTAAAATTTTGGGTTATTTCCATATTAAAAGCGAAATAAGTCCAAATTTTTGATGTTTGGCTTTATTTCGTTAGGCCTTATTTCACGTCACCTAAATTTGCACTAGTAGTAGCCCGTAGCGTAATGGTAATTGCGTTCGACTGTCACACTGGAGGTCTGGGTTCTCTTCCCAGCAACAACGTTTGGTACTCGTTGGTTTGTGGTAAACAGCAAAATTCAAAATCGTTTCCCGATTACGTACTATAAGGTCTAAGAATGGTAACTTGTGATCTAGTTCTTCTTCGACCGTGAAGGCAATTGCTTCATATTGGGAGTTAAGAAGCTGAAGTAAGTCAGTTATTTTTTGTCTCTCCACTACCGTGAATATGTCATCTCCATATCTTAACCAAATTCGTGAAAGAGTTCCTTAGATTCAACGAAGAAACTTCGACATAAATAATTCGGCGATCAAAGGTGAGAGCGGATTTTCCATACTTGTGCCATGTTCTATTGTATTGTTGTGAATATGCCTATTTATGCAAACAACGACATCTTTTATTCTTCTATAACAGAATAAATTACTACTGGATTGTGCGCCATCTTTGGACAAAAGATTAACTAATTTTATCCAATACCTAAACCACTCTCATCATTATCCAACACTACTACTAGTTACTTGTGGAGACTTGTGGAGGAGAAGCACGTTCCAGCACATTCCGGAACCCCTAGTAGATTCTAGTAGCTTTTTCTCGGATACAAATACACCCCCACCAGTCAGAAAACCTGAGTTTGATTTTAAAAGCGAAATGATAAACGTCGGTGTGATATAGTGAATTTAGAGTTTCATACTGTTCTGTTTATAATAAAAGTATTAGCAGTAAATTATTTGAAGTGAAATAAAAGTGTTTTATTTTTGTAAAGTAATTGTTGTTCAGTTTTAATAAAATTAATACGTTTTATTTGCGAACCCTTGGCAAAATATTATATTGGTGTCAATAAAGTGGAATAAAACTTATTTAATTTGTGTATTCAGATAATTGATGGTGAAAAATTGATGAAGTGTGTGAATAAGTTAACAAAAAAACAAAAGGTGCTTGTGCAAAATGACACACAAAAATATAAGAATAAAAATAGAAACAACATGGGTAAAGTTATGAATTCATTAATTGTGTTGAACTTAAAGCAGAACTAAACAGACGAGGTCTTCCTACTGCTGGAACGAAAAATGACCTGATTATTCGTCTGCAGGAAGATTTAAGGCAACACGATGAAAATCCAGACACGTTTCAATTTGAAATTGAAATGCCGGAGGGGCAAGTAAGTACAAGCTTAGACATGACCAATATTATGGCTCAGCTGCTTGTCCAGTTTAAAGAACAACGCAACGCGCAAAAGAATCTACTGGAAAAACAAGAAAGGGATCTTCTCGAACGATTTGAAGAACAGAAATACGTCCTAGTAGGTAAACTAGATGCATTCGAGAACAAGTTTGTTGCTCTTGACGAAAGGCTTTCGTCAGTGGAAGCAAAATTCGAGAAATTCGAAGATAAAATTGAGAGGATTACCAAGGAACTGGAGAATGTTCGAAAAATAAAGGTTCGAGAAAGTTCTGACGACTGCCCAAAGAAAAAGGAAATGCATCCACCAACTTTTGATGGACAGTGTGAGGCAGCCGCAACAACAAAAGGCTGGGATGACGAAGACAAGTTTTTTGCCCTGACGCTTGCCCTTAGAGGTTCTACTGCTGAACTATTGAAACCTTACCAGCAGACAAGAACGGTAACTTCAGTGCCCTTGTTCAGGCCATTGACAAACGCTTTGGTGATGGTCATATTCAAGAAATCTTTCGTGCCCAACTGAATACTAGAGTCCAGAAAAGAGGAGAAAGTCTGCAACAACTCCAAACACACATTGAACGGTTGGCGCATCCAGCATACCCGACTGCGGGAGATGAAATTACCAACCAGCTAGCAACGGAGGCTTTTGTCCTTGCAGTTTCCGACATCAACCTCCAGCGAACAATTCGAACTGCTGTAAAAAGCACGCTTTCTGAAGCATTAGCGTTCGCTTTGACTATGGAAGCATCAGAACAGGCTTCCTCAGGAGTTCATCGGTCAAGAGAACTTGAAATTGAGGAATGTTCTTGTCAGAGAGCTGAATTCCAAAGGAGGCAGCGAGAAAGACCTGCTCGATGCTGGAATTGCAACAAAATGGTACATCTCCAGCGTCAGAGCAGATTGCCACCAAGGAGAGTCACCTGTCAACATTCTGGAAGCAGAAATAATACCCGCGAACACGTAAGCAATAACATCAACGCTCCTCCTCGCCCTGTTTCCCAGCCGGGAAACGAGTAAGAACCAACTTCGAGGGGTAGAAGCTGGTTTCTGGTATCGATGGCCCCAGAACCACCATCCAAGTCTCGCAGACTAAACGAAACAATAAAAGACTGATAGTAGATGCAACATAAAATGGCAAGAAACACGTGGCTACAATTGACACCGGTGCCATAGCCTCCATTGTACGATGAGACTTGGTCAAGATGATATGGCTACATAACACCAATAGCTACCGTCTGATAACTGCGGCAGGTGAGGCCGCAAGTGTGTATGCAGAAGTTCGTGTTAAGATCCGTTTGGCAGAACCAGAGTTTTCGCATCTATTTTTGGTAGCAGATATGTGATGAGTGCATAATTGGAGTCGACTTTATGAAAGAGCACGGACTGATTCTGGATATCGCTAAACAAGTGTTGAAGTACCAAAATATAGAGATTCCCATGGTTTATGGCAACGAAAACTCATCAGCACTAAGAACTGTCATCAAAGAAGACATATGCTTGCCTCCATCTTCAGAAGTGTTTGTTTGGACAAAAATCGAGGGTGATTCAGGTAGCCATCGATACCTCACGGTAGAACCAGAGTCTGAGCAATCTTCCCAAAACATCATCTTAGGGAAGACACTTGTGGCACCAAAGAACAACATGGTACCCGTACGGATACTGAACATCAAACCGTACGAAGTCAAGCTCAGGAAAGGAGGAATAATTGGAGAATGCGAATCTGTGTCCGCAATAACTAAGATCACAGAAATGAACACAGAAAAACCTATGGAACCCGAAAAATTCAGCTCCGTGAAATCCAAAATTCTTTAGCCATCCAATCTAAGTCAACGTCAGCTTAGTGTTGCTGGAAGCCTCTTCATGAGTACGCTGTTATATTTTCTTCACCGATTGGGCAGTATGATCGAATACAACTGGTACAGCATAGAGTCGACACAGGTGATGCAAGACCGATTCGACAACCAAGAAGACGTCTCCCATTAGCCAAACCAGCCGAAGTTGAAGAGATGATATCGACAATGAAGAAAGGTGGGCCATTCGAAAATTCCAAAAGCCCTTGGGCATCACCAATAGTTCTTGTCAAAAAGAAGGATGGAAGCACCCGATTTTGTGTGGACTATCGTAGGCTGAACGATGTAATAAAGAAAGATAGCTACCCTTTGCCCAGAATCAGCGATACTTTGGATGCAATGGAAGGAGCTCAATGGTTCTCGACGCTACACTTAAGGTGCAGCTACATCCATCCAGAAGATCGCGAGAAGACAGCTTTCTCTGCAGGAAATGGTCTGTTGCAGTATAAAGTTATGCCATTTGGACTATGTAACGCTCCTGCGAAATTTGTGCGTCTGATGGAGTGTGTTCTAGAAGGCCTTACTTGGAAATCATGACTTGTATATTTGGACGATGTCATCGTTTATGGAAAAACTTTTGACGACCATTGTGAGAGCATTAAGGTTGTATTTCAGGGGCTTCGAGAAACACACTTAAAACTAAATCCAGAGAAATGTGAACTTTTCAAGACCGAAGTTAAATACCTGGGGCATATCATTTCATCCCAAGGAGTAAAGACCGATCCTGAAAAAGTTGACACAGTGAAGAATTGGCCAACACCACAGGATAAACATCAACTCTGTAGCTTTCTTGGTCTTGCCACATTTTATCGGCGCTTTGTGAAGGACTTTGCTGGAATCGTTAAGAGTTTTCATCAACTTATTGAAAAGGGGAAGCCCTTCAAATGATCAGGTGTGTGCGAGAAAAGTTTTCAGGAACGCAAGCTACCTTTGTGTAATGCTCCTGTACTGACCTGTCCGAATCCTGGAAAAGCTTACGCAGTGGTTTTGCCAGCGTTGAAGAACACCTCTTCAGAACAATGGGAGGGATACTATCCGGGCCAGCGGATTTGTGTACATCGAGATCCTTTAGAACTCTAGCAACTGCACGAGTGCGAAAGAAGATTTGTCCCATAAAATCATTTACGCTCTCAAGTACAGGAGGAGTCATAACACTTTCTGGCAGCGTCGAATTAACAGCAAACTGTGCTGCAAGCAAATTGGCTTTATCTTGCGAGCTGACAAAAGGAGTATCATTGAAGACGAGCGTTGGAACCGAGGACGAGGTGGTATTTCGTATGTTTTTTACAAATGACCAACAATTTTGACTACCTTTGAGACATTGTAGTATTTTTTGCCGTAATTTTTGATCATGTAAAAATTTGGTTCTTCGAAGATGAACGTTACAGGTCTTTCTAGTTTGTTGAAACCTTTTCCGGTTTTCCTCAGTAGGGTTGGCTTTATAACATCGGAAGCTTACTTCTCTAACCCTAATAACCCCTTTACAGCTCGAATCAAACCATGAGTTTTGTTTGTGTTTGATAGATTTCACCCTATTCGGGATAAAATTTCTCATTCCACAAAGAATCAAGTTTCTGCACTGGCGTCAACATCACTATCGAGGAAGCCTTACGCGATTCTGGAACTAATTATGATAAATATCTGCCAAAGTGTGTTCTAGAATGTACTTAATGATAAATCCTGTCAATAATGGATGCACACTATACACAAATTCTCTCCAGAAAACAAATCAAAAATTAAAATGTTCAATGAAAATACACAGTTGCATGTTGCACCCTTACATTTTTTGTTCTGATTTGAAGTCGGAAAGAAATTATGTCATGTGTAATATTGTTTTGCTCTTTTGAGTTTTCTGTTTTTGTAAAAGTTATAGATATTTTGTTCCGCTTTGTAATAACAAATAAAAGACGCCATATTGAACAAAGGTGATTAAATTTTTTTAACTCATTACTGTTTGTTTGAAGAAAAATAACTAATTTATAAATGTATATGTAAATATGTATGTACACATGTATGTACAATTGAATTGTACATACAAAAATGTAGATATGTGTGTATATAATTTGAAAATATTGTGGCCTTTGTCTTCAAATATACAGAATCAAAACAACATTTATGCATTCCTTGTTGACTGAATTCAACCCAATTCCCTTGGTTCGCACTTAGTTTTGGTCTGCATCATTCTTCTTTACTGCGGTTTCACAGAATATTTGGTTGTGATAAAAAATGTATCATGTTAAGAGTTTATGACATTCGATTTTACTTTTTTACATATTCAGAATCGAATTACATGTGTAGCTTCACAGTTTCACAACATCACAGATCGGGAATTGACCCCAAGAAGGGAACTTCTAGCTTTGATTTTGGCAACAAAGCACTTCTATAAGAACATCGAAGGATTGGCTTCTGAACTTCAAAAATCCCGAAGGTCAAGTAGCTAGGTGGATCGAGAGACTTCAGACATGCGACTACCGAATTCAACATGGGAAAGGAAAGTTGCAGTCAAACGCAGATGCATTGTCTCGACGACCGTGTAAACAGGACTGTAAGCATTGCCCGCGTCAGGAAAAAAAATGGAAACAGTTGGCATCCAGCGATTAAGAGCCGATCCCATTTACTAGGTGGATCGAGAGACTTCAGACATAGGACTACCAAATTCAACATCGGAAAGGAAAGTTGCAGTCAAACGCAGATGCATTGTCTCGACGACCGTGTAAACAGGACTGTAAGCATTAAACGCGTCAAGAAGAAAAGGAAATAGTTGCCATCCAGCGAATAAGAGCCGATCCCATTTACGGTTGGAGCAATGAAAATCTGAGGACTGCCCAACAAGAAGATACATTTATAGAGCCCATTCTTGCATGGAAGGACGAAGCACGAAGGAAAACCAGAATGGGGTGACATCTCCGATAGAAGTCCAGCTCTCAAAGCATATTGGGCACAGTGGGACTCTCTTCATGTGCAAGAAGGAGTTTTAAGGCGTTAATGGGAGTCTGCAAATGGCAAATAATATGTGATGTAGTTGATAGTGCCTAGGTCAAAGGTTAATGACGTTCTTCGAGAGATGCATGATGGAGCATCTGGAAGTCATTTGGGAGTCAATTAAACGCTGAAAAGGAAACGACAACGGTTCTACTGGCTACATGCAAGAGAGGATGTCGAAAAATGGTGCAGAAAATGTAATACTTGTGCTGCTACCAAGGGACCAGGTAGAAAGCTTCAAAGTAAAATGCAGCAATAAAATGTGGGCACACCTTTCGAGAGAATAGCAGTAGATGTCGCAGGTCCGTTTCCGGAGACCAACCGGTACATCCTTGTAGTTATAAAAAGACTAGCCCACCCGTGCTCGCAATGCTTCGCAAACTTTAAAAAATAATATTTTTTTTTGCTATAAGTAGGTACATAATATTAAAGGAGTTTGTTTATATTTGCATACCATCCTACCTACATATGTACCTATGTTTTGTTTTTTTTTTTAACTTCCGGATACACAATAATTTTGCAGTGTAGCCATTTTGTAAACTTGTGAAACGTTTTAAAAGATATAGGTCTTAAAATTTTCGTATGAATGTTGAGGTTTATTAAAAAATTGTTATTTGGGAGAAACTCTTAGAAAAAAGGTGACACAAAATTAAAAAACAATAACATTCTGAAAATTTAAACAAGTTAAGAAATAAAAAATATCCTTAAACCGTCTCATAGACATAAAGAATATTACAAAATTTGTTTCACGTAAATCAATTAATTATTTTATGAGTTATGCGCGAAGGAACAAAATAATTCTTTCGTCTTTATATAATAGTTAAGATGTGTGTTTACTATTTAAGGTATGGTTAATATTTTGATGCAAAAAAATTTACCAATAACATTTAATAACGTTACCTGTCATAGAACAGATTTTTTTGATTTCAAATTTCTCGTTGAGGGCTGCTCCGATTTCAAACCAAAATTTTAATGCAAGTGCTCCTTCACAATTCAAATAATTTTGCATACAAGTTTTGAAAAAAATAATGTTTGGATTAAAAAAAAAATATTGAATTTTTTTTGTTGAACATTCAGTATCTTAAAAACAGGCTAATGAATGTTTTTTTTTTTTATTTTGTGTAAAATTGTATTTCATTAAAAACTAAATGTTGGCGTACTAGATTTCATTTTTGAAAATGAGCGAAAAATTTTATACATACCAAAAACGGTCCATGGACAATATGACCAGGTCAAAGTGCAAATAGATCTTAAGTCCGTTTGAAAAGGACATACTGTCTGTTTGGACATAAATATGTCCGTTTAAAAAAGACACAATGTTCATTTGGACATATTGTCTATTAAAGAATGACATTATGTCCATTTGGACATTATATCCGTTGAAAGCAGACTTATATCGTAGTCCATTTGTAAGAGACATAATGTCCAAATGTCAGTTTGAAAATGAGAAAACCGACAAAATGTCCTCTATGAAAAAATGGCAAGACATTTAACGAGGAAAAAAAGTGAAAATTTGCACAAAAAATCCTGCTACTCCCAAGCAAATTCAAGAAATGTTCGCAGATGAAGATATTCTTAAAAGTTTTGGGACATCCAAGTATGCCATAGGCGAGAAGTTTCATGCGGGAACAATAATTGAACAGAAAAATCTCCTTTAACTTGTTCGTGTCGCCAATAATTATAAAATTTGTTGCGAGTCAGAGTACCACGGGGGTATAACTTCGGTGCTGGAAGAGGGGCTGAGGCATGCTTGCATTTTTGCTCGGCCTAGCTCGAAGGATGGGGGTGGTTCATGTCCCTTTCCAGGCACCTCTCACTCAGCAAACAAAAATTAATGCCTTGATAAGGGGTAGGAAGGGATAGGAAGGGTAGATAATTAGGATCAGATTTACTGAAAAAAGGTATAAACACAAATCTAGCGACCTATGCCTCTATATGAGAGAAAGGATAGGGTTTGAGCCGATACTATTCCGGAAAGAAAATTTAAACACTTTTACTACTCTATAATCTAAACCCTTACTCTCATTTAATACCCTGCCCAGATATAATGAATAATGTCTTTCATTATACATTATATAACCCTAATCTAAACCTAACCAGAAACTAATCTAAATCTAACTCAAAAGAAAAATCTTCTTTCCAATCAGCTCGACTTTCACCACACTGTCTCTCACACACAGAGTTTCATCACATCCGCAAAGGCATTGACAGATGGTGACGGCAATAGTTGGCCACCCCACCCTTGTATCTAAGATACAACCTTTGCTATCTCCTTGGTCGCGTTCTCGGAGATAGCCCCTAATTTACCTCCCAGTCACAATCGCTGTTAGTATCGTTCCTGTGTCATCACCTAGTCCTATCTGTCCATTCCCTTAAGTCTTAATACCTGTAAACATCCCTAGTCCTTCTTTTGTTTGTATCTTAATATGTATTGTCATAGTAAAAGTATGTATTGTTTTATCCATAGCCTTATTGTTCTCTTTTGTCATAGTAAAAGTATGTATTGTCCTGTCCCTAGTCTTAATGTTCTCTTTTAAAGCTGTAGAAGTATGTATCGTCAACGTCCCAGTCCATTTTTACTCGTAAAGATCTCTTATGTCATGTCACTTGCTCTTTCAGGAAGCCGTCCTGGCCAGGCATCACACACCGTCGCAATTTATAATTAGCACATCATTTCTAATAAGTTTCAAACGCAAAATTCATGTACAACATTTTATTTTGGCCATAGGCCTTAAACAACAAAAAAAAAAACAAAAGAAATTCAAGAATCAAAATTTTTAAATAAAAGAAAATGATATGTATGAAAATCAAAAACCAAATCAATAAAAAGGGGTATTGTGAAAAAAGTTAAAGATAAAACCAATTTTTCAAAAAGTCCTTTAAAATTCAATTATAATAATTTATATATGTGTGTATATCTTTAGTGTGCTGAGCAATTGTGCTCATATGTATATATATATATATAATAATTTATGTAAAGGATTTGTTATATATATTTAAAAAGCAAAATCACTTACGTTTCCTCGTCCCACGAAGTCCTGCCGGCAGCACGTTCTTGATGACGGTATGTTACAAGGCTTTAATTTTTTTTTAGCCTCCTTCAATTCGCGCACTATTATTACTGTATGTATGCATATATATATATATTTTATGAGCAATTGTAGTGATCCACTACATGCGACCACTCTATTAGCCTTATTTACAATATATGTACATCAATTTCCATTCCCAAGCCAACACACGATCTTGTATAGTATCATTTTTCGTTGTCATTCGCGCAACCGATCCAAAACATTGTCACCCATAAATGTGTCATCTTCCGTAGCCCACTTAGTGAAACCTAACACCACAGCAATTAATTAATTGTCGCCAGTTCTGCTATATACTATAGCTACGGCTATAGTTATAAGTCAGCCGGTACGGTACAAAGGTTCTAAGTGCAGCAAAGTAAGAATGACCACCATGAGCAAGCATTGTTTTGAATTCAATGTATATAATCATATCACACTTCGGTAAATAGGCCGTTGCGCTGCAATGAACTCGAACTCTTCATGCAATGGTTATTGGTATCAATGGGAGTTGACAAAGGAATGGTGAAAATTATGATGATAAGGCATTTTTTGTATAAGGTTGCGTAAAAATGCATTTTCATATGGAAAATGCTATATTATTAAGTGGTCAAATGGTAATGGAAATTGCTTTAAGAAATTAGTATAAATAGGCAAAGGATGATGAGGAATAGTCAGAATTTAGATATCATTCAAACTTGTAGGTCGCAGCCACGCAAAACTAAAAATATTTCTTTTATTTATAAATTCTCCCCAAACAAACTCTTCCCTGAATCGTCAGGAAGTACTGTTTGACTGGGTCATTACATGGTGGCAGCGGTGGGATTCGTTTTAAAATCCTCTACCTAAAATTAAAAAAAAAAAAATATTATTTTTTTAGCCTTGCCATAACAAGAGACCACTCTTGATGCGTTCTGGGGCTATACACCAGTGAAAAAGTGAATTTTTGTGTTAGAAGACCTGCAACCGTAAGACCTTGCTAGCTTTAGAGCGAAAGCATTTGGCTGACGGCAGGCAGTGAAAAAAGACCCAGGGTAACATACATCTTTAGGGCGTGAGGTCTACTGGGCAACAAAAGCAGTAACAACAACAAAAACAACAACAGCAGTAACAACAACAAAAACAACAACAGCAGTAACAACAACAAAAACAACAACAGCAGTAACAACAAAAACAACAGCAACAAAAAATAAAATTAACGTAAGAAATTTTAAACAATTATATTTACATATATATTTTTGGTGAACCCCATTTTCTTTTTCCCTCCCCTCTTCAAAATATTTTTCCTCAAAATTGTCAGGACACGACGAGACCGACAACGTTTAGAATTTTTTTTAAATCTTCCTTTTAACGTAATAAACGTAATAGAATCTGAAACAATGGCATTTCAGGTCAATATAAGCGATATTTTCAATATAGTGCCCATCTTCAATGGTAACCCCAGTAAATTGAATAAATTCATCGCATGCGGGAACATCTTGTTCTCATCATGTAAGAAAGAGGAACATACAACATTCCTCGAAATAGTAAAAACTAGGCTACAAGGTCCGGCCTTCGAACTAATACAGTTCAACTCTTTTACAAAGTGGGGTTACTTAGTTACTAAACTAGAGGACGAGTACAAGGAAACCAAAACTCGTTCTGTCGCCCAGAATGAACTTTTGGTAGCTCAACAAAATGCCAGAGAGTCAGTTAAGGAGTTTGGAGACAAAATCTCAAAACTTTTAACCTCTCTTAACTCAGCAACATTCTCAGGTACTAGTGACGCATCCGTCAGGGTGTATCTGGTCGATGAGAATGAAAAACTGGCTATCCAGACATTTGAAGATGGTCTCTCGAATCAAAATTTATGTTTGATGGTTCAAGCTCGCGGGGAAACCAGTTTGAAAAGGATAATAACGTTCGCAGAAAACCATGCTGCAAGAATAGATAGGCAGATGCCTGCCTATAGGAATAAACCCCCTTTACAACAGAATTCACCCTCAAACTTTTCTTCCCGACCCACCTGTCAAATTTGCGGTATCTTGGGACACACTGCCCAAACCTGTTACCAAAACAAGACTCTACCCAAATTTACCCCAAAAACAGAAATTGTTAAAATTGTTAAAACTACACTCACAAACAAACCAAGTGAACCCGCATAACCCTTTTAAAACCGAAAGAAACAATGGTGAGCAACGACAGGTGAACTTCCACCACGTAATGCCCGAAAGCCAATTTTCTTATAATACGGGAAACGAGAATTGTCGGGTCGAAGAGATCGGCTATCCTTCCCGACAACAAGTTCAGGCCGACATACACGAAACTCAAGAGTAACGGCAAGCATAATTATCGAATTGCTTCCTTACAATGACTTGACCATAATAAGAATTCCATTCACAGACGGTAAGAATAGAAGTCTTGTTATCGACACTGGTTCTGAAATAAGCATAATTAAAACACCTACGATCAAACCCATAAAAAACAATAAAAATAACATAACAATTTCAACCATGGGCGGTCATAAGGTAATGAGTACCAGTGTTGTGAATGAGACTCTATTGGTCAGCTGTGATGATGATAAAATTATAATCAACCACCCCTTTCACATTCTAG
Organism: Melangyna quadrimaculata; assembly: GCA_949320155.1. NCBI lineage: Eukaryota > Metazoa > Arthropoda > Insecta > Diptera > Syrphidae > Melangyna > Melangyna quadrimaculata. The sequence goes on from OX439483.1 coordinate 292,505,246, forward strand.
ATGTAAGTACCGACATGAATTTTGACGGCATCATAGGAAACGATTTTCTAAAAAAATATTCATGCGTAGTTAACCATGATGAAAATTTTATGAAGATCTTTCCCTTCATTGGTGACCAACCTACCGCTACGATACATAGTTTTGGGAAAGTACTGAGTACTATTCCTCATCATAAAGCTAATGTATCAAAAGCAAATATAGAAATACATTCGGTACCCAAATCTGTTGTATTTAATGGAACTACAAATTTGAACAAAGATTACTCAACTCAAGCCAAAACTCACCTTCAAGAAGATTGCACAACTGAAGGGTCTAACCATACTGGCTCTAACTCCGCTCAATGTCATACAGACAATATTGTAGGAGGTACAGAAAAAGTATGGGAATCGTTGAATGATACCGCCTGCCTTCGGGCTTGCCTACGGGTCGGATCAGGAGATTCATCAAAACAAGACTACGACAAAGTTGTTAGCAAACCACTTCCTAAGGAAAAAGTTATAAAGACAAAAATTAAAAATAAGCCTATGGTAACAGAAACCAAAGCACAAACTTATATAAACCCAGCAGGTAGTAAGACTGAGATAATAGAAATCTCAGCAGAAAGTAAGACTGGGATAGCAAAAAATAAATACATAACACTTGAGCAACGTAGTCAGCAAATGATAGAAGTTCCATTTAATTCCAATAAATCACGGGATATAGTAATTAAGAAAAAAGAAATAATCCCAGGGGTATATGTAGGTGAAACTATAGTTAAACCTGAAACAAATAAAATAAAAGTATTATTTATGAACACTTTAGAGGAAAAAAAAAACATTAATCCGAATGACTTAAATTTAGAATGGAATACTTTAGACAATTATAATATTATTTCAGCTGATAGTCATAAGGATCGTTTACAGAAAAGGCTATCAGATTTACAAACAATTATAAAACTGGACCATTGCAATCAAGAGGAACAAAAATCAATATCGAACATCTGTAGAGAATTCAATGATTTGTTCTTCCTCAAAGGTGATCATCTTACCTACACCAATGCAATGGAACATAAAATAATAACTAACGACAGTAGGCCCCCATTATTCCTAAAACAATATAGACTTCCCGAAAGTCAGAAGCAAGAAATTCACAAGCAGGTAAACGAAATGCTTAATGATTCAATCATACAACCTAGCTTCAGTCCCTGGAACTCACCTCTCCTCTTAGTTCCGAAAAAATCTGGTAACGATAGAGAAAAAAAATGGAGAGTAGTCGTAGACTTCAGAAAACTAAATGAGCAAACACTCGGAGATGCATACCCATTGCCGAATATCACAGACATTTTCGATCAACTAGGGCAGGCAAAATATTTCAGTACACTTGATTTAGCTAAAGGGTTTCACCAAATATTGGTAGCCGACGCTGATAAAGAAAAAACCGCGTTCAGCACACCATTTGGTCATTACGAATATAACCGTATGCCATTTGGTTTGAAAAACGCCCCTGCTACGTTTCAACGCCTCATGAATAATGTTCTCATGGGACTGCAGGGTATTGAATGTTTTGTTTATGTAGATGACATCGTTATCTATGGGTATGATCTTGATAGCCACAACAGAAAGCTCGTTAACATTCTGAAACGTCTAAGGACGCATAATTTGAAACTCCAACCAGAGAAGTGTAACTTTCTTAAAAAAGAACTAATTTACTTGGGGCATATTATTTCAGAAGAAGGAATTAAGCCTGATCCCGAAAAAATCAAGGCAGTTAGAACATTCCCTGTGCCCAAAAAGCCAAAAGATGTTAAATCATTTTTAGGTTTCGTGGGATACTATCGAAGGTTCATTCCCGACTTTGCAAATTTATCCAAACCAATGACAAAACTTTTACGGAAAGACGCTATCTTTAAATGGGATGCCTTCTGCGACGAATCTTTCAGAAGCTTAAAACAAAAAATTATTGAACCTCCAATACTCTCTTATCCTGATTTCACGGCAGAATTCATTGTAACTACCGACGCTAGTGATGTAGCATTGGGTGCGGTTCTTTCTCAAGGACCGATTGGACAAGATAAACCAATTTCATTCATAAGTCGAACCCTCAATGATCAAGAAATAAAATACACAACGTCGGAAAAGGAGTTGTTAGCAATTGTTTATGCACTAAAGCAGTTTCGACCATATATCTATGGACGAAAGTTCACTATTTACACAGACCATAAAAATTTACCATGGACAAAAGAATCCCACATCCAGATTGTTACGATGGCGCATCTTGATGGAAGAATACGACTTCAATATTATTCACAAACAAGGTAAATGTAATGTTATCGCAGACGCGCTCAGTAGGGTAAAAATTGACAATGACAGTAAGGTACTCGTGACAACCCGCAATCAAGCTAGAAATCAAGTAAGCCAAGTTAATATACAAGATGATGAGGTAGATAATATAGAAGTCTTGTCAACCTTCACTCTTCTAGGGGATAATGGATCAATTTTTGAAACCAAAACAACTAAAATTAAAGTAATAATAATACCAATAATAGAATCAATAGACGAAGAATTTTTACAAAATAAATGCCCAAATTTTATTAAACCAGATATAGGAGAATTTTCCACATTTCCACATAATAAAGAAACATTCTTTAAAACCACTTTACCCATCCCAATCAGAACCGACAAAGATATTGAGTACTATTCCCATTTGGTCATTACGAATATAACCGTATGCCATTTGGTTTGAAAAACGCCCCTGCTACGTTTCAACGCCTCATGAATAATGTTCTCATGGGACTGCAGGGTATTGAATGTTTTGTTTATGTAGATGACATCGTTATCTATGGGTATGATCTTGATAGCCACAACAGAAAGCTCGTTAACATTCTGAAACGTCTAAGGACGCATAATTTGAAACTCCAACCAGAGAAGTGTAACTTTCTTAAAAAAGAACTAATTTACTTGGGGCATATTATTTCAGAAGAAGGAATTAAGCCTGATCCCGAAAAAATCAAGGCAGTTAGAACATTCCCTGTGCCCAAAAAGCCAAAAGATGTTAAATCATTTTTAGGTTTCGTGGGATACTATCGACGGTTCATTCCCGACTTTGCAAATTTATCCAAACCAATGACAAAACTTTTACGGAAAGACGCTATCTTTAAATGGGATGCCTTCTGCGACGAATCTTTCAGAAGCTTAAAACAAAAAATTATTGAACCTCCAATACTCTCTAATCCTGATTTCACGGCAGAATTCATTGTAACTACCGACGCTAGTGATGTAGCATTGGGTGCGGTTCTTTCTCAAGGACCGATTGGACAAGATAAACCAATTTCATTCATAAGTCGAACCCTCAATGATCAAGAAATAAAATACACAACGTCGGAAAAGGAGTTGTTAGCAATTGTTTATGCACTAAAGCAGTTTCGACCATATATCTATGGACGAAAGTTCACTATTTACACAGACCATAAAAATTTACCATGGACAAAAGAATCCCACATCCAGATTGTTACGATGGCGCATCTTGATGGAAGAATACGACTTCAATATTATTCACAAACAAGGTAAATGTAATGTTATCGCAGACGCGCTCAGTAGGGTAAAAATTGACAATGACAGTAAGGTACTCGTGACAACCCGCAATCAAGCTAGAAATCAAGTAAGCCAAGTTAATATACAAGATGATGAGGTAGATAATATAGAAGTCTTGTCAACCTTCACTCTTCTAGGGGATAATGGATCAATTTTTGAAACCAAAACAACTAAAATTAAAGTAATAATAATACCAATAATAGAATCAATAGACGAAGAATTTTTACAAAATAAATGCCCAAATTTTATTAAACCAGATATAGGAGAATTTTCCACATTTCCACATAATAAAGAAACATTCTTTAAAACCACTTTACCCATCCCAATCAGAACCGACAAAGATATTGAAATAATTAAAACATGTCTCACTTCGGTTAGCGATCTTAATACTGACGAACAGTCTATCGGATTTGCGTTACCCCAAATGGACAATGAATCCAAAATAAAATTAAAAATAATTTTAACAAATACTTTTCAAAATCAAAACAAGGTCGTTTACGTTTTTACCAATAAAAAGATATTTTTAGATAATATCGAGTCTATAAAAACTGTACTTTACGAATTCCATGACTCTCTTCTCGAAAGCCACCAAGGCATAACGAGGACTTTAAAGAAAATCAAGAAACAATATTTCTGGCAAACAATGAACAATTATATAAAAAACTATATACTCCAATGCAAATCCTGTCAGACAAACAAGTTAATACAGAATCCCCGAATTCCCATAAAGATCACCACAACAAGCTCAACTCCGTTCGAAAGAATAGCTTTAGATATTGTAGGGCCACTTCCCATTAGTTATGAAAACCATAAATATCTCCTTACCTACCAAGATGACCTGACCAAATATACTGAGGCTATACCTCTGGAAAATGCAGAAGCCTCTACAGTAGCTAGGGAGTTTGTCGAAAAAATCTTATGTCGCTTTGGATTTCCTGAGGCACTTCTTACGGATCAAGGCACGAACTTTCTTAGCCAATTGTTCAAGGAAGTTTGCAAACTTCTTAAAATAAAAAAAAATTCAAACTACCCCATACCACCCTCAAACTAATGGAGCTCTTGAACGTAGCCACCGCACATTAGCAGAATACCTTAGGCATTACGTTAATCGTGATCCTCTTTCATGGAATACCTGGATTCCATACGCTATTTTTGTCTTTAACACGACTCCCCATAGCAGCACTGGCTATACGCCTCATGAGTTATTGTACGGTTATCCAGCTAGGATTCCTACTATTCTTGGAAAAAATCCCCAAGTGACTTACAACTACGAAAATTATTCGAATGAACTAAAGTCCCGATTATAGCACGGATACCATATTGCTAAGGAAACTTTAAAACGTAATAAAGAAAAATCAAAAACATATTACGACAAACATTCAAGGCAAAAGACATTTAATGTAGGAGACAGAGTTCTATTGAAAAACCATGCTAGAAAGAACAAATTTTCCTCACTTTGGGAAGGTCCCCATGAGGTATGTAGAATAATTTCCGAAGAAACGACTGAGATAAAAATACGAAGTCGAAATAAGGTTATCCATAACAATGATCTCAAACTCTTTGCCGATTAAATAACTATCCCCTATCCCATAAGTACACAGTCACACAGATCCAAGCAAAACTATCATTTTGTTTTTCAGAACATGAAGTTCACAATTCTCCTTCTTGGGCTTCTGAGTACCGCATATGCAAACCTAATTATCACCCAAATCGAACAAAAGGCTGGTATTTACTTCGAGGTAATCGGACCCGTTGAATTATATACACATGAGTGGAAACTTGTTGTGTATTACAATTTGGAACATTTAACAAAAGCACTAGAGGAAGCAGCAAAAATAATCACCGAAATCAGTGGTATATGTGAACAGCTTAAAAATAAGGAACAGTTTCAAATAATATGTGTCGTAGCGTTATCCGAAATGATTCAATTGATGACAGACATTCAGATAAAATACAGTCTTGTAAACCCACACTATAGAAAGAAAAGATCACTATTTAATGCCGTAGGGATTCTAAGCAAATCACTTTTCGGTACCTTAAACGAGGATGATGCACATTTTTATACTGGAGAAATCAAGAAAATTAGGGAAAATGAAAACCATGTAATATCCCTCGTCAAAAAACAAACCCTCATACTCGAAACAACCAAAAATGTATTTAGTAAATCAGAAGCGACTATTCAAAACCAAATGTTGATAATCAATTCAAAATTAGACAATACAAAAAAAATGATAGATAGACTCATTAATACAACAAACATTGTTGCCTTCACTGAACTCGAATCTCTAACTTCCTTATTGACTCTCATTATTATAAGATATCTTAACACAATAGACGACATACTCGATTTAGTTACAGATGTAACTCATGGAAAACCTCACCCATCCATTATAACGCCCGAACAATTTAGAGACGTATTAGCAAAAATAAAGCAAGAACTTCCATTAAACACAAAATTACCCAATACCCCAATAGATAATAACATTATATCTTTTTATAAAATCTGTACTACCAAAGTAGCTATTCATGACGACAAAATAGTATACGAAATCAAAATACCTCTTCCATTTGTTGAAAAATACATCTTATACAAAAGTATTCCTTTGCCAACCATACATAAAAATAACTTCGTGTTCATACACCCAACCTCCCAATACATTTTTCTCAATTACAACAAAGAAAATTACTATCAACTAAATACAGCGGAGTTATCTCTATACAAGTCCCAAAATAATAAATTCATATGTCCCCTTACACATCCATTATTGAATACTAAATCAGAAAACCCACAATGTGAAATCCAATTACTAAACAGAATATCAGTTATTCCCAACTCATGCGAAATAAGACAATCCAACCATTCAACAGTATGGATCCAACTATCGTAAAAGAATAAGTGGATTTTCTCAACTTTAAATAATTATTATATTGACAAAATATGTGACGACAACATAACCTCATATAATTTATACGGCACAGCCACAATAGAAATTGTAGGGCATTGTTACCTTAAGAACAAAGACATGACAATACACACATTTTACGAAAATTCTACAACAATTAACAAATTTTACATTCCCCCGATAAACATTTCAAAACTGCTTATAAATAATACTTTAAGTTTCCCAAACTACCCCGACAATTTAGCCATTATTCGATTCTCTAGCCATGAAGACTTAAAATTAGTATCTGAACAAATAAGCGAGTTAAAAGCAGACGAAGCAAAACCGTTGATTAATCTAAGTGAACATCACGTTCAACATTATATACTTATCTACACGGTTATAATTATAGTTTTAGTATTATTATTAGTTATTATTATTAATTCTTTATTTCTCGATAATTTAACATTTTTTTTTTTTTTTTTTTTTTTGATTTACTTAAGAATAGTAAAGCATGACAAAATTTTGCCGTCTGCCTAGTTGACTTATTTCGAGTTTTTAATAAAAATAAAAGGTTAAAGTTATAAATATATAATCAAACAAAAAATAAGATTAAGTATAAGAAAATCTGAGCTTACAATAATATACAATTATTTTTATCAAATTTAATAAATTTTAAATTAATACAATATAAATTAAAAAAGAGATATTTAGAAAAAATTTAATTTACATTTTGTTCAACAATTAAAATTCAATCTTACATTCAATCTATGAAACTGCTACGGTAACCTAAGGCATGATTCACAAAGCGACAAAGAATTTTCCAACCTGAACAACCATTTAAAAGATCCTTTGTATCTTCAAGTGTAAGGAAGCTCTTTGAAAAATAAAGCCTGCGGATTTCTTGTAATATTGGGCATACAGCTAGAAAGTGATACACATTTTCGATTTCATTGCGGTTGCACAAACTACATATCGGGCGAAGGTCAATTCTATGAGGTCTATAGTTTAAACAAAGCATCTCGGTCCTTGCTTTAAAGATAACATTCATTTGATTGAGAGTGAGTTTTTCGTTAAAATAGTTTTTAATAAAGAGTGTATGGTTTAATTCCTTGTATAAAAACCTAGTTGGCGATGTTTGCGCTCTATTCAGACAATGCAAATAAAAAGAATCGTCTATTTTTGCTATGCAGCCATAGAAAACATCCTGCCAATAGTTGAGTGCTGTATTATTAAGGTCGAGATTTACGCTATGTCTAGATGCTAAGTCGTTCCATTCTTTAAAAGGCGATATTTGACGTCGAAGTACATATTTTAATATTTGTTTTTGGAGGTTTGAGTCAGATCTTTTCATAACTTTTATTATATTATCAGCATTTGATTTTAAATTCTTTAAAAATACTTGTGGCATACCGGATTCAACATGGATTGCATACGTGGGTGTTGAGTTAGCTAATTTAAAGATGCGCTTGAAAAAGAAACGTTGAATTGCTTCAAATTCTTCTATGTTTTGATAGCCAAAAACTTGATTTGCATAGCACAGACATGTTTTGATGGTTGCATCAAAAACTCTAAATTTAGCAGTTGCATCCACATATTTGTTACAAAAGAAATTACTCCACATAAGATTAATAGCCGTTTTGGCTGCAGTACACTTTTTTTTTTACATGTGGGCGAAAATCAAGGTTGCGAGTTATCAAGAAACCTAAGTATTTGAATTGATTTACTATTGCTATTGGTTGACGTTCCAAAAACCATTTTTCTTGTGGAGTTCTTCGCTGTGTATTTTCAAAAACCATGATTTTCGACTTTGCTACATTTATGCTTAGATCCTATAAATCGCAAAAACGCTTCAGCTTATTTATTTGTAACTGTAAAGCTGTGGGATTTTCAGCCAGTAATACAATGTCATCTGCGTATAGAAGCATCTTTATTGATGTTTCGCCAACCTAAACACTACCAGGGAAATCTTTGGATACATCATCAATATATAGTGCGAACATTAATGGACTTAATCCACACCCTTGAGGAACACCAGCACTTGTATAAAAGGAATCCGACATTATAGTACCATTCCATACAGCAGCAGAGGTATCGGATAAAAGAAGCTTGTATAAGTTGAGGAATTTGGTTGAAATGCCTAAGGTAGAAATCTTATAGATTAAAGAACTCCTGTTTACCGTATCAAAGGCCGCTTTTAAATCGACAAAAAAAACGTAAAGTTTTTTTTTATTCTCTAAAAACATTTTGACTATAGTAGTGAGTGCAAATATATGATCAACTGTTGATAGTCCCGAGCGAAAACCGGCCTGGAAAATACTAAGGAGTTGATTCTCTTCGACCCATTTCGTCAACTTATGGTATAGAAGATGGGTGAATATTTTCCGAAGGCAAGGTAAAATCGATATGCCCCTATAGTTGTCTGGGCGCTGGGGGTCTCCCTTTTTATATATTGCACAAATCCACGCTTTTAAAAAAGATTTCGGGATTGTTTCTTCATCAAGAATCCTGTTGAAGAATGAATTAATATGAAACAAAAAATTTATTGATGCGTTTTTATAAAATTCGGCAGGAATACCGTCAATCCCCGCAGACTTTCCATTTTTCATAGATTGCAAGGTACCACTAAAGGCAAAGCATAATCAAACCTTTGATGAACTGATGATGGGTTCAGAAGATCTTTGAAGTGATCAGCAAGTTTTTCAACTTCCAAAACCGAAGATGACACATTTTTACAACCACCCAGCATCCTTACCTTAGACCAAAATGTTTTTGAGTCCTTACATGATGTAAGACCAGTGGCCACAGCACTAACATATAGTTTCCGTTTTTGAACTAAAAGATTTTTATATTGTTTATTTGACTCTAAGTAAAGTGTTTTGAAAAACACGGAATTGTTCATTCTAAAAAGGTTAAGAAGAGCGAACGATTTTTTTTCGAAGTTTCATACACTCCCAGTCAAACCATTCAGCCGAAAATATACTACCACCTTGGGGTTTTTTTCTCAAACAAGATGCCTGCCTTATAATATCTAAAATATTTTGACTAGCCTGGTCACAACTCCAAATCCCTTCATCAGGCAGGTAGTTTAATTGGGCATCAAGCCTTCGCCTGTACACTTCAGCGCGATTTTCAACCCACTTTATACTTTTAATTGCGTTATTTGTCCCCAAAGTCACACCTGCCAAAATAAGGGAAGTTACTGTTGGCAAATGACAAGAATAATTCGCGGTTGGAACCTCAAAATCATTAATAATACTGAGCCAGTTTCCTCTCGCCAAACAATAATCGATCACTGAACTGCCCTGACCCGACACGAAAGTAAGTTCCCCTCTTTTGTCTGCTTTATTTATTCCATTTAATACCATAAAACCAAAATCGTCAATAAATTCTAGAAGTTGCCTTCCGCATCTATTAATAGTTTCATCCATAGAGTTCCTTACACCTTCATACACATGTGAAACATTTTGTACCAGTGAGGCCGGGTTCTGAAAATTTCCGATTCTTCCGTTGAGATCGCCTAGTATTAAAATGTTTTGTATATCGTTTTCATTGAAAAAAAAATGTAATTCATTGAAGTCGCCAAACCAGTTATTGCAATTAAGATAGGTTGGAAAAATGTAATATGATTCATGCCTATGGTTTAACTCTATGACAGTTTTCCTACCTATTGACTTAATTTTTACAAAATTGTTTAAATTTAATTTAGTTGCGATTAAAATGCCACCGCTCGCTCTACCAAAAATATTACTTCTAGTAGCTGGAATAAATTTGACAGAAAATTCCTTAAAATACTTAATAAATGGTGTTTCTTTAACTTCTTCAAGAAAAGTTTCAATTAAAATAATAATATCAAAGTTTAAAATGAATTTGAAAAAATCTGGAATTAAAAGCTTATTTTTTAGCCCAGACACATTATAACATACAATTTTTAAATTTAAATGGCAGACGGCAACACTATCCTAACTTTGGTGTTGATGTGAATGTTGATTCTGATGATAACCGCGTTCTCCTCTTGGAACAATTGGCGCTGTCATCGCATAGTTCTGACAGTTGTTGGTGTTGTTTGTGTCAAAGAACTGCAATGCATCTTCTCCAAACGTGTTTTTTATAAACGTCAATTCATCTGGGTTATTTACAATCAACCCTCGTAAATCGTTAGAAAACGAAAAGTGTTTAATATTCAATTTAACTCCTCTTATTAAGATCTTTTCGGTGGGTGCTAATTGAAGTAATTTCGTTTTAATTTGGTACAATGCATTTCTTTTCTGGCGTGTAATGATAGACTGCTCACGATGTACAACGATTCCCGAGTTTTTTAGTTGTGGTGTCGCTTCAATTATTTTGTTTACAGTGTCTCCGGGTTGAAATTTAAGAATAACAGTGGACTTATTTGTGTTACGATTTGTGAATTCTTGTGTGTGTTCAATTGGCAATTCTGCATTTTCTTGGAGCTGGAGAAGACCAATGCAAGTTTGTTTTGCAAAGTCAACTTTATTGGGCTTCCCTTCTGCCGGAAAATGAACAACAACACAATTTTCATTTTCTTTCCGCGAAAGAATTTCAAGTTGGCGCTCCAACGTTTGACAGTAGCTTTCCATGTTATGTATACGGTTAAGCAAGTAAACGTTTTGTGACCGTAATAACTGGATATCGTTTGAGACAGCTAAGACTTCTTTTTTTGTTGCAACATCCTTAAATTTTGGGATCAGGCACTCATCTAGAATAACCTTTAGTTGCTCAATCGACATACTTCCAACTGCCATTTTACTGGAAAATTCAACACTGGCTTTCTTGTTATTCGAAGAATGTTCCGGCGAAGTTTCCTGAAGGTTTCGTTTCGCTTGCATATGCAGTGCGTTCACAGTGAACAGGTGGATATATCCCCAATAGTAAAAAAAATGAATAAAATCGTACCTTGCGTATGCAGTTGATCAAAATTTTAACTTTATTGATGAAGATGTGACTTTAAATTCTATGTTGTTACTTTAAAATACAATAAAATGTTGTTTTAATTACTTTAAATTGAAATAAATCTAAGAGCGCACAGAACTTCAACCTTTTCACAGCTTTGACAGATGTCAAAGTCCTTTGAGTTTTAGTATTGAGTTGCTTCAGAAGATACCAAACTTACAAAGTGAAAAATGAACCAAAATCCATTGTTTCGGATATTAAATTAAAAAGAAATCAAATCAAAGAAAACGACAAAATACAAACTGAAATACAACTCCATGACAAAAGCTCCCAACAATCCTCATCTAAAGATACCATAGTAGAAACAAATTTTAAATCAAAACCTGAACCCTCTCCAAAATTTGTCTTACGCCAATATCCAAAGTAACCAATAAAATATATTAAAATATATGATTGTTAAAATTGAAAAAAAAACACACACACATTAATAATAAAAAATAAAAATCCCTTTTACAAAACTAAATAATATAAAAACAAAAAAAAAAAATATGTTTAAACTTTTAATAAAAACCTTATAAATTGTGCTTACAATCAAAAAAAAAAAAATGCTATACTATAATTTATAAATAAAAAAGGTAATCTTTAATAAAAACTTAATAATCTATATAAAAAAAAAAAAAAAAAAAAAAAAAAATGTTTAATATAAAAATTTTAAAGATAAATATTTTATAAGGTACTATATTATTATTTTCAAATTTAAAATGTCAAAAAACAAAAAAAAAACAAATAATCAAAAAAAAAAAAAAAAAAATTTATAAAATTATAAAACAAAAACTTCAATACTATTAATTCTTTATTTTATACTATTTTTATAAAATTTCTTAAAACTATACAAATATTATTTAAATCATATCAAAATTATATCAAAAATGTAACCTTTTCATCCTTTCGCAACTTTACAGAAAATTAACCTCTTCAAGGTATAATTTTCTTTCTTCAAGGGGAGCGGGATGTAGTGATCCACTACATGCGACCACTCTTTTAGCCTTATTTACAATATATGTACATCAATTTCCATTCCCAAGCCACTACACACGATCTTGTATAGTATCATTTTTCGTTGTCATTCGCGCAACCGATCCAAAACATTGTCACCCATAAATGTGTCATCTTCCGTAGCCCACTTAGTGAAACCTAACACCACAGCAATTAATTAATTGTCGCCAGTTCTGCTATATACTATAGCTACGGCTATAGTTATAAGTCAGCCGGTACGGTACAAAGGTTCTAAGTGCAGCAAAGTAAGAATGACCACCATGAGCAAGCATTGTTTTGAATTCAATGTATATAATCATATCACACTTCGGTAAATAGGCCGTTGCGCTGCAATGAACTCGAACTCTTCATGCAATGGTTATTGGTATCAATGCGAGTTGACAAAGGAATGGTGAAAATTATGATGATAAGGCATTTTTTATATGAAGTTGCGTAAAAATGCATTTTCATATGGAAAATGCTATATTATTAAGTGGTCAAATGATAATGGAAATTGCTTTAAGAAATTAGTATAAATAGGCAAAGGATGATGAGGAATAGTCAGAATTTAGATATCATTCAAACTTGAAGGTCGCAGCCACGCATTGAGACAGCGGGCCTTTCAAGTAATAAATAAATAAAACTAAAAATATTTCTTTTATTTATAAATTCTCCCCAAACAAACTCTTCCCTGAATCGTCAGGAAGTACTGTTTGACGGGGTCATAACACAATTAATTTCACGAGCACGGATTTAAAAAAAAACTAGTTAACTCTCTTGACTTTTTAGGAATACCGTCCCTTTTTTAACACTTAATAAACTACGTTACAAGTAAAAAAAAACTATGAAAATAAAATTAGGAATTCGAAAAAAAGAAAATGAGAAAGTAAGATAAAATGAAAGATATATGTATGTTTGTATAATAAAAAAGTAAAAATAAATTTAAAGGAAAGTTCAAGAAAAAAAATCAAGGCACTGTTCCAAGTACCCCAAGAAGCTAAAATGGACTCCTTGTCCGTTATTTCATCTTGTATCTTCTTTGGTTCGAAAACCACTTTTACGGCAGCACGCCTGAGTTTGTGGGTGCCGACTGTCGCTCGGAGAAGTCTGCCAACAAAATCCTCAGGAAGTCTCTGTCGAACACTCGTTCGTCCTATATGGTGGATTTAATCACCCAAAAAAGAAATGTAGAGGCCAAGCTCGTTTTTTAACACGACTATGAGGGTAGATATGAAGTTAGATCTATCTTTAAATCTCTATATACAAAATGTACCTATTATAGGTATCTTCGTTGTCAGGTGGTAAGTCTACGGAATAAGTATAGATTCAAACTGCACTGCACATTTTATTGTCTTTTAAAATCAAATATTTCTTTTCTTTCTTTTTAACTAAATTACCTCTACTTCAAGATTAATTTGTGTTAATCTAATCCTTGTAGTTAAGATCGGGCTCCCCCTCTCATCACTTTACTATGATTATATTCTAATTTTTCCGATTTTCCTTTCACAAAGGAACCCTCGGTACCTATATCCTTATATCTAGGTAAGTATAATATAGGTCGGTGAAGGTTATCTAAAGGATTTATAATTTTGTAAGCTTTTTAAATCACTTCACTTATTCTATTTCACGATCCTTTGAATTGCTAATCCGCAAAAAAAAAATGTTTAAATTTTCTTTACAAATTGTATTCAAATTTAAAACAAAAAAAAAATTTCTTATTCGGTCAAAGAAAAAGAAAAGAGTTCTTTGTTCCGTCTCAATGTTATCATACCGTACTGTTAAAATGTAGTGATATTATTGCTTATGCACTTTCACTTTACAAATGGCGAAGAAGATTCAAAAATTACACCATCATGGGTCGTTGGCCTTTTACCCCTACTTCCATCTCCTTTTCGATTCTTTCCTTCCTTCTTCTGCCTGTAATTATTAATATTTTCCCTACTTTACTCTACTACTTTTCCTAGTCGCAGTTGTCATCTCATATTTCAAAAGGTACATTCTGGGATATCGTAAGTCTGCTCCTAAAAATCGTTATTATTTTTCATTTAAACATAATTTTAAATATGTCTATATACATCCTTAAGCTAAGACTAGACGACGTGTAAAATCTACATAATTATGTATCCGTCACGTCACAGAAAACTTCAACATATAACCTACATATATTGCAAGTTGTACATTTTTTTTTAAACACATATTGTGCGTATTACACGAAGTGTTTATTGTGTAAAAAGAATAACATAAAAATATGTTCTCGTGACGATTGCATATAATGAAGCTACATATTATTACACATAATTTGTTCCATATATTTATGTTGATTACATTTTATGTAAAACTTATGTAGCTTTATTATGTGTATCTATAATTCAAATTTTAAAATGTCACTTTTTGATGTGTGTTTAAAAAAAAATGTCTAGGAAAAAGTGGGCTGCTGTTGTGGTTTTGGCCACTCATTTAATTGAAGATAATGCATTGAAACGTAAAAAAGTGAGTGTCGAAATCAGGAAGCGTCGCGTTTGGGTAAAGAATTGGGTTCGACTTCGAGAAAAAGATGGGTTTTGTGCAAAATTATTGGTGGAACTACGCAGTGAAGAACCTCGCTTATACAAAAATTTCTTACGGATGACGGCCAGTCAGTTCGATACATTGCTGAATTTAGTGCTTCCTTATATAGAAAAAAAAAACACAAACATGCGATTAAGTATTCCTGCGTCGGATCGGCTGATACTCACGCTGCGGTACTTGGCCACTGGTGACAATTTTAAATCGTTGCAGTATATTTTCCGAATTCCACAACCTACCATTTCTACTATAATTCCCGAAGTATTGAATGCAATCTATAAGGCTTTGGTGAATGATTACTTAAAGGTGATTGTTTTATCTAATTATCCTGTATACCTTTTAATAAGTGTAGCCATTTAAATTTGCATTTCATAGTTACCAGAAACACAGGAGCAATGGGAAGCTGTGTCACGCCAATTCAACAAGCAATGGCAGTTTCCAAACTGCATAGGTGCACTTGACGGAAAGCACGTTGTTATGGTCGCACCGCCAAATTCTGGGAGCGTCTTTTATAACTACAAAGGTAAGGACAGATTAATAGTTTTTATTTGGTTATTTAAAATACAATGAATTTCCAAAGGAGCATCGTGTTAATGGGAATTGCAGACGCAGAATACAAATTTGTTTATGTGGATGTTGGTCGTAATGGAAGATATTCGGACGGCGGTGTATTCAACAGATGCAGTTTTAACCAAGCATTAGATGCAAATAGGCTGTGTTTGCCACCACCAAAACCATTGCCTGGTCGAAAAATACCAGTCCCCCACGTAATTGTCGCAGATGATGCATTTGCTATGCGCCCAAACATAATGAAACCTTATGGTAAACGCGGTCTAACATTATTGCAACGCGTTTTCAATTACAGATTAAGTCGTGCACGCCGTATAATTGAAAACACGTTTGGCATCATGACGGCACGTCTGCGAGTGCTGCGGAAACCAATACACTTGGATGCAGAAAAAACGAAAAAGGTTACACTCGTCTGTTGTGTTCTTCACAACTATTTGTTGACAACAAACTCGGCGACTTACGCTCCGAGCACATCATTCGACCAATATGATGCTGAAGGTAATATAACAAGCCAAGGTGATTGGCGACACGAGAATATGCCCACGACAACGTTACACCCTCTCGAAGCACCACGGCAATGCGCAAATAATGCTAAAGAAATCCAAAAAGAATTCACTACATACTTTGTTGAAGAAGGAGAAGTCCAGTGGCAGTATAAACATATTTAACTTTATTTAACAAAAACATTCAAAAAAAGTATAAAAACAAACATAAGAAATAAATTTGTACTCTTTAAAATTCATTCGAGTTTAAAAAAACAAATAACAAAAAATAAAGTTTTGTACTTTAAAATCCACTTGTTGAGTTTTTAATTCATCATGGTCAGTTCCTGAGTAATATTTATTTACTCGTTTTCTTCATTTTCAGTAATATTTATTTCATCGCCCTCTTCATTTTCAGTGTTCTGTTGCACGTAAATCACACCACGTACATTATCATCATAAACTGAAACATTGTTCCCATCAAAATTCCCATGATTTGATCCCTCTGTTCTCGCATCCATAAAATTATATACATCTTGCATTAACAACCTTCGCAAATCTCGTGACTCAGAATCTAAAAGAGTGCGTAGTTCTGCTAAAAGGTGGTCGCAGAAGGTTGAATTTGGGTCTGAAGTTTGAAGAGCGGCCACTGCGCTGGCCAGTACCGATGATACATGTGCAGTAGATGCGTCGCTATGTGATTCTGGTGGCATTGTTTGTATCCGCTGGCGCTTGTTCCGTTGACCCACTTCAACAAGGGGTGTTAATGGTTGAGGTGAATCTTGTAGCTCATCTAAAATCGAACGATCGGTGACTGAGGGTGGCTGTAGTAAAAAAAAATTTACACAAACATAATGTGTTATGAACAAAAGATCTACTTACAAATTCCATAGATGCCACAGATGCAGTTGATTGGTGCACTTTATTGACCTCCAAAAACAGCAATTGCTTGAAGTACTTCCAGTTCACCGTCTGTGAATCGGTTGCACCTTGTCCAGACTTTTTTTCTCGCAATTTTGCGAAGTTAGTTTTAAAGGTAGTCCGGAGGGCTAACCACTTCGTTTTTATTTCATTAACGTCGACTCCTTCAATGTTTAGTTCATCAAAAACTTCGCGCCAGCTATCCATCCTAGAACATTTGTACTCCGCAGAAGCAGCATTCCACAACACCGGTCGTGATTCAACGGCTGCAATCAGGGCTTTTATTTCATTTTCTTTCCACTCATGCTGAATTTTTCTTTTGCCTGCAGTGGATTTTCGAATGCGTTGTTCTGAATTTTCACTTGTTTTATCCATTAAAAACACAGAAAATTAAAAAACACGACCGGCCACACAACAAAATACGAGCACATAACAAAAATATGTAGCTGTAGGTTTTTGTCCAGATACATAATTTTGACAGTGACATATTTGTGTAGTAGAAAATAAAAAATGTAACAAGTGGTATGTGCGACTAGATTAGACGGTATGTATAAATGAACATATTCTTATGAGCAATGGGTTCTGCATATCGTTGACATAAATGTATGTTTGATATGCGATTGACATAATAATGTATATTAGACGATATGTAAATTAAACGACATTGTTCTGACGTCAAATTGACGTCACAGGTACATAATTATGTAGTTTTTACACGTCGTCTAGTCTAAGCTTTAGTCTAAATAAATCCTATATATGCCCAGCCTAATCAGTCTTTATTCTCATCTAACTTAATATCATAGAGATAATACTACCTAGAGAACCGACTTAAGGGGTCCATGCTCTTTCACCCTACAAGCTGAATTGAGAGGATTATCTCCGTTTCAACAAGCATGTGTGCAGTTGCCGTGCACACATGCGAGCTTTCTATGTATGCAAACGGATTTTTGCTCAGTGCGCAATTTGGTGAATAAATGCGCCCAGATATTCAAAAGAGGGGATCCGTTAAATTAAAAAATTGAAGAATAAAATATTTGGTCAATAAAATTGGTACTTTTAAATGTATATGAACAAAAACTGTATTTGATATAGCCTTATATTGCTTTTGGCATATAAATCCAGTAATAATTATGGCTATTTATGTTGAAAATAAATAAAATGTAATCAAAAAGTAGAAGCGAACCCTTGAAATTTAATGCTTACGTACCTTTAACTCCCATTTCCACCACACAGCTGCAAAGCAAAACTGAGAACCGAGTGGTGATAAATAAACCATCGCCCGTAGCGTCCATGTCAGCGCCTTATCATCCACAAATGCAAGGAGGAATGCCGTCGGCACCACCTAGCTATGTGGATTTGATCCCACCGTCAATGCATGGCCAGAGTCCGATTCCACAATCCCAAATACATCGCTACGACAGCTACTACGCTACCTTCGCGACACAATCCAGTTGTTCATTCAACGTCCTACATGGGCAGTTCCAATGAGTAAGGGAAACTGACTGGACGGAATCCGCCAGTCTATCTATGGGACCATAAACCTCAACAACATCAGCCAACGCAGGAGCATCAACACCACCACCAGTCGCAACAACCAGCAGCAGCCCAGTCGAAACCCTATGAATATTGGTCTTTATCCACAAAGCTCTTCGTTCTATATGGGTGGCAATATCGGTAGTAACAGTGAATCTCCTCAGTCCTATATTCCCTATTCATCCGGATAAAAAACTTTTAGGGTATCTAAAGGATTTAGAATTCACAGTCATCTGCATCCTTTATGTGTATGTAATTAAATTCGTGAAAATCACGAAATGACTCAGGAATCATCACAGTGCCTGCGGCTGTGAACACAACAAGCCGTCTTCCTACAAAAGAAAATGAACGACATCTACTCCAATGGCAAGCTAACAACTGGGGCCTATTTCAGCGCTACTACATCAGTTACATCAACTACATCATACAACTACTTTCTACAACTACACCAACTACATTTTTCTGTTTCTCATATCCCACTGGAAGAGTTGTATGATGTAGCTGGATGATGTAGACCTAGACCCCGACTACACCATTCGTTTTTTCGGTTGTTTCGTCTCTCGTCTGTAATGGTGGATTTACATGTATCTTCATTTGGTTTCTGCAAAAAAAAGGGATACCAAATACAAAATGTATAATTGTTAGATAGAGAGAAAAGATTAAAATGCAGAAGAACATCGTTTCTGCATTATAGGAAAGTGCCATAATGCAGAAATGAAGACGAACATGTTCATCTTCTTAATGGTTCTATTTCACTCGCTCGGATTTTTTTTATGCGTCTGTTCTGCTCTACTTTTCTGCATTATTCAGACGCAAATACATGTAAATTCACCATAAGTTAGCAAAAAACGGTTTGAATAAAAATGTGTGAGTACCGGGACTCAAGGGGATGATGTGTAAACATCAGTGTAGCGTATAGTTTATACTATAGCTTACAGTATATAGTAAACTGATGAGGTTGCCAAAGGCGCCCGTCGAACATGTTATGTTATTTCATGTGATTCAGGGTTGAGCGTAAATATGCATTTAATTTTGTTTCTAACCTCACCCTCCACTTTCAAAAAAGGTACTTTTAGAGAATGTGGCAACTCTTAAAATCATACCCAATTTAGACCTTAACCATAACAGTTGCACCATGCCTTAAGAAACTGCATTTTCCACAATTATATGATGATGATAATTTTCCCGACACTATTTAATGCACAAACCGTTGGCGTGGTTGGTGTCGTTGGTGTATTACTATACCCAACCACATTACCGACATTTACCACATTATCTCAATTTACTCTATTCAATGCACGGACCATTCGCATCCATTAGTTAAAAATCTAAATAAACAAGATGGTGGCGTATCCGTAATTTTGTCTTTCCTCTTTCAAGTTTACCCATACCGAGAGTTTGTTTTTTTCTTAATACCTAGCGCTAAGATGTTTACACATCAAAAAAGATTGAATTGGATAATAGCTTTTCGTAATTGAGTATAATTTATATACGAGTATATTTGAGAATGAAGTAATTAAAAAACTTTTTCTTTATCACAAAATAACCCAAAAATACATGAACGTCAAAATAACGAAAGAAAATTAATAATAAAATATAAAGGATTTTGAGATTTTTAATATTTTTGATGATGATTTCGAATTTAATATAAAGGTTACACCGCACTCGACGGAACTGCACTGAAGCGGAACTACACTTCAGACGGATTCGTATGAAATTGTATGAAGTTCAGTTGCCGCTTAGTGCAAAATAGTTCATACAATTTTATACAAATAATAATAATTTGCCGCGTCGTGAAGCTTAGTTCCGCTGAAGTTGAGTGCGGTCTTGCCTTAAGAGTTCAAAGAAGGCCAAATATATATTTAGAACGTCTGAAGAGAAATGTCAACAACAGCCGACATCAAATTTACATTTTACGTTAAATTGTTCGAGATAACATATCTCACTGCAACGTGAACGAGGCCATTTATATTGTTTTTTTTTAGAAGTGAGATATTTGAACTTTAAAGAGACACAAATAAATAAAATAAAATAATATAAAATAAAAAATGGATTTCGATATAAATTTTCGACGAAGATTTTGAATTCAACATAAGAATTGAAAGAAGACCGAAAGTGTATTTACAACGAATCAATTTTCACCGACAATACAAAAAATCAAAAGATAAATCATACATTTTTTGAATTTCTTATGTTTAAATACAAAAAAAAAAAAATACTTACATTCGTATATTTTCTTTTAAATGCAACAATTTTATTCTGTTACAGCAATCACAGCAAATATTTTTATTGTGAAAATGTAACAAAAAATTACAGTAAGTTGTACTACAACAATGTAGTATCAAAAGCTGTGAAACAGAATCATACATTTTTCCAATATTTCCAGCCGATTCTCCAATGCTACATTGATGTACTACACCTGAGGGCCTATTTCTCCGCTACTACATCAGCTACAATGTAGTAGTATAACAGTTGTATTACATCAATTCTATTTCAAACATACATTGGTTTTTCAGGTGTAGTACATCAATGTAGCATTGGAGAATCGGCTGGAAATATTGGAAAAATGTATGATTCTGTTTCACAGCTTTTGATACTACATTGTTGTAGTACAACTTCCTGTAATTTTTTGTTACATTTTCACAATAAAAATATTTGCTGTGATTGGTGTAACAGAATAAAATTGTTGCATTTAAAAGAAAATATACGAATGTAAGTATTTTTTTTTTGTATTTAAACATAAGAAATTCAAAAAATGTATGATTTATCTTTTGATTTTTTGTATAGTCGGTGAAAATTGATTCGTTATAAATACACTTTCGGTCTCCTTTCAATTCTTATGTTGAATTCAAAATCTTCGTCGAAAATTTATATCGAAATCCATTTTTTATTTTATTTTATTTTATTTTATTTTATTTTATTTATTTATGTCTCTTTAAAGTTCAAATATCTCACTTCTAAAAAAAACACAATATAAATGGCCTCGTTCACGTTGCAGTGAGATATGTTATCTCGAACAATTCAACGTAAAATGTAAATTTGAAGTCGGCTGTTGTTGACATTCCTCTTCAGACGTTCTAAATATATATTTTGCCTTCTTTGAACTCTTAAGGCAAGACCGCACTCAACTTCAGCGGAACTAAGCTTCACGACGCGGCAAATTATTATTATTTGTATAAAATTGTATGAACTATTTTGCACTAAGCGGCAACTGAACTTCATACGAATCCGTCTGAGGTGTAGTTCCGCTTCAGTGCAGTTTCGTCGAGTGGGGTGTAACCTTTATATTAAATTCAAAATCATAATCAAAAATATTAAAAATCTCAAAATCCTTTATATTTTATTATTAATTTTCTTTCGTTCTTTTGACGTTCATGTATTTTTGGGTTATTTTGTGATAAAGAAAAAGTTTTTTAATTACTTCATTCTCAAATATACTCGTATATAAATTGTACTCAATTACGAAAAACTATTATCCAATTCAATCATTTTTATTCAAATCGTTTTTTGCTAACTTATGGTGAATTTACATGTATTTGCGTCTGCATAATGCAGAAAAGTAGAGCAGGACAGATGCATAAAAAAAATGCGAGCGAGTGAAAGAGAACCATTAAGAAGATGAATATGTTCGTCTTCATTTCTTCATTGTGGCACTTTCCTATAATGCAGAAACGATGTTCTGCATTTTAATCTTTTCTCTCTATCTAACAATTATACATTTTGTATTTGGTATCCCTTTTTTTTGCAGAAACCAAATGCAGATACATGTAAATCCACCATTACAGACGAGAGACGAAACAACCGAAAAAACGAATGGTGTAGTCGGGGTCTAGGTCTACATCATCCAGCTACATCATACAACATATTTCTGTTTCACATATCCCACTGGAAGAGTTGTATGATGTAGCTGGATGATGTAGACCTAGACCCCGACTACACCATTCGTTTTTTCTGTTGTTTCGTCTTTCGTCTTTAATGGTGGATGTACATGTATCTGCATTTGGTTTCTGCAAGAAAAAAGGGATGCCAAATACAAAATGTATAATTGTTAGATAGAGAGAAAAGATCAAAATGCAGAAGAACATCGTTTCTGCATTACAGGAAAGTGCCATAATGCAGAAATGAAGACGAACATGTTCATCTTCTTAATGGTTCTCTTTCACTGACTCGGATTTTTTGTATGCATCTGTCCACAATAAGTTAGCAAAAAACGATTTGAATAAAAGTGATTGAATTGGATAATAGTTTATCGTAATCGAGTATAATTTTTATACGAGTATATTTGAGAATGAAGTGATTAAAAAACTTTTTTTTATCACAAAATAACCCAAAATCCATGAACGTCAAAATAACGAAAGAATATTAATAATAAAAAATAATGGATTTTTAGGTTTTTAATATTTTTGATGATGATTTCGAATTCAATATAAAGGTTAGACCGCACTCGACGGAACTGCACTGAAGCGGAACTACACTTCAGACGGATTCGTATGAAATTGTGAGAAGTTCAGGTGCCGCTTAGTGCAAAATAGTTCATACAATTTTATACAAATAATAATTATTTGCCGCGTCGTGAAGTGTAGTTCCGCTGAAGTTAAGTGCGGTCTTGCCTTAAGAGTTCAAAGAAGGCAAAATATATATTTAGAACGTCTGAAGAGAAATGTCAACAACAGCTGACTTCAAATTTAGATTTTACGTTGAATTGTTCGAGATAACATATCTCAGTGCAACGTGAACGAGGCCATTTATATTGTTTTTTTTTTTTAGAAGTGAGATATTTGAACTTTGAAGAGACACAAATAAATAAAATAAAATAAAAAATGGATTTCGATACAAATATTTTCGAAGAAGGAAGACCGAAAGTGTATTTACAACGAATCAATTTTCACCGACTATACAAAAATCAAAAGATAAATCATCCATTTTTTGAATTTCTTATGTTTAATTACAAAAAAAAAAAATACTTACATTCGTATATTTTCTTTTAAATGCAGCAATTTTATTCCGCTACAGCAATCACAGCAAATATTTTTATTGTGAAAATGTAAAAAAAAATTACAGTAAGTTGTACTACAACAATGTAGTATCAAAAGCTGTGAAACAGAATCATACATTTTTCCAATATTTCCAGTCGATTCTCCAATGCTACATTGATGTACTACACCTGAAAAACCAATGTATGTTTGAAACAGAAATGATGTAGTACAACTGTTATACTACTACATTGTAGCTGATGTAGTAGCGGAGAAATAGGCCCCTGGTCTGCTACCAAATCACACTCAACACTTCTGTTTTAAATATGCTCAATGCAATTAATGAAATTTTATTTGTGCAAATCAGGTAAGTGTTATTCTATTTCATAAATTATTATCAATATGATAAAAGTTATCTAAATCTTAATCTTAATAATATTATAAATGTGAAAGAATTTTTGTGTGTCTGTTTGTTCCACTTTATCTAAGAAAATACTGAAATGATTAGAATGAAAATTTGTGGATAGAGAGCCTTGATGTAGGGAATGAACATAGGCTAATTATTTTCAAAAATTTTAAAAAGTGCAACAAAAAAACAATTAAAATGCAAAAAATAGGGTTTTTATGAAAATGTTGGAGCTATACCCAATAGTTTAGACTATGAGATGGACATTAGTTAATGAACATTAAATGTTTCGTATTCATGATTCATTTTAGACGTTTTTCAACAGTTTTTGTTGGACACCAGTGCATTAAGTAACACGCTTCGTGGCTTCTGAGACTCTTAACTCTTTTTTGGGTCGTTGCACTTCTTAGAGTATGTTTAATCATCAGGAAGGTGCCAATGTCAACATTTTCTTGTACCTTTGGTGGACGGCCTACTAAATGCAGGTCACCAAAAAGGTACTTTTGTCCACGAAGAATTTTAAAAATGTCCAGAATGAATTATGAAAATAAAACTTTTCCAACCCCTACAAAAGAAAAAAATAAAAATTCTATTTAACCATTGTCATTTCACTTTCACTTTTTTTGCATTTAAATTGTTTTTTGTTGCACTTTTTTAATACAAAGTTATACCCAGTAATAATAATATTCTTTATTTTTTTTTTAAACCAGCTGAAGTTGACGGCCCTCAAATATGGGTAAATCATTTAATTTCTTTTTAGCAGCAGCATTTTTTGAAATTGGAATGAATGATTCCAGTTAATGCCGTCTGATGAAAAATTATCAACGAGAGCTTGGATGCAGGTAATGAACATAGGCTTATTATTTATATTCAAAAATTTAAAACAGTGCAACAAAAAACAGTTAAAATGCAAAAAATAGGGTAAACATGGAAATGTTGGAGCTATACCCAATAGTTTAGATTATGAGATGGACATTAGTTAATAAAGATTAAATTGTTAGTATTCATTATTCATTTTGGACGTTCTTCAACAGTTTTTGTTGGACACCAGTACGTAAATGGAACCGCGTTGTGCGTTTTAAGACTCTTAACTGTTTTGTCGGTCGTTTCTGTGCTAAGAGGACGTATAATTGTCAGGAAGGTGCCAACGTTAACATATTCTTGGACCTTTGGTGGGTGGCCTTCCAAATACAGGCCACCAAATGCACTGTTATCCAAGAAATTGCTGATGACTTTTCATCAGAAAAAATAAATTGTAAAAATGAAACAATTTCACGATCAACAACGTTAAAAATATTATTGCATATTATTACAAACCGTTTTTACTTAACATATGAATTCTTTTTTTCTTCAATAATTTTATTTTGTGTGAATTTTTTTTTATTTTTGAGATGCCTGATCTTTAATATTTTCTTTAATATTTTTTTCTCAATTCAAAGTAGTTAGAATGAAATTCACATATTATATAAAATAAAACTTTTAAATACAATTGGCATTACCGATAGTATAATTTGGAGATGACTTTAAATAATGAACCAACACATGAAAAAAAAGAACCTCAATTCATCAAAAGTCAAATATTTAGTGTTTACTTAAATATTTAGGTCATACCATGTACGATTTACTATTAAAATGGTCAAATGCACCATATGTACAGGTACACCATCTTCGTCCAATTTATCACGTACGGCTTCACCGTAAAATTTTATGTAAATCATACAAAAAGTATCTGAAGCGTGCATTCTTCTAGAAAATAATTGTTAAATTATATATTTTCTCAGGGAAGCCATTTACCTAAACATAAACCATATTATTGAAAAAATTGACTTATATTCTCCAACAGAAATATTAGTGTGTTTCAAAAAGAATCATTTGTTCAATTTAAGGTAAAATTTTATGTAAATCATACAAAAAGTATCTGAAGCGAGACTCTCAGAAAAACCATTCTCCTAAACTTGAACAATATTATTGCAAAAAATAACTGACATTCTCCAACAGATATATAACGGTGTTTCAAAAAGAAGTATTTCTTCAGTTTAATGTAAAATTTAATTTAATTCATACAAAAAGTAGGTATATGTCTCTCAAAAATGCCATTATTATAGCTACATAATCAAGATTTTTTCTAAAATTGAAGACATTTTAGAAATGTTGGTTTGTAGTCTTTCGGTGAAGAAGCCGAAGAAGATCAGGAAGAAAGTAGCACAGTCGCACAGAAAAATTCTGGAAAAGCTAAATCCACGACATAAGTAAATTTAAAAACGTTCAACTCGCCCTAAATATGCAAAGTGATCGGCAGTGTAAATCAAATTTGACCAACGGTGTATTAGTGCCTGTCTCATGTGTGGCCTTCTAACCATATACAATTTATCGAAATCAGTAACACACTTCTTGAGAAAATGGTACCACAAAAGTTATTTAGGGCTATTTATATATAGATTTTGCTTTACAAACAAAAACTAAAAAAATGTATTATATAAATAATTTAAATTTAAAAATATTTTTTTTCAATTTAAGGCAGTGGGGTCCATTAGAACATACATGATATTTTTCATTCAATTTATGCCCAAGTTTAAATCGAAGTTTGATTGAAATTTTTAAAACTACCACAGCACAAAAATAATAAACACAAATGTTTGTAATTTTGTCGTAAATTTTTTTATTTTGTTCAATAAATAATTAAGTTTCCAACCAATTTAAAATGTATGTACCTATTTTTGATTCTAATTACAATGCAAATTTAGTGTGTAAAAAAGATTGTAATCATTACCTTGGTCAATTTTTTTTTTCTAAAATCTAATATTAAATATGGTTTGTTAAAATTAAAGACCAAATATATGTCAATGTTTATCTAAAAAAACTAAAATAAGTGAGTTTTGTAAATGCAATTTTTTTTAATCAAAGAATATATTATTTTATTACTACGATGCATTACTCTACTGGACATAATATATGTATATTTTGATTTTATTTTATTTAAATTAAAACGAAATTGCTCACAAAATGGACTCGATCTTTTTATTTTATTCTATTTCTCTTTATAATTATTTTTTTATGTCATTTTATACGAAAAACAAATCAAATCTCCGTCAATAATTAGTGAAAACTCGCTAAAGTAGTATTGGCAAGTATTTGAAAACGTTTGGATTTCAGGTTTCTTTTACTTAGAAATAGAGCAACATAGGAAGCTTTAAGAGAACTTAGATTTTGAAATTTGGTTACGTATGGCGTATTTACGAGGTCTTCATTTGCTAGTTTAGGGAAAAATGAACTTTCGGAGTTTTCATTGAATGACTAAGAAATCACCCCTATTACGGTTGTCGTGTCAACGACAGTAAAACGACAAGGCTCTAGAGGCAACAGTTGGCGTTTAAATAAGCCCAAATCTTCAACATTCTCTACAATCTCAAACGACCTCACAATTATGATGAAATTAGTTTTAATAAAATATCAATTGCCGCCCCCAGGGACGTGTCGTTATATTGTCGTTTTAGTGACACGACAACCGTAAAAGGGGTGAATCTTAGAGTTTCATCGA
The DNA here is from genome assembly GCA_949320155.1 of Melangyna quadrimaculata. Taxonomy (NCBI): domain Eukaryota; kingdom Metazoa; phylum Arthropoda; class Insecta; order Diptera; family Syrphidae; genus Melangyna; species Melangyna quadrimaculata. The sequence goes on from OX439483.1 coordinate 292,532,634, forward strand.
CTGATCGTTCAACAAGCAAATCGTTCATTGTGATTTGTCTTAGAACACCGTGTTGGTCAATGATAAAGAGTCCACGTAAATTGTGGCGCAAATCATCAAGATAGACACCATAGTCCTTGGAAATTTGATGTGTCGAATCGCTCAGTAGTGGAATTTAGATTGTACCCAGACCACCTTCCTTACAGGGTGTATTTATACAGGCTAAATGAGTGGAGGTGAGTCGACACTGCAAGCTATAACTTCGGTGTTGATTTTACGGAATTCGTCAATGCGATCGAAGAAGGCGAGGATTTCAGTAGGACAGGCACAGGCAAAAGTGCTAGAAATTAATATAATTTACGATTTATCAGGGTACTTGTTTTTGAAGTTATACGCACACTATAATTTTATAAATTTATTTGTTCTTCATATCTTTTGTTTTTGCCTTAGCCCTAAGCAGAAAAACTGGAGACTGCTGTCGAGGAACTTAAGAAGCGAAACATGGAATCGCGGACTAAAAAACAGGATCAAAACACTCCACCAGCGGTGACTACGGTCAATCGCAAGAATACTTCGCACAACGCTTGCAGTTCCATCGGATGCGAAGTCGCCCAGTAAGCGTTCCCGTTCTAGATCAACAAGCCGTTCTCGCAGTCGATTAAAAAGCCATTTCACATCAAGATCACGCACACCATCTGCTGACTACAAAAGTCGGTCATCAAAGAAGGGCCATCATAGATCAAGAACGCCCGTGAAGAGCAACAAAAAAAAATTACGTCATTACTCCCGATCACCATGCAACTCACCGCACTCAAACCATCGCAACAGTTAACAAAATTGGAACATCTGTATTTTTTTTAATTTCAGGAAATCATCCAAAGATCGCGAACGCTCAGATTACTATGCCGACAGAAAGGACCGTTAGAAGTACAGAGATCGTGATCGCGATCGCCGGTACAAGGAACGTTCCAAGCATCACTCCAGGTATTCTGGTGACAGAGGTTCTCGCAATAGAGGAAGCAGCAACAATAGACGTGACCGTTCACGTGAAAGAAAATGTTAAGAAGTTTAAAATTTTTCAATTGTATTTCTACAATAAATCAAAAATTCGCTTAGCGATCTGGTATTGATATACAATTTTCAGTTGCTATGAACTTTGCATATTGCATAAAGAAGGGAATCTTAAACCACGTTCCTTTGGCGAAAGAAATATCTGATAAAAATCGTTCATCGATAAACAAATGACACTTAAGCGAACACAGAAGTACTAATAAAACCAAATAAAACTTGAGATTTATTTTTTTATATTTGAAAATTGTGATCTAATATGTACATATGTATGTTTACTTAAATTAAAAATGTTACAAAATATTTATATTACCTATTAAGATTATTTCTTTTGTTATGTACAGTATACTCAGTGATATCTTATATACATACAGATGAAATGCCTCATAGTAGACTTTATGACCGTCCTGAATGATAAAAAAAAAGTTCTATCCCAACCACAAGAAAAGATATATGCATTTTTTTGTTCAGTGCATATTTTGTGTCTTACTTTACATATTTGAATACCACGACTACAAGTGAATGAATTGTTCCTATTTCGTGACCTTTATATAAATATAATTTTATTCCTATAGCCCACCTAGGAATAAAATTACAAGTGAATGAATTCCATAATTTTTTTTTTGTAGCAATATTTTAAAATATTTGTTCCAAAACAAAAGTAGTAGAAAATTATAATAACTGTTGGACTTCTTAAAGAAAAAAATTACTTAACTTTGATTTTCGATGCAAAATGTGAAAGAAAATAATTTTTGAAAAAGAAGAAGCGCGTTAAATGCGGATTTCAAAATGGTATAACTTATTATTGTTTCTAGAGTCGATAGTAAGTTATTGGGAAAAGTCAATTTAACTCTTTCAGTCACGCTTTTATACGGCACACATTTAAAATATTTTTTTGTGTTTTTTTCTTAGTTGTGACGTAAAATAAATAATAGCGTTCACAAAAATTTTGATTTCCATTTTTTAAGCAAAAAAGGTGGTTAGCGTAGGTAACCACCGTGACTGTAGAACATAAAATAAATCTTTATTGTATAATATTTCCGAAAAAAGGATTTACAAGAATGATTTATTATTGGTATTACTTATTGTTTATTAAAAGTAATAAGTAAATACCAAAACAATTTTGAAAAAAACTTTTACTTAGTTTTTTACAATATAATACATAAAAGCTTACAAAACAATGACCGCACCAAAAAGTTTGAATTCGAATCATAAAAACTTTAAGTCCAAGGTTTGAAGAAAATCGCTTCAGCCGTTAATGCTGCAGGTCGAGGTACAGACAGACAGAATTGCGAGACCCACGTTTTTCGCGTTCTCTATCATCGTAATGTTAGGGAAAATTCTTATCTCGATTTTTTTTTACGAATTCTAAACTTGCCCTATACTACGTATATCGCAAGTAAAAATAGGGTGTGAACAATTTGCTAAATAAAATTGTCTTATAATTCTAGCTCAATACAAACACAAGAAGCTATTGACGATACTTGGTAGATTGTTTTCCCTGTTGAAAATGAAGAACATATTTAGTAAATGGGAAGATGAATACTCTAAGGTCTAATAAAAACAGTTAAAAATACAACGAAAAACGAACAAAATGCATGTGCTTGGTCGTTTACTGCGACTCGGCTTTAGTGAGGATTGTATCTGTGAGGGTAGGTAGTATGCTATGTTCATTTATACGTTTTACATTTATATAGACATACGTTTTAAAACTTACATTTTGGTACCTACATAATTATGTTCCTACATATGTACATACCTATCTATGTATTAACATACATTAGACCGTCTCCACTTTTCCGCAACGGCTCAAAAGTTTAAGCTTGATAAAAAAATAAGTCTGTGAAAATCTGAGCTTTTAATATTAACGTTTAGAGGTAGCCCAACGCAATTTTCGGTTTTCCATACTATTTGTATGGGACAAAACACATGTTTGTGTTTGAAATTTTATAACTTAATAATTGAAAGTATTTAAATCAATGACATAACTTGAATATTGAACGCTCTAAAAAAAAGTCTAACCGTATAAAAATTATGGCTTATCAAACTTTACCCATAAAATTAACATTTATTAAAGTGAATTTAAAAGTTTCGAAAAGGTTCCCAAAATTACATATTTACATGCCAAGTATTCAATTTTCAGATCTTTTAAAATCGCTCCCAAATATCATAACTATATTTTATCATAGCTAAGGGTTCCAAGTACGTGAACAAAAATCAGTGCCAACTTAAGTGTCCTACTTTGACCACAGCAATGATGCAAACATTGCGTGTTGAACTTAGTTAACAACATCATGTTTCTCGCCAAAACTATTTGACCGATTTAAATAGTTTTCGAATTTCGATATTCCAATCAAAGTGAAATCTCATTAACACCCAGTTCCAAATTGGAGAAGCGCCGAAGAATGAAGTTCCTGTTTTGTGTTTGAAAATATGTATTCATTTCATTGCATATATTAACTTAAGAGTCTTATTTTATTTTTAAGAAATCCTTATTTTTATGTACATATTTAATGACATTCATATATTTTCCTTTATATTTAACTTTAAGTGAATAAACAAAAAAATATAATGTTAATATTATAAAAAAAAAATACGAAAGAAAAAACGTTTACATTTTTTGCTCGCTAAAAACGTGAGATATTTTGTTAAGCCAAATATCCATCTGAGACCTAGAACACTTCCAGTTGTTGCTACAAATAACACTAATTAAATTAATTATTTTATTTTAAATCAATAATTTTTGTTGGTTTATTTTATTCGGATTTGTGTGACGACGACGATGCTAGCGAGAGTATTTCAATATCTGATGGATCATGTAAGATTTCGCATGCATTTTCGAAATTATCAGTTGAAAATGAGCCTAGATTTACACAGCTGTTACGGAGATAATGATATAAACGGGATCCACGTCTATCGCAAGATGATCGGGTTTTTCACTACGGCAAATAGAACGTAGTGATGATTCATAGTCCAATGCCAGTAATCGAGACGAGCGTAGAGGGGTGACTGGAGAGAGGTTGGTTAAGGTGATGTTGAAAAAATAAAAATTAGTGAAAATTTTTGATAAGAATTTTGCTGTCTTGGTTTGTTTAGGTACTTTTTGTTTTTATTTTAGGCAGGTTTACAAAAAAAACAAAAAAAAAAAACAAAAACAAGCGAATAAAACGGGTTTTTTTTAATTAGTATATAAGGTAGACTCGTGCCTGATTCACAATGCGACGATAAAATGGCATGACATAGTCCAAAACAATTATACGGGGAGGATCTACCCTACTCGTCTCATCCCTTAAAGTGGAAAAAAGTGGAGGCCGATTTTTGCAGAAAACAAACAAATTAAAAACAATTTTACAACACGCTTTTGATCCGTTTTTTCGTAGAAATGTCGGCCGACGGAGCTGGTTTCTCTTCTTCAGCGTCCGGATCGAATTTGTGAAGCTATTGCTCGCTTTTTCAACTTCCTCTACGGAGTTTTTGGGTCTTCTTCTTCGCCGTCATTGTTCGGACGCAGCTTGAATGTGGTCACAAATTTATCATTGTTTGTATTTTCTTCTGAATTTAGCTGCCTTATATGACTCACACTTGGAAACTCCTCGATGGCTTCCTCGTATGATTGTTCGTATTGCTTTTGTTTGGCCACTTCAAGACACAATTTCTCCGGAACACCGGACATCAAGAATTCTTGCTTGGCTCGTAACATCTCTGGATCTATGCTTGGCGTGGGAATTGCTTTTATAAAGAGTGGTGCTACTTTCTTTGGAGTTTGCTTTGGACTCTCACTATCCACATCGATGATCATTTGGAATTCTGGCTCGTCCAGCTTCAGAGGCTTCTTAATTGAACGAGTAAGTGGTTTTTCTTCGGCTCCTGTCGAAATCGGACTTAGATCTTGATCGTATCTGGATTTTCTCAAACACTGTCTTTTTAAACGGCCACTGTCGGTTGATTTGAGTTCTGGCGTTTCTACTTCAGCTTCAACTGCTGCTTCGATTTCTTTTACAATTGGCGTGCTTAACTTTTCTTTTTTTGGTCGTCCCTTTTTACGTCTTGGTGTGATTTTTTCAGTCTGCTACTAATTAAAGCAACTTTTTTTGAACTTCAGCTTCAACTGCGGGTGATGAGGGTTTCTTTGGAAAATATACCGAATGCTGGAAAAAAACACAACAAACTTTTAAAGTTTAAGAAAAGTTAATTAACTTTTATTGAAGTTAAAATAAAAACTTACACGATTTCATGTTTATTTATTTTAATTTTAGAACTTTCAGACTGGACTGTCACTTTTGATAAAACAACAAAAAAAAACATCTGTCAGTTTGAGCAAATTTCGCCATTTTGTTTTTTAATCCACCACACACACGGATTCACGGATATGACAAAAAGAGTAGATTAAGAGAGTTTTCTCTTATTCACCTCGAATAAATTTTGAGGGTGTTTAAGGCAAGAGGGGTACGAGTCGGGCCTCTAGGTAGTATACTTACTCTATGCTTAATATTACCAAAAATATTGCCCCCACTTTTTCACAAATCCTAAATCTTACTATAAACTACTTTTGCCTACGTTTGCATCTGCCTTACACCTTGCTTCTCCTACTCGCCACTAGATGATCATGACATCAATGTTTGTTCTTTTGTTTTCCAAAATTCGAATGACGTTTGACATTGACATTCCAAAGCAAATTCTTGAATGTGCAAAAAAATGAAAATCATGAATGTTCAAATATAAAAATGTTTAATTTGAAAAATAAAACCAAAATAAGTAACTAAAAATATAAAAATAACAGAGACACAAACAAAAGGCAACCATAAACAAACGGGATGGATTTCCCTAACATGAAGCAGTTCAGACAAGAACTATCCACATCTCCAGGCAGTAAGTTTGTTTTCCTAATTACCTTATCTTTTCTTTCAGATTCTATCCTATGTGTACCAAATTCAATAAAGGCCTCACACCGATCATCAGAAGGGTTTGTACCACTTATCGCTGACATTACTTCTGGGCCTTTGCCATAGGCAGGTATTTCTTTGAAGTAGAACAAAAGACACCTACATAAATACATCGCTACCCCAGAACCAATCTCCTGCGATAACACTATTCCATCAAGTACATTGCTAACTAATGTTTTTTCTTTTTCAGGTACAGTGTCTCATACTCCTCACCAACACTCTGTTCGTCGGTATGCATGTTACTGGAATAACAGTATCAGAGCTCACTCTCAACTCCAACAGTCACACACAGACCAGGAGGCTGTCCATCGTGTCACCAGATGGTCGCCTTAATAGCTCACGTCGTTGGACAATGCTATGCACACCTCGAACAACGCTCACACACTAACTCCTGACCTGCCCCACGGACTGTGAGTTGCCTTTTTGTTTTTTTGTTTTCAAGCAAGAATAATGAATTGCTCAGATTTTAAAAAGGTCAATGACCTGTAGGTATGTGAATTGGATTATTGTGAATTTTATCATAGCCTGGATTGAAATTTGATTACATATCATAGTTACGAACATACTTACGTGTATCTATAAGGCTAGCCTTTCGGTTGTCGGTCGTGTTTTGTGTCTAATAATTTATTTGTTTTTTAGGATATTTTGCTTCATGTTAAAGCGATGGAATGTATGCAAATAAAATGTTTCGAGCTGAATTAACGAAAGTTGTATAGTCATTATTAAATAAGAAGGGGTGAATGTGTTCTTGGGTAATCCCAGTACTAGGTACCTGCTATAATAAGAAGAGGAAGAAATTAAAATATTAAAATATTGAAATTACTTCTGTTTTAAGTGGAGTGAATGAATAAAATTCAATTAAAAAGTACAAGTGACCTCAACTCCAGAAATGATTGTGTTTCGCCCAAGATATAATAGTGGGCTCTTCAGTCAGTCTGTTATACCCTACTGAGACACAAATTTTGGTCGGTGTTTACCGACTCTTATAAAAATCACAGCAAAAAGATACTGTGAATTTTATTTTTCTACGGGAATTTGTTTAAATTCGTGCACCCGTGGTCAGGTTTTTTATAATAAGAAGATGAAGAAATTTAAATATTAAAATATTGAAATTACTTCTGTTTTAAGTGGAGTGAATGAATAAAATTAAATTAAAAAGTACAAGTGACCTCAACTCCAGAAATAATTGTGTTTCGCCCAAGGTATAACAGTGGGCTCTTCAGTCAGTCTGTTATACCCTACTAAGACACAAATTTTGGTCGATGTTTACCGACTCTTATAAAAATCACAGCAAAAAGGTACTGTGAATTTTATTATTCTAGGGGAATTTGTTTAAATTCGTGCACCCAGAAAATAAATACCCGTGGTCAGGTTTTTTATAATAAGCAGATGAAGAAATTTAAATATTAAAATATTGAAATTACTTCTGTTTTAAGTGGAGTGAATGAATAAAATTCAATTAAAAAGTACAAGTGACCTCAACTCCAGAAATAATTGTGTTTCGCCCAAGGTATAACAGTGGGCTCTTCAGTCAGTCTGTTATACCCTACTAAGACACAAATTTTGTTCGATGTTTACCGACTCTTATAAAAATCACAGCAAAAAGATACTGTGAATTTTATTATTCTAGGGGAATTTGTTTAAATTCGTGCACCCAGAAAATAAATACCCGTGGTCAGGTTTTTTATAATAAGAAGATAAAGCAATTTCTAGGGGAATGTTTAAATTCGTGCACCCAGAAAATAAATACCCGTGGTCAGGTTTTTTATAATAAGAAGATGAAGAAATTTAAATATTAAAATATTGAAATTACTTCTGTTTTAAGTGGAGTGAATGAATAAAATTCAATTAAAAAGTACAAGTGACCTCAACTCCAGAAATAATTGTGTTTCGCCCAAGGTATAACAGTGGGCTCTTCAGTCAGTCTGTTATACCCTACTAAGACACAAATTTTGGTCGATGTTTATCGACTCTTATAAAAATCACAGCAGAAAGATACTGTGAATTTTATTATTCTAGGGGAATGTTTAAATTCGTGCATCCAGAAAATAAATACCCGTGGTCAGGTTTTTTATAATAAGAAGATGAAGAAATTTAAATATTAAAATATTGAAATTACTTCTGTTTTAAGTGGAGTGAATGAATAAAATCAATTAAAAAGTACAAGTGACCTCAACTCCAGAAATAATTGTGTTTCGCTCAAGCTATAACAGTGGGCTCTTCAGTCAGTCTGTTATAGCCTACTAAGACACAAATTTTGGGCGATGTTCACCGACTCTTATTAAAATCTCAGCAGAAAGATACTGTGAATTTTATTATTCTAGGGAAATTTGTTTAAATTCGTGCATCCATAAAATAAATAACCGTGGTCAGGTTTTTTATAATAGGAAGATGAAGAAATTTAAATATTAAAATATTGAAATTACTTCTGTTTGAAGTGGAGTGAATGAATAAAATTCAATTAAAAAGTACAAGTGACCTCAACTCCAGAAATAATTGTCTTTCGCCCAACGTATAACAGTGGGCTCTTCAGTCAGTCTGTTATACACTACAAAGACACAAATTTTGGTCGATGTTTACCGACTCTTATAAAAATCACAGCAAAAAGATACTGTGAATTTTATTATTCTAGGGGAATGTTTAAATTCGTGCACCCAGAAAATAAATACACGTGGTCAGGTTTTTTATAATAAGAAGATGAAGAAATTTAAATATTAAAATATTGAAATTACTTCTCTTTTAAGTGGAGTGAATGAATAAAATTCAATTAAAAAGTACAAGTGACCTCAACTCCAGAAATAATTGTGTTTCGCCCAACGTATAACAGTGGGCTCTTCAGTCAGTCTGTTATACCCTACTAAGACACAAATTTTGGTCGATGCTTACCGACTCTTATAAAAATCACAGCAAAAAGATACTGTGAATATTATTATTCTAGGGGAATTTGTTTATATATGTGCACCCAGAAAATAAAAACAAATTCCCCTAGAATAATAAAATTCATAGTATCTTTTTGCTGTGATTTTTATAAGAGTCAGTAAACAGCGACCAAAATTTGTGTCTTAGTATGGTATAATAGACTGACTGAAGAGCCCACTGTTATACGTGGGGCGAAACACAATTATTTCTGGAGTTGAGGTCACTTGTACTTTTTAACTGAATTTTATTCATTCACTCCACTTAAAAGAGAAGATTCTTCATCTTCTTATTATAAAAAACCTGGCCACGTGTATTTATGTTCTGGGTGCACGAATTTAAACATTCCCCTAGAATAATAAAATTCACAGTATCTTTTTGCTGTGATTTTTATAAGCGTCGGTAAACATCGACCAAAATTTGTGTCTTTGTAGTATATAACAGACTGACTGAAGAGCCCACTGTTATACGTTGGGCGAAAGACAATTATTTCTGGAGTTGATGTCACTTGTACTTTTTAATTGAATTTTATTCATTCACTCCACTTAAAACAGAAGTTATTTCAATATTTTAATATTTAAATTTCTTCATCTTCTTATTATAAAAAACCTGGCGACGGGTATTTATTTTCTGGGTGCATGAATTTAAACAAATTCCCCTAGAATAATAAAATTCACACTATCTTTTTGCTGTGATTTTTATAAGAGTCGGTAAACATCGACCAAAATTTGTGTCTTAGTAGGGTATAACAGACTGACTGAAGAGCCCTCTGTTATACCTTGGGCGAAACACAATTATTTCTGGAGTTGAGGTCACTTGTACTTTTTAATTGAATTTTATTCATTCACTCCACTTCAAACAGAAGTAATTTCAATATTTTTATATTTAAATTTCTTCATCTTCTTATTATAAAAAACCTGACCACGGGTATTTATTTTCTGGGTGCACGAATTTAAACAAATTCCCCTAGAATAATAAAATTCACAGTATATTTTTGCTGTGATTTTTATAAGAGTCGGTAAACATCGACCAAAATTTGTGTCTTAGTAGAGTATAACAGACTGGCTGAAGAGCCCACTGTTATACCTTGGGCGAAACACAATTATTTCTGGAGTTGAGGTCACTTGTACTTTTTTGTACCTGCTATATGTACTTAAGTATCCCTAGGTATTTGGGCTACGCATGTATATGGATCTTGTCGTCTTATGTGGTTGTAGTAAGTATCTATGTTATCTATGATGTGACTTTGTGGGAGAGGACATTTTGTACCTTAGGGGAAGAGACAGGTTTACTTTTTTACTAAGGGAGGTTTTGTATTAACTTAAGAACCTATAATGCCGTCACGCTGCGAAGGCAGCTCTTGACATTTAGATTTTGATTCCGTGGTTCATATTGATTTGATGTGTGAATGTTCAAAAGGGTAGTTATGTGCATTCAAGAGGACACAAGCGTCCACAGGTTTTTCTCAAAACCCACCTCTGTCTACCAACTCCTACTCTCACCTCCACGTGGTGAACATCGGGTGTCTAGTACCTCAGCTGGAGACGGGGTTTAAATCCCCGTGGAAAGCTGCTGGGGACAGCCAACGAGAGAGGGGGGGGAGGAGTGTTCCCACTAAGGCACTTCTCCTTTCATTGAGGCGGCAGCGGACGAATTCTCTAGATGGAATCAACGGTGGCGTCTACAGTTCCAGTTAGGTTGAACTACTTAGGGAACACCTTAAATGGGCTTCTACGACATATTTGTAGCTCAGGCCTATAAGGAGCGGTTTATCCGGCTCCCTACCCTTGGAGTTATACGAAGGGTCTGGTCCTCCGGGTCGGGGGTTGTGCGTCGGGGTAACTTCCCTACCACGTAAAAAAAAGTTGTTCCGAAACAACAACAAGCCTCGGATATGGATGATTTTAAAGTTGACGACCCCAGCAAACGAAACAAGGACAATGAATTTCGGATCTGCACGTAGAACGTCCTGTCCTTATACAGAACACGTGGAGCCGAACAATTAGTGGAGAACCTGGACAGGCTAAAGGCTGACGTAACAGCCATCCAGGAAGTGCGATGGGATGGAGAGGGCGTACGGAGACTGAAAACGTGTGACATCTACTACGGCGGGTGCTTGAAGGAACAGGGTCAGCGGCTCTTTGGTTGTGGTTTTGTGATAAGGGGAAGACTTAGGCAAGAAGTCTTGGGCTTCCGAAGTGTAAGCGAGCGCCTGGTCACAATCCGCATCAAAGGCAAATTTAAGAACATATCGCTGATTTGTGTTCACGCCCCCCATGAAAGTAGAGAGGACTCAACCAAACAAGCATTCTACGATCTCTTGGAGACAACGTATGGTATGTGCCTGAAGTACGACGTGAAGATTATTCTTGGTGACTTCAACGCAAGATTCGGAAAGGAGGGCATCTTTGGTTTGATAGTCGGAGGACACAGCCTACACGACGAAACTTCCGGCAACGGACACAGGCTGGCAGACTTTGCGGCGGGGCGAAATGTCATCATCTCAAGCACCTACTTCCCACACCTCAATATACACAAGGGGACTTGGCGGTCGCGTGATCAAGTAACCGTCAACCAAATCGACCACGTTGCGATAGACGCGAGACATGCTTCCAGTATCTTGGACGTCCGACCGTTCCGAGGGGCCAACACTGACTCGGATCACTACCTGGTGGTAGCTAGACTACGTATGCGGATATCCATGACGCGACAACGCAGAGCAGATGCTGTGAAAAGATTCGATGTCGAGAAGCTTAAATTGCAAGAGACTGCCAGAACTTTTGCAGACCACGTAACTCTTAATCTCTCAGGAGGTCCGCCACCAGCATCAAGTGCAGAGGACCGGTGGGAACACTGTCAACAAGCCATCAGAAGTGCCGCCTCTGATGTGCTGGGTTTCACTAGGCGAATACAACGAAACCCCTGGTTCGATGAAGAGTGCCGGCTAGCGCATGCAGCTAAGGACGAGGCCTACCAGGCAATGCTGCAGACTCGAACAAGAGCTGCTGAGAGAGTGGCCCGGGAGCTCTACGGGCTGAAACGAAAAGAGGAACGCCGACTTCTCAGGAGGAAAAAGAGAGAGCACGAGAAGCGGGCGGTAGAGTCTATTGAGGGTTGTAGCGGTAGGGGAGATGTTCGAAAATTTTATCAGAGGGTGAAGCGATCCACCCAAGGATTCAAACCTAGAACGGAAGCCTGCCGAGATGAGAGTGGGAATATGGTAGTAGACACACAATCAGTGCTGATGATCTGGAAAGAACACTTCTCTAGACTGCTTAATGTTGAAGACAGCCAAGATGCCGCTAATAGGCAGAACGCTCCATTCAACTTGGACGATGATGGCCAAGAGTTCCGTCCACCCGACCTAACCGAAGTTCGGCTGGCGATATCCAAACTTAAGTCGTACAAGGCTGCAGGTGCGGATGGCTTACAAGCCGAATTATTTAAATCAGCGGGAGATGAATTGGCTAGGAGCATACACCAGCTTATCTGCAAAATTTGGTCGGAGGAAAGTATGCCCGATGAATGGAACCTCGGTATAGTGTGCCCCATCCATAAAAAGAGAGATGTTCTGAAATTTACTAATTACAGAGGAATTAGTCTCCTAAACGTCGCTTATAAAATCTTGTCGGCCATCCTGTGTGACCGCTTAAAACCTTTTGTCAACGATCTGATCGGCCCTTATCAGTGCGGTTTAGGCCAGGCAAGTCAACCGTCGATCAAATGTTCACACTCCGACAGATTTTAGAAAAATCCCGGGAATTCCAGATCGATACACACCACCTTTTTATCGATTTTAAAGTCGCGTATGATAGAGTGAAAAGGGACGAATTATACAGAGCCATGTCGAGTCTCGGCATCCCTGCCAAACTCGTCCGGTTGTGCAGGATGACGATGGAGAAATCTCGCTGCTCCGTCAAAATTGGTAAGAACACCACCGATTCCTTTGATGTTGAGAAAGGATTGAGGCAAGGCGACGCGTTATCATGCAACCTATTCAACATCGTTCTTGAAGCCATTGTACGCAACGCACATGTCAACACCAGCGGTACAATCTATCAAAAGTCCGTTCAATTGCTTGCATATGCGGATGACATAGACATTGTCGGCAGAACGAAGCGAGCTATGGCAGGGGCATTTGCGAGCATTGAATCGGAAGCTGCTAGAATGGGATTGGCGGTTAATGAGGACAAGACGAAGTATATGCTGTCATCGAGAGAGGAATCTCAACATCGTCGACTCGGGCAAAATATCACGATGGACAGATATAACTTCGAAGTTGTCAAGGACTTTGTCTACCTGGGCTCCACTATCACATCGCAGAATGACATCAGTGCAGAGATCAAGCGAAGAATTACTCTTGCCAACCGCTGTTTCTTCGGTCTAAGAAGGCATTTAAGTAGTAAGGCCCTCTCTCAGAGAACCAAGGAGACTTTATACAAAACCCTAATCATCCCGGTCCTGCTTTATAGGTCAGAAGCATGGACACTGAAAGATTCGGATAAAAATCTGCTAGGGTGCTTTGAGAGGAAGATTCTTCGTGTGATTTTCGGTCCGGTGTGTATCGAAGGAGTATGGAGGAGAAGAATCAACGACGAGCTATACGGGCTATACAGCGACGTTGACCTGGTCAAAAAGCTGAAAATACAGCGGCTGAGATGTCTGGGGCACGTGGAGCGTATGGACAGCAACGACGGCGCGGTGCGCTTGACGGCGTGGTGCGCGTGGCGATGCGGTGTGCGTGGTGAAGCGATGCGCGTGATGGTGCAGCGCGCGCGGCGCGCAGCGAGGCGGACGCGGATTGCGACAAGCTGTGCGATGCGCCGCCACGTGCACCGCGCCCCCCCGCGGTGATCACGCATCACAAAATCGTCTATCCAATGATTTATATACCTACAGCCTTATGCATAAACGAATTTTAGCGAGTGCACAGTGCTATGCACTCTTTATAATGCCTCTGAACGCAAAATCCTTATTCATAAACTTATGCAACGTTGAATAGAGGCAACATAAGCTAAACGCACTTGGAGGTTGTATAGAGCAAACATAAGGGTTTTTTAGTATCGGAATGTCACTTTGACTCACAAACAACAATAATGTAGATAGATATTAGGGGGGCGCTTATTTTTGTAATCGTTGAGGTGTTGAAATCTGACTATCAAAATAATTTATAAAATTAAATACAACAATAAATATTGTTGGCTTTGTTAATTTATTGTACTTTTTTGCTGTGATATTGTTTAAATAAAATTAAGAATATTTTTTGTGCACTTTATTTTATAGAATCTACTTAATAAATGTAAGAGATTTAAAGATTTTCCAACAAATCTTCATTTTTTGCAAATGCTCGACGGCATGCACGTGATTTAAATAAAATTATACAAAGATTCACCACTTTCACGGGAAAATACAAATGAATTTTGAGCATTAAAAAATATGCACCGCCCTTTTATTTTTCTCCTCAGCAAAAACATCACGATGTGAGTGAATGAAACAATTAATGGATAAATCAAAAACGACGTTTTTTTGTTTCAAATATTTTTAATTTTATTTGCAAACACAAAAAACCAACAAAGTAGCTGGCTAATTATAATAATATTAAAAGAAATTAATAAAATACCAAAAAGAATCCAATCGCCAGCAGAATTACTTCATCGATTTTTCACATAGCACACACACAGATGGGTCTTCTTTGTCAGTTTTGAAAGTAAAATGTAATAGATTTCTCCTTTATAGTACTAATTTTGACACAAGCTCATTATAACTATAATGGGATGAAAAATATTTTATGAATAACAATTTATGCAACGTTGTATAGTGGCTACACAAATCCTTATGCAGTGCATAACTATTTATCTGTTCAGCGGATTCTAATGAATACGGCTGTTAATGTTTGTGTATCTATCTACTTCAAATCCCGAGTAAGAAATTAAAATTTTAATTAGACTTTTATTATGAGGCATTTACATGATCTTGATACTGAATGTAAATTATCAAAAGCTGCTTATAACCACAAGCAGGAAAAACACGTATGTATTTCCTTTCTGTCATTTTTGCAGAAGTGTTAATTATCAAAATTTGTTTATAACCACAAGCAGGAACAACGGAGAAGGTACCATCCATCACATATGTATTTCCAACCAGTCATTCGTGGAGAAATGCTAATATAATTCCTTTTCGGATCTCGTCCAATGAATGAATGAATCAATTCGGGGTTTAATGCACTGCGACCTTTGATCTATTCTGCGACCTTTTGATCCATCTAGAGCTGAAACAGATTGCCCACTTAAAGCTCATCCTCCAAATTTAGTTCTTTTATAAACTTAAGTATTTGGAGTATTTTCAGTAAGGGTAGGTCCCTCTCCTCTATCTGGTGATTTCCCAGATATCTGTGCCTTTGATGCACAAGTGCATGGCATTTGCCTAATATGTGGTCAGGTGTTTCCTCCTGGATGTTGCAGAATCTTCAAGTTGCACTGCTCGCTAAGCCGAGAAAGCTGAGATGTCTCTTTAGCTTGCAGTGTCCAGTGAGTAAACCTGTTATTATTCATAGGCTGTTCCTGCTGAGATTAATGCAGCCTTTGTAGCGTTCTTGGTTGTAGTTCCCAAGTAGTAATTTGGCCTTCCTCAGTTTTGGGAGTTCTTTCCAAATTTTGGATCTTTTTGGCTCCTCTTCTGATTTGATCTTGTTTTTATCACATTTTCACCTAATCCGCAATAGGGCTCAGGCCCTGTTAGGTAGGTTGTTGCTCCTATTTTGGCTAGGGAGTCTGCCTCTTCATTACCATCGATACCCACGTGACCCGGTACCCAATAGAGTGACACATTGTTGTTTTTGCCCAGTTCATTTAACCTCCGCAAGCATTCCCATACCAGTTTTGAGTTTATGGCATATAAGCTTAAAGCTTTAAGCGGGGCTTGGCTATCTGACATGATGGCAATGTTCCGATTTCAGTAGTTTCTTTCAAGGTTACGTTCTACAGATTTACCTATGGCGCTTACTTCCCCCTGGAAAATGCTTGTGGACTGTCCCATCGGTACAGATAGTCCCTTCAGACGTTCTTGATTCATCAGTATACCATTTGATGGCGTTTGCTTTAAGATTGTAGTTCGTTGTTTCGCCTACCCACTCTGCCTTGATACTAAACTCTGTTAAGTTTCTCAGTTATATTTTTTTATCATGGCATCTCTTGAAATGTCATAGGGGCTTTTGTGGCTATTCCAACAGTTATTTCTAAGTGTTTATTCCAAAGAAGATTGCTGTCTAGTGTGATACCTAGGTATTTTACCTCTTTCTTTGTTTCCATGACTTTACCAGCTAAACTAATAGGTTTCATTCGCGGCAGAAGCCATTTGTTGGTAAATGGTACGATAGTCGTTTTTGCAGGGTTAATATTTAGCCCTACAGATTGACACCATTTACTTGTGATTCTCAGTCCTCTTTGTAATATTTCACAGAGAGTTTCTTCGAACTTCCCAAGAGCTGTTATTACGTATCATCGGCAAAGCCAATGCAGCGTATGCCTTGAGAAGTAAAACTTTCTAATAGCTTATCCACTACAAGACTCCACAGCTAGGGTGACAGTACCGCTCACTGCGGACAGCCTCTTGTTGTGGTGATTTTCTGGATACTTTGCCCTGTAAAAAGACCATTGCACACGGTAGTTTGAAGTACTTACGGGTCGATCTGGTGGAGGTCCAGTTTGAAGCTCAGTCGGTAATCGAAGTTCTCGTCCAAAAACCAAAAATGTAGGAGTCTGCTTAGTTTCCTCATGCACCGCAGTGCGTACGCGAGCAGCAAAAACGGAAGGTGATAGTCCCAGTCCCTTTGATTTTCTGCAACACATTTGGCGAGGTAGTCAAGTAAAGTGCGGTTAAAACGCTCTACCATACCGGCTGATTGTGGGTGTAAGGCAGTCGTTCGCGTTTTGTCAATATCCATTTTTTCTAGAGTTGCTTTGAAGACAGCTGATTTAAAATGTCTTCCCTGATCTGAGTGCAGTTGAAAAGGTACTCCAAAACGGGAGAAAACGTGTATGATGAGGGCGTCTGGTACTCTTTCTGCCGTTTGATCCGGAAGAGGTATTGCCTCTGGCCACTTTGTGAAGTAGTCGCAGAAAACCAAAACATATTTGTTTCCAAGAGAGGTAGCTGGCAGTGGTCCTAAAATGTTAATCGCAACACGTTCAAATGGTGTTCCAACATGAACTGATTTTAGTCTAGCACGACTCCTTGTCGCGGGGCCTTTGCGCTACTGGCAACGAACACACGTTTGGCAATACTGTTCAACATCTTTGGAGCAGCCAACCCAGTAGTATCGCTTTTTAATTTTGGCTAGTGTCTTTTGAATACCCAGTTGGGCTGTCGTGCATCGCTTTAAGGATGGTGCGCTGCAAAGAAAATGGGACTAAGACCTGGAAGTACTCACCGTTGTTCGAACTGACTCTTCCGCACAAGGTCTCATCGTTATACTGCAAAGTATCTATCATACCCCAATAGGCTTTTATAATTAGATGCATGCCTCGAATCTCGTCAAACGTCGATCGTCGCCCCGCTTTCACCCATTTCCTCACAACTAAAAGATGATCATCCTGCTTTTGGTGCTCTGCTATCTCCATTGTTACTATGGTGGTTCGAACTAACGTGGCTTGCTTTTCATCTAAGCGAGTACAATGTCGACAAAGTGAGTCTTCACATGGCCTTCGTCATAAGGCATCTGCGTTAAGGTGTTTCTTTCCAGGACGGTGCTGAACAGTGAAATCAAATTGTTGTAGGCGTTCCGGTCACCGAGCCATCTGACCTTCTGGCTCACGGAAATTCATCAGCCAACAGAGTGAACTGTGATCAGTACGTAAAAGGAATCGCCTCCCAAGCAGATATGGTTGAAAATACGGTACAGCTCTTACGATGGCCAGAAGCTCTCGACGGGTCACGCAGTAGTTTCGTTCAGGTTTTGAAATCATTTTACTATGGTACTCGTTAATTTTTTCCTCTCCATTTTGCAACAGGGACAGGACCGACCCACAAGCGTGAAGGCTGGCGTCAGTGTCAAGAATAAATGGATCATCCTCGTTTGGCTGAACGAGTATTGGAGATGTAGTCAATTTTTCTTTCAGTTGTGCAAAAGCTCCTTCACAATCGGAAGTCCAGGTGAAATGTTGTCTCTTCTCAGTCAAAGTTGTTAAAGGTTTCGCGATTGCTGAAAAGTTGTAAATAAAGCGACGATAATAAGCACAAAGTCCCAAGAACGACATTACTTCGGTCTTATTTTTTGGAGCAGGCCAGTTCTGAATAGCCGCTTCCTTTTCAAAATAAGGTGAGATTCCACAACCAGAAACAACATGTCCCAATAAATGGACTTCTTTCTTAGCAAGACAGCACTTTTGAGGAGAAAGTATGAGTCCCGCTTCTCGCAACCGTATGAACACAAGATCCAAGTTTAGAAGAATTTCGTCAAACGTTTTACCATGGACGATGATGTTGTCGAGATAAACCAGACAGATAGCGTGTGAAAGTCCTTATAGCACCGCATCCATAAGCCGCTGGAAAGTGGCTGGGGCGTTCGTTAAGCCGAATGGCATGAAATTAAATTCGTACAACCCTGTACCGATGGAAAAGGCGGTCTTCTCCTTGTCCTTCTCGTCCATCTCGACCTGCCAGTAGCCTGATTGCAAGTTTAAGGTTGCGAACCAACTTGAACCACCTAGTGCTTCGAGGGTAAGATCTTTTCGCGGCAAGGGGTATGAGTCCTTTTTTGTCACGCAAGCAAACATTAGGGTTTTTTAGTATCGGAATGTCACTTTGACTCACACACAACAATAATGTAGATAGATATTAGGGGGGCGCTTATTTTTGTAATCGTTGAGGTGTTGAAATCTGACTATCAAAATATATTATAAAATTAAATACAACAATAAATATTGTTGGCTTTGTTAATTTATTGTACTTTTTTGCAGTGATATTGTTTAAATAAAATTAAGAATATTTTTTGTGCACTTTATTTTATAGAATCTTCTTAATAAATGTAAAAGATTTTCCATCAAATCTTACATTTTTTGCAAATGCTCGACGGCATGCACGTGATTTAAATAAAATTATACAAAGATTCACCACTTTCACGGGAAAATACAAATGAATTTTGAGCATTAAAAAATATGCACCGCCCTTTTATTTTTCTCCTCAGCAAAAACATCACGATGTGAGTGAATGAAACAATTAATGGATAAATCAAAAACGACGTTTTTTTGTTTCAAATATTTTTAATTTTATTTGCAAACACAAAAAACCAACAAAGTAAATGGCTAATTATAATAATATTAAAAGAAATTAATAAAAAAACAAAAAGAATCCAATCGCCAGCAGAATTACTTCATCGATTTTTCACATAGCACACACACAGATGGGTCTCCTTTGTCAGTTTTGAAAGTAAAACGTAATAGATTTCTCCTTTATGGTACTAATTTTGACACAAGCTCATTATAACTATAATGGGATGAAAAATATTTTATGAATAACAATTTATGCAACGTTGTATAGTTGCTACACAAATGCTTATGCAGTGCATAACTATTTATCTGTTCAGCGAATTCTATTGAATACGGCTGTTAATGTTTGTGTATCTATCTACTTCAAATCCCGAGTAAGAAATTAAACTTTTAATTAGACTTTTATTATGAGGCATTTACATGATCTTGATACTGAATGTTAATTATCAAAAGCTGCTTATAACCACAAGCAGGAAAAACACGTATGTATTTCCTTTCTGTCATTTTTGCAGAAGTGTTAATTATCAAAATTTGTTTACAACCACAAGCAGGAACAACGGAGAAGGTTCCATCCATCACATATGTATTTCCAACCAGTCATTCGTGGAGAAATGCTAATATAATTCCTTTCCATCTAGACCTGAAAGAGATTGCTCACTTAAAGCTCATCCTCCAAATTTAGTTCTTTTATAAACTTAAGTATTTGGAGTATTTTCAGTAAGGGTAGGTCCCTCTCCTCTATCTGGTGATTTTCCAGATATCTGTGCCTTTGATGCACAAGTGCATGGCATTTGCCTAATATGTGGTCAGGTGTTTCCTCCTGGATGTTGCAGAATCTTCAAGTTGCACTGCTGGCTAAGCCGAAAAAGCTGAGATGTCTCTTTAGCTTGCAGTTCCAGTGAGTAAACCTGTTATTTTTCTTTGGCTGTTCCTGCTGAGATTAATGCAGCCTTTGTAGCATTCTGGGTTGTAGTTCCCAAGTAGTAATTTGGCCTTCCTCAGTTTTGGGAGTTCTTTCCAAATTTTGGATCTTTTTGGCTCCTCTTCTGATTTGATCTGGTTTTTGATCACATTTTCACCTAATCCGCAATAGGGCTCAGCACCTGTTAGGGAGGTTGTTGCTCCTATTTGGGCTAGGGAGTCTGCCTCTTCATTACCATCGATACCCACGTGACCCGGTACCCAATAGAGTGACACATTGTTGTTTTTACCAAGTTCATTTAACCTCCGCAAGCATTCTCATACCAGTTTTGAGTTTATGGCATAGAAGCTTAAAGCTTTAAGCGCGGCTTGGCTATCTGACATGATGGCAATGTTCCGATTTCAGTAGTTTCTTTCAAGGTTACGTTCTGCAGATTTACCTATGGCGTTTACTTCCGCCTGGAAAATGCTTGTGGACTGTCCCATCGGTACAGATAGTCCCTTCAGACGTTCTTGATTCATCAGTATACCATTTGATGGCGTTTGCTTTAAGATTGTAGTTCGTTGTTTCGCCTACCCACTCTGCCTTGATACTAAACTCTGTTTGAAAATTTTTCTCAGTTATATTTTTTTATCATGGCATCTCTTGAAATGTCAAGAAGGTTTGTTACTGTCGACCTGGAGATGCATTACCTTTCTTTGTTACCTATGCATTTTCCAGTCCCAGTTCCCTCCTTGGCAAATCTCATAATTGCTCCCTGAGCAGTACTATCTATGACCACTTTTAGTGGTGTAACGTGAAGGATAACCCCCATAGCTGCTGTGGAGCAGGTTCGCATTGCTCCAGTTATGCATATGCATGTGAGCCTTTGGATTTTTTCTAGGGCATTCCTAGTTGTTTGTAGTTCGGTTCTTTTGTGCCATGCAACTGCACCATAGGTAATGATGGGCCTTACCATCATAGTGTATATCCATCTTAGGATACTTGGTTTGCAACCCCATGATTTGCCTGCAAGTCTCTTACATATCATAGGGGCTTTTGTGGCTATTCCGACAGTTATTTCTAAGTGTTTATTCCAAAGAAGTTTGCTATCTAGTGTGATACCTAGGTATTTTACCTCCTTCTTTGTTTCCATGACTTTACCAGCTAATCTAATAGGTTTCATTCGCCGCAGAAGCCTTTTGTTGGTAAATGGTACGATAGTAGTTTTTGCAGGGTTAATATTTAGCCCTACAGATTGACACCATTTACTTGTGATTCTCAGTCCTCTTTGTAATATTTCACAGAGAGTTTCTTCGAACTTCCCAAGGGCTGTTATTACGATGTCATCGGCAAAACCAATGCAGCGTATGCCTTGAGAAGTAAAACTTTCTAATAGCTTATCCACTACAAGACTCCACAGCTAGGGTGACAGTACCGCTCACTGCGGACAGCCTCTTGTTGTGGTGATTTTCTGGATACTTCGCCCTGTAAAAAGACCATTGCACACGGTAGAAGGGTTGCGTCTATGACGTGAGTTGGCACAACACCAAGCACCACAATTGATTTTTTTCCTCCTGTCTTCAAGATTTTATAGAGAACGTCACCCAGTTTTCCTATCACCTCGTAGGACTCGCTTTTGAAGCTTTGGACAGATTCCTTTCTTTCGTTTTGGTGCTTAGAGCCAAACTTTGGCACCTTCGGCAAATGGTGCAGCCTTAGCGTTAATATCGTACCAATCTTTCATACGTCGGCTATAATCCATCAATTGATTTCGGTTGAACGTATATGAAGTCTCCAAACGATTTGTTAACGCCTTCACATAGTTTGAAGTACTTACGGGTCGATCTGGTGGAGGTCCAGTTTGAAGCTCAGTCGGTAATCGAAGTCCTCGTCCAAAAACCAGTTAGTTGCCTCATGCACCGCAGTTCGATACGCGAGCAGCAAAACGGAAGGTGATAGTCCCAGTGCCTTTGATTTTCTGCAACACATTTGGCGAGGTAGTCAAGTAAAGTGCGGTTAAAACGCTCTACCATACCGGCTGATTGTGGGTGTAAGGCAGTTGTTCGCGTTTTGTCAATATCCATTTTTTCTAGAGTTGCTTTGAAGACAGCTGATTTAAAATGTCTTCCCTGATCTGAGTGCAGTTGAAAAGGTACTCCAAAACGAGAGAAAACGTGTATGATGAGGGCGTCTGGTACTCTTTCTTCCGTTTGATCCGGAAGAGGTATGCCTCTGGCCACTTTGTGAAGTAGTCGCAGAAAACCAAAACATATTTGTTTCCAAGAGAGGTAGCTGGCAGTGGTCCTAAAATGTTAATCGCAACACGTTCAAATGGTGCTCAAACATGAACTGACTTAAGTCTAGCACGACTCCTTGTCGCGGGGCCTTTGCGCTACTGGCAACGAACACACGTTTGGCAATACTGTTCAACATCTTTGGAGCAGCCAACCCAGTAGTTACGCTTTTTAATTTTGGCATCGCTTTAAGGATGGTGCGCTGCAAAGAAAATGGGACTAAGACCTGGAAGTACTCACCGTTGTTCGAACTGACTCTTCGGCACAAGGTCTCATCGTTATACTGAAAAGTATCTATCATACCCCAATAGGCTTTTATAATTAGATGCATGCCTCGAATCTCGTCAAACGTCGGTTGTCGCCCCGCTTTCACCCATTGCCTCACAACTAAAAGATGATCATCCTGCTTTTGGTGCTCTGCTATCTCCATTGTTACTATGGTGGTTCGAACTAACGTGGCTTGCTTTTCATCTAAGCGAGTACAATGTCGACAAAGTGAGTCTTCACATGGCCTTCGTCATAAGGCATCTGCGTTAAGGTGTTTCTTTCCAGGACGGTGCTGTACAGTGAAATAAAATTGTTGTAGGCGTTCCGGCAACCGAGCCATCTGACCTTCTGGCTCACGGAAATTCATCAGCCAACAGAGTGAACTGTGATCAGTACGTAAAAGGAATCGTCTCCCAAGCAGATATGGTTGAAAATACGGTACAGCTCTTACGATGGCCAGAAGCTCTCGACGTGTCACGTAGTAGCTTCGTTCAGGTTATGAAAACATTTTACTATGGTACTCGTTAATTTTTTCCTCTCCATTTTGCAACAGGGACAGGACCGACCCACAAGCGTGAAGGCTGGCGTCAGTGTCAAGAATAAATGGATCATCCTCGGTTGGCTGAACGAGTATTGGAGATGTAGTCAATTTTTCTTTCAGTTGTGCAAAAGCTCCTTCACAATCGGAAGTCCAGGTGAAATGTTGTCTCTTCTCAGTCAAAGTTGTTAAAGGTTTCGCGATTGCTGAAAAGTTGTAAATAAAGCGACGATAATAAGCACAAAGTCCCAAGAACGACATTACTTCGGTCTTATTTTTTGGAGCAGGCCAGTTCTGAAGCCGCTACCTTTTCAAAATAAGTTGAGATTCCACAACCAGAAAACACATGTCCCAATAATCGGACTTCTTTCTCAGCAAGACAGCACTTTTGAGGAGAAAGTATGAGTCCCGCTTCTCGCAACCGTATGAACACAAGATTCAAGTTTAGAAGAATTTTGTCAAACGTTTTACCATGGACGATGATGTTGTCGAGATAAACCAGACAGACAGCGTGTGAAAGTCCTTGTAGCACCGCATCCATTAGCCGCTGGAAAGTGGCTGGGGCGTTCGTTAAGCCGAATGGCATGAAATTAAATTCGTACAACCCTGTACCGATGGAAAAGGCGGTCTTCTCCTTGTCATTCTCGTCCATCTCGACCTGCCAGTAGCCTGATTGCAAGTCTAAGGTTGCGAACCAACTTGAACCACCTATTGCTTCGAGGTAAGATCTTTTCGCGGCAAGGGGTATGAATCCTTTTTTGTCACGCAAGCAAACATAAGGGTTTTTTAGTATCGGAATGTCACTTTGACTCACACACAACAATAATGTAGATAGATATTAGGGGGGCGCTTATTTTTGTTATCGTTGAGGTGTTGAAATCTGACTATCAAAATATTTTATAAAATTAAATACAACAATAAATATTGTTGGGTTTGTTAATTTATTGTACTTTTTTGCTGTGATATTGTTTAAATAAAATTAAGAATATTTTTTGTGCACTTTATTTTATAGAATCTTCTTAATAAATGTAAAAGATTTAAAGATTTTCCATCAAATCTTACATTTTTTGCAAATACTCGACGGCATGCTTACTTACTTTACTTTTACTTTTGATGGCGCTCACAGCCCAGGATGGGCTTCGGCCTCAACTAACAAGCCCCTCCAGCCAGCTCTGTCCCTAGCTAGCCGCTTCCAGTTGCGCACACCGAGTGCTTTGATGTCGTCATTCACTTGATTGCGCCACCTGTTACGGGTTCTTCCTCTGCTGCGTACCCCATCGGGGTTGGATTCGAAGACTCGTCGGGCAGGTGCGTTGCTGTCCATACGCTCCACGTGCCCCAGCCATCTAAGCCGCTGTATTTTCAGCTTTTTGACCAGGTCAACGTCACTGTATAGCCCGTATAGCTCGTCGTTGAATCTTCTCCTCCATACTCCTTCGATACACACCGGACCGAAAATCACACGAAGAATCTTCCTCTCAAAGCACCCTAGCAGATTTTTATCCGAATCTTTCAGTGTCCATGCTTCTGACCCATAAAGCAGGACCGGGATGATTAGGGTTTTGTATAAAGTCTCCTTGGTTCTCTAAGAGAGGGCCTTACTACTTAAATGCCTTCTTAGACCGAAGAAACAGCGGTTGGCAAGAGTAATTCTTCGCTTGATCTCTGCACTGATGTCATTCTGCGATGTAATAGTGGAGTCCAGGTAGACAAAGTCCTTGACAACTTCGAAGTTATATCTGTCCATCGTGATATTTTGCCCGAGTCGACGATGTTGAGATTCCTCTCTCGATGACAGCATATACTTCGTCTTGTCCTCATTAACCGCCAATCCCATTCTAGCCGCCTCCGATTCAATGCTCGCAAATGCCCCTGCCACAGCTCGCTTCGTTCTGCCGACAATGTCTATGTCATCCGCATATGCAAGCAATTGAACGGACTTTTGATAGATTGTACCGCTGGTGTTGACATGTGCGTTGCGTACAATGGCTTCAAGAACGATGTTGAATAGGTTGCATGATAACGCGTCGCCTTGCCTCAATCCTTTCTCAACATCAAAGGAATCGGTGGTGTTCTTACCAATTTTGACGGAGCAGCGAGATTTCTCCATCGTCATCCTGCACAAGCGGACGAGTTTGGCAGGGATGCCGAGACTCGACATGGCTCTGTATAATTCGTCCCTTTTCACGCTATCATACGCGACTTTAAAATCGATAAAAAGGTGGTGTGTATCGATCTGGAATTCCCGGGATTTTTCTAAAATCTGTCGGAGTGTGAACATTTGATCGACGGTTGACTTGCCTGGCCTAAAACCGCACTGATAAGGGCCGATCAGATCGTTGACAAAAGGTTTTAAGCGGTCACACAGGATGGCCGACAAGATTTTATAAGCGACGTTTAGGAGACTAATTCCTCTGTAGTTGGTACATTTCAGAACATCTCCCTTTTTATGGATGGGGCACACTATACCGAGGTTCCATTCATCGGGCATACTTTCCTCCGACCAAATTTTGCAGATGAGCTGGTGTATGCTCCTAGCCAATTCATCTCCCGCTGATTTAAATAATTCGGCTTGTAAGCCATCCGCACCTGCAGCCTTGTACGACTTAAGTTTGGATATCGCCAGCCGAACTTCGGTTAGGTCGGGTGGACGGAACTCTTGGCCATCATCGTCCAAGTTGAATGGAGCGTTCTGCCTATTAGCGGCATCTTGGCTGTCTTCGCCATTAAGCAGTCTAGAGAAGTGTTCTTTCCAGATCTGGAAAGAACACTTCTCTCTCGACGGCATGCGCGTGATTTAAATAAAATTATACAAAGATTCACCACTTTCACGGGAAAATACAAATGAATTTTAAGCATTAAAAAATATGCACCGCCCTTTTATTTTTCTCCTCAGCAAAAACATCACGATGTGAGCGAATGAAACAATTAATGGATAAATCAAAAACGACGTTTTTTTGTTTCAAATATTTTTAATTTTATTTGCAAACACAAAAAACCAACAAAGTAACTGGCTAATTATAATAATATTAAAAGAAGTTAATAAAAAACCAAAAAGAATCCAATCGCCAGCAGAATTACTTCATCGATTTTTCACATAGCACACACACAGATGGGTCTCCTTTGTCAGTTTTGAAAGTAAAACGTAATAGATTTCTCCTTTATGGTACTAATTTTGACACAAGCTCATTATAACTACAATGGGATGAAAAATATTTTATAAATAACAATTTATGCAACGTTGTATAGTTGCTACACTAATCCTTATGCAGTGCATAACTATTTATCTGTTCAGCGGATTCTAATGAATACGGCTGTCAATGTTTGTGTATCTATCTACTTCAAATCCCGAGTAAGAAATTAAACTTTTAATTCGACTGTTATTATGAGACATTTACATGATCTTGATACTGAATGTTAATTATCAAAAGCTGCTTATAACCACAAACAGGAAAAACACGTATGTATTTCCTTTCTGTCATTTTTGCAGAAGTGTTAATTATCAAAATTTGTTTATAACCACAAGCAGGAACAACGGAGAAGGTTCCATCCATAACATATGTATTTCCAACCAGTCATTCGTGGAGAAATGCTAATATAATTCCTTTTCGGAGCTCGTCCAATGAATGAATGAATCAATTCGGGGTTTAATGCACTGCGACCTTTGATCTATTGTGCCCCCATCTAGAGCTGAAAGAGATTGCTCACTTAAAGCTCATCCTCCAAATTTAGTTCTTTTATAAACTTAAGTATTTGGAGTATTTTCAGTAAGGGTAGGTCCCTCTCCTCTATCTGGTGATTTCCCAGATATCTGTGCCTTTGATGCACAAGTGCGTGGCATTTGCCTAATATGTGGTCAGGTGTTTCCTCCTGGATGTTGCAGAATCTTCAAGTTGCACTGCTCGCTAAGCCGAGAAAGCTGAGATGTCTCTTTAGCTTGCAGTTCCAGTGAGTAAACCTGTTATTTTTCTTTGGCTGTTCCTGCTGAGATTAATGCAGCCTTTGTAGCATTCTTGGTTGTAGTTCCCAAGTAGTAATTTGGCCTTTCTCAGTTTTGGGAGTTCTTTCCAAATTTTGGATCTTTTTGGCTCCTCTTCTGATTTGATCTGGTTTTTGATCACATTTTCACCTAATCCGCAATAGGGCTCAGCCCCTGTTAGGGAGGTTGTTGCTCCTATTTTGGCTAGGGAGTCTGCCTCTTCATTACCATCGATGCCCACGTGACCCGGTACCCAATAGAGTGACACATTGTTGTTTTTACCAAGTTCATTTAACCTCCGCAAGCATTCCCATACCAGTTTTGAGTTTATGGCATAGAAGCTTAAAGCTTTAAGCGCGGCTTGGCTATCTGACATGATGGCAATGTTCCGATTTCAGTAGTTTCTTTCAAGGTTACGTTCTGCAGATTTACCTATGGCGTTTACTTCCGCCTGGAAAATGCTTGTGGACTGTCCCATCGGTACAGATAGTCCCTTCAGACGTTCTTGATTCATCAGTATACCATTTGATGGCGTTTGCTTTAAGATTGTAGTTCGTTGTTTCGCCTACCCACTCTGCCTTGATACTTAACTCTGTTAAGTTTCTCAGTTATATTTTTTTATCATGGCATCTCTTGAAATGTCAAGAAGGTTTGTTACTGTCGACCTGGAGATGCATTGCCTTTCTTTGTTACCTATGCATTTTCCAGTCCCAGTTCCCTCCTTGGCAAATCTCATAATTGCTCCCTGAGCAGTACTATCTATGACCACGTATAGTGGTGTAACGTGAAGGATAACCCCTATAGCTGCTGTGGAGCAGGTTCGCATTGCTCCAGTTATGCATATGCATGCGAGCCTTTGGATTTTTTCTAGGGCATTCCTAGTTGTTTGTAGTTCGGTTCTTTTGTGCCATGCAACTGCACCATAGTAAATGATGGGCCTTACCATCATAGTGTATATCCATTTTAGGATACTTGGTGCGCAACCCCATGATTTGCCTGCAAGTCTCTTACATATCATAAGGGCTTTTGTGGCTATTCCGATAGTTATTTCTAAGTGTTTATTCCAAAGAAGTTTGTTATCTAGTGTGATACCTAGGTATTTTACCTCCTTCTTTGTTTCCATGACTTTACCAGCTAAACTAATAGGTTTCATTCGCGGCAGAAGCCTTTTGTTGGTAAATGGTACGATAGTAGTTTTTGCAGGGTTAATATTTAGCCCTACAGATTGACACCATTTACTTGTGATTCTCAGTCCTCTTTGTAATATTTCACAGAGAGTTTCTTCGAACTTCCCAAGGGCTGTTATTACGATGTCATCGGCAAAACCAATGCAGCGTATGCCATGAGAAGTAAAACTTTCTAATAGCTTATCCACTACAAGACTCCACAGCTAGGGTGACAGTACCGCTCACTGCGGACAGCCTCTTGTTGTGGTGTTTTCTGGATACTTTGCCCTGTAAAAAGACCATTGCACACGGTAGAAGGGTTGCGTCTATGACGTGAGTTGGCACAACACCAAGCACCACAATTGATTTTTTTCCTCCTGTCTTCAAGATTTTATAGAGAACGTCACCCAGTTTTCCTATCACCTCGTAGGACTCGCTTTTGAAGCTTTGGACAGATTCCTTTCTTTCGTTTTGGTGCTTAGAGCCAAACTTTGGCACCTGCGGTAAATAGTGCAGCCTTAGCGTTAATATCGTACCGATCTTTCATACGTCGGCTATAATCCATCAATTGATTTCGGTTGAACGTATATAAAGTCTCCAAACGATTTGTTAACGCCTCCACATAGTTTGAAGTACTTACGGGTCGATCTGGTGGAGGTCCAGTTTGAAGCTCAGTCGGTAATCGCAGTTCTCGTCCAAAAACCAGTTAGTTGCCTCATGCACCGCAGTGCGATACGCGAGCAGCAAAAACGGAAGGTGATAGTCCCAGTCCCTTCTGCAACACATTTGGCGAGGTAGTCAAGTAAAGTGCGGTTAAAACGCTCTACCATACTGGCTGATTGTGGGTGTAAGGCAGTCGTTCGCGTTTTGTCAATATCCATTTTTGCTAGAGTTGCTTTGAAGACAGCTGATTTAAAATTTCTTCCCTGATCTGAGTGCAGTTGAAAAGGTACTCCAAAAATCTTTCTGCCGTTCGATCCGGAAGAGGTATTGCCTCTGGCCACTTTGTGAAGTAGTCGCAGAAAACCAAAACATATTTGTTTCCAAGAGAGGTAGCTGGCAGTGGTCCTAAAATGTTAATCGCAACACGTTCAAATGGTGCTCCAACATGAACTGATTTTAGTCTAGCACGACTCCTTGTCGCGGGGCCTTTGCGCTACTGGCAACAAACACACTTGTGGCAATACTGTTCAACATCTTTGGAGCAGCCAACCCAGTAGTATCGCTTTTTAATTTTGGCTAGTGTCTTTTGAATACCCAGTTGGGCTGTCGTGCATCGCTTTAAGGATGGTGCGCTGCAAAGAAAATGGGACTAAGACCTGGAAGTACTCACCGTTGTTCGAACTGACTCTTCCGCACAAGGTCTCATCGTTATACTGCAAAGTATCTATCATACCCCAATAGGCTTTTATAATTAGATGCATGCCTCGAATCTCGTCAAACGTCGGTCGTCGCCCCGCTTTCACCCATTGCCTCACAACTAAAAGATGATCATCCTGCTTTTGGTGCTCTGCTATCTCCATTGTTACTATGGTGGTTCGAACTAACGTGGCTTGCTTTTCATCTAAGCGAGTACAATGTCGACAAAGTGAGTCTTCACATGGCCTTCGTCATAAGGCATCTGCGTTAAGGTGTTTCTTTCCAGGACAGTGCTGTACAGTGAAATCAAATTGTTGTAGGCGTTCCGGCCACCGAGCCATCTGACCTTCTGGCTCACGGAAATTCATCAGCCAACAGAGTGAACTGTGATCAGTACGTAAAAGGAATCGTCTCCCAAGCAGATATGGTTGAAAATACGGTACAGCTCTTACGATGGCCAGAAGCTCTCGACGGGTCACGCAGTAGTTTCGTTCAGGTTTTGAAAACATTTTACTATGGTATTCGTTAATTTTTTCCTCTCCAAGCGTGAAGGCTGGCGTCAGTGTAAAGAATAAATGGACCATCCTCGGTTGGCTGAACGAGTATTGGAGATGTAGTCAATTTTTCTTTCAGTTGTGCAAAAGCTCCTTCACAATCGGAAGTCCAGGTGAAATGTTGTCTTTTCTCAGTCAAAGTTGTTAAAGGTTTTGAGACAGCTGAAAAGTTGTAAATAAAGCGACGATAATAAGCACAAAGTCCCAAGAACGACATTACTTCGGTCTTATTTTTTGGAGCAGGCCAGTTCTGAATAGCCGCTACCTTTTCAAAATAAGGTGGGATTCCACAACCAGAAACAACATGTCCCAATAATCGGACTTCTTTCTTAGCAAGACAGCACTTTTGAAGAGAAAGTATGAGTCCCGCTTCTCGCAACCGTATGAATACAAGATCCAAGTTTAGAGGAAGTTCGTCAAACGTTTTACCATGGACGATGATGTTGTCAGATAAACCGGACAGACAGCGTGTGAAAGTCCTTGTAGCACCGCATCCATAAGCCGCTGGAAAGTGGCTGGGGCGTTCGTTAACCCGAATGGCATGAAATTAAATTCGTACAACCCTGTACCGATGGAAAAGGCGGTCTTCTCCTTGTCCTTCTCGTCCATCTCGACCTGCTAGTAGCCTGATTGCAAGTCTAAGGTTGCGAACCAACTTGAACCACCTAGTGCTTCGAGGGTAAGATCTTTTCGCGACAAGGGGTATGCGTCGTTTTTTGTCACGCTATTAAGTTTGCGGTAGTCTACGCACAACCGCAAGGATTCATCCTTCTTCCTCACCAAGACCACTGGCGCACACCAAGGGCTTTTAGAAGGCTGGACAATATTCTTAGCCTTCATGTCGTTCAACATCTTTTCGGCTTCAGCTCGTCGCGAAAAGGGAAGCTTTCTCGGAGGTTGTTTTATGGGATTGGTCGTGCCTGTATCGATAACGTGCTTGGTAGAACAATTAGATCCTTGTTTAGAGTTAGTGTCTGCAAAGAGAGATTGATTATGCGAAACAAATGACTCTTACCTTTTGTGTTCATCTCTTGTCATGCTGGGGGCACTTTTTCCAATCATTTCAACCAATTCGGCGGATAGCTTGGACATGGTGATTTCACTTGTTGTTCGGCGACATTGTAAAACCTCAGCTTCGACGTCTAACTGCATTAATGGCGTATGCTGGGGAAGCCAAATATCCTCTGCAGATACGTTGGTTACGCAAACAGATATTTCTCCTTCCGTTACAGTGCAAACAGAGTGTTGTACAGATATCTCTTTTGTTGTAGGAAGTGCTGTAGCTACAACTGTTTGGGTACGGGTACAGAAGTAACTAAACGGATCCAACAGTCGGAGAGAGCGGGCAGGAACATACTCGATGGATTTGTTGCCACAAACTCCTGGTGCACGGTACATCTTAAATTTATCGTCTCTTCACCGATTGTCAAAGTGTCCTTCTTAAGATTAATTGCACAGGAATTTCGGTGAAGGAAATGCATTCCTATTAAGCAATCATCGAAAATCGTTGCCACATACATGGGATGTTTCGTGGTAAATGTCCCTATTCGCAATTCAACTTCAATAATCCCTTCTACTGCTACAGTTTCTCCTGTGACGGTCTGGATAAAATAATGTGATGCGCTCATCACCGGGCTGGTGACCATCTTCGCAACAATTCTTGGGTGAAGAATCGTTTGGGTTGCCCCAGTGTCAAGAACACCAAGGCATTTCACTTCATTTACTGTAACTTGAGCGACGAGATTGTTGGGATTATTTTCACATCGAATGAAAACTGTGTTTGGTGAAGGGGCATATTTTCCTCCCACTAAGTCCGCCTCTCTGGAGTTAGTGGGTTCTGATTTCCCGCATCGTTTCTGTTTTCGCCTTGCTCTTTGGTGATTTTCAGGTTGATTGCCCTAGGGCCAAGACGTGCCTCTTCCACATCGAATTCAACTGCAAGATCATTTTGAATTAAGCTGAATTGATGACGAAATTCACTACGTGACATACAGACAGTCTCGTTGTTATCATCACGTCGAATGAATCCATATCTGGTTTTGTGAATGAATTTGATTCTGCCTTTGACATTAGATTCCAGCGGCTTCTTAGGCTTAATAACAGACGAACTGGGTATAAGGGTTGGTATTTTTGGAGCATTCTGTTATGTGCGCTGCAGCTTAGGCTCTTTAAGCTGCGCGATTGTCGTTTTCCGAAGCTGAATCAACACTACAATGATCTTCATTAGTAACACGAACATCTGCAACACGTATTTGTTTTCGGCTTAGACGGGTAGCAACACGGCTCGCTTCTGCACGTACAGCTATCGAAAGGGCTCTTTCTAATGTATCTGGTGCTGCATCGTGCACCCTTTGTTGGAGTTCTAAGTCAAAAATTCCATCAACAAATTGAGCGAGAGCAATACGGTGCTTAGCGTGTTCAGGACAGTCTGGAAATACAAGATAGGCGAGGCGCTGAATGTCAGTTGCCAGTTCACTTTACGATTCCTTCGGCCGCTGAACTCGTCCCCTAAGCTCACAATGTGTACTGTTCGTACTCGTTGCCAAAACGTTGAGCCAAAGCTGCATCAAGGCGCAAATAATCGTCTCGAGTATCTCCAGGAAGCGTTTCGAAAAAAGCAAGAGCAGTGCCTTGTAGATATGGGGCGAGATAAATTGCTTTATGTTCATTCATCCAACTGTTGACCCCAGCAACAGTCTCAAAATGTAAGCGATATGTATGCCAAGCGGATTTCCCATCAAATTTTCGAGGTTGCACTTTGATTCGCTGTGGGAGCCCTATATGTGATGATCGACTGAGCGGTGGTGACGAAAATGCAGATGTTGGGCCCAGGTCAGCGTTTGGCCAATCGTTTGTGGCTTCTTTTAGCCTTTCTTATTTCCCCATTATATTTGGTCAACTCTGCAGAGTAGTTAAGCCACTCTCTAGTTCTTTTTGCCTCATTGAAGAGTTTTCTTACCTTGGATCCTAGTTTCGATAGATTGTTGTTCCACCATGGAGCATCTTTCTGCTTCTTAATGGTTTTAAGGGGGCAACTGAGTTCATATACCTCATTGATTGACCCACTTAACTCATTAACTATCTGTTCTAATTCAAGGTTACTGTTTGTTGTTCTAACTGGACCTATTTGTTCAAGGTTTGTCTTGAGAATGTTTTTGTAAAGATTAAAGTTTTTTTTTCTTTGGGTTCCTTCCAGAGAAATTCTCTGTTAAAAGACCTTCTAAGGTAAACAAAATTATTCTGTGATCAGACATTGATGGTTCATTGGAGACTCTCCGATCCCTTACTTAGCTGCTTAAGTTCGGAGTACCGAGCGTTAAGTCTAATATTTCTTCTCTAGTTCTAGTTACAAAAGTGGGGGTATTCCCCAAGTTAAATATATCTAGATTTTGTCCGATAATAAAGTCTAAAAGGTACTCACCCCTTCGGTTAATATCGGTACTACCCCATGTTGTATGGTGGGCGTTTGCATCGCACCCCACCAATAACGGTAGTTCCTAGTGTTGCAGTAGTCCACAAGCCTTTGTACCTCCAGCGGTGGAATGTTGTCTTCATCACCTGGGAAGTAGGCTGATGCCACAACCATTGTGCAGGAGCTTCCCTCGATGTCGATCTGAGCCTGGATTGGAACTAGATCCTGCGTCATAAATTCTGAAAGACAAATAAATTTTATATTATTTCTTATTTTTATGCATGTTCTGGGTGAGTCTTGTCTCGTGTCCCAGATAAGTGTAGAGTCCTTACTTGTTAGGCCTCTTACTTGAGCCCCGTAAATCCAGGTTTCTTGAATCAGTACCAGCCCCAGTTTTTCCACCATAAACTTCCTTACTACTACGTTTACTTGGGCTACCCTGGAACTGATCCCACGTCGTATCATTTTTGGTCTTAGTTGGAGGCAAAGGCCTTCTCATCTGCTTACAGATGCTTTTCTTCTTCCTCAGTCAGAAGCGTTTCGTTTTTGTCTTGGCAGGGAGAGAAGTCTATGCCCTCTACTCCTCCACCAGCCTGAATCAACTGTATATTTTCCAGTATGTGTACCTGGTCTTTTTCGTGCTTTTCAGAGGGATGGGGTTGTGGTGCTTCGATTGAGGTTGTAAGGGAAGGTAATGTTGGTGCTGGTGTGAAGGTTAATGGGATTGGGATGGTTACAGGACAGGGAGTGGATTAGCAGGTGGGGCTGGAGGTTCTGGTAGGATCCGTATGTAGATTGCTTGGAAGAGCTGGGAATTGTTTGCCTGTTTCAGCTACGTTGGGGTCGAAGAAAGAGCTAGGTAACGCTGATTTTTTGAGGTCTATAATGAATATCTTGCCAAACTTATAGTGAAGATTATGATTCGCTTCACTATAGAGTCTGCTGACCGTCCGTCAATACTGATAACCAGTAGCTGTCCCTTTTCCTCCGGTTTACTCTTAACTATTCTCCAGGCTTGGACAGCTAATCCTTCATTCTGTGCCTGGATTAGAGCTAATGACTTTTTGTCTCCTTGTCCCATGCTTCTGGGAAGGAAAACTGTAATGGTGTGCAATTTGGAAATGTCATCTCCCAGACAAGCCGCCAGTGCAGTTTCCTTCCAAGTGCTTAACTTTGAAGCCTTCTTTGTCAGCCAGTCGGCTGTTTGTTGACCATCACAGTCGACAACTAACAGGCCAACTCTGAAGTGAATCCCATTGAACTTGAGTTTGTGTTCCAATCCAATGGACACCTCCTCAATTATTGCCTCTTCCAGTATCGTTATGGGCACAGACACATCGCTCACTTGACCGGGAGGTTTACTCTCTTGGGTCGTAGCCACTGTGTTGTGAGAGACGTCTTTCCTTTTACCGGGAGGTGTTCTCCCTTGACCAATGGACGACGCTCCTTCTTTTGCCCGGTGTAGAACAGTCCTAGAGGGCGTCCTCTTGAGGTACTTACTACAACCCGGTCTCGGATCTTCACCATGGGGGATTCTCTCCATGCGGTCCGCATACTCACTCGCGGTGACATCCCGCGGAGTGTTAAATTTTGTGTGTTTTTTGTTATTTTTTTGTTTAATTTGCTTCATAATTTTGTTCCCAGCTAGAGAAGGGTTGGTCTGCCATTTTAGAGCTCTGCATGATATGGTAAGGTCATAGTTACTCTTTGATTCGACCTGGTTTCAAAGAGATACCGTTAGAATACAGCCGGTATACCCCCTGGATGCATACCATCCAATGGGCACGGTCCACTTTACACCTTGGATTAGGGGAGGGCAGGTTTTAGTGGTAACTCCTCAAAATCACTACCGCTTTTGGTGGTCCCAAACTACGGCGGATCAGATGAATCTTTGAAACTTAAGCCTCCGCACCACGACAAGGTGCCTGCCAGGATAATGTCCATGGACCTTATGTCCGTTTGTGCAGACTTAAGGTCCATGCACATTATGTCTTAATATAATGTGCATGGACCAAACGTGACTAAAAGTGCCGAGCAGATCTGTTTTTTCTTTTTTTTGATAAGAGGCGTAAAGTTCAAAACTTTCTGGTACTTCCCCTACATTCTTTAGAAGCAGCTCAACTTAAAGATATTTTTAGAAATGAAACTTCTTAAGAGGATCTTGAAATCAATAGTAAAGTAGAATCTTTATCTTTAGATTTTAACACTTAGATTTACTATCATAATCCATGCAAATCCATGCGAAAATGTGTGAATACTTCGGAAACTCTGCATACATAGTGGCCCGAGAAAAATGAATGTCATGAAGTGGCGTATGCTCAAATATGCGATTTTATTAAAACAAATATTATTAAAAATAAAGAATCACATTCATTAACAAAATCTTTTGGCGAAAAAATTCAAACTATCTTAATACACCGCATCAAATTAATTGCTCCCAGGGAAGGGTGCGTTTTTTATGAAGCTAATTTTTCACAATTTCAAGAATTTGAATCTCTACCGCGTGCTGCTTAAATATTGAAAAAAAAGTTTTGTTGCTTTCTAAAACACCAGGAGAATGTCCGAATGTCCAAACTCCGAACGACTCTCCGAGTTTTTGCGAATTCTACTTTTTTGCATTGATCCACGGACGCAAAAAGACTCCCATAAAATTAAATCAATATCCCAAGATATGATTTATGCCATACATCATGGAAGAAATAAAACATCAAAGCATATGATCTTAGGAATGACACTCAAAAGTACCATAAGCAGTCGGAAAGTGGTAGATCTTATGGACAAATTTGGGCATTGCTCTTCCTACAGTGGTGTCGAGGAACTTGAGACGGAAACTACATCGTATGCATGCAATGTGTCAAAAATGTCTGCTGAAGATGCTTTATTAGCACCAAATTTGTGTACGGGTATCGGGTATTGCTTTCGATAATTTTGATTGTTTTGTTGAAACCACTAACGGAAAAGATACTTTGCACGATACGGTCGGTATTTTCTATCAAAATATCGTTGAGAACGCGTTCGTCAATAATAATCAAGAAAATAGAGATAGCTTAGAATACGAACCTCCTGCAAAAAGAAAAAGAACCTTGGATGCAATTGTTCCTGGATTGCCATATTACACACATAAACTATTGTTTCGTGATAAATTATTACCAGTCATTAGCAAACTACGCGAAGTATCATGCAATAAGTATGATTTTTTTAAGAAATCGGATATTGCGTGGGTTTGTTCACATAACTGCACAATACAGAATACACCAATATGGGTTGGTTTCAATCATAAAACTACTGAAGATAAGAGTAATGCAAAAAGTTTCGTACCTTAAGCCTAGTACGCTGCTGATCCGAAACGAAAAATCCCATACAAAATTGACACAACGAAAACATAAACGAAAAATGTCCCTCTGCTTTTCGTTTTGCAGTACGCTGTTCAATGAGCGAAATAGATAATTGTAGCAGATTATTTGGTCTACACCCTTTTTTCGCATAGAATTAATTGGTTAGACAATTAATTGTGTGCGAAAAAATGACATTTGAGTGTTATTCGTGTTTGTATTTGTTTTTTCATTTATTACAGCATGGGTTTCTTTGATTGTTTTCGCTTTGTGTTTGATTTTTTTTGTTTGTAATTGGTGACACTTTCAAAAAATGTTTTCGCTGTGGTTTCCGTAAGCATTTCGCTGTCGTGTTGGAGACCAAAGAAAAATTTCATTTCGTATCAGCAGCGTACTAGGCTTTACTCCGGTTAACGCATCTCTGACAAATCCATCTGTTTTATTTGAAACAATGAGACAAGGCGAACTAATTGCTAAATAATGTCAGCAAGATTACATCCAAATAACTTACGATCTAGCCATTACAAAAGTGGCTTATCAAATTCAGTTCACGGAAAAACCTTATTTCGATGACCTTTTTATACATATGGCATGGGTGCTTTTCATGTTATGATGGCCTACTTTAAAGCAATAGGAAAATTTATCGATGAGTGTGGATTGACCCATATGATGGTTGAGAGCAATATGTTAGCCAATGGATCTGTAAATGGTTTTATAAGCGGAAAGCATTTCAATCGATGCAAACACTTGCATCTAATGGTTTCGTTGGGGAAACTGTTATGAACCTAACAACCCCATATCAGTATCTTTCACATTGTATAATATTGCTAAGATATACATATCTCGTTGTATTTTATGCAACGTGCTGATTATTCTTTGTTTCCCAAACCTATAACAGTAATTTCATCAAAACTTTAAGATAATCAAAATATCTTGTTGCATTGTATGCAAAGCATATTATTCTTTGTCATCAAAATATTCTTCCAAGAAGACGCATACGCGATACGTGGCGTGGGCAGACACAATAGTTTCGCATTCGAATTTGCCCTTTGATTTGAATTTCTGTAACTTTTATAAGTTAGTCTTAAATTAAGAGTCATAAACAACAAGTCACAAAGCTCCAATCTAGAATTTATATTTACAAGAGAATAAATAAATTATAAATAAATCATACTAAAATAAAAGTGTTGTTCTTATTTTGAAAGTATTGCCAAGGTGCAGTATCTAATAAATCCACTATAGCGGATCAATCAAGTTTTTAATGAAAACTATACAACAAGGAAAATAACATGAAATAGCAGTATCTACATTTGGGAACATAATAATACAAGTTTTGCATATTGAAAAATTTGTTAATACTTTTAAAATTGATACGATGCCTAGTGTTATTGAACATTTAATGAAAATTCGGTCAGAAAAGTAATCTAGCGATGAATGTATAGACCAGCAGCTTTCGGATATGTTCGACAAATACTTAAACTATAAACAAGTTACACTGAATGGAAGTCATGGAAAAACAGCTCAGTTTTATTTAAGCTATGTATATTGAATTCGTTAATTATTACTTAATGTTCACAAGAAGCAATCGTATCGGTGATTTCAATTTGTATAAACTTATAATCCCGAAGCTATGTATGTAGTTTATTTTTTATATTTAATCAAAATAATTATTCGCGTTGGCTACTGAAATATAATGAAGATTTGTTGATTGTTGATCAAAAACATACTCAACTTGCCGAAGAGTTCAAGATGGGAATGTTTGGTATTAAGCGAGGTTAGGTTAGGTTAGGTTAGGTTGAAGTGGCTGCCAGCTAGGAACTGACACACTTAGACCATAAGTTGGTCCGTTGTGATACCACGAGAATCTATAGAGATTTTCTCCCCACTCGTTAAAACCAGTTGGAACTTCTAATGAAGCGTGCGAGACAACTTATGTCTATGTTTGTTAGATCACTAGGATCATTGAAGAAGAGGTCTCCTCGATGGAGCCTACGTCTTTGGGATAGGGCAGGGCATGTGCAGAGAAGAAAAAGAACAGATTCTTCCTCCTCTTCGTCCATACAGCTCCTGCAAAAGTCGTTTGCGAAAACTCCAAGCCGCTTTGCATGCTTGCCTATAAAACAGTGCCCAGTTGACACCAATTATGGAGCTGATATGCAATCTGTTCCAAGATATCAAACACTTAGAGCGGCTCACATCTAGCGTAGGCCAGATCTGTTTTGTTGCTAGACAAGTAGTTTGAC
This sequence comes from Melangyna quadrimaculata, assembly GCA_949320155.1. Classification (NCBI taxonomy): domain Eukaryota; kingdom Metazoa; phylum Arthropoda; class Insecta; order Diptera; family Syrphidae; genus Melangyna; species Melangyna quadrimaculata. The sequence goes on from OX439483.1 coordinate 292,571,853, forward strand.
TTCATTTATCGATATATTAAAAATAAATATAAGTCCATTTAACTGCGACGAAATGAACATCAATTTCCTGTTCAATATTAAAACTGGTCGACGTGCACCTGAACTTGTAGCTGATTTTCTCTTAAATGTTGAAAATATTGGACAAGGACAGCGAGTATAATTTAAAGAAGAATGTTCTGAGGATATTACCCGGTTTAATAATATTTAATAATAAAGTACAAGAAGTTCGGATGCAACGCAATTAGTTTGGTCGTATGTTAGGTATTTCAATGACTGATATAGAAAAAAAAAAAGTCGCTATGCCATGTAGATTGAACAATATGGAAAACAGAAAAATCAGCTTTGATGAAAGTTCTAAGAAACGATAGTACTTTACCTTCCCAAATCGATGTTGTTGAGGTTTTTCTTTTTAATTCACTAAATAAAAGATGTACCAAAATTATTTGGCAATATTTACCAAAAAATTTTACAAATACTAAACACCTATAAGGCTCCGTGTGTACATGTAGTCTATGATCGTTACGCTTCGCCTTCTATTCAAGACTACGAACGCTCGATGAGGAGAGGTTTTGAGAGCCATTATGAATGCCTTATCTCTGGCCCGGAACAAGCTAGGACAACTAATTTTGCCAAAGATCTGAGAAGTGATAAATTTAAGGAAGCTCTTGTCCTATTTCTAATCACACAATGGAAAGATCAAAATCTTGCCCCCTTAATAGGAAACAATAAAGTAATTCTGAGTTACATTCAAAGCTAAGCACACAACGTTGATGCCAACGGAAGTGTTATACAAATTGAGATGCCTGAATTTGCTTGTCCTTTGCATGAGGAGGCTGACACCAAAATTATTTACCATGCCTTTAAAATTAAATTCAACTCCAAAATTGTTATTGAGTGTTCTGAACAGTGGCGTAGCTTGCCCTCGAAGGGGCCCCGTATCAAGAATTATTTGGGGGCCCCCCTCCGAAATTACAAATTAAACCAAAAACAATTTTTACAAAACAAACTAAAACACTAACAATAACAATAACAAATCCAGTATATTTAATGGTACATACATATGGGGGTGTATTCATAGTCATTTTTAGGCTGTATCTAAGTTAAACCTAGTTTTAATTGAATTTTCGGACGTTGATTCTATTTTTGAAGTTTATCATTTCAAAATATTCCAAGCTATTCATTATAACAAGTTAATAATCTTATAAAAATATAAAACCAGCAATTTGTAAGTAAAATCGGGCTGTATTCATTGAGCGAAATTTATCTTAAACTGTAGTTCAGTAAAACTGAGGTTTATCCGCGACTATGAATATGCCCCACGGTCTTTAAAAAAAAAACTCAAATAAAAATTTTGATTGCCTTTGTTTCTGCAAATTTATTAAATAAATTATACATTTCTGACGATGATTTTAATTTTAAATCTTTTGTGAAGTTATTATCTTTAGTAAAGTAATTATGAACGAAAAAGCAAAACCTATTCAAAATCTCAAAATCTGTCTGCATCACTCTTCACAACAAATAACGGAGCTTTTTCTGGCCGGATGCGCAGATACATTCGTTTCTGTTGGTGTCTGTGTCTGTGTTGTTGATGTTTATGTTTATCAACATTGTCGACTGCCAACCGTTAAGGCCCAACATTAATAGGCTTAAGCTAGCTTAAGCGCGCATAGGTAAGCGTGCGAATACAAACAATCTCAATGCGAGTAAGCATAATGGAGTCTAGCTCCGTTTCGTTAAATTTTTCTCTGTTTCGTTAACTAAAGCAAACTTAAGCAAGAGCGCTCCCAGTCGCTCGCCGCATAAGTAAATTTTACAAATGCAGCAAAACACACAAAACCACAGCTGTTTTGTGAATCAATTCACGAGTTGTGCACGAGTATGAGTAATTTTTGTTGTATCGTTGTCGCATTTTCATATGTATTTAAAAATGCGGAACAAAAAATAAAGCTGAAAATCGAATGTGGGAAGAAAGCGGAGAAGTATTTTTGCTTATGCGCGCATAAGTCCATTATTGCTATACGGGTTAATTAGCAAACAAACAAATTTTCCTTAGCTTTTTGACATTAGCTTATGTTTGCTTATGCTTATTATAGTTGGGCCTTTAGGATTCGGAATTAAGAAGTTGAAGTTAAATAATAACAACTGAGCTTATGTTTGCTTATGCCTATTATAGTTGGGCCTTTAGGGTTCGGAATTGAGAAGCTGAAGTTAAATAATAACAACTGAGCGAACATTTTCGAAGGATAATTTAATATATTTATATTTTTATGTTAAGTGAAAATTAAATGAAATGAATTTTAAACAAAATGTTAGCATTATGTTTGTTTCCAAGATTTTTGGGCAGAAATTGTGCGTATATTTATTTATTACCAAAAATGCGAAATTTCAACAAATTACCTTCACAAATAACAAAGTTATGTAACAATCAGTCAACGCACTAACACAAAAATGCAAGGGAAACCTACCCTTAAGGGTATGTTCCCTGTGCAAAAAATGTTAGGGCGCTTAGAAATTGTTAGATAACTTCTACGTTTCAATAGATATTTAATTGAAATAAAATGTATTATTTAGTTAATGAATACAGCTAGAAATTGGCATTTAAAAAAAAAATCCAAATTTTAATTTGGCTATGAAAATAAAAATACCGAAAAAAATTTCATAAACCTAGGCTGACTTTCATTGTAAGAGTGATATTTCTTAACCACGCATTTTTTTATTTTTATTTAAACACAAGAGTGAATAAATAAAAGACCTATTATCTTAAAAAAAAAATTAAGAAATTTTATTCATGCAAAAAAAAGACTTCATTCTGATGTAATTTTTCGTTTTTGGACGTTGAAAATCAAGGGTAGCTCCTTCAATTTTCAACATAATTTAACAATTTAAAAATATTTATAAAGCTTATGCTTAGGGTTTTTAAGTTTTAAAAGAATAATCAACGTTTTTTTAAATTGAAAGCTTTAGAAAGGGAAAAATCTCAAAATGTCACACATTTCAGTATTTTGGAAAACCATGGCTACCAGTTTTAAATTTGTTTGTGTTTTAATTCAATAGTTTACTTCATTGCCTTGGGATCAATTATCTTTAAAAAATTAAAAAAAAAATTTATCACTTCAAATGATGATTCAAAGTTACCAAATTGGAAATCATTTTTTGAAAGCGGAAAAGCCTATTCAACATTTATTATATTTTATTATTTTTTTTTTTGTTGTTTTTTAAATCAGATTCAATTTACAAAAAAAAAATGGCACCCACAGGTTCTTCAATTTAGTTTTTTTAAAAAAAGAGGTCTATTTTGCGTTTTTTAACAATAAATTTTTTTTCACACGCACACAAAGAAGTTTGAAGTTCAGAAGAAATCCACTGCAGTATCAGCGCCAACTCTCTTTGTTCTATCTCCAAAACAAATATCGCACATGCGCTCTCATATTTTTGTGTCCTTGTTTTTTATAATTATGTAGTTTTTTTTCGATTCCGATTCTCGCGACATGATGGATATCCATTAATAGTTTTTATGTAGCTGACAGGTCTTTTGGGTGGTTGGTCGGCATTATTTTGGATGGAGGGCGGGATATAGGTTTGTATAAGTGGAAGAAAAGTATATGACACATGCGCTCGTGTATATTTTTTTGCGGCTTTGTTGGTCAGACATTTTTTGGATGGAGCAAGAATATACAAGTGAAAAAAGTATATGGCACATGCGCTCACATGCCTTTTTTGTTTTTGTGTGTCTTCTTTTCTCGCAGTAAACTAAGTAATGTATGAAAAACCTGTTTTTCAATATGCAATCATGTTTTTTTGTCAACTGGTTGGAATTTCTATTTGGTGCAAGGTCATGAATCATGATTTGAGTTTTGTTGATGATTAGAAATATTGCAAGGGATAGGGTGAGAGTGAGAGGGCATTATTTTGTGCAAACAATTAATTTGCACATTTGTGTAGCTTTTATACGTATGCATGCATATTTTTTGTTTGTTTTAGAAATTTATATGTATTGTAGAATTTTTGGTAGATATATAAAAAATATAAAAACCTGTTTTTCAATATGCACATATAGGTACGTACCTATATATGTAGATGTTTGTATATTCTATTGTCTTATACATTGTTGTTTTTGTAGTTTTCTAGTTGGTAGGTATTTGGTGCAAGGTCATTTATTTGAATGTTTCGCATCGTTGCAGAATTAATTTTTTTAGGTGGGGCACAGTGGTAGCAAAGGAAAATTGTTTGAAGAGGAATAAAAGGGTTACGTTGGTAAAAAAATATATATGTAGGTATCTTTAACTCTTTTTTTGTTAGAGATAATTGCATACTATATAAAACAAGACATGAGAAGTAAGTATATAAGCTTAGATTTTTGTGGGTTTGTTGTGGGTGTGGTATTGATATTTTAGTTACCTAATTTGCATTCAAACCGTATATACTCAAATGATGCAAATTACTATTCGTTTTATATCCATATGATTCGGACATTTTTCCCTAGTGACGAAGTTTTTGGAGTGATCTTAAAAAAAATTGTTAAAAGTGTGTTAAAGACTGTATCGTTGAATACTTGATTTGTTTTTAAATTTTTAAAAACAGTATTATAGACTGTATCGTTGAATACTTGATTTGTTTTTTGAATTCTTCTTAAAACGCCGTGATTTATTATTGATATAGATAGTAAATATATTAAAAATAAAACTGTGCAATAGACAGTGTTCTATAAAATTTATTTTGAATTTTATTTGCATAATCAGTTTTAAAAATGCCGAAAAAACTATCCAAAGTTTTTGGCGCCAAAAAAAGAAAATATTTTTTTAAAAAAGATTGGAGAAGGTGAGTGATCTATAGATACCAGTAACATATTGTTCATTTACATAGGTGATTTGATTTCTACCAAATAGCTTGTACATATATAATTTTATCTTATAGTTTTATTATTTTTCTACGTTTTGGTTTAACTTGTTTTTTCACTGTTTTAAATAATGAATAACACTAGGCAACAAATATTGACTTTTTTACGGTATTTTAAATGAAAAATAAGTTTTCGTATAGATTAAAATGCGCCGATTTCAAAAATCAACATTAAAAAATTAGGGAAGGTTTTCGTAAAACTGTTTTATTTATGTATATACTAACTGATACCATAATTTATTTGAATTTAAATTAAAGGAAATGTAATAGAAGTGATTTGCAACCTGCAGTTGTAGTGCCACCTGAGGAAGCAGTACTATCCGAGCTTCAGTCCGTAACAGCCGAAGAAACGGAAATTTTGCAAGACACTGTCGATACTTTTGAACTGCCAGTTGAAGTCGAATCGACACCAAATACCCATGAATTTGTTCCTGAAGGGCGAAGAGTTATTGACCTTGATTTTTTCCTTAAAAGTTTAAGGGAAATATCAAGTCATGGTCAATTATTTGGTTGCACATTGAAAAATCTTGTGCTTACGCATGAAGTTAAGAAAGGTACCTACTTCAATTACTTTTTCTAATTATGTAGACTAAAGCTAACACAATCAGTGTTGCCGAATGTCAAGATTTATCATGATTTTTGATCCTCATCTCATAAAATCATGAATTCATTTAAAATCTCATGATTTTTATTTTTCCTTTAAAAAATACATGAAGCAACTAAACTCTTAATAAACCCTAAATAAATAAGGTAAACAGTCAATTAAACTATATATATTTATATTTAAAAGACCATCAACAAAATGTAATTTAATTTGTTTTTAATTTCTGTGAGTAGTGACTTTTTGTGGCGAAACAAATCTTACGATTAAAAATAAAACATGATATTTTTTTCAATCGGCAACACTGAACACAATACAATCACAGTTCTGCTACGATTTCGATCTTAGAATTTTATGAATTAACTCTTATGAGCTGAAACAAGGGCATGATTACTTCTACCAAGTCCAGGGTCAACTTCATATAACTAAAAAGTCATTCTGCTATTTCGGAATCTGGACAAGATGTGATTTTGTATTTTTCAAAATCGAAAGAAACGACAACTTTTGGAAACAAAAATGAAAAACAAGCTGGATACATTTTACCAAAACCATTTCTTTTTGGAATTATGTGATCCACGTATTCCCAGAAACATGAAAATCTGGAACACATGAGTTCAGTAAAAAAATCAATTCCTACATCAACAACAACACACAAACATATACCCAGTCCAGAAGGTTTGGGGTTAGTTTTAAAATATTTTCATCTTCTAGTACTACTTACCTTGCCTTGGTGAAGATGCTCAGTATGTTCCTTCTTACCAGAGTTCAGACAAACTAAGTTGTGAGCTCTCTGGTCAGAGAACAGAAGCCAAAAAGTAGTTAATTCCTTATATAAACGTAAGTGAGTAGAAGTTGTTAAAATATTTCATGATATTTCCTAAGATCTTCCGATTTCCAGTAGGTACCTATAACCTATTTGACTTTAATTTGTATTCCAAAATTTTGAGTTTGTAAATAATTTCTCAAAAACTATTCGCTAAAAAAACTTATTTTAATAATAAAACCAATTTTTTAATGAAATTTTTTATAAATATGTAAGTAGGTAAAAACTGTGAAAAAGTTTGAAAAAAATAATTTTCGTTTTCATTTGATGATGATGAAACAATTTTTAAAATCACTCTTAACGTGCTATTTTTAGTGGTTGCGCAGCGACGTTATCTTAAAAAAAATTACTAAAAAAAATAATTGAAAACTAGAAACATACATATGTATCTAAATCTTAAATTTGTTTTTGTTTCATCTCAATGTTTCTTTCTTACATTACTTATAGATAAACCTACCTACCTAGCTACCTAATTGGAATTTAAAAAAATCCCATCTAACCTAAAAAACATTAAATTCCATACCTACCTACAAGTTCATAATTATCTTCCAACCTACAAGTCCAAACATTTTCAAAACAAAACTTACATTTTTCGTAATAATAATAAATAGGTACCTAACTTATAAAGAATCGTTTTTGTTTTGCAATAAGAAGAACATGACAAACAAACAAAAAATAATGCAAAGATGAAATGAAAATCAAAAAAATTTTAAAAAAATCACCGCCACCAAACCGCCAACCTATCTCTAACATTTATTGTTTCCTAGGTACATATATATACATACATTGGTACCTACATATTCTTATTTCTCATACCTATCCAAAAGACAAAACGACCGACGAAAGGAAAAAAAATATACAAAGTTTCATTCGCGCCATGCCATGCATGCAGTCGCGCGCTGCCGCGCCGGCCATCGTGTTTGTAAGTGTCAGTAGGCATAAATTCTTTCTGCACATAAATGTATATGTATTTATACTTGCGTGCGCTTGTGCAACTATCTGTCTGCTATACGTATAGCATATTATCTATGCATATTATAATATTATGTCTCTCTGACTCTGAGAAAAGAAAAGCACAAGAGAGAATCACAGTACACGTCATTTTGATAAAGAAGAGAATCATATCGTTCATATTTGTTCACTAATACATTCAGACGCATTTACATGAACTCTGAGTTCGATAAAAAAGGGAACCCAGCCTTAAATGAAATATTGAAACTTCACCTTTTTTTAATTTTAAATCTATGATTTTCGGGTTACAAAAAAAAAAAAATACTTATATTTATATCCAATTAAGAGAATCAATTAGATTTGTTAAAGTGCTAAACAAAATTTCTTTTTCATTAATGAAACTGATTCTTTTTTTTTTTTTAATAAAAATAAATTAATCTATGTATATATCATATACATTCTTCAAGAAAAAAATGTCGTTTGCAACGAGAAAATCTACAATAATATATATTTTGCTTACCTTTCACTATTGTGCGGTATTTTAAAATACTTTTTTTTTTGAAATAACAACTACCCTTAGTGTGACCAACTGCTTTAAAAAAAATCACCTAAAAAGTAAATACACTTTTGCTAATACTTAGCCAAAAATGGCTTTGTTCGATTTTTTTGAGAATGCAAAATAAATTTCATATGATAATTTTAATATTCAAGGAATATAAATTTTAAATTCGTTAATAAGGCCTAATTTATAAAACAAAAATCAAATCAGAAGAAATGAAATCTGTGTTACGAAAAGAAGAACCTGGTCACACGAAGAAAGAGAACGGCACAGAAAAAAAAAATACCTACACATGCAAGCAATCAACCTGGACCGCCTTTAAAAAACCATTATGAAAAAATTATGCATTTATACAGGGTGTCCCATTAACAATGGTCCAAACGGAAACTGGTGAAAGGCCTGGTCATGACCTATCGGAATTTGGTAACTTGTCCATACCGAATCATAGCGGTTCTCGAGTAACGGCTATTTTTTGAAATTTGAAAAAAACCTTACTTTGAACCAATTTTTTGATCACCCCTTCCATAGTTGATTTTTGTTCTTTACAATTTAACCAATTAAATATTGCTATGCCATTAGACTTATTTATGTCATAAAAATATTTTTGGTTACCAGCACCATTTTTCCAAAAATTATTGGATAAACTGATGTTTTGATGAATCTAAATTTTTTATTTCAAACTTTAAATGGGCACCCTGAAAAGAATTTCTATGACACAGTTCTGGTTCTAACATTCAAAAACTTTCTTTGTTTTAGCAATTTCTAAAAAGGTATAAGACTTAGCAAAGCTAGCCTTAAGTCAAAAGTTATAAGCATTTGAAGTCAATGAGCTAAGGTCCTGAAAACGAATTAATATAAACCTTTTTGTTTAAATATTTTTTTTTTATCGCAAATCTTTAATAAAAGATACTAGGGACATCTAGTATCAATTTCAATGAATTATCTCATCCTCAAACCAAATAAAATGGTTCAGTTTTACCAACAATGGCCTAACCTAACCTACGAACAATGGCGGTCTTAACGATTGTGTCCAATCTATGTACTAATTTTATTATTTTTATAACGGAAAATCCTGGCTGATTGGAGTTCTAAGGTTTAAATTAATGTTTTTGTTTTAAAGTTTGATTGTGATACCTACTTGATTTTTATCATTAAAAAAATTGTTTAAAAAAAAGCTCTTAAGATAATGTCTTACACGCCTAGGGAATACGCTTTAATGCACTTTGTTTACGGCGAATGCAGGGGTAACGGTAGAGAAGCTGCAAGAGTATATGCAGAGCGATATCCTGTTGCTGCCCATCCTGACCATCGCGTGTTCATAAGAGTTCACAATTCTTATTTGGAAGGAACAATACCGAAAAGAACTGGATTAGGGAGACCTCAACCTTATGACGATGAAATAGTGTTGCAGGAAGTCGAAAATGACCCAAGTACTTCGGTTAGAGCCATCGAACGGTCTACTGGAATACCTAAATCAACGGTTCACAGGATTCTTAAGCGTAACAACCTACACCCTTTCCATCTGCAGCGCGTCCAGACTTTGGTTCCCAGAGACCATCAGCAAAGGCTGGAATTCTGCAGAACAATGCTGTGCAAACACGAAGAAGATCCTGGTTTTTTTGATAAAATTTTATGGACTGACGAGTCTTCATGTAGAAAAGATGGGTACGTTAATATTCGCAACCTTCACAATTGGCAAGTAGAAAATCCACACCTTATACGTGAAGGGAAATCGCAATACCAATTTAAAATAAATTTATGGACCGGGATTTTAAATGGCCACGTTATTGGACCTTATGAACTGCCAGCAACACTTAACAGTGCAATTTATTTAGATTTCCTGGAAAATAGATTATTTTTTTTATTGGAAGATGTGCCTCTCGCTGTAATACAGACAATGTGGCTTCAACACGACGGCTGCCCAGCTCATTATGGTAGTAATGTAAGACGGTTGCTTGATAATATCTACCCTCAACGATGGATCGGGCGCGGTGGAACGATTTTGTGGCCACCTCGGTCACCGGACTTAAATCCGTTAGACTTTTTTTATTGGGGCTGTCTTAAGGAAAAAGTGTATGCAAAACCAATAATAAGCATCAGCGACCTACAGCATCGGATTCAAGCGGCTGCTGAAGAAATAAATTGTTCAGGAAGTGCAAGAAAATTGAAACGACAATTTTTAAGACGTTGCCGAGCTTGCATAAATACAGAAGGGGGTCATTTTGAACAATTTCTATAATGATGTTAGAAAAAATTGTCACAGTAAATACAAAAAAATAAAAAAATTAATAAATTAGTTGTTATTAAAAAAAATTTTTATTTTAATTCGTTTTCTGGACCTTAGCTTATTGACTTCAAATGCTTATAACATTTGACTTAAGGCCAGCTTTGCTAAGTTTTATACCTTTCTAGAAAGTGCTAAAACAAAGAAAGTTTTTAAATGTTAGAACCAGAACTGTGTCATAGAAATTTTTTTCAGGGTGCCCATTTAATGATTGAAGTAAAAAATTAAGATTCATCAAAACATCAGTTTATCCAATAATTTTTGGCAAAATGGTGCTGGTAACCAAAAATATTTGTATGACATACATAAGTCTAATGGCATAGCAATATTTAATTAGTTAAATTGTAAAAAACAAAAATCAACTATGGACGGGGTGAGCAAAAAATTGGTTTAAAGTAAGGTTTTTTTCAAATTTCAAAAAATAGTCGTTACTCGAGAACCGCTATGATTCGGTATGGACAAGTTACCAAATTCCGATAGGTCATGACCTGGCCTTTCACAAGTTTTAGTTTGGACCATTGTTAATGCGACACCCTGTATATCTTACTTAGATGTGTAGAGAGTGTCCCTACTCATTATTAGATATACTCTGAGTTAGAGTAATTGAAAATTCGAAATTTTTTGACTTTGATAATGAAGAGAGTAACGTTCTTTCACTAATCCATTCAACTGCATTTACATGAGTTTTGAGTTTGCTTCTGAAGGGAACCTACCCTTAAGACAAGAGGCCTTTCCCTATATTTGGAGAAAATTAGAAAAAATGTCGACTTCGTCTAAAGGATTATGAGGTCATTTGAGCTTGCATATATATAATTTAACCGGCCGGCGGCGTATTAAAATACTATTTATTATCTTTGAAACTGTCGAGTTTTGTTTTGTAAATGGGAGATAGACCTCTAATATTTACATAAATAAATGTATTGACGTATTTTCAGATTTCATCTCAAACTGCCTATCCGTTGCCAGCTTTTGAACAACTACTTGTTGGATTGAATCAAAATTGATTCTTTTTTAAGTTAATAAACACATCTTTTAATTAATGGATAATTATTGTTTCAAAATCCTGAAAGGTTTCGGCAGTACATTGATTTTAAAAATAATAAAAATACTTTGTTTAAGTCCGGTTTTTTATAAATGTATTCAATGAATTTATCACAAAAAATGATATACAATAACAAATTGGCATTTCTGAATTAAAATTCAATCAATAGAATAAATCAATTTTTAAATATTTTATGTTTAAACAAAATTTGTAGATTTTAGTTGAGACACAAATCTGTGGATTTTATTTTGTCTCGAAGTCGCCGCTAGAGTGAGGAAAATAAAAATAAAAAAAAAAAAAACTGAATGGAGTGGCAGTAGGTACCCAGCGGGAATTATCGTCCCCAATGAATTTTATAGCTGAATTCTTCAATCAATTCACTAGCCAAATAATAAAAGGAAACCTCATGCAATGATTTAGTGAGTGAAGAGTCATGCGAGGTTTCCTCAGTTCATAGATTTGAGCCCACTTTTTGGTTTGTGTGTAGAGAAAACAACAAGACTACAGCAATCAATTCACTAGCCAGATAATACAAGGAAATGACATGTAATGATTTAATAAGTGAAGAATCATGCAAGGTTTCCTCAGTTCATAGATTTGAACCCACTTTCTGCTTTGTGTTAAGAAAACAACCCTTTCTGTCGTTGACTTAAAAATTGCTTTTGATATGGAAAATTATAAGATGAAAAAACTGTTGAAAAGTCATGTAGAAGTTCATCAGTTCATCGTCATTGTCCACTCATATGCTTTGTAAAGTGTGCACCGCCATTGTGTGTTTTGATAGAAGTTGATTTTTGTTGTGTTCTCTGTGTTGACATTGTCTACTGACAGTAAATATTATAAGAGGACTAATTTATTTCCATTAAAAAGAGGCACACAGTTTACAGTTGACAGTCAACAGTCAGTGTGCAACCACCACCAGTGAGTGTTAAACGTGCGCGGAACATTAAAATCCACCCCAATAAAATAAATAACTATATAAGTGTAAAACAGGTATACCTGCGGGCTACCTGCGCTTAAGTGATCAAACTGAATTTATTCGCGGAACAAAAGTTTTTTAAAAATAAGTGTTGCGCGAGTGAAACAGTGTAATAAAATAAAAAACAATTAAGACAACGAGACCGGAAATGGGCGAACCATTTAATCCGGAGGCAGCATTTGCGTCTCTCGAGGCGCTGCTGCTAAAGATCGTCAGCAACCTTGGGCCAGAATATGGACCAAGGCTCAACGAGACATTCCAGAAAATTGTCTCCCCAATTCAACCGAATGACCAGAAAAATGTCATGGAGACAGAGGCTATGGAGAGCGAGGAGGAATCTCCTACCAGCAGTGTAGAGGAAGAGTCTGTCGAGGAATCCACGGAGGAATCCACGGAGGAATCCACAGAGGAATCGACGGACGAGTCCACCGAATATGAAGAGGACGTCAGGCAATCACCACCCGAGCTAACCATCAGCTCCGAGGAAGAAGATAGCGATTTTCCTCTACCAGGACAAAAAAGGCCAAGAAAAAAGGAAAGACCGAAGAAAAGGTCAACGCCACTAAGAGACCACAGATAGATGAGTCACCAACAACACCGGCTAAACCTACCCCCACGCCACCAACAAATAAACCAACAACATCGGCAGCCAGCAAAGTTTTTCAGTTTAGTGCCACAGCAGCATACAAACCTGCTCCAGCTCAGCCATTGAAACCAGCCAATGACATCCAACCTGTCAAAGCAGCCAAGGGACCAGCAATGCCGCCAATATTCTGCTACTCCGGAAGTGTTGCTGACATCAGAAGACACTGCAAGAGTGAAAACTTGACAGTAATTTTCAAAAACAGGAACACCAAGGCAACCATCATCAACGCTGGAGACCGCCCATCTTTTGAAGGTATTAAAAAATACCTTCAAACGATTAAAATACAGTATACAACATTCACGCCAAAGGAAGACCGGAAGAACCTCCTGCTGCTGAAAGGAATACACCACTCCTGCACCGCCATTGAAGTAGAAGACGAACTCCGCATCGAGGGAATCCCAATACTTAAAGTGACGCAATTTAAATCTAAAAAGGCAAAAGGAAAAATATATAAAAACTTCGTCATCGAGGTACCCAAGGCTTGTGACATCAACGAGGTGTACACCAAGACACTTATAATGAGGCGCCTCAAAAGCAAAGACGTCGTGCAGTGCCGGAACTGCCAAGGCTTCGGACACGTAGCCACCAACTGCGGACGCAAGTACGTGTGCGTCAAATGCAAAGAGGATCACAACCCTGGAGAGTGTAAGAGGACAGTGAATACGGGAATGGATGTATGGTGTGCCAACTGCCAGAAACAGGGTCATCCTGCCAGTTTTAAGGGCTGCCCAACCTTAAAGGCTTGGCTAACCGAGCGGAACAGGAAGGCTGCTGAGACGAAAGCGCAGAAGGAGTTCGTCGCAAAATCAGCATGCGTAGTTACCCGCCCAACAATCAGCTACGCAGCAATGGCCAGACAGAGTACAACACCCAGACAAACGGTAGCGATGAGCCAGAATCAAAAGCAGCCAAAAACTCCAGTAAAAAACATTCCGTTAAAGACAGCACCTGCGAAAGTTACCAAGCCTGCATCAACAAACACACACATGAACCTCAACAACGAAGTCCAGCAAATCTTCGGATCGAATCTCCTGTCCGTCATGGAGAAAGGCCGAAGTGCCGTACCAGCCAACTATAGCCGGCTGACTGAGGGAGAGAAGTCCGTGGCATTGGCCACCTTTATGCAACTAAATAAGATCCGCATCCTGACGTATAATGTTAACTCAATATACAGCCTGGACAAGAGGACTTCATTTAACATTTTTTTAAAAAATAATTGCATGGATATTGCCCTCATCAGTGAGACGAACGTTACCCCACGGAACAACATCAACATCAAGGGATTTAAAACCTACCACCAGGACAAAAATGAGAACCGCAGAGGGCCGGCAATATATATAAAGGATAAACTCTCCCCAAACACAAGCGAAGTCACCATTCCAGAGTCTCTGGCGGTGACTTTAACGCAAGGCATCACCTATGGCAGGATACAGCGACCAACAACCAAGGCAAAGCAATAGTGGACTGGCTGGAACTAAACAGTAACGAGCATTCACTGGTGGTTATATCCCAACCTAAACCAACCTTTCCCAGAACACCATCGACATTGGACTTCTTCCTGGCTTCCTCAAACCTAGTGAATATTGTTCCGGAGTTGCAGAACTATATCTGCACAACAATATATAGCGGCACGGACCATGAAGCTGTACAACTTTCGATCAACCTCAACCAACCACTGCTCCCAACAACAGAAGCACCAGCCAACTTCATCAATTACAGGCGACTGGACATCGAAAAACTTCATAGGGACATTGAGGACAACCTAGCACTTCCGCCTGCAAACAGGAATTTGATGGACAGCGAAATTGATACAGCAATAGACAACTTGGAACATGTTATATCTGAAGCAGTAGAGAAGCAAAAGCGGCCTAAGACATCCAAGGATAGGTACCAACACCTTCCCCAGCACGTCCAGAACTTATATGCACACAGGCAGCCACTAAGGAAACGACTCCAAAGGATTCACCAAAGAGAGCTCAATACAACAAATAGCAACTACCGCATACTTTGGAATGAGCTGCAGCAGATCAACATCATGTTCCGGAACTCTATTCAGCACCACAACAATAATCAATTCCAGAAAAGACTACAAGAGATTAAGCCAGGACCTGATGCCTTCAAAAACATCAATAGGATAACTGGAAAACATCCACAGATCCCGGAAACCATCATCTGCAAGAACATAAAAGCAACCTCAACCCAGGACAAATTAGAAGCATTCGCCAACCACTTCGAATGAAACTTCATACCCAATCCACCTGCTGACCCGACGTTTCTACAAGAGGTAGAGTCATCCATCCAGCGGACCCTGTTGCCAAATCCGGATGAAGTCACATTCACTGACACCAATCCCTCAAATGATCCAGTTGATAGCCCACATCTTTGCTGTCTTGAGGAGGTAGAAGAGATCGTCAGCTATTCCAAGCCCAAAAAATCAGCAGGACCTGATGGAGTATCCAACTTTATCCTGAAGAGGCTTCCACAAGCAGTAATGATTTTCCTCACAATCATCCTGAATAACTGCGTGAACAACTGTTACTTCCCCCAGAAGTGGAAAACAGCGAAGATCGTTGCAATTCCAAAGAAAGGTGCTTCCAACCAAGTGTCCAACTATAGGCCGATATCGCTTCTCAACAACATTAGCAAAATCCTGGAGGAAGTAATCCTGCGAAAGCTGAAAAAATTCTCCTGTGACAATTCAACCATCCCTGACATGCAGTTCGGCTTTAGAGAAAAACACTCAACACTGCATCCGCTGATGAAGCTCCAACATGACATCACCGCCTCTCTCAACAGTCATCGTGTCACCGTCGGATGCTTTCTGGATGTGGAGAAAGCATTTGACAGCGTTTGGATAGACGCCCTAATCCACAAACTTCATATACTAAATTTACCTAAATCACTAATAAAAATTGTTTTTTCTTTTCTTTCTTTCAGAAAATTTTTCGTTCAACTGGACACCTGCAAATCGGACATAAAGGACATCAGAGCCGGAGTCGCCCAAGGCTCCAAACTAGACCCCTTCCTCTACAGCTTGATGACATCAGACCAGCCCGTACCAATTGGATGCGAGAACCTCTTGTATGCTGTCACCACTAATCGCGGTCCGAAGAGTATAGACCCACATCCAAAGACTATTCGAGTTCTACAAGAAATGGGGTATCCGGATCAACTCTTCAAAATCGGAACTCGTCTGCTTCAGGAGACCTTCAACTGGCAAAGGTTGTCGGTCAGCAGCAAATTGCAGAAACCTGGTACTAAAACTTCCAGACGGTTCCACCATAACAGCCAAACGGAACGTGAAGTACCTGGGAATCCATTTCAATGAGTTGGTAAGGTTCAACCCGCACTCAAGAAATGTCCTCAAAAAAGCCAACTGGGCCTTCCACCGTCTACACCCGTTGATGAAAAGAAGAACAGGTCTTAGCCAACAGACGAAGCTGCTGATCTACAAGCAGCTCCTGCGACCAGTTATCAGTTATTCCTTCCCAGTCTGGTTCACCATATCAAAGACTGCCATGAAGGAACTTCAAGTATTCGAAAGGAAGATACTCAGGGTCTGCACCGGATTATATTTCGACAAGCAGAGACAAAAACACTACAGGAACGACCATCTCCACACAACAGCAAATATAATCCCGCTGGACAAATACCTAGTGCTTTCAACGAAGAAACTAGTACGGAACATCGTCAATCACCCGAATCAGCTAATGAGAAGGATGGCCACCGAGCAGCGACATCCTGAGCCGAGGTACCTTAGTGTAATGG
This sequence comes from Melangyna quadrimaculata, assembly GCA_949320155.1. Taxonomy (NCBI): domain Eukaryota; kingdom Metazoa; phylum Arthropoda; class Insecta; order Diptera; family Syrphidae; genus Melangyna; species Melangyna quadrimaculata. The sequence goes on from OX439483.1 coordinate 292,588,402, forward strand.
ACACCCTGGATGACAACATAATCAAGGACAACGAGGAGGCAATTCCGTTCTACGCTGACACTGGGTCAGCTTACCATCGTGGCTAAACACCAACCCCATCACCAACCCACACCAAAATCACCATTGACAACCGGGCATGAACACCCAGAGGACGATAAAGTCAACCGACTTTTAATTTTAAATTTTGACATGTAATTTATATATTTATCTATAAATCCTTAAAATTAAGTCATTGTATTAGGTTAGGCCCCCTCTGTGCCAACAAATTTAAATTTAATCATTGTATGTTATTATTATTATTAGTTATAAGCCAAATTGTATATATAAATGTTCAATAAAACAAAATTGAATTGACATTAAAAAGAGGCAATCTCAGATTTTCTCAAAGTATTTCAGTTTTTTGGTTAATCACCACTTCGCATATGAAGTGGTGTTTGATTAACCAACAACCACTGACCTAGTGATTTAACTTTAATTTAAAGTTTTAATTCTATATTTTTATGAACCCATCCCAAATAATTCACAACACAACAGAGTTAATGAATTTACTATTTATTTAATTTTCTTCACATTTTTCATATTGAATTAACTAATTGCTGTATAAACAACTACCTACTTCTATATCTTGTGGTTTGATAATTGAATTTTCATAACCATTTTCATCGAAAATATTGAACTGATGAATAAACCACATACATTTATGCAGTGAATTCATAAATTATGCAACCACCATGTTTTTCATCATCTGGGTCGGTGAATAAACAACTTCCAACGAAGTAGTGATTTCGTTGGCGAATTTGCATCGGATTTTCAGCATGTGCTTCCCGCCCAGGACATGCCCATGTTAATTTCATCAAAGGAATCAGCTGAAAAGTGGACGGTGCAGCTGTCATTCCTTAAGGAAAAAGCTGATTTTTCCTCAATGAATTTTCTGGTATATACATAAATGGTGACTTGCATGTGTTGGTGTGGTAGGCGTTTTGTGATCATTTGTTTTGTTTTATTTTGTATTTATTTTTATTTATTAATTGGCTCTGAGAATTTTTGTCTGTCAATTTTTATTTGGTTATGTAGTTTTATGATTTCGGTGGTAATGTGTCAGGTTGTTCTTATTCAAACTAGGAATAAGATACCTACAGCTCGATTCACAATGCGACGTGAAAACGCAACGTGAGTGTGACGAGAACTCGTCGTAGTTGTCAAACCGATTTCAAATTATGCATGGAAGTATACGAGGTATCGTCGTCGTCGTCACGTCACGCCGGAGTTTGGAAAATTGAAAAAAAAAAACGGTCGTCGACGTTTTTTATGTTTTTTTTATATTTGACGAATGGTGAAGCTTGTGAAATTGTAGAAAAGAATAAAGAAAACAACAGATACGTGGAAATTAACAAAAATAAATATAAATTTTGTTGACAATGAAATTATATTTATAGATATATTTGTGGTGACAAACACAAATATAATATTTAAATTATAAAAGTAATTTCAGTTTGATTTTTTTTCATTATTTTGAGAGTACACTGCACAGCAAGAACAAAAATAATAAATAATGTTACGCTGCCAAAAAACTGGACGTCAAGAAACTCGTCGCATTGACAATTGGGGAACGATTTTATAAGTAGAAAAAAATGACAGCGATTCACGTCACGCTCTCGTCACGTTTTCACGTCGCATTATGAATGGAGCTCACCTGTTTGATTACAAAAGAAAATAATTTTGCGAGCGTACGTACTTTGTGCATTTTTTTGTCGATTGGGTAGGGCTACCAGATAGAATTTGGTTAATATCGGGACACCCGCCAGGGCCCAAAAATTGGGACAAATCGGGACATCAAAAAACTTTATTTTTATACAAATCTTAAATGTTATAGTGCAAAATTTTATTTTAAAATATGTATTTTGCTAATTTTAAACGAGTTTAGCACCGTACTATCTCTTAACACTTTACTTACATTAAAATCTATTTTGTCAAAACCAAAAAGCCAATAACGGGATATTCGGGAATATCTCAAAACATGTAAGAAACCGGTAATTTGCACAAAAAACCCCAAATTTTTTTTTAGTGCTTCGATTTTTTTGGCAAAAACTTATGCAGTGTATACTGGACCCATGTTCTGTAACTTGCGAAGCGATAAAACTTGTCGAGAAACGGTGAGAATTGGAACGAAACTCATTTTATCGCATCATGGGGTTTCTGTAACTTTGACAGGCGATAACTTTATCGACCGGTACAAACGGAATAGAAATACTGGAAAAATGCGATGAAATGGGTTTCTGTATCTCTGAAGGTCGATAAGTTTATCATTTTAAACGTCAAATCTTATCGCTGACCTAAGAGATGGTGAGTAAACATAAAGATACAGAAAAATACTAACAAATTAGTTTATTTTACAATTTTATTTTTTAGGCCTTTGAAAATAAATATTAATAAAGTTATTGCAACACTATCAACAGAATGTAGAGACAAAATGCTTTGCATTTTATGCGTAAATTTCCCAGAGCAAATAATCGATATTGAGTGAAGAAGGATTTACTTTGAATGTTTGCAGTGTAATTGGCAAACACTTTTGGATGAGGTTAACAGGAAAAACAATACTAAAAGAAAATGTTTAATTAATCAATAATACTTATTAATCAATAACAAAACGCACTCTTTTCTTACAGTAATTTGGATCGTCATGAGCTACTGGGTTCCAAATACCTTTGCCATTCATACATTCCGTATCGTGATGATTTTGATTCAGCCATAGCCACAGTACTAGAACATCTTCAGCGCAGCGGTTGTACTTTAAAAAATAATCGCAATAGATGCCGGGGAAAGTTTCGGGCCATCAGCCTTGGATATTATAAACAATCTAGCACTTTGACTGAAAATTTACAAAATGCTGGAATGGGTTATAACCGGTTGCAAACAGGAAAAAATTCAGCCCATAGACATTCGTGGGTTGAGCCAGCTAATAATATGTCTACAAGAAATATATATAGGTCTGATGATCATATTAATGATGATGCTAATAGTGTTAGTAGTTCACCAGGCGTTTTGTTTTTCGTTTTTTGAAAGCCCCTTTTTTGGAGTCATATCATACAAATTCTCATTCATATATTTTAGTTCTTCAAAAAGACTACAACGAACTGAACTCTCAATTCGAAACAAAAACTGAAGATCAGGAACGTCTACAAGCCACAACCAAGGAGCATACACATCGCATCGAAAAACTTAAGAAAACCATTGGAGCTTATAAAAGTGTTATCAAAGATAAAACCCGCAGTTTGGAAGAAAAAGATCGAGAACTTGTTAGAACACAAAAATCCCTCGAAGAACAAAAAGAAGCCAAGAAAAAATCCGAAAGTGTTATATCATGTTTAGAAACTCAACTGCAAGAGAAGAACGAAGCAATACGAGGTTTTGAAAATGAATTGCTAGAAACTGAAGAAATGCGCAAAACTATTCTTAGGGCCAGTTTGTTCACAGCTGATTATCTTTAATCCATGACTAGTGGAGCTGGGAAATCCTCAAATTTTTTTGTTGATCAAATTTTGTTTACAAAATTCAAAGTATGAGTTTCTAATCATGGATTTCACTAATCAGCCAATTTTGGTTGATAAACGTTAGTTAATTAAAGCCTATGAAAGTCACATACTAAATGTAACCCACTGTGAACAAACTGGTCCTTAGTCTCATGGAGAGTAAGCGGCCTAAGGGAAAAGCTTAAATAAAATATTCGGTAGGAGATAAATTTTTTTAAATATTTAATAATATTGTAATAATTACAAAAAATAAAATAAATATTTGTTTGAGTTAGTGTTTAGTTCTTAAGATAATTTTTATTTTTATTCTGGAAAGAGTTAAGGCAATCACAATGCTGGATATAGATTATGTCAACCATTGGGAGGCATTACTTGATCCATCTTTCTTGCTGGTATGGTCATTGTCATCCAATCGACGTGATTGTCTTTGTTCGGCTTTCTCGCAGAAATTATCGCAGTTTTTACCGTCCCATATGTCAGAGGGTTGATTTAGGCGAACGATAAAACATTCTAGCTCTACGAGCTGAAAAGAAAACGAAAACCGTAAAAATAGAGTTTACTAAATAACTGAAGATTGAATCATAAATAGCTTAGCAGGGTTACATAGAATTTTGGAAGACACGTTAGCTTTCTAAAAAGAAGATTATATGTGAGGGAAATGTGCTTTAAGTGTCTTATTCTTACCATTGTCATAGTAGTCATTAATTCCGACTGGAACTGCAAAATGCTTTGTTACTTTATAGGTCTTGTAAGCATCTAGTGTTGGACAAATTTCTCTGTGATCCAAGTAATCAAAGTAAACGATTACCAGTGTATACCTGTTTTTTGTTTCAACTTTCTACAAACAAGAAAAAAAATTATATCTATGGCCCAGTTTAAGCCCCTCCTTTACTTGCCCTTATTCTAGCATTAGCCTCCAACAATGGCAATGCATCCCAATCAACTGTGAGTCCACTTGGTATACTTACTTCCATTACCGCCATATTCGATCGTTCAGCACCTCCTTCAACAGGAAAATTCATTTTCGTGAATAAACCGTTATTTGCTTGCGCTAACAATCCTTGGAAAAATGTTGATAATCTGCATGCGAAATTCGATTCACTTACTTACTTTTACTTTACTTTTGATGGCGCTCACAGCCCAGGATGGGCTTCGGCATCAACCAACAAGCCCCTCCAGCCAGCTCTGTCCCTAGCCGCTTCCAGTTGCGCACACCGAGTGCTTTGATGTCGTCATTCACTTGATTGCGCCACCTGTTACGGGTTCTTCCTCTGCTGCGTACCCCATCGGGGTTGGATTCGAAGACTCGTCGGGCAGGTGCGTTGCTGTCCATACGCTCCACGTGCCCCAGCCATCTCAGCCGCTGTATTTTCAGCTTTTTGACCAGGTCAACGTCGCTGTATAGCCCGTATAGCTCGTCGTTGAATCTTCTCCTCCATACTCCTTCGATACACACCGGACCGAAATCACACGAAGAATCTTCCTCTCAAAGCACCCTAGCAGATTTGTATCCGAATCTTTCAGTGTCAATGCTACTGACCCATAAAGCAGGACCGGGATGATTAGGGTTTTGTGTAAAGTCTCCTCGGTTCTCTGAGAGAGGGCTATACTACTTAAATGCCTTCTTAGACAAAGTCCTTGCAACTTCGAAGTTATATCTGCCACCGTGATTTTTTGCCCGAGTCGATGTTGAGATTCCTCTCTCGATGACAGCATATACTTCGTCTTGTCCTCATTAACCGCCAATCCCATTCTAGCCGCCTCCGATTCAATGCTCGCATATGCCCCTGCCACTGCTCGCTTCGTTCTGCCGACAATGTCTATGTCATCCGCATACGCAAGCAATTGAACGGACTTTTGATAGATTGTACCGCTGGTGTTGACATGTGCGTTGCGTACAATGGCTTCAAGAACGATGTTGAATAGGTTGCATGATAACGCGTCGCCTTGCCTCAATCCTTTCTCAACATCAAAGGAATCGGTGGTGTTCTTACCAATTTTGACGGAGCAGCGAGATTTCTCCATCGTCATCCTGCACAGGCGGACGAGATTGGCAGGGATGCCGAGACTCGACATGGCTCTGTATAATTCGTCCCTTTTCACGCTATCATACGCGACTTTAAAATCGATAAAAAGGTGGTGTGTATCGATCTGGAATTCCCGGGATTTTTCTAAAATCTGTCGGAGTGTGAACATTTAGTCGACGGTTGACTTGCCTGGCCTAAAACCGCATTGATAAGGGCCGATCAGATCGTTGACAAAAGGTTTTAAGCGGTCACACAGGATGGCCGACAAGATTTTATAAGCGACGTTTAGGAGAATAATTCCTCTATAGTTGGTACATTTCAGAACATCTCCCTTTTTATGGATGGGGCACACTATACCAAGGTTCCATTCATCGGGCATACTTTCCTCCGACCAAATTTTGCAGATGAGCTGCTGTATGCTCCTAGGCAATTCATCTCCCGCTGATTTAAACAGTTCGGCTTGTAAGCCATCCGCACCAGCAGCCTTGTAAGACTTAAGTTTGGATATCGCCAGCCGCACTTCGGTTAGGTCGGGTGGACGGAACTCTTGGCCATCATCGTCCAAGTTGAATGGAGCGTTCTGCCTATTAGCGGCATCTTGGCTGTCTTCGCCAATAAGCAGTCTAGAGAAGTGTTCTTTCCAGATCCCCAGCACTGACTGTGTGTCTACTACCATATTCCCACTCTCATCTCGGCAGGCTTCCGTTCTAGCCTTGAATCCTTGCCCTCTCCATCCCATCGCACTTCCTGGATGGCTGTTACGTCAGCCTTTAGCCTGTCCAGGTTCTCCACTAATTGTTCGGCTGCACGTGTTCTGTATAGGGACAGGACGTTCCACGTGCAGATCCGAAATTCATTGTCCTTGTTTCGTTTGCTGGGGTCGTCAACTTTAAAATCATCCATATCCGAGGGTTGTTGTTGTTTTGGAACAACTTTTTTTTACGTGGTAGGGAAGTTACCCCGACGCACAACCCCTGACCCGGAGGACCAGACCCTCCGTATAACTCCAAGGGTAGGGAGCCGGATAAACCGCTCATTATAGGCCTGAGCTACAAATATGTCGTAGTAGCCCATATAAGGTGTTCACTAAGTAGTTCAACCTAACTGGAACTGTAGACGCCACCGTTGATTCCATCTAGAGAATTCGTCCGCTGCCGCCTCGATGAAAGGAGAAGTGCCTTAGTGGGAACACTCCTCCCCCCCTCTCTCGTTGGCTGTCCCCAACAGCTTTCTACGGGGATTTAAACCCCGTCTCCAGCTGAGGTACTAGACACCCGATGTTCACCACTAGGAGGTGAGAGTAGGAGTTGGTAGACAGAGGTGGGTTTTGAGAAAAACTTGTGTCCTCTTGAATGCACATAACTACCCTTTTGAACATTGTGGATCTAAAATAAACTTCGGCCATGCACCAGTCACGTTTGTATTGTATTTATATGAGACTTGAGCTAGCGCTGCACCACGACCAGTTTGCTGAGATGGTCAAGTTCTTTACGTTAGCAGGCAGTTGATAAGATTGCAAGTCTATTGCATTCTCATCATTTACATTCAATGATGTCTCAGCACCTTGTCCATAATTTAAAAAAACCTGAACATTCGTTCCTTGACTTGATGTTCTCTCTGATAATTTTATCAGTGTCTTGAGGCTTGAGAATCACCATTAACTAAATTACACATAATAAAAAAACATCTTACTAGATTTCAAAAGAAAAGACAAACTTTTGAAAAATTTATCTCTTAAATCAGAACTTTTATCTTCACTAATCTATCTCCCAAACAAAAACGATGGACGATAATTTGTGTTTAATTTTCATTATTTTTGAATCATTTCATTACATTACATGGATTTTAATGAATATTTACTGAGGGTAAGTTACAACAGCACCTTATAGCATAAAGCTTTAATTGTCATCTCTCTTTGTTCTAGAAACGAAGGTCGAACTACAATTCATAAACGCCTACCAAGCCAAATGCGTTCATGGGTTCTTACCGGATTCTCTCTGGACCCAGTCACTGGTTTGGGATTATCTTATCCAACAGGCAATCTACAGTCCTTTAGGGACTTTTACATTTCCACCGACCTACCCTATTCGGTGAGAAAGGGTGACATTCTTGCTGTGTCCTTTACCGTCTTCAATATCATGGACAGAGATCTGGTCGTTGAAGTGACTCTCTACAATACAGCACAAGAATTTGATTTCCCACATTTGGAAAATAAAGTGGAACCTTGTCCAAGACAAGCTGTGTTTTTTTTGCAAACAAATCTCCCGCTAATTTCTGATTACTTACAGAAATTGAACTTTACAACCGAAAACTGATCAAAGTCCCAGCCAGATCCGATCAGTCTTTGTCGTTTATTATTCGACTAAAGAAAGTTGGTCATGTGGTTATCAAAGCAGATGCTAATACCCAACTAGCTGGAGATACTGTCGAAAGAGCACTTTTGGTAGAACCAGCAGGAGCCACAAAACGAATTAACCATGGCTTTTTATTGGATTTGAGTGCTAAGCCCGGTAGGCCTCGTCCTTAGCTGCATGCGCTAGCCGGCACTCTTCATCGAACCAGGGGTTTCGTTGTATTCGCCTAGTGAAACCCAGCACATCAGAGGCGGCACTTCTGATGGCTTGTTGACAGTATTCCCACTGGTCCTCTGCACTTGATGCTGGTGGCGGACCTCCTGAGGGATTAAGAGTTACGTGGTCTGCAAAAGTTCTAGCAGTCTCTTGCGATTTAAGCTTCTCGACATCGAATCTTTTCACAGCATCTGCTCTGCGTTTTCGCGTCATGGATATCCGCATAAGTAGTCTAGATACCACCAGGTAGTGATCCGAGTCAATGTTGGCCCCTCGGAACGTTCGGACGTCCAAGATACTGGAAGCATGTCTCGCGTCTATCGCAACGTGGTCGATTTGGTTGACGGTTACTTGATCACGCGACCGCCAAGTCCCCTTGTGTATATTGAGGTGTGGGAAGTAGGTGCTTGAGATGATGACATTTCGCCCCGCCGCAAAGTCTGCCAGCCTGTGTCCGTTGCCGGAAGTTTCGTCGTGTAGGCTGTGTCCTCCGACACCATCGAACCAAAGATGCCCTCCTTTCCGAATCTTGCGTTGAAGTCACCAAGAATGATCTTCACGTCGTACTTCGGGCACATATCATACGTTGTCTCCAGGAGATCGTAGAATGCTTCTTTGGTTAAGTCCTCTCTCCCTTTATGGAGGGCATGAAAATAGATCAGCGAAATGTTCTTAAATTTGCCGTTGATGCGGATTGTGACCAGGCGCTCGCTTACACTTCGCAAGCCCAAGACTTCTTGCCTAAGTCTTCCCCTTATCACAAAACCACAACCAAAGAGCCGCTGACCCTGTTCCTTCAAGCACCCGTTGTAGTAGATGTCACACGTTTTCAGTCTCCGTATGCCATCAGCCTTTAGCCTGTCCAGGTTCTCCACTAATTGTTCGGCTGCACGTGTTCTGTATAGGGACAGGACGTTCCACGTGCAGATCCGAAACTCATTGTCCTTGTTTCGTTTGCTGGGGTCGTCAACTTTAAAATCATCCATATCCGAGGCTTGTTGTTGTTTTAGAACAACTTTTTTTTACGTGGTAGGGAAGTTACCCCGACGCACAACCCCCGACCCGGAGGACCAGATCCTTCGTATAACTCCAAGGGTAGGGAGCCGGATAAACCGCTCCTCCTTATAGGCCTGAGCTACAAATATGTCGTAGTAGCCCATATAAGGTGTTCACTAAGTAGTTCAACCTAACTGGAACTGTAGACGCCACCGTTGATTCCATCTAGAGAATTCGTCCGCTGCCGCCTCGATGAAAGGAGAAGTGCCTTAGTGGGAACACTCCTCCCCCCCTCTCTCATTGGCTGTCCCCAACAGCTTTCCACGGGGATTTAAACCCCGTCTCCAGCTGAGGTTTGTTTTTTTTTTTTTTTTGAGCGCGCACTAAAGGGATTTTAGCTGCCCTTAAAATGTTAAACACAGTGCGAGCGTTGGGAAAATAGGGAAGGATTTAAGAGGAGATACCGATGTATATTGGTTTTGAACCTCTGAATATTAAAATGGTCGGGGAAGATAGAGCCGGGTAAAGCATTCCACATTCGGGTAGTGCGGCTAAAAAAAGAATCTCTATAAAGTAACGGTAAAATAATGTTAGACATGAAACATGGCGGCGGTGTTCGAGTGATGCAAATGTTTCTGTTATATTTCTGTCACCTATCATTTTCAAAGCTCTTTTTTGAATCCTATCTAAGGTACTCAAGTGGGTTATTGGGGCACCTGCCCAAATATGAGAATTGTACTCAAGTTTCGGACGGATAAATGCTTTATAGATCACAGCCAGATCAGAAGGGGAGAAAAATTTCTTACATCGTCGAAGAAAACCTAAGCACTTAGCAGCATTTTTGGCGACGTCGAATATGTGTTCATTCCACAGAAGGTGGTCTGTGATACACATACCGAGGACTGAAAGCGTTTCGGTTTCCTCAATACGAGTGCCGCTCATGGATAGCGGCATGGGAGGTGTGTTTCGTTTTGACGACAGAAGACAGCATTGAGTTTTCGAAGCATTAAATTCTACGTGGTTTTTGATTCCCCATTGGACAATGCTGTCGAGATCAGAATTTAATGAGCTAATCATACGCTGCCGTTCTAGGTCCACATCCGAAGGACATGGATGTGAATCTGAAAACGAATATGAGAAGCTGAGGGTGCTGTCGTCAGCGAAACAGTTTAATGGATTAGAAGTTTCAGACAAAAGATCATTTATGAATATAAGAGAGAGTGGGAGACAAAACGGAGCCCTGGGGCACACCAGCATTTATTTTGTGAATTTCAGACTTGAAACCGTCCAATACAACTTGTATTAATCGGTCCGAAAGGTAATTTCTCATCCAACGAAGAAGAGATTCATCGAAACCAAATGCGCGCATTTTCGATAAGAGAGCTTGGTGCCAAACTCTATCAAATGCCTTAGAAATATCAAGCGCAATAATCTTACTTTCGCCAAAGCGATGTAAAGATTTATTCCACTGTTCGGTGAGATATACCATCAGATCACCAGTGGACCTATTGCTACGAAAGCCGTACTGCCGGTCATTAAGAAGCTTTCGTTCTTCCAGATATTTCTTGAGGAGGTCTTTTAGAACTCTAGCAACTGCACGAGTGCGAAAGAAGATTTGACCCATAGAATCGTTTACGCTCTCAAGTACAGGCGGAATTCTATCACTCGCTGGCAGCGTCGAATTAACAGCAAACTGTGCTGCAAGCAAATTGGCTTTATCTTGCGAGCTGACAGCAGGTGTGTCGTTGAAGACGAGCGTAGGAACCGAAGACGAAGTAGTGTTTCGAATATTTTTTATAAATGACCAAAAATTTTTACTACTATTGGGACATTGTAGTATTTTTTGCCTTAACTTTTGGTCATGCAAAAATTTGGTTCGTCGAATATGAGCGTTACAGGTCTTCCTGGCTTGTTGAAACTTCTTCCGGTTTTCCTCAGTATGATTGGCTTTGTAACTACGGAAACTTACTTCTCTAACCCTAATAACCTCGTTTAATAACCTCGATTTAGTTTGTTATCATATCTGCACTGGCATCTACGTCACTATCGAGGAAGCACAGTGACCAGTTAAAGTTACTGAAGAAACCGTTGAGACCGTCCCAGTTGGCTTTCTCGTATTGCCAAACTGTTCTCGTTGGTACATTCTTTTTAACTGAGTTTTGTTGGAACGAGAAATTAGCAGATATGACAGAATGGTCTGATGTGCCTAGAGGCGATAATACACTAACAGTGTATTTATCAGGGTCAGAGGTAAGAAACAAGTCAAGTGTGTTGGCGGATTGACCTGCAACATCAGGGATTCGAGTTGGCTCGTTAACAAGCTGACTCAGGTGGTTTAACTCAGCAAAGAGCTCAACATACCTTCCTTCGGGTGTTTTCTGGCCAGAAAAGCGAAGCCAACTAGAATTGTGTACATTGAAATTGCCCGCAATGACGATTTCAGTGTGAGGATAATGGGCAACAATTCTTTGAATGGAGTCGGACAGAGCATCAAACTCGTTACAAGTTAAATTTCTGTCCAGATTGGGGCTTCGATAAACGAAACAAGTGCGAATGATGTGCTTATTTACCGTGAATTTTAACCACATGAAATAAAAGTTTGTATTAGAACACAAACCATATTGTGGTTGAAGTTCGTATGCAACATCATTTCTTATATAAACGGCAAGACCATGGTGGGGAAAGAATAATGGCACTAAGTTGTACCCAAATAAATTAAATTCCGAATGATCAGAATTTTCACCAATCTGAGTTTCACTCAGTGCCAAAACAGCTGGCCTGTTTTGCACAGTATAGACATACGCAGCATAGAAATTTTCTTAAGCCCACGAATGTTGCTATAATCAACCCTACACTTACCCGCAATTAAAAAATTCAAAACTAACTAAAAACCAACTCGGACAATTACCTAAATTCAACGTCACATCTAAATTCCAATTTGAACTTTTCAATTACAATTTATCACCAGTGTTATGCCTTAGTGACAAATTGCACTGAACCGCCCCTGGTTATTTAGAGAGACGAACAATTATCTATCCGAGATCATGATAACTTAATCCCTGCGCGCAGTGTGCGGGGGTTACACGCACAATGCTGCAACGATTAAGCTAACTCAACTGCGAGAGAAGATGGGAAGGAAAGGGAAGGATTAAACCACTCGTTGTGCACTCGCTGTGTTTTTTTTTCTTTCTTCTTTGCACATTGCACTGTCACATTAACTGATTTTGTTTTTGTAATTTATTGATATATTTTGTTTTTGTTTTCGCGGCGCGAGTATTACATGTTGTGTGGGTATTATTTTATATATTTTTTTTTATTGAGACCTTTTAAACATTGAATTTTATTTAATTTTTTTGGGGGTATTGATTTTAAATATTTTTTTTATGAATTATTGATGGTTGGAGTTAGGACGAGAACAACAGGCAACAAAGATAACATCGATGGAGGACAGTTATTGCACAAACAAAAAAAAAAAAAAAAAAACTTTCACAAACACACGAAGTTGATGTGCACGCGGTGATATGCAGATCGGCACTGAGGTACTAGACACCCGATGTTCACCACTAGGAGGTGAGAGTAGGAGTTGGTAGACAGAGGTGGGTTTTGAGAAAAACTTGTGTCCTCTTGAATGCACATAACTACCCTTTTGAACATTGTGGATCTAAAATAAACTTCGGCCATGCACCAGTCACGTTTGTATTGTAATTATATGAGACTTGAGCTAGCGCTGCACCACGACCAGTTTGCTGAGATGGTCAAGTTCTTTACGTTAGCAGGCAGTTGATAAGATTGCAAGTCTATTGCATTCTCATCATTTACATTCAATGATGTCTCAGCACCTTGTCCATAATTTAAAACAACCTGAACATTCGTTCCTTGACTTGATGTTCTCTCTGATAATTTAATCAGTGTCTTGAGGCTTGAGAATCACCATTAACTAAATTACACATAATAAAAAAACATCTTACTAGATTTCAAAAGAAAAGACAAACTTTTGCAAAATTTATCTCTTAAATCAGAACTTTTATCTTCACTAATCTATCTCCCAAACAAAAACGATGGACGATAATTTGTGTTTAATTTTCATTATTTTTGAATCATTTCATTACATTACATGGATCTTAATGAATATTTACTGAGGGTAAGTTACAACAGCACCTTATAGCATAAAGCTTTCATTGTCATCTCTCTTTGTTCTAGAAACGAAGGTCGAACAACAATTCATAAACGCCTACCAAGCCAAATGCGTTCATGGGTTCTTACCGGATTCTCTCTGGACCCAGTCACTGGTTTGGGATTATCTTATCCAACAGGCAATCTACAGTCCTTTAGGGACTTTTACATTTCCACCGACCTACCCTATTCGGTGAGAAAGGGTGAAATTCTTGCTGTATCCTTTACCGTTTTCAATATCATGGACAGAGATCTGGATGTTGAAGTGAGTCTCTACAATACAGCACAAGAATTTGATTTCCCACATTTGGAAAATAAAGTGGAACCTTGTCCAAGCAAGCTGTGTTTTTTTTTTGCAAACAAATCTCCCGCTAATTTCTGATTACTTACAGAAATTGAACTTTACAACCGAAAAATGATCAAAGTCCCAGCCAGATCCGATCAGTCTTTGTCGTTTATTATTCGACTAAAGAAAGTTGGTCATGTGGTTATCAAAGCAGATGCTAATACCCAACTAGCTGGAGATACTGTCGAAAGAGCACTTTTGGTAGAACCAGCAGGAGCCACAAAACGAATTAACCATGGCTTTTTATTGGATTTGAGTGCTAAGCCTCAAATAATGGAGAATATAACTATAGATTCGCAATGGCCAGGACATAAGCTCCAGTTGCCAGAGAATGTGCATCCTTAGTGGAATCTAGACCGCGGGCAATGAGTCTAATCCTCTGGCGATATGATTTTTATAATCTAGATAAATTTCCTATGAATAAGTTTATAGAGTGGAGATAGATTTTTTGTGAATCATTATTACAGAATTTCCAATAAAAGACAACAAGGTGAATGCAGTCAGACTGACATTCTGATCGTCGAACTTTGGAAACTTCCGTCCTCTCTTTGAATTCTTGATAAATACTCCAAGGCTGCCTTAATTATAGATTTATCGATTTAAGTATAAAAAAATGGCTTGTCGGAATGATTTGGCCACATAAAATGTAAGCCAGGTGCTACTGTCATCCTCTTTCACTCCGAAAGCACTGAATGCTCCATTTTTGTGGCGATAGTAAAGTTCTCGTTGATAGCCAACTTCTAGGAATTTCTTAGCCTTATTTTCGACAGCTGAAGATAATTTTCGAATGCTCTGAATAAAAATGGGGAAAAGATATGAATGAGGTCATTTTTTTCTATCACTTACTTGTAAATATCTTAGCACCATAATATTGGGAACAAAATTCATCATAGTTTGTTCACCACAACCAACTGGCATTTGAACTAGCAACAAGATCACCCACAACAGAAACTTCAATCATAGCTGATTCAGGAATTGCATTCTTTGGAATATCTATAGTTATATTCTCCATTATTTGAGGATTAGCACTCAAATCCAATAAAAAGCCATGGTTAATTCGTTTTGTGGCTCCTGCTGGTTCTACCAAAAGTGGTCTTTCGACAGTATCTCCAGCTAGTTGGGTATTAGCATCTGCTTTGATAACCACATGACCAACTTTCTTTAGTCCAATAATAAACGACAAAGACTGATCGGATCTGGCTGGGACTTTGATCAGTTTTCGGTTGTAAATTTCGATTTCTGTAGGTAATCAGAAATTAGCGGGAGATTTGTTTGCAAAAAAAACACAGCTTGCTTGGACAAGGTTCCACTTTATTTTCCAAATGTGTAAAATCAAATTCTTGTGCTGTATTGTAGAGAGTCACTTCAACATCCAGATCTCTGTCCATGATATTGAAGACGGTAAAGGGCACAGCAAGAATTTCACCCTTTCTCACCGAATAGGGTAGGTCGGTGGAAATGTAAAAGTCCCTAAAGGACTGTAGATTGCCTGTTGGATAAGATAATTCCAAACCAGTGACTGGGTCCAGAGAGAATCCGGTAAGAACCCATGAACGCATTTGGCTTGGTAGGCGTTTATGAATTGTAGTTCGACCTTCGTTTCTAGAACAAAGAGAGATGACAATGAAAGCTTTATGCTATAAGGTGCTGTTGTAACTTACCCTCAGTAAATATTCATTAAAATCCTTGTAATGTAATGAAATGATTCAAAAATAATGAAAATTAAACACAAATTATCGTCCATCGTTTTTGTTTGGGAGATAGATTAGTGAAGATAAAAGTTCTGATTTAAGAGATAAATTTTGCAAAAGTTTGTCTTTCCTTTTGAAATCTAGTAAGATGTTTTTTATTATGTGTAATTTAGTTAACGGTGATTCTTTGCATAGAAATTGCATTTTTCTCTGCGGAAAAATAGAGGTAAATTACTTTCAATTGTTTTGGTTTTTAATTTTGAAATGTCAAAATGACATCGACTTATCGCCTTCCAATGGAAATTCCAGTCAAAAAATATCCCAAGATGAACTTATCGCATTGAGTTACAGAAACCCAATATTTTCCAGAGGCGATAAGTGGGGAACAAATCGTTTCATTTCTTAACGATGCGATAACTTATCGCCTGAGTTACAGAATACGGGTCCTGGTGTTATTAAAACTGTTTTAGGGATTACATGTTGTTTTCGAGTCAACTTGATAAAACCGAAATTTTGGTATGACCATTCTATCTAATATTAAAAAAAAACTATGTTATTCACTCCTTGTGAAAAATATAGAATATTTCACACCAAATTTCAAGAAATCCACCGATTCGCTTAGGATCTAGCTCCATATAAATGAGAACGCACAGACAAACAAATCGACGGACGCCTTTTGTCAAGAATCAGTTTTTGGACTTTTAAATAATCATGAGGTGAGTTTTGATTAAAACTTCAGATTTTGTTTTTGACACAAAACCAAAAATTGCTCTATATAGCAAGTAGGAATAGAAAGTAGGGACAAAATCGGGATACTTTGTAAATCGGGACAAATATCGGGACAGGGTTCAAATATCGGAACTGTTCAGCCAAAATCGGGACGTCCGGCAGCCCTACGCAGGGGCTAGATACATTTATCGAAAAAAAAAGAAAATAAAAACAAATGTACCTAATCACTGATCTCTATAATACGGTGGATAACGTATTCATACAAAAAAGTTGTGCCGATTTGAAGATTGTTATACTATGACAAAACCTACTTTGGTATAACAGTATAACAATGCCCTAATTGTCAAAATGCGAAAATGGCGGCTTGTTTGTTTTTTAGTTTTTTTATTCTGATTTTCGGTTTTACGCTTTATGGTTTAATTTTGGTATTATTTTGTGTTGTTTATTTATAAAATTTTATATAAATAAATAGTGCTTTTTTTAGAAAATGCGATGACGAAATTCCGGAACCGATTCAAGTTCTTGGTGAAATTTTATAAGAATTCGTAGGACCAGAATTGCTTCCCTGGAACAAGAAATCCACTGCAATGTAATCAGTCTGAATATATTGAATTCTTGGAATTTTATTTGATATATATATGACTCCGATGGCCTTTCTCCGTCTCTGATGTAGAAGAGAGTATGAATTGTGACCATAGTACTTCAGGTATTCACGAAATGAAACTACATTCAAAACCAATTCATTTTGGGAAATATACTCCAGATGAAATGTCAACCACCTGCTATTCCCCCGCATCGTAGTCCTATGCCATCAATCATAATCAATCACCCTATGGATGGTGGGTATTCGAAAAAATGCGGAAAAAGTTACGCACATGGAAGCATACCAGGACCATTGCCTTGTGGGACGTCTGTTTGTGGTCAACTAAAAGGATTTTGCCCAGTGCGTATTCTAGACGAATTCCTCCAACACAAAATTGATATACACCTTCTTGTTTTTCTTTTTAGATATCAAATCGGACAAAAAACGAAAGGGAATTCTAGAGAAAGTTGGTGAAATCTTCGGAAGGTACTGCAATAAATGGGAAGAGGGTGATAACCCACGACAAATTTGGCAACATTTAGTTCATGAGAATCGGGCATCTGGTATGGATATAATCGATGTACCATGGCCAAAAAATGTTCTGATTGGAGTTGGACGTTTCCTCTATAACGTACTGATGCGAGATATTAAAATTAATTCGTTCATATATAAGAGCAAATAACAAAAAGATTCACAACAAAATGCTGTTATAGAAAGAATTACAGAATATTGTGGAAAGCCGGTACAAACAAATTATACAACTGATACATTTAAAGAACCATATACTTGGACATTTTACCACGCGTTCCTTTTCTCCTTCACCGTACTTTCTATGAAAATCTTGCACCAATAACAACTGTTGGTCGTTTAATAATGGTTGCATATTCAAGTTCGGAGGACTATTTACTGTATATCAAATTTGTATTATAGTTTGGTTTATATTCTCATTGGGATACCTTGTTATGATTATGACAAGTTTAATCCTCTTGCTAATTAATTAATTTAATTAAAATACTTATCTAGGATTATTTTATGTGACCAATTATTTTCAATTATATTTTTAAGTTATTTTTTTGTAGGCTTTTTTGGTCAATTTTTTCTTTAATGCAAATAAAAGTCTATTTCATCTTTTCCCGACGTTTCGTCGTTATTTACGACTTCTTCAGGGGTGTTTTGTAGATCTTTATTAAATTATTTAAATTTATACAATTAATTATTTCTATTTCTTTTAAAAGTTGGAGAAAACTTACTTATTTTAAACTTTGTTGATTTTACATAGTTTAATTTTATTTTTCTGTTTTTTAAATTTTTATACAATGAACTCTGTAAATAAATTAATTTGAAACAGAACAAAATAAATAAACAACGAGGATAGAGAAAATACGATCGTGACCTATGCTTTGGCAATTAAATAAAGTACCTGATAGTCAACACTACTGTGATAATTTTTGTTTGTGCTTTAAAGTTATAAGTCCACTTAATGTTAATTTATTTTGTTCTGTTTCAAATTAATTTATTTACAGAACAGCATGTTCATGTTCAGTTGTTGAATGGACCTGGAGTGGAGATAATGTTCAAATTCAACAAGCAATTAATACGCGTTATAAGAAAAAGCGGCAAACGCCTGAAGAAAACTATAAGACAATGTACACAATCCATATGCAGGTGTTGTTAATAATGAAGTAAATGACGATCAAGGTACTAGTAAGCGTAAGAAATTCTCTGTGTATGAAGGAGGCAAACAACTGCTGAGGAAGTTAAATCCGTTAAAAAAACGTCCATCGCAAGGTATCATAGATGTCAACAGTATTTTAGAGAGAGAATTCTCAATAGCCTGTGTACCCAGGTTCCTAATTGGATAACTTCGAGGCAGGACTATTATAGTACAATAAATTGCCGGGGAAGGTATGATGGGAACCAGCAGTGGAGATGCTTGTGTACCTAGTTTCCTCAATAAACCAACTAGTGTTGTTGGCCGATGAAGTTTACCAACACAAAATGTACGACAAAAACTCGAAATTTCATGCGTTTAAGAAAGTTTTGATGGAAATGGGTGCTCCCTACAACAATTTGGAGTTAGCCAGCTTCATGTCAACTTACAAAGGATACCTCGGCGAGTGTGGAATTCGTGGAGGCTACATGGAACTTATTAATTTCTGTCCACAAGTAAAAGCAGCATTGGTTAAATCAATTACAGCATCCTTATGTCCTACAACTGTTGTAAGTTACATTTAACTCAAGGTGATGTGTTGTCTAATATATTTAATATTTATATTATTTTTAACAGGTTAACCCACCGCTATAAGGTGATGAATCCTACGGTACGTCAAGGAACGAGATGGCGTTGTAGGCGCATTGGCAGAAAGAGCAGCTCTCGTTCATAAGAAAGTTAAATATAACAGCTTCGAAGGTTTTAGTTGTAATGTAGTACAATGTAGTACATTGAAGCTGCCAAAGAGAAAAACATGCCTGTTGATACCTTCTATGCGTTCGCACTTGTAGAAGAAGCTGGTTTGTTTGATGAAAATAAATATATTCCAGAATATTCCAGTTTTTTTTTAAATCCGATGAACCATTCTTTAGTTTGGTCATTGTATACGATAACTATTTTGTTGCCAGTCTGGACAGAATCCGTGAAGGTATGTAAGAAGATATAGTTCTCCTATCACCATGCACCAAAAAGACTTGGACATTTAATTTGTATTATTTTCAACCTAAGTTGATACTGCTTTTTTCTATAATAAGAAATGCACTGTTTTTATTGCTTATTAACATTATTTATTGTAAATCATAAATTTGGCCAAGTAAAAAGAAATAAAAAAAATATTTCTTATATCACCAAAAGTTATAGCACATCAAATAATATAGAATCTATAATCACAAAACCATATAGCTAAGTATTATTCAAAATGTAAATAGATATTTATGTGTATAAGGCCTATTTCAAAATATCACTAACATATCACATTTTCCTAGCGAACGACCATAATAGAGTTTTTATGACATACATAATACATGTTTAAATTAAAGCTTTAAAACAATTTGGAAATGAAATTTAATTAACAAAGACATTAGCAAAAATGCAATAACAGAAAGCTTTGTTTAAAAATTGGAATTAGAAGGTATATGTTTTAATAAATATACGATTTTAGAAAAAAAAGTGGAAATTAATACTGCTTTACTGTAATGGAAAAATGAAAAAGCGACGAAGCTACAAGCTTAAGTTTGTCAAGATAGTACCTACCCAACATAGAGAAAATATTAAGAGGGGAAACTTTTTTTGTATATGCCTAAAAGCTGATCTGTAAGCTGTTAAACTGCCGATGGATTCTGCGAAGCATATGTTAGGAGATAGAGGTTTCAGGACGGAAAGGAGAGGGAGAATGGTAAATCATAATTAATTTTGTGGTTGTCTCCAGTTTTTATTATATGTAAATAATAAATTTAAATGAAACAGTTATATTTTCATTTAAAATTATATTATATTTATATAAATCACATAACGAATGATATAACAATGTATAAATAGCATATTATATACATAGTGTACATAGATATAATTACATAGTTGTTCAGGGAAAACAAATTCATCAATTTCCACTTGAAATGGCTGGAATGATAGCTACTTTATGAATAGCTACCTGAATAACTATTTCGAATGTTGCCAAGCCTTCATTATCAGATTCCTTTAGTAATTCAAAATATTGTATGGACGGACGGACGGGGGGACGTTTAAAATTAAATTTTTGAGTTCTTAAATTTTGAATTTTATAAAAGAGTGTTGTTTTTATTGGTGTTTCCAAATAATTTGTCTTGTATGGACGGACGGACGGGAGGACGTTTAAAATTAAATTTTCGGGTTTTTAAATTTTTATTTTTATTGAAGAGTGATGATTTTATTGGTGTTTCCAAATAATTTGTCTGTTCAAATGACTGCGAACTTTTTCTCCAACAGCAACCTCGGAAGCAAGTTTAGTATCCGAAAACATTCTTAACTTGATGAATGTGGTAACAACATTCTTTACCAAAATATAAATGTGGTTCGGTTCTTCTACTGCGTCGTCGAAAAGGTGTTCATTAAGGGTCGCAAAGAGAGAACAAGGTGGTTGCAATAAATCAGTCATAACTTTATAGCAAAGGACCGCAGGAAAGTTTTTATCATTTGGAACCAGACAATTAATTTTGTTTAGACTTTGTCTAAGTAAGTTTTCGGTGTGCAGACATATTTTTACAACAGACTCACTTGCGAATATTAATCCACCACGAGTTTTAGTTTCTACCAGGCCATTGTCATCAAATTCTGCCCATTTTTAATATCTCTGAAATAGAGCTTCTCGGCATTGCTCACATTTTACAACCGGTTTATTTTTGTCGACTAATTTCTTTACTACCCAGCCACTTATATTTCCAACACAAGATCTTGAAAAGGTTGAACCTAAAACATCAGGTAATTTTAAAAACGATTCACTTTCAAACGAGGCTCTTTCGTCGTTATCCAACCCGTACTTATTCGAAACTTTGGCATTGAGAACATTGTCGTAAATGGTTGGGTCGTAAAGGTCGATCTTAACAGGTCGAGAAGATGTGACAGACAGAATCCTTGTTGAGTCAATAGCTGTCACATTGCCGTTTGCAGCCTTGACTTCGTGGTGGATAAAGAGTCTTTTATAAGCGGATATGAATTGTGCTGCAGTTGGATTCGGATACCAGCCACCGCAACTTCTTATCGCACAAAAAAAAACAGTTCTAGGTAGTCTTGACTGAACTTATATGTTAGTAAATATTTAATTTGTGAATGAAGTGGTTTGACATAGTGGTCAAATATTTCCAAAATCGAAATAACTCCTGTAATGAGACCAACAAAAGGAACTTGTCTCCTAGTTTTTGTCATCACAACATTTTCATTATTTTTAATTGTGTTCAAATATTCAATCTCATGGAGTATTTGTGGCCGCCAGAACATCTCATTTTTGCAGATCAAAGGGGCCTTGAATCCTTTTCCGAAGGGATTGCGGGAGTTCAAAAAATCAAAGATACGATCAACACTTCGAATGAATCTTACCGTTGCATCGCATCCTTTGAATTGATCCAACTTTAAGATCTTGTCACAAAATTCATTGCTGTCCGCAAAGCTGCTGCTAAAAGTTTGAGCTGCTAAATAAACTTTCATTTTTAATTTGTGATATCTCAAATGAGCCCATTTAAGCCTGTTCCCCGCTCTCAACCCTTCATTTTCTTGAAGTTATATCAACTCTTCGATGTACCTCCACTCGATGGCATTGCCTTCCCCATCCTTTAGTTGTTTGTATTTACCCAAGCAATTTCGAATAAGTTTTATCATGTGACAAGGATCGAAAATGATAAAAACCTTGCTTTGCGTTGATGGGTGTGAAAAATAAGGTCGGCAATCATCCATTTCAAGGCTAGCCCCTAGTAAACGCATGGTTGCGAAATGTTGCGATGGACCATCTAAAGTCAAGGAGACAACCTCAACACCAACACCGTGAAGTTTTCTTAAACTGCTTTTGACAAGTTCTGCGTTGGTACTTGAATCGATGCCATTAATAAGGAAATAACCAATGGGCAATTTCCACGACTTATCCAGAGCAAAAACCATCAACACCAACGCATCTTTCGCTAAAGGCATCTCGTCGGAATCCTCCGCCTTACTGCCGAAATCAACATATCCCCTAATCTTTCCCACTGAAATATTTTGCAGTCCAGATTTTATTGATATTTCGTCGAGCATTAAGCTGCAAATAACTTTTTTGCTTGACTGAGTAGCTTCTTCGACTTTGAGCTTAATTGCTTCGAAACTGTGAAGCCAGGTTCACCATCAATTGAACTGTACCAAGATCTCAGGGTACTAGGGTCCGGTAGAGCACGACAAAATGTTTGCCTTACAAATTCATAGGCTTTAGGCGAACAAAAGTGAAGGGTATATGTTTCCCTACTTATACCTAAACCAGTATTAGGAGACCTAGTCTGAAATTTTTTTTTTGCTAAGGGTGCACACTTCATCGCCAATATCTGAACCGGCAATAGAGTCTATACAATTTAGACCTGCCTCCGGCACCAAGTTTCTTTTTCGAACTTCATCAACGATGTCTTTTAAGGACTCAATTTTAAAAGTCAATCGCCTGATACATTGCTTTTGGATCTTGTTTTTTCTTTGTTCTTTTTTCAGCATTTTGTGAAGAAGCTTTCGCAGTATACTTTTTGGTGTCGTTACGTACCGATGATCATGCTCCAATATTTTTCTGCGTTTAGCAACCTCAACTTTGGTTTTTGGACTCACTGTAATAGGTATAACATAATATAAAAAAAATTGAAAAACCATGGAACATTATTTTTTTTTAAATGTGTTTACCGCCTTATTCGGTGTTCTAAATCTGCTTCATGAACCTCTTAAAAGTGCTTTCGCACAGGAATTATTCAAACCAAAATTCGGTTACGTATAATGTAGTCTAGTCATAAAAACTTTAAATTTTGTATTGAATAATTTCTGTGGAATCTCTTAGCACTGGGTTTAGCCTACATTTACATGCATTACCTTTATGTTGTGAACATTTTAGTTTGATCTGCGTGGACTTCATGACCCTGCTTTTTTATTAACAATAGCATACTTATCTTTTTTTCGCAATATATACTAAATCTAAGTCTAACAAAAGTACTTACCATAGAATCTTCCTTCCCCAATTAATTTAGATTTGTTCAGTATCAATATCATGTTTATTTGCTTCAGTTTAAGGTTTACATAATGTTTTATATTAAATATTCAATGAACTTAAGAGTTACAGAATATAATATATTAATCCTTCTATATTATACAACTCATAAAGCCCAGTAAAAGTGAAAATGAAATTTCTTTTCAAAAGTTTATATTCAATAAGTTTTATTTTGTAACAAATTAACTAAAACATGTCAGGTCGCACATTTTGAAACTAAAAATAAGATGTGGAAGGTATTTATTTTTTATGTCATAAGCGGTGATTAATAGGCTTTATGTTTAAAACACTACAATTACAATACTAGATCGATGTTGATGAAATTAATTATTTAAGTATACACAAGCCAAGCAAATATTGCATTTTTTGTATTTATATTTTTTTTTAAAAGATCTTAAGATTCGCATTCTTTAATTAAAAAACAAAAATATTAGCAATTAAATTTTGTATTTGAATCATATGTTAAATTGTTTAAGAAAAGGTTTTAAATACCCTTTTGCTAATATGTAGACCTGGTTTGAATGCCCAAGTATTTTGCTTGCATGCAAGTAACAAAAATTGGTTTGTACCGACTTTACTGAAACTAAAAAAAAAAGTACCTGACTCAAACAAAGTTTCAGCATCAGTACTAGATCTTCTTTTGGTGGAATGTGTGGGTGTATCCATTGCTGTAAGAACATATAATAATCAGTTACTGTACAAAAAATTAAGGCATATTAATAAATTTACCTGTTTCATCACCATTACAAATGTCGACATCGATATGATCAACAGTGTTGTCTTGTGTATCTATAATGACAAAAGTATAGTTTGATACATATATACATATTTTATTTAACCTATGAAATAAATTAGGTATGTGTATTTCTAACTCCAAGTTAATAATTGAGGACTGTTTGTTCAATAGATAAGCAAACATCAAATATATGTAAAATGTATTTAAAATTTTTTATAACCTTACGTTTTTCATTATAATTAATGCTTTTTTCTTAGCCTTGGGAATGCTGATTAATAATTGTGCTTCTTGTAAATCTAAAGTGAAATAAGAAATAGTTTAAAATAAAAGTATAAAGAGATAGTAAATATAATAGTTTACCTGTTTCTTCATTACAAAAATCGACCTCGACACAATCATTTGAGTTAAAATCTTGTTTAGGATTTTCTATAATGTGAATAGAATAAATAGATAGATAGATTTAAAATTAAACTAATGAAATGGGAAAGTTTTGCTTATATCCAGTTTTTTTTGTTTAAAGGAGCTTAATTACTTAATTTAGTTAATGTACCTTTTTCTCTCAAGAAAATTGATGGCACCGCGTTTGCCCTCAAATTTGAATAGTTTCTTCCATTTATTTCCTGGAAGCATGACTTCTCAAAAGGAGCACTGCAAATCAAAGTATCCTTTTCGGGTACAAAATGGTTGATATTAATGGCAAGTAACCATTTTTCCAGCAGCCTAGGCTTGCCTAGGGGAAATCTGCAATGTTATGTTATTTATAATTAATATGATAATAATATTCAAAATATGTAAGCTCCATACTTGCGGAGGGAATCATCTGTTTTGGAGTCCCGTGTTGTATTGCAATAGAAACAAGCTTCCTTCTGCACCTTAAACAATGTTGGGATACTCCCAGCAACTAAAACTCTCCGTTTCTTAGTGCCTTCAAAGCATTCGGCAATAAAGTGGTCAGAGCATATTTTGCTGTTTTTTTGTTGGTACAAAAGATGGACCAATATTAAGTTGTTTCCGCCAGATTTCCAATAAAATTGGATCTCTTAGTGGGAATCTGTAAAATATTTAGTTTGAGATTTGATATCCAATATTTCCCATTGGGCAATGTGATAAGCTTAAAAAATATCTTTGCTCTATATTTTAATAATTAGGCACTAAAACTTACCCATAAAAGGTTCTTTCTTGTAAAATGGCTTCATTCCCACTTTGTTTTTTCAAATATTTGCAATACTGAACCATATTAATTTTATAATTTTGTAATCCAATGTGCTGTATAATTGATTTTCTAAGGAAAAAACTTATTAATTAAATTCAAAATACTTAATTTTAGAATGAAAGCTATGACTCGAAAGAATTTTGGAAAATTTCTGATAAAAATTTAATAATTATTTTTTTTTTCAATTTTAGATTCGAGACACGTTGGTGAAGAGTCTAAAGTGAAGCCAATTGTAGCTGTTAAAACAATCGATGGGATTCTTACTTCAGTGTAATATTAAGAATGACTCAACAGCTTGGCCATGTAAACTTATATCTAATAATTATGACAAAAATGCAAAATATTTAAAATTAAAATTCGATACAATATCTGTAATTTGTATTAAATAAAAAAACTTATTCAAAAATAACATATGTATATGAGAAGTCAATTTAAATTAAAAATGCCTAGGCTATTCCTATGAACATGGATTCTTGAGAACAGTTAAAGTGCGTCTGGCAAGCACAAGGCTGAAACCAAAACGTCTTGGACACACATTTTTATAATCAGGAGTGTTTCTCATTTTTTGGTGTACCATTCTTTTGGTTATAGGTACCTCATAGGTATTCAAAAATGCATTTGAGAAAAGTTAAAGTGCGTCTGGCAAGCACAAGGCTGCCAAAACGTCTTGGACACACATTTTTATAATCAGGAGAATTTTTCTGATTTTTTAATGTATCACTCTTGTGGTTATCACTTCGACCCCAAAATCGGAAAAATGAAAGCTTACTTGGTAATTGGCCGCATTCAAACATGGAAATAAGGCCGCATTTATTAAAATAAAACAAAAAGTAAAATAAGGCATTACTTCCAATTCATCATAGAAATAAGGCCGCATTTTCCCGTTGAAGATCATTGCAATGAGAGAAATAAAGTTAAAGTTCTAAAACATGTGCAAGGCGTTAACAGTTTTTTCATTGATGAAGTTCTCTTTTCCCGTTAGTTAGTCTTAGATAAGCATCAGTCGTTTGTGATAAAGTGCAGTGATTAGTTGTGTAGAAGTGTTTTTGAAAGTGTAATGCGTCCTGCATGTATAAATAATGGTAGCAAATAGGCGCCTTGATTTTTGTTTATCAACCGGCCGAGCACCGAAGTTTAAATATTCGTACAAATGAAAGCAATAAAAAAAATGGAAAGAAAACCCCTCGCTCCAAACCCTTGCCACCTGAACGATCTCGTTCTTTGCTTTATTTCTCTTTTTCTCAAATTTTCCCCTATGGCGCAAGCCAAACATAGTTTAGTCATGTATGTGTGTACATGTGCAGCTGAAATACGGGATTAATATCGGGTGATGGGCTAACGGAGAATGACAAAACCCGATTGCGCACTGCAGTAGTATAGTAACGCCACGCACACCCGTGTGCCCTAGTACCTGGTATATGCTACGGCCATCCATGTATGTTTCGATGCTGATTCTTTTGCATTTTCCTTCATCATATTTTATGGAACATTTTTGAGGAGATGGGCAGTCTTTTGGCGTCGGGTAGTTCGCTTATAGCCAATTCCAAGTTAATTGCTTTTTTTTTGAAGTTGAACCGCTCCGTAATCAGAACTCGCTATAGAGATAAAAAAAAATTTCAACCTACATATATATATATAAAAAAATAATAAGAAATTCAAACCCAAAAAAAAGTGTTGTCCGGGAAAGATAATTTTCTTTAACCACACGTTTTTTTTTCTTCTCGTAATGAGGTGACCACCCACGAAAAGCGTAAAAAGAAAAACAAAGAAAAAAACAATAATATTCAGATTCCTAAGGGAGAAATATAAAAAACATGTGACATTAAATCTAAAAAAAAGAAAAAAGTAAAAACTTGAAAATTTAGGAATAAAAACAAAAGTTTAAAAGATTTAAGGGATATAGAAATAAAAAAAAATTAATAACACGAAAGGAAAAAATAGGAATAAATGATAAGTGATGAATAGAAAAAAAAATTTAGAAAAAAATGTACAGTGAAAGACAAAGCGAAGATGTGGAGTACATGACAGAGTACAGTGAAAAAAAAAAATAATAAAAAAAAGATGAATATTACATAGAGAATTTACAAAATGAAAAGGAATGTAGACAAAAAAAATACCAGAAATAAGAAATACATGGTGTCCACTATTTTTCAAAATAAATTTCCCTGACTTTCCCTGACCAATTTCAAAATTTTCCCTGGCCAGCAAATCAAAAAAAATGTTTTCATGAGTAGGTACGTATTAAAATTGCACAAATATTGCACAAAGTGGTAGAAAATGTACGTATTTGAATGGAGTTAATTAAATCTTAGGCAAAAAGAACTCACCTTGTATTTTTCAAAGATCTATCTGAAGGTATACAGGACCCATGTTGTAACTCAGGCGATAACTTTTCGCATCGTTAAAAAATGAAACGAATCATTCCTCACTTATCGCTTCTGGAAAGAATCGAGTTTCTGTAACTCATTGCGATAAGTTCAACTTGTTTTTTTTTTACTGGAATTTCCATTGGAAGGCGATAAGTCGATGTCATTTTGACGTTTCAAAATTAAAATCAAAAGTATTTTAATTTTTGTTTTCTTTCCGCAGAGAAAAATATAATTTCTTTGCAAAGAATCACCCTTAACTAAATTCAAAATAATAAAAAAAAACCTCTAACTAGATTCCAAAAGAATTATGTAAGCATTCAAGCGTACAAAATCGCAAACAAAAGAAAAACTTTTGCAAAATTTATCTCTCAAATTTGTATCTTCACTTATCTATCTCTCAAACAAAAACGATGGACGATAATTTGTGGTTAATTGGATTGGAATCAGCCTAGCTGCACGATTGTAATGTGAGCGACATTAATGCCATATGCGGTGGCAAGGCCATACCCGAGTCTCTCCGGCCGGACGTTTGGTAAGTGTGTCTCAATGTGAGGAACAAATCCGATCAGATGACGCTGTTCAATGAAATCTTCAATTTACCATTTCAAAATAAACTCTTCGAGCAATGGAACAGCATGGTCGAACACAATTGCAACGATATCGAGGACAAGGTGTCTGTCATTTCAGAATTGGAATCTATCCTCACCTTTTATTTCAAGAACAAAAATCTCCCATATGAGTATGTCAACGGATGTATCGAGTTGCTGTTACCTCTGCTTTCGTTGAAACTGAAAAAATCCGACACCTACAATCTCTTCGAAGCCATCGTAGACACCTACATTCCGAAGGGATGCATCGCCAAGGGCAATATTGTTCACGTTTTCCGTCTGTTCAGTCAATACCACGACTTAATATGTTATACAGACGCAATGTCCCTGAATCAGTCAACAAGTGATAAGTTTTCGGCGGCCAAATGAAGTCGGACGTAGTTTAAGAGAAACTTGCAGACATACCTATTTGCAAATTCGAATGCAGCAACAGCTCCAAATAATATTGCCCAGCATCAAGTCGCTGACTAACATGTTTCACAGAGTGGGAAGAATGGCGAGCGCTACAGAAATGTCTTATTTGGTGGAAGCTAATTTAAGGTGATTTTGTTTACATTTTGTTTGTAGCGTTGTTTTAATGATGACATTTTTTTAGTGCAAAACAAGAAATCCAATTGGAGTGCAGCACTACTTTTCATTATTTAGAGGAAAAAGTTTGTTGGAAGATCATGTGCCTTTGATTGTCTTGAATCAATTGGAATATCAATCAAGCAGTAAATAATGGGAAGGAAACGATGATGAGAAACCATGAACATAGTTTTTATGCACATTAATATTATTAATTATACTAGATGTGGAAAGCACTCATAAATACACTAAAATGCTTAATTTACATAAATTATACACATTTAAGCTAAACTTGCGTTTTAATTTAACTTCCGCAAAATTTTATTGAATCTGTCCTTTTTCTTGACAGAATAATTTATTTATTTCGTTTGATTTTCTGCCAATTAATTTTTTGAATTAAAAATGCTTTCCGGATCTAGTTAGGGGACATAAATTAGAACTCAGAACAGTTTCAATCATCTCAATGAAGCACGTAGTTTTGAAATGACAGTGGTTTGTATGTATCACTTACAAGAATTTCGTATGATTTTCTCTCGAAATTCTTGTAAGTGTTACATACAAACCACTGTCATTTCAAAACTACGTGCTTCATTGGGATGATTGAAACCATTCTGAGTTCTAATTTATGTTTTCTAGCTAATAGCTGAAACCATGTTTAATTCAAAAAATTATTTCAAAAAAATTCCATTTATAAAACGTGTTTTTTTTGAAATTTAAAAAATGAAGAAAATACTTTTACATCGGAATTTTTGAAATCATTCCTTAAATTGAAAATTGTTGTAAAAAACACTTAGGTGACATAAATTGAAACTCACCACCATTTCAAAAATCCAAATGAAGCACGTATTTTTGAAATGAAGGTGGTTTGTATGTAACAGGAATTTAGCTCGAAATTCTTTTAAGTGTTACATGCAAACCACCGTCATTATTGGCTTGTGTTTAGGAAATTGAATTAAAATAAAAAACAACCGTAGGTTTTTAATGATTACATTGATAATTTCTTATTATCAGATATTATATATATTGTAGATTCAAAGTAAATATTCATTCATTTATGTACTCTAAAATTACATTATTGATTCATATTTTTGTGGATGTTTCTTATGATAGTTCAGTTATATTTAAAGAGCTTTTTTCATCAAATTCACGAAAAAGAAAAAAAAAAAGAATTTAAAGATTTTTCTTTTTTGCCGTAATAACATAATTGGTTACAATATTTTTTGGATAAATAACGCAGTTAGGACCAAAAACACTTGAATTGAGTGAGGTTTTCTCTGATAGTTTAGCATTACCACAATCAGCGATGTCTTGTTTGTGTTAAATTGACTACAGCCATTGGGGAGATAAGTGAAAAGGTATTGTTATCTTTGAAGAGTTCTGTCCATACTGAAGGAAGCTGGAAATATATTTCATATATTATCTTAGGTTTCTTAGCAAAAGTTAAAAATGTACCTTTCGATTCATAGCAAAGTAACAAAGAGTAGTATTAACTCGATCGCCAATAGTATCCTTGGGAGCTTCAATAGCAAAACAGCTTATTAAATCACCGTGTTAAGGTTCTCCCAAACCAATGCGAAACATTCGTTGCGGCGAAGAAACATTCGTCAGTTAAAATTATTTCATATGTTTCTCCACCGCGTTGATTTGGGCACTCTCATATATCACCATATAAATAAATTTTGACATGCGAATGTTTTTTCGCCGCAACGAATGTTCCGCATTGGTTTGGGAGAGCCTTTAAGGTTCCTTTAGCCCTCGTCTTGCAGATCCAAGAATATATTATTGTAATTTTGAATGTTTCGCAACAACTGTTTCTTTTTTCTTATCAACCGATTTCATTTAAGAGTATTTAACGTTATCAGCGTCTTCTTCATCGTCAATAAGCTACAATAAGATAAAAGTAAGCTTGAATTTAGTTTTAAAGGCCTTTTTTTGTGAAATAATTTAATTTCTTATCATTTTTTTCTATTTTTATTTTAATTCACCATCTTTCCGGTCAGCGATAAGATTTGACGTTTAAAATGATAAACTTATCGACCTTCAGATTTACAGAAATCCATTTTATCGCATTTTTCCAGTATTTCTAATCCGTTTGTTCCAGTCGATAAAGTTATCGCCTGTCAAAGTTACAGAAACCCGATGATGCGATAAAGTGAGTTTCGTTCCAATTCTCACCGTTTCTCGACAAGTTTTATCGCTTTGCAAGTTACAGAACATGGGTCCAGGATAAACAAATCCTTTTTTCCTTAGTTTTTCTTTTATTTAATTTTGTGTATTTTTTGCTCGATTTAAGCCATTTTTGGAATTAAGTTCTTTGAACCCATGATAGAATACCTGAATTTTTAAAGTTATGTTTAGGGGTCGCAAGCATCAATTTTATGCAAAAAGCAGTTTTTGGAGCATTTAATTTGTAAAAAAAACAAATATTAGTTTTTAAATAATATTTTTGGTGTCAAAAACATCTCTGGAAAAAAATCAAAAAATATCAATTTTTATCTCATCTATCAGAATAAAAATAGTTATTGGTTTTAAGCTTTTGCAATTCGTAAAAGTAAGACAAAACAACTTACCAAACGACCCTCAAAACCACCATTATATATTATTATAAGGGGTTGAAATATTTTTAGCTTATTCATTATTTAGTAACGAAAAAATTGGTATTACATTTATAACAGGCTGACGGCCACAAAATATTAAAAACAAATTATAAACAAAAAATTTAATATTTTGTTCGTTTGGTACCTACTAAAAGATTTTTAACTCAGTCAGTTTCTTACCTATTTTAAGTTACTTTTAAGTTAGTCTCTTTTTTATCATTTAAAAAATCACAAATCCAGGTCCTTGGAAAAAAGGAAAAAAAATATTCTATTTTTTATTAATATTTTTTTGTTTGAACTATTTAGGAATCATTTCGTAAAAAATGTACAACCATTTTCTTCGTTACTAAATAAGGAATAAGTTAAACAAAATTAAACCCCTAATAGTATATATGAGTGGTTTGTGGGTGGTTTTGTGGCTTGTTTTGTCCAATTTTTACGAATTGCAATTTAAAACCTTGAAAATAATACCCATTTTTATTACGTTAAATGAGATGCAAATTGATGTTTGTTTGTTGTTTTTCAGAGATGATTTTGATATAAAAACTATTATTTAAAAGCCAATATTTGTATTTTTTACAAATTAAATACTCCAAAAAATGCTTTTTGCATAAAATTGATGGTTGCCGTAAACATAGTTTCAAGAATCTGAAAAATTTCAGGTAGTGTGTCATGGGTTCAAAGAACTTAATTCCAACAAATGGCTTCGAGCGAAAAATACACAAAATATTAAAAAAAAAAACTATGGAAAAAAATAATTGTGACCCTAATACTCATTTTATTCAAAATTAAATAACACACAGCGAATTCGGACAAACGGTAAACGGATAATGAATGCATAAACATGTACCTATACACGATATGAAGGCCGTTCTTATTGGTGCTGGGCCCACGCTCCATACATCTTTGCCCATTGTCCTTTAACAGTAAGTTTTTTATTTTTTGCCTTTTATTGGCCGCGATCGGAAACCTATGCGATAGCCTATCTAAAGGTCGATTTACAATGGAACGAGTAAACGCGACGAGAGCGTGACTAGATTCGCTGTCATTTTTTCTAGTTAAAAAATCGTTTCCCAATTCACAATGCGACGAGTTTCTTGACGACGAGTTTTTTGGTAGCGTTAAATTATTTATTCTTTTTCTTCCTGCTGAGAAATTAATTTTATTATTTAAATATTATGTAATTATAATTTAAATATATATAATATATAAAAAATATATAATAAAAATAGTTATTAAAGCTTCCGTGTTTAGGAAAACTACACCATGGAATTAGAATGTTCCGGACTCAAATAGAGCAGTTAGCAATTGCCTATAATTTGAGTCTACAAAATTCTTATTCCATGGTGTAGTTTTCCTAAACACGGGAGCTGAAATAACTATTATTTTTTCGTCGCATTGTAAATCGGTCTTAAGATAGCTTCGTATCCATATAGGCTTTCGAACGGATTGGTTCTTTTTGACATTTCGCTTGAGATAGAAGCGTACATACATATATCTACCAATATATTTCAGATAGCATGGATAGCTATCCAACAGCAAAAGCTGTTTTGTCGGCAGCTGTTTTTCACACGGGATTCCAACAACACGAACCTATCTGGATAGCTCTACATAGGTTTCCGATCGCGGCCATTACAGTACGAAACAACACAATGTGCAGTTAGTTGTGTTTCACTCATTTTTTTTTTGACATATTCACAGGTATGGCAAAAGATACGAAATGAATAATTTTAAACAGAGATGTACTCAAAACGAAATGTTCGATCAGAAAAAAGTTTCTTATGAAAGAAAGGGAAAAAGGAGTTCAGTGAATTTTTAAGAATTGATATGGAAAAAATTTTCCCTGACCGCTTCCCGAATTCCCTGACTTTCCCTGACCAAATTTTGTTCCCTGACTTTTCAGTTTACCGGACACCATGAAATATCGTTTAATTGGTCAAAGAAAAGATAGACAAAAAGAAACCAGAATGACATCAATATCAACCTAGCCGTAGCAGCATAATCCAGGATTTTTTGTTTATGTGTTAATTTGGATTAGTAATTTTGTTTATATTTGTTAAGAACTAAATTGTTCGGTTAAATTAAAGTAAGGAGTAGCATCTGTTTTAAAGAAAAAACAAAAAACGAATGAAGTGAAAAGAAAAATAAAAGATATTTAAGAGAAAAAAAAAATTTGAATATAAAAAGAAAAAGAAAGAAAAGCAAAAAGCCTTTTAAATTCGAAAGTAAGTTTAAGAATAAAATGAAAAAAAAAAAGATTTTTACATGTTTCATTATAAATTTGTTATTTTTTTTTATTGTCTTTTTGTCTATCTGTGCAAACATATCGATAAAAATACCTATTTTGATAATTGTTTTAGCATTAGTATTATCAACAACCAGGAATCAATCATCAGCGCTGAAGATCAATCCTGGGTAAGTATTAAATATATCCTAAAATACACATATATTTGGTATATATCGACATGTTTCGTAAAAAGAAAAAAAAAAAAATACGTATATATGATTAAGGCTTTATTAGTAAAATATTGAATTTGATTGTATCGAGGAATTTAGAATTGGAAGAATAATAAAGATGTAATTTTATGTTAGAGAAAAGGAAGGAATCATGTTTTAAAAAAACAGGAATTACAGGAAGAGGTCAGTTGGGAGGAATGGGTCGAGAAGATTGAGGGGGGCAATATAAATTGCTAAATGATGCGCATTAGGGCCGATAAACATTAAGTCAGCCAAGGTGGGGGGGGAATAAGGGGAGGAGTAAACACCTTCCTTCCCAATGGTGGTCTACGTGACCAGATCGACACTTGTAACCTAGAGGTAATTTATTTTAATATTTTTATTGAATCGCATGCTAAAGATTTTTTTAACAGTAAGTACCGTTCCCAATAGCAAGAACCCATCCCCGATTCGGTGAGCTAGGCTCTATATATAACGTGCGACCGCTTCTTGTGACTGACTGACTAATTTTGTCATTATAGTAAACCGAATGTTACAAAAATGGCGCCCAACGTGGTTGTGGCTAAATGTATGCTCTCCTGATTTGTTTATTCCTTAAATACAATAGTTTCAAAAATTCTTTTTTATTAAAAAATTTGTCTACCGGAGAGCCTTGAAATTTGGAAATTTGTCTAAGTTCCAGACTGGAGACATAAATGCGTAAAGTAAAGAAATGTTGATGGCAACCAGGACAAACTTACTGGAGTTTCTAAGATTTGTTTGGGGATAGCCTGAACTTAGACTGTATGATTATGTCCTAAGAACCCATTTTCATAAAGAATTCTCTCGGTGATTTTGTTGTTCATAGTTTTAACAAGTGCCGATATATTATAATGCGTATCCTCTTAATTTTTTTTTTTGATTCAAACCTCTTACCTGGACCCTTTTCTTGATAAAATTAAAGAAACAACAAAAAAAAAGAATAGAAAGAGAAAGGAAACTTTCCATTAATTAGATAGTAACAATAATCAATAGGTTCTGATCATGGCAGTACGACATAGCAACGATCATTTAGATTTAGCCGCTGGTAATTCAGAGTCGATTCAAGCTCCTTGTAAAATTTGTAGGGAACAAATTAAATCAAATAAGGGCAATGTTATTACGACCTGTGGGCATGTTTTTCATTTAGACTGCATACGTAGTTGGGTTAGCGAATCTCCGACTTGTCCGCAATGTAGGTTTGATTGCAGTCAAGAATCCTTAAAACCATTCCTTCCGGTAGTTTCTACGGTGTCACGGGGAGCAATTCCAAAACGTCGAAATAACAATAATCCCCGTTTCCAGAATCGAAACTTGTTAGACTGGACATATCATGATTTAAAACCAAATCCTAATAATCGTGAATCAATACATTCCACAATCGGAATCAAACAAACCGTAATAATCCACGGCTCTCATTGCCACTTCAAGCGGGAGTTAAAAGAACAGATCTACCCTAAGTCGACCAAATACGCGAAGTGGTAGATCAAACATTTAATCAGCGACAAAACGAAATGTATAGCCATCTCACGCAAGATCTTTCTCGAATGATCGAAGAAAATGTTAGGGCATGCTTCGGGAATTTAATACCACCAAACCGCCCTGAACGTGAACCGTCTTTTATAACGCCAGAAAATACTCCGCGCTAAGAAGTTCCGGCGTGGCCCGCAGATATGCTTTTCGAAAATCCGCCTGCGCAGAATTTCCGTTCAAGTGGTGCGGACATTGCTACAGCTGTAAAGTATTCTAACATTATCCACAATTGGAATTTATCTTACAAGGGCTCTGATTCTGGAATGTCAATTGATAGTTTCATTTATCAAGTACAAGCTCTCAGGGCCAGCCCCAGCCAAACTTGCGCCCTGAGCAAGATTTGCAGCAAGCGCCCCTTTTTTATATTTTCACACATACACTGATATACATGCATAAGCCTCTTCCACATTACCCAGGAGGTAGACTTTCAATGCATTTTTTCTATTGACGTATCCCCGATAGGACTAATCCTTAGTAACAAACAAATATGTTGACATATATGATTGTATGTATCAAATGTAATAAAAGTACATATTTACAAAAAAATAGTTAATGAATTAAAAACAAAATAAAGTAAAAATATCATATACATACATATAAACATATACGTATACAAAATAAAAAATATATAAACTTCATTTAAAAAAAATAAATAAATAAATTAATTAATTTAAAAACAAAATAATATAAGAATATATATGTATGTATGTATGTATAGATATGTATATATACAGTGTTGCCAAAAACATTCCGGATTTCTCCTCAGTATAATGTTTTTCTTAATATCAAGTAGAAAACTAATAACTTTCCATAGGTTTTCAATAATTTGTAAAGGGTATGAGACAATTTAATAATAACCTTAAAAATATAATGCTACGATGACAAGAACAATAAAAAAAAAAATATTTTATAAAGTTATTCAATAACATGCCTGTGCAAAACTAACCGGATTGCAGGGAGATTGCGAGTCTCGATGTTAAAGTAGCGGTTTTTTCGAGTCTTTTGACTCACGCCGTAGATTAAACAGACTTTACAAGTTGAGAGCTGTGTTAGTTGAAATTATATAGTGCAGAAAATGGCTAAAACACGTTATAGCAACGCGATTTGATATAAGGTAATAGAAAAGTTCCAAGCCGGTACAAAACAAAATTTAATATCTGAAATATTGCAAATTCCAACGTCAACGGTTTGTGACATCATTACAAAATTTAGAAGCGGGAAATCAGTAGAAGCAGATCATTTTGGTGGATCCCCTCGCAAAACAACTGTTCAAACTGATAGGCGCATAAAGAATTTTGTGCTTAAAGACCCCTTTGCAACTTCAAAGATAATTTGTGATGAACCAAATCTACCTATAGGGCCAAGTACGGTAAGGAAGCGTTTAAGAGATTTCGGTCTTTTTGCATTTCCACCAGCGAAGAAACCTCTTCTTACTGCTAAACATCGTAGAAAAAGGTTCGCCATGAAAGGTGTTTGGAAAAGACTTTAAATTCCTAATCAAAATATTTAATTGAGGGTTGAATTTGCAAAAAATCATCTTAACTGGTCTTTAAGCAAATGGAGGAGCATGCTTTTCAGTGATGAAGGACAGTAAGGCGCTCAAAAGGTACACGATTAAAGCCTGCAAATGTACTCCCTACAGTTAAGCACGGTGGAGCCTCGGTGATGGTTTGGGGCTGTTTTTCAGGCGCAGGCTCGGTCCAATACACCAAATCACAGGAATTATGGACCGTTTTCAATATAAGGACATTTTGGAGTCAGTAATGCTTCCATATGCAGGGGAAGAAATGCCTTTGCGTTGGGTTTTTCAGCAGGATAACTACCCCAAACATTCTTCAAAGCTGCTAAAAGAGTGGTTTGCGACTAAAATTCGTGTTTTAGAATGGCCGTCTCAATCACCCGATCTACACCGAATTGAAAACTTGTGGGCCATTTTAAAAAGGCGGGTTGGGAAAAAAAGCACACGTCAACAACTTTTCTTTTTGCAGCCTTGAAAAATGAATGGGAGAATATTCCTGCTTCTATTTTCGAAAATTTAATTCAGTCAATGCCTCGTCGATGTCGAGCTGTGATAAAAAATAGGGGTTACTGGACAAAATATTGAATGCAAAATAATAATTAATTGTACAAGATAAAATCCGGTTAGTTTGTCACATTAAAATTCTGAATCAACTTTAATTTTTGACTATTATTTTTTGTTTTAATGGATAATTTACCATGTTTTTTGTTTAAAATGATACAATTGTTTAATAAAAATGGCGAAAAATTACAAACATTTGATTTGTTCATTTTTATCTCACAAACCAACACTCAATGCAGTTGACCAAAAAAATCCGGAATGTTTTTGACACCACTGTACATATGTATATATACATACAAAAATAAAAAGGAACTTCAGTTAATTTTTTTTAGGAAAAAAAGTAAAATCCTAAACTAAAACGCAGCGAAGAAATGAGCTAAGGGGAAACGTTTAAACTTACTTTTCTGGCCTTACAGTTTGCAAATTTCAGAAATGAGATCATCAAAGTCTAAAGAATTTTTTTGTTTATAGTTAATTTTTTTTTGTTTGTAAAAGTTTCTTTTTTAAATAAAAAAAGTTAATTTTTCTTTGTAAAAAAAGTATTTTTTTTTTGTAAAAAAGTTAATTTTTTTTTTGTAAAAAAAGTTAATTTTTGTTTGTAAAAAAGTTATTTTTTTTGTAAAAAAGATAATTTTTTTTTTGTTAAAAAGTTAATTTTTTTTAAAAAACGTTTTTATTTTATTGTAAAAAGCTTAATTCTTTTTTGTAAAAAAGTTAATGTTTTTTTTGTAAAAGTAATTTTTTTTTTGTAAAAAAGTAATTTTGTTTTTGGAAAAAAATGAACTTTTTTGTAAAAAAGTTTAATTTTTTTTTCGTAAAAAAGTTAATTTTTGTTTGTAAAAAATTTTATTTTTTTTTGAAAAAAAGTTGTTGTTTTTTTTATAAAAGTTAATTTTTGTTTGTAAAAAAATTTTGCGAAATGTTTGCTCTGTTCTTTATTTTCGGCCTCAACAAGCCTTCGCCTTTTTCTAAATTCTGCCCGAAGGCTTTTTTTTATCCATATTGGAAAAACGAATAATAAACACTTTCACAAAATACTTCACTTCTATTAAAAACTGATAGCTATTTATTTAATCTTAACCAACAAAGCGAAAAAACAATTAAAACAAGCTGCACAAGACCAGGTACAACGCGACTCTATTCTCCTTTTCCATTCTATTACAATTTCCTTATTCCATCCATCTTCTATGTAAGCAGGCAATTAACCCTTGCCAAGTTACAGTGTGCAATAAGACAACCTTAACGCTCTGACCCATAATGATTCCGTATAAATAATTTTTTTTTTAAATATTTTCCCATGTTAGTTTCGATACTCTGTCTCTCTGTGTGCAAAAAAAAAGTTGCACATCCATTGCCTTATGTAGTAGTAGGTAGCACAGCAACCTACCTGTTCTCTTTTTCGGAGACAACAAAAGTTGTTGTTTGTTTCGTAGATGAGAAGTCACATACAGAGGTACGGTGCATAATACAAAACCTGCACGTTCTAGCCCACATGATTTAGTATGAATAAGTATTTTTCGTTGTCATATTCTCTATGTTAATTTTGGGACTCCGTGGTGCATGAAATAAATCTTGCACATAGAGGTGGCATGTTACTTTTTTGTGTTGAGATTTTTTCTTTTTTTTTTCTTTTGTACGAACAGGGTGAAATATTTGGAAATTAGCTAGGTAGGATTGAACTTGCATGGGTCTAGTGGAATTTTTAATTATACGATATCTTGACTCTTGAGTTAAATTTTAATAGTAAGTGTGTAAGAAATAACTTAGCACGGTTGTGATGAATGTAATTTGGGATTATTTGAAGAATGTTTGTGGTTAAAATGCAAATGGCAGTACATATTTGTTTGCGCAAGATCAGATTACATTTTCTTGCCTGGTAATGCGCTCCCAGAATGTTGCGCTCTGTGCATTTGCCATCTTGCACATATGGTTGCTCCGGCCCTGCAAGCTCTCACTATGCAAAGCCTCAACGGAAATTTTGAACTTTTATGTAAGAATGCACACCTACTCTTCAGTGAAAAGGCCAACAATTGGTTCTCGCGCTTCCATAAGGGTAGGCCCAATTTTGGCTGGAACATTTTAGTT
Organism: Melangyna quadrimaculata; assembly: GCA_949320155.1. Lineage (NCBI taxonomy): Eukaryota > Metazoa > Arthropoda > Insecta > Diptera > Syrphidae > Melangyna > Melangyna quadrimaculata. The sequence continues at coordinate 292,628,038 of OX439483.1, forward strand.
GCACTGACTACGACATTCGAGAATTGATACGTTGCCGTAAGCAACGAGAGAAAGAGGTATTTTATGAAGAGATTAGTACTTTGACTGATCGCTTGCATACTACCTTAAACGAGTCGGAAATTATCGAAATTTTAATTCGGAATATACGTCCAAAGAAACGGCACGATGTTTAACATTGAAATATAACATCTGTTGCACAGCTTAAGAGTGTTTGTGAGAGATTTCTTGAGGACGTCATGCAAGGGTCAACCTTAGCCCAACCATGCTGACGGCTTTGAAAGCACCCCGGGGTTGGAAATTAGTGCAATATGTAAGCTTAAGTGTTGGAACTGTGACGCGGAGGGACACAGGTTTGACGAATGCTTCCAACCTAGGCGCGTGTTTTGTTACGGATGTGGCTTGGCTGATGAATATAAACCTACTTGTAAAAGATGTAGTAGTTCGTTAAACTCAAAAAGGGATGTGAGCAACAACAGCAGCTTACGTCCCAACAAACCAGCCCCAAGACAATAATTCTTCCTTTCCAACCTCGTAATGCCACCATAATGCGATCTAAGCTTGCACCAATTAAAGGAAATTAATTTTCTGATGACCCAACTACGGGAACATCTCTTCGAGCAGAACCGGAACCCTATCACATTCGTTTGAAAAAGTATCAGGATGCTCGTGCTAGAATTTTTGGTGTAGAGCAAGCTTCTAAAAGGTGTCAAACCCAACGATCAACGAAAAATATGCGTTCATTCTACAAAAAAGTAAAATAAAATCGAAAATTACTATTATCAGCTATTTCATTAAAACCAAACGATATAAGGCCTTATGCGACTGTGCAGTAGGGTGGATCGTTTTCAACATTTTTTGCCAAATCACTGTGTGCAACTCACAGTTTATGCTTAATGGTTTTCTGAACTTATCCTCATTATTTATTTTGAGTCGCCCTTGGGAAAAACAAAATCGGGAAGCCATCGAAAATTGGTCTTTTTTCACAAAAAAATTATATACCTACCTATTAAGAATTAGGGACACGAAAAGTTGGTGCAAGCAAAATAATAACGGATTATTGTAGAGGGACTAAATACAAGTATTTTTCACCACGGAGGTAGGGGTCTCTCTCCTTCCATATAGGTGGGAGAAGAAATTAAAATACAAATACTTAAAAATGAAAATAAATCATTTAAAAAATTATTTAACAAGAACGGAAACACTGATAATAAAGAATGATACATTTTTGAAAGCTAAAAGTCTGTTCTTTTATTGAGTTTTTGAATTAAGTTTTTTCTGTTTATAGTTTTCGAAAAAAGTATTTTCAAACTCAAACTTGAAAAAATATGAACTGATTTTTTCTTTAAAAAATGTGGAATTAAGTTAGAAAACGACTTAAATTCCTTAGTGGATAAGTGCTTTTATTAATTCTTCATCAACCACTGAAAACCAGATGACTTTATGTCTTCTATTTTTTTTTAGAAAATCTAAAATCACGAAAAATACTAATTGTATTCAATCATTTTGTTTATAAAATTGACCGTTTTGCCTATAATAAAAGAGATAGACCCCCCACGGTGAAAAATACTTGTTTTTGGTCCCTCTAAAAGAATCCGTTATTTTTTTGTCGCCAAGTATCACCCCGGATTTATAATATATCATTTTTTGTGAAAAACTAAAAATTTGCAATGATTTCCCGATTTTGTTTTTTCGCAAGGGCGACTCAAAATAAATGACGAGGATAAGTTTAGAAAACCATTAAGCATATAATATGAGCTGCACACAGTGATTTGGCAAAAAATGCTGAAAACGACCCACCCTACTGTGCAGTTCCAAGGAAGAGATATTAGGACTGCTATATTTGGGAGCTTCGGTAAGTTGTATAGGAGGTAGCTTAGCGTCCGAAATTTTGCACAGTAATAATAAGTTAAAATCTTTCAATTCGTATGCCCAGACAGCTGATGGGGTGAAGCAATCCGTTAAGGGTTTGTTTCAGGGTGAAATTTGCTTTAAAGGAAAAATGGAGAGCATAAACCTATATATCATTCCTTCACTTACCCAAAACTTGTATTTAGGATTCGATTTTTGGGAAAAATTTGGGTTGACTCATAAAATCCTGACCGGAATAAATTTGGATGAAAATTTTACTCCCGATTTTAACACTCATGAACTGTTTTTTTCCCAGCTTCAGCAACTCAAACATGTCAAGACAACTTCTCCATCGTTTGAAATAGGACTTGGCAAGACCACTCTTTATGAGCATGTCATTGAAGTAAAAGATGCCAAGCCAGTCAAGCAAATGCATTTTCCGGTTTCACCGGCCATAGAAAAACTCATGTTTGATGAGGTTGATAGGATGCTAAAGTTGGGAGTGATTGAAGAGTCAACTAGTCCATGGGGTTCACTAGTAGTTCTCCTCAGAAAACCTGGTAAAGAGCGTTTATGTTTGGATTCTCGAAAGTTAAATGAAGTTACTGCGAGAGATGCATATCCATTACGGCACATAAATGCCATACTCAGTCGTTTACCGCGTGCAGAATCCATTTCTTCGTTAGACCTCAAGGATGCCTACTGGCAAATACCTTTGGCCCTTAGCTCTTGAGAAAAAACGGCCTTTACCATACCTGGACGTTCCTGTACCAGTATAAAGTCAAGCCGTTCGGGCTTTGTAATGCTTTCCAGACTATGTGTCGGTTCATGGATCTTGTGAACCCTGCAGAGTTGCATGAATTCGTATTTCAATACGTGGACGATCTGTTAGTTTTGTCCATGGATTTCGAAGGACATTTGAAATTGTTACAGCAGGTAGCATGTCACTTACGTAGGGTAGGTCTGACAATTAATGTCACTAAAAGTAAATTTTGTCTCAAGTCATGTGATTGGCCAAGATACAATTCGGACCGGACAAGACAAACATTTTTTTTTTATATTTAGCGCGTGCAAAAGGGGTTTTGACTACCCTTAAGATGATATACACAGCAGGAGCGATAAGGTAGGTAGGAGGAGTTTTAAAAGGAGATACCGATGTAAGTTGGTTTTGAATGTCTGTAGAGCACAATGGGAGGAGAAAATAGAGCTGGGTAAAGCATTTCACATTCGAGTAGTGCGACTAAATAAAGAATCTCTGTACTTAACAGTACGTCCGATGTTGGGATCAAGGGTAAACTGATGGGAATTCCCAGAAGCACGAGTTTTACGTTTGAATTGTTTTAGGGGAGGAATGCAACTGGCTATTTCACTAGAGCACTGTTTGTGGAAATAACGGTAAAATAACGAACGACAAGAAACATTTCGACGGTGCTCAAGAGATGAGAATGTTTCCGTTATTGTTCTATCACCTATCATTTTAAGAGCTCTCTTTTGAGCACCTGCCCAAATATGGGAATTACTCCCAAGTTTTGGACGAATAAAGGCTTTGTAGATCACAGCCAGATCAGAAGGGTAGACAAATTTCTTGCATCGACGGAAAAAACCTAAACACTTAGCAGCATTTTTGGCGATGTCAAATATGTGGTCGTTCCATAAAAGGTGGTCTGTGACAATCATACCGAGGACTGAAAGCTATTCGGTTTCCTCAATGCAAGTTCCAATTATGGATGGTTGCATGGGAGGTGGGTTTCGCTTTAACGACAGTAGACAGCATTTTTTTGAAGCATTAAATTCTACGCGATTTTTGATTCCCCATTGGACAATGCTGTCGAGATCAGAATTTAATGAGCTTATCATACGCTGCCGTTCGAGTTCCACATCCGAAGGACATGGATGTGAATCTAAAAACGAATATGAAAAGCTGAGGGTACTGTCGTCAGAAAAACAGTTTAATGGATTAGAAGTTTCAGATAAAAGATCGTTTATGAATATAAGGAAGAGAGTCGAGGACAGAACAGAGCCGTGGGCCACACCAGCATTTATTTTGTGGATATCAGACTTAAAACCATTGAATACAACTTGTATTGAGCGGTCCGAAAGGTAATTTCTAATCCAACGAAGAAGAGATTCATCGACACCAAATGCACGCATTTTCGATCAGAGAGCTTGATGCCAAACTCTATCAAATGCTTTTGAAATATCAAGCTCAATAATCTAACTTTCTACAAAACGATGTTAAGATTTGTGCCACTGTTCGGTGAGATATACCATCAGATCACCAGTGAACCAATTGCTACGAAAGCCGTACTGCCCGTCATTAAGAAGCTTTTGTACTTCGAGATATATCTTGAGCTGGAAATTAATCAGCGTTTCCATGACCTTAGAAAGAAGGGACGTAAGCGCAATTGGTCGATAGTAAGAGGGGAAAGAAGACACGCCTTTTTTAGGGACAGGCTGGACAAATGCTGTTTTCCATCCACTCGGAAAGAGACCAGTAGAGTACGACAGATGGAAAAGCTTACGCAGTAGTTTTGCCAGCGTTGAAGAACACCTCTTCAGAACAATTGGAGGGATACTATCCGGGCCAGCGGATTTGTGAATATCGAGATCTTTCAGAACTCTAGCAACTACACGAGTGCGAAAGAAGATTTGTCCCATAAAATCATTTGCGCTCTCAAGTACAGGGGGAGTCATAACACTCTTGGCAGCGACGAATTATCAGCAAACTGTGCTGCAAGCAAATTGGGTTTATCTTGCAAGCTGACAAAAGGAGTGTCATTGAAGACTAGCGTTGGAACCGAGGACGTGGTGGTGTTTCGTATGTTTTTTACAAATGACCAAAAATGTTTACTACCTTTAGGACTTTGCCGAATTTAGATTTCACCATATTCGGGATAAAATTTCTCATTCCACAAAGAATTAAGTTTGTATTTATATCTGCACTGGAATCTACGTCACTATCCAGGAAGCATAGTGACCAGTTAAAGTTCCTGAAGAATAAACTGAGACCATCCCAGTTGGCTTTCTCGTACTGCCAAACGGTTCTCTTGGGAGTTTTTTCTTTAACTGTGTTTTGGTGCTACGAGAAATTTGCCGATATGAAACAATGGTCTGATGTGCCTAGAGGCGATAATACACTTATAGCACAGATAATAAATTATACAGATGTCTTATCCCCATAGAAAAAAATGCCCCATATTTTCTTCACGACCGGTTGACGATCAGCAGGCAAGAAAGCTCTTTGCCTGTTCATAGTAAAGCACAGAAAGTTCTTTCCCTCTTTTACTTTATTATCTGTACTGTGAGAAGGCAAGAAATCTCTTTGCCTTTCCATAGCAAAGCAAGGAAAGTTCTTTCCCCTCTTTACTTTATTATATTTTTTTTTTGTGCTCATATATTTTGCCTCTCTTTCGTTACATAGAAAAAAAAAAAACAGTAGTGGAAAAAAATTAGAATTTAAATAAAGTCAAGTGTACTTAGATATCTATTGGGCGCGTGAGCATGTGTAAGTGAGGGGTCCTTCGTTGTCTGCTTGCGCATTTCTGCATATACGATTTTTGTATGAATGAAAAGTAGGTAGGTATATACAAATATAAAATAAAAACGCAGAGACATGTGATTTTGTTTTGTTTTGAGCGATTCTTAAGTACATAAGTAAATGAAATTTAAACTGTTTTTTTTTTGCACATCTACAAAGGTCTTCGGATTTGAAAAAATCATTAGTGTGGAAGAATTAGTATTTAAATAAAGTCAAGTGTATTTAGGTTAGCCCAGGCAAATGGTGTTTTTTCTCAATTGTCTTTTATGTTTTAGGGGTCACTGAATCCGAATTTCAACTTTGCTACTTCCTACGGATATGACTTCACAGCGAAAATCGCAAAAAAACTCAACTTTTTCGACCTTTTTTCAGGTTTTTGCTAAAAAGTCAACAAAACATACACTTTTTGGATAATATTACCTTCTAAACTTTATAGAATATAAAATTTTCTATAAGAATAGCTTATAACTCTATTTTGTAGAATTAACGGTTTAGCCGGTAGAATACGGTTTTTGTTGTAAAAATAATTCAATGGCTCATTGAAGATGAGAAAACCACGGAGCGTTTTCAAGAGAGAGGGCAAAATTTTGAGGAGGTGGAGTTACTGCAGTCCTTTGGGTTTTGTTTGCACATAACTTGAAAACCAAGCTAAATATCGAAAAAAATTTACTATAGAATTGGCCTATTCAAAAAATTTTAAATACATTTTTAATGTGTTAAAATAAAAAATCGATTTTTTTGTTTTTTTTTTTTTCTTTTACTTATTTGCCTATAACTCTTTTTCCAGCTGAGATAGGTATAGAAATTAGTCCACATTAAAGAAAGATAATAAAATTTTCTTTAAAGTGACCTTTTTTGAAAAGTGTTTTTAATAAAAAATCAACCAAGATACGGTCGCTCAATGTAAGCCATTTTTTCAATTTTTATTACGTTTACCTCGACATTATTATAATTCTTATTTTATACAACAAAACTTGAATGTATTTAATGAAATGAGAATAATAAATTAATTTATTAATAATAAATGATTGTTTTTACAGCTTTAAACCACACTTTTGGTTTTTAAGTAATGTAAAAATCATACAAGAAAAAAGAAAATTAATTCATACAAAAATTAAATACAATTTTTCAATTCTAGATTTGATTAAATCTATTGAATATGGTCATCCATGTCTTCAAGAATATCATCTTCTTGAATTTCGTTCCTTGTGATCTGTCGAAGTTTGGACCCATGTAATTCTTACAAAACATAGAACACGTTAGTCCTAATTTTCTACAACAACAGCTTCCGTGACACCGGTTGTGCTCCGGCATGCAATTTTTCTAACCAAAATATCTGGCGAAGGAGCTTGATTCATGGTTTTAGGTAGTGATGAGCGCATTCGAATGATTTAATCGATTATAATCGATTCATGCAACATCTCGAGATATCCCGATTCTTTTTAACCCAAATCATTCACCCAATTCATTCGAATGATTTTCTACCTTCCAATACCAACTTATAAATTTAATGTTATAAATAATTGTAATGTAATGGCTGTTGGATCTCGTGCCTCCTCTCACTGCAGTGAATGTTCTGTTGAATCGAGTGGTTGAATACTCGTACACAAGTTCTGGAATATATTGAATCACTCGAGATATAGGTATATAGTGTATGTAAGATTTTTGTGTCTATGGAGTGGACTGACCGAATGCAAATGGAAGAATCGAATGATTTCTTTTCTTCATTTCGTATGAATGAACAAAAGAAACGATTGGTTTTATAGAACTGGCTGTGGTCATGTTAGATTTTGGCATTTGTTAAGCATCTTTTAGAATATTTTTTCACTCCTTATTTTATGTTGCCGTTATGTTTACCAATATTTTGGATTGTTTTTGCACATGGCTTTCATGTTTTTGACTGGTTTTGTCTTTTTCTTTTATGGTAGGTCATTAATTAATTAATTAATAGAAATAATTAATTAATTTTAAAGGTACTTAAAATTTAAAGGCTTAAGTTTTTATTGCAGACGAGCAAAATGTTGATGTAAACCATTCCGATTTTGTTACTATTTTTTAATTCAAATGATCATTCGATTATTTTGATCACTCGAATACTAATATCTCGATTATTAAAATCATTCTATTATTCCCATCACTAGTTTTAGGTATCAATTCATATTTATATTGATATTGAGCACTAATTTCCACAGGACTTATTTCTAAATAATGAAGTCGAGTGTTTCTTGGTTAATTTTTTGTTAAAAAAAAACTATTCAAAATAGGTCACTTTAAAGAAAATTTTATTATTTTATTTCTATACCTATCTCAGCTGGAAAAAGAGTTATAGGCAAATAAGTAAAAGAAAAAAAAAAAACAAAAAAATCGATTTTTTTTAACACATTAAAAATGTATTTAAAATTTTTTGAATAGGCAAATTCTATAGTAAATTTTATTCTCTACAAAAAATGTTTTCGGAATTTTCTCGAAATTTAGCTCGGTTTTCAAGTTATACGAAAAAAACCCGAGGGACTGCAGTTAGTCCCCCTCCTCAAAATTTTGCCCTCTCTCTTGAAAACGCTCCATGGTTTTATCATCTTCAATGAGCCGTTGAATGATTTTTACAACAAAAACCCTGGAACGTCTAAGTCCCATTCTATATGAGATAATAAATAGCCTATTGGTGGCTTCCTTTGATTTCACCATAAAACCTCGCAAAGGTAGCGAAAACCTCATCACCGATGGCTTTTCGAGTGTCCATGATGGTGAAGTGGGGTAAACTTCAGGCGGTGGAACCTGAAATTGATCAGACTTAAAGGTTTTGAATAATTCTGTGTATAAGAGGACCGAGTTCAGATCTGGCGACGTTTCATCCGAACAAAAACTGTGGAAATTGTGGGAACATCAAGGTTTAACAAATGACGTCATACGTAGAGCACATGATTCTTCTTCTTCGGCTCACGGCGGGAAATTTAAAACTCTAGAACGAATTAGACGGAATTTCTTCTGGCCGAAAATGGTAGTTCAGGTGCGTGAGTACGTTTCTGCTTGTGAAACCTGCAAAACAACAAAACATCCTAATGTACCCCTACGGTCACCTATGGGAGCTCAAAAAGTATCTGAACGTCCGTTTCAAAGAATGTATATGGATTTGATATGTCCGTTTCCTCGATCCAAAAATGGTCATGTAGTCTTATTGATAATTTAAGGTCACTTTTCCAAATTTCATTTTCTAGTGCTTTTAAAAAATTTCTTTTCCAAACCCATATGCCCATTCTTGCAAACACACATTCTCAGTTTTCGGGGTCCCACAGATCATCGTCACTGATAATGGCGTACAATTTAAATCCAAGGAATTCAATAGCTTCATTGAAGAATACGGGGTTAAGCATACTTATACGGCATTGTACTCCCCTCAAGCCAAGCCAACGCATCCGAAAGAGTAAACAGATCGGTAATTCCTGCCATACGTGCTTCCGCTAAAGAGGATCAAAGCGAATGGGACTTAAATTTGTGCCATATTATAAGAAGATGAAGAAATTTAAATATTAAAATATTGAAATTACTTCTGTTTTAAGTGGAGTGAATAAATCTTTTTGCTGTGATTTTTATAAGAGTCGGTAAACATCGTGCAAAATTTGTGTCTTAGTAGGGTATAACAGACTGACTGAAGAGCCCACTGTTATTGCTTGGGCGAAACACAATAATATCTGGAGTTGAGGTCACTTGTACTTTTTAATTGAATTTTATTCATTCACTCCACTTAAAACAGAAGTAATTTCAATATTTTAATATTTAAATTTCTTCATCTTCTTATTATAAAAAACCTGACCACAGGTATTTATTTTCGAGGTGCACGAATTTAAAAAAAATTCCCCTAGAATACAAAAATTCACAGTATCTTTTTGCTGCGATTTTTATAAGAGTCGGTAAACATCGACCAAAATTTGTGTCTTAGAAGGGTATAACAGACTGACTGGAGAGCCCACTGTTGTTCCTTGGGCGAAACACAATAATTTCTGGATTTGTGCCATATTAGTAATTCTTTAAGGAGTTCGGTACATCAATCCCTAGGCTGTTCTCCGTATTATCTATTATTCGGGCAAAATATGGTTACGCACGCGAAAGATTACGAGTTGTTACGTAAACTGCGCTAACTAGAAACTGACGTGCACATAAGTCGAGGAGACCAGATAGAACAAGCTCGTATCGGAGCCCAGGAAGTGATGAGAAAAGCGTATGAGGTGAATGCATGCCGATACAACACTCGACCCGTCCCGTCAATTTTCATGAAGGTCAGGAAATTTTGAGGAGACACTTTGCTCAAAGTAAATGGCAGCAAGGGTTTAATGCCAAACTGGCACCGAAATTTATTAAAGCTCGCATACGATGCAAAATTAGCTCTTGTTATTATGAACTGGAAGATCTCCGGGGTAAACTTATGGGTACTTTTCACGCCAAAGCTCTTAGAGTATGATTAGAATGATGTCACTAAACGGAGTTGTCTTCAGCCTTTTCTTTTCCTTAAAAAGGAAAACAAAATCCTGTTTTGTAATGCGTCCTGCATTTGGAAGTAATGGTTGCAAATAGGCGACTTGATTTTTTTTATCAACCGGCCGTGCGCCAAAGTTTAAATATTCGTACAAACGAAAGCAATGAAAAAAAAAGAATAGGAAAGACAACCCCTCGCTCCAAACCCTTGCCGCCTGAACGATCTCGTTCTTTGCTTTATTTCTCTTTGACTCAAATTTTTTCCTATGGCGTAAGCCAAACATAGTTTAGTCATGTATGTATGTACATGTGCAGCTGCAATACGGGATTAATATCGGGTGATGGGCTAACGGAGAATGACAAAACCCGATTACGCACTGCAGTAGTAATGCCACGCACACTTGTGTTCCCTAGTACCTGGTATATGCTACGGCCATGCATGTATGTTTTGATGCTGATTCTTTTGCATTTTCCTTCATCATATTTTATGGAATATTTTTGAGGAGATAGGCAGTCTTTCGGCGTGCGTCGGTCGGTGGTCCAAGGTAGTTCGCTTATAACCAATTCCCAGTTAATTGCTTTTTTTTAAGTTGAACCGTTCAGTAATCAATACTCGCAATAGATATAAAAAAAATTTCAACCTACATATATATAAAAAAAATAACAAGAAATTCAAACCCAAAAAAAAGTCTTATCCGGGAAAGATAATTTTCTTTAAACCAACGCTTTTTTTTCTTCTCGTTATGAGGTGACCACCAACGGAAAAGAAAAAAAAAAAAAAAACAAAACAGACTAGTATATACCGATGGCGGCGCTAGTGTCCATGGCTGCTGCCACGGACATTGACCATAGATAAATCATTATAAATATGACAATCTTCGGTTTATCCGTGCTAGCGGCCATTTTGTGTAGTTCATGAAATGTTCACCAGGGTCGCATGCTAATTTGCTGGTGCTAATAGGTAGGTACAGATATAGAGATATAGGGCAATATGTGACATTACCTATATTTTGTACCTTAGCTATTTATAATAGTAATTTTTATATTTCTTTTGTAAATAGCTTACAAAATTCTAAAATTCGGTATGGAGGTTTTGATTATTTAAGCCAATTATTTCAAAACAGATTAGCTATTGGCTTAACAAAAATACCAAAAATCAGGGAAGTGAACTCAAACAATATAAAAAGGCAAAAATTAAGTGTTATATGCAAAATTTCGATTTTGAAGCGATTTTGAGGTAAGGATTTTATGAATTAAAACATTTTTGAAAAGTTTTGTTTTGAAACATTTTGATTTTTAGCTTTTTAAAGAGTGGTTTTAAAAATCTCAAAATTACACAACATTTAGGTGGTATAGGTATATATTTTTGGTAGAAATTTGAAATCACCATCATTGTTTGTTTTTCAAAATATTTGAGTTGAAAAACATTTGTTAAGAATTTTTAATAGTTTTTTTTTGCTCTAAAAAAAAACGGTTTATTGATTTTTTTTAAAAGAATTAGGTTCAGAACCATTTTTTGCTCTTGAAATATTTGAGACGAATATTATTTTTCAACTGTTTTTCTTAGTTCAAAAAAAAAGTGTCTGTTGAATTTTTTTTTTTTTTAATATTTACCAATTTGGTATTGTGTAATTATGTGTAAATTAAAATTATTCTGAAGTGAATATCTGATTCCGTTCTCGAGATATTCCAGATAAATGACATTTTACAGCTCCTTTTCAATTGAAAATTTTTTCAGCACGTTATGACAATATTATCTGTAAAATAAAATTTATCGGAGGTCGCTATCTTTATTCATTCTCGAGATATGGTGGACGAAACAAGTACCCCGAACGTACGTTCATACACACATACAGACATCTAGCTAAAAACGACGAATTCTGGTTCTAGAGACCTCAAAACGTGAAGATATGTCAAAATTTTCAATTCGACAAATCGCACCAATTACAATAACTTCCAATGGGAAGTTAAAAAGAAAATTTAGGAATAAAAAGAAAAGTTTAAAAGATTTAAGGGATATAGAAATAGAATAAAATGAATAACAGTGAATAACACGAAAGGAAGAAAAAAAGGAATGAATGATAAGTGATGAATAGAAAACAAAATTAAGAAAAAAATGTACAGTGAAAATCGAAGCGAAAACGTGGAGTAAATGAGAGAGTACAGGGACAGAAAGAATTAGAGAGAATTAACAAAATGAAAAGGAGTGTAGAGAAAAAAAAATACCAGAAATATGAAATAACGTTAAATTGGTCAAGCAAAAGAAAGACAAAAAAAAAACCAGAATAATTAACTTTGATAAGTAATTTTGTTTATTTTTATTAAGAACTAAATTGTTCGGTTAAATAAAAGTAAGGAGTAGCATCTGTTTGAAAGATAAAAAAAAGAAAGAAGTGAAAAGAAAAATAAAAGATATTTAAGAGAAAAAAAAATTAAATATAAAAAGAAAAGGAAAGAAAACAAAAGAAAGAAGCCTTTTAGATTCGAAAGTAAATTTAGGAATAAAATGATTATAAATTTGTTATTTTTTTTTATTGTCTTTTGTCTATCTGTGCAAACATATCGATAAAAATACCTATTTTGATAATTGTGTTTCTGCATTAGTATTATCAACAACCAGGAATTAATCATCAGCGCTGAAGATCAATCCTGGGTAAGTATTAGATATATCCTAATATATTTGGTATTTATCGACATGTTTCGTAAAAAGGAAAAAAAAGATATGTATATATGATTAAGGCTTTATAAGTAAAATTTTGAATTTTATTGTATCGAGGAATTTTGAATTGGAAGAATATTAAAGATGTTATTTTATGTTAGAGAAAAGGAAGGAATGAAAAGGAAGGAATTATGTTTTAAAGAACGTAGTAGCCCGTAGCGTAATGGTTAGTGCGTTCGACTGTCACGCTGGAGGTCTGGGATCGCTTCCCAGCCTCGTCCACCTAAAAACTAAAAAAGTTTTTTTCAGGGCTACTGCCTCTTGCGAGGAATTGACAAATCCTCCAAGAATATCACTTGTCACGAATAAGTGCTTCTCGTCAGCCGTTCAGATTCGTCATAAAATTGTAGGTCCTTTCCATTCCTGTCGAAAGGCGCACACAGGAATGGTTGCGAGTTGTTAGTCACTAGGCCCTGGTTCTTTATGAGCCGTTGTGCCACCCAATTTATTTATTTTTTTCTTGATGTTTTAAAGAAACAGGAATTATAGAAAGGGGTCAGTTGGGAGGAATGGGTCGAGAAGATTGAGGGGGGCAATATAAATTGCTAAATGATGCGCATTAGGGCCGATAAACATTAAGTCGGCCAAGGTGGCGGGGAATAAGGGGAAGAGTGAACACCTTCCTTCCCAATGGTGGTCTACGTGACCAGATTGACACTTGTAACCTAGAGGTAACTTATTTTAATATTTTTATTGAATCGCAGATTTTTTGTCAACTTTAAGAACCGTTCCCAATAGCAAGAACCCATCCCCGATTCGGCGAGCTAAGCTCTATACATAGCGTGCGACCGCTTCTTGGGACTGACTGACTCATTTTGGCATTATAGTAAACCAAATGTTACAAAAGTTGTAAAAATGGAAAGCAGGAGTGGAAAAATTTATTTTTTTGAAACTTGTGAGGGTTTTAGGAAAGGAAGTTGTCTTTTTTATGTTCCTGAAGTAAAGCAGTTGTACAGATTTAAAGGAAACACTAAAGTAGCTAAACGATATATGTGCTATAATAAAAATTGCTAACTAAGTGTTATAGTTGATTTCGATAATAGCCAAGTTTGTAGGGTTCCAAGTTGCAGTGATATTTCTAGTCAGCATTGTCATCCAACTCAGGAAACAATTAATGAAAAGATGAAGCTTGCGTCAAGCATTAGAAGTTGGTGTGCAGATTCAACGTTGAGAAAAAGTGGTGTGCGTGTTGTTTTTAACGAAGAATGTGCGAAAGCGCTAGAGGTGGATTTGCAATTTGGAAAAATACAAAGACAATTAATAAATATTAGAAACGGTGTCTTCCCGAAATGTCAAAAAAATAGTGCAGACGTACGTGACGTTTTCAGTAATGATCAGTTTACTCGTTAAATGAAACAATGCGTCTCGCTGTAAGTTCCTTATAACATCGCGTAACTTATAAGTCTAAACTAAAACTAAGAGTAATCAAGATGACCGAGTTATTATAAAGCGTAAGGTATTTGGAGAGATGTGGAAACGAAATGGTACATTGAGTCGATGGTTTTATCATACACAACAGCTTCCCCTTTTTTAACAAAAGCTTAAGCATGACCAAGCCGTTGAGGTTATTCAATATTTCTCTTGGGTCTGTTGCTCCAATCAATCTGGCAACGCTCTATTTCGTTTTCACTTCCTCCTCTTCTCTATTCTTTTTTCTAAGGGAATATTTTGTTTTGAAAAATTAACAAATTCATTATAATCATTTTTTATCAAATACTTATTCCTCGAATTTTTTTTTTTTTATTTGATTTACATAGTTGAATTATTTAACAAAATTTCATAAATGAATTTACTTAACTTTTTTATAATTTTACCAGGTAGGTATCCATTTTACATTATTTCCAAAAATGTTTTTATTTAATATTAATTCATTATGTTTAAATATATGATTATGATTTGTTATTTTTTTCTTTGTTCTTGTATTTTTAATTTTAGGTGAATCTTTAAAATTATTTTTGTTTATTATATTCGAATCAATGTCCTTAGGCGTTTTGTTTTTACATAATAAAGAATCTAATATATTTCTTGGTTTATATTTAAAAATGCTTTTGACAGGTGTGCATGATGTTGTTGCTGTTACGGTGTTTCGGTACATGAAGTTAAACTTCTGTATTAGTTTCGTGATTGGTATGCTTTTTGTGGAATTATCTATGAGAAACTTTTTTAAACACTTTTTTATTTTTTGCACATTTCTTGCGGCTACACCATTGGATTGAGGGTGATATGGGGATGATTTTTTGATTTTTATATTGTACCTTCTACCAAAATCATAAAAAACGAATTGAACGGCGGACCGTTATCCGTTAATATTTCTACACATAATCCAAAAACTACAAAGAAATTCTCAAGCTTTTCCAACACTGCCTGAACATTAGTTTTCTGCATCATTTTGTAACTGTTGACACGGTAAACAAGATTTGACAAAATCTTGAATGCAAAAATCAAGGTTCGGCCACCACACGTATAGCCTTGACAAATGTTTCATCTTTACTAAATAGAAAATTCAATCGTTCTCTAAACTAAACCTACTTGGATTTTCTAACGACCTGTTTTAATCCAATAATTACTTGTCTTACTTGTTTATTAAAAACTGTCTTATATTTTTTTCTTCAACCTCACCTTCTACTTTCGGCAAGACAGAGCATCTACGTGTGCCATAGCTGTCGATTTTTTGTGCATGATTTTGTGTTGGTACATATTAAGTAAATAAAGAAAGAAAAAACCTAAACAGAAGAAGTTATATTGTTTTTGTTTTTATTATACATGTTTTTATTTATACATGTTAAGCTTGACAGCGTACCTTTGCAACCGTGCAGCTGCGCCTCCACTTGTATTTTTTGAAGGACTGAAAATTTCCGATAATGCTTGGTTATCAGTCAATAGGTGTCCATATATATACTTGTGGAAATGTTCAAGTGTGAAGACAATCCCAATCGCTTCTCTATGAAGCTGACTCCAATTATTTTTAGATATGGTTAACGAGCGAGATACGAAGCGGACAGGTTTTTCAATGCCACTTACCATCTGACTCATCACTGCTCCTATACTAAGCCTTTTCACATCGAACCCAAAAGCCGGTTTTCGCGAAAATATCGGTTTTGGCTGAAAACCTAAATCGAAAACAAGAGTTTTCCCATACATTTTCGCTAAACCACAAGTTTTGATAATACACAAGTTTTAAATAAAACCTATCGAAAACACGTTGAATTTGCAAGATGAACTAAGCAAACACACCTTGTGAAACATTCAGCGCTCAATTATACGTCATATAAATAGCTGACGGGTTGCTGCCAGGTAAAAAATAATTTTTCTGCTGGAACACAAGTGACCGCGACGCAGTGTAGCACATCCTTACTACTACATGAAATTGATCGGTGAAGAAATAAATTAAATATAACGAATCAGGATTCATTGCATTTCCTTTTTTAACTTGCAATATTTATAAATTGTATTTTAGTTTCACATAAAACACATGATTTTTGATTTTATTGTGGCACTGCAAGTTTTCAAAGCGGCGCGGCCCTTCTTCGAGATCATTGTGTGCCAGCAAAAACAATGAAATGTCAAACGAACACAGTTTGCTTTTAAAAAAGCCGTTTACTCTCCCCAAAAGATTGCTGCTGCAACGAAGACCACTTAAATGCTTGATTTTTTTAAAGAAGGTCATAAAGGTGTTTTAAGTGTCCCGACACATTTGGTAAGAATTGTGAATAATAATTCAGTAAACCCAAATATGCTTGTAACTCGGTCACATTTTTGGGTGCTGGAGCGTTTTCAATGGCTTTCATTTTGTCCGGGAGGGGACGAATTAAAGATTAATTCTGAGGTTGTGTTAATTGAGTTTTTCTCAAACCTCAAACAGTCTTTCATGACATTCCTCATAAGTGTTACCACCAACGAGAATATCATCTACATATGGTTTCCCTTTTGTTCCGAGGAGTATTCTGTCAATGATTGACTGCCAAATTGCAGCGCTATTGCTTAACCCAAAAACAAGACGCGTCAACTGATATAATCCAGTGAGTGTATTAATGGTGAGAAAGTCTCTTGATTTCTCGTCGACAGGAACCTGTAAATAGGCACCCACGCAATTAATGACGCAGTAATATTTATAACCGACTAAGCTAGCAAATAAATCTTCGGGTAACGGTATCGGATATTGGACTGTATCAATGAATTTGTTAATAGTTTTTTTAGATCCACACATAACCTTATTTCCCGGTTTGCCTTGGGCACAGTAATTAACGGAGAAGCCCAAGGTGATGTTTCCACCGGCAATAATATATTCTGCTCTATTATGCCTAAAACAGATGTGCAGCTTTTTCCATGCAGCGAAATTAAATTACACAGGTTCTTATGGGAGAAGATTCACTCAAAGTCTGCATGCAGCGCAGCGCTGCACGATGTCTCTATTTCTAAATTTGCTGCCTAGTTTCATTGCAGCCACAACTGAAAAACGAACATTTCTAAATAATTGCTATTTGGCATTACTCATATTGACATCATTTGCCATTCTTTCAAAAAATTTGTTTGTGTTGGTGATTTTTGTTTAAGAATCCATGAAGCCGCCGTTGCCACCCTACCATCGTCCAACGAAGAAAATCTCATTCCAACACTATTGTGTGACATCGGCAACGCTGTGCTTTCATGTATTTGTTTGACATAACTATGCATCATGAATGTCAGAAGCTATGCACATGTGTTTCGTGTGCAGCTCTGCAAGCAGAGATGCGTGCAGACTCGCTGCACATCTGTTTTAGCCATTAGCTTTTTAATTTCGTCATTGTATATATCCCGAAACTTGTAAGGAATTTTATAAGCTTTGCAAAAAATAGAGCGAGCATCGGCATGCATTTTCGATAAATGCTGTTTTCCATCCACTCGGAAAGAGACCAGTAGAGTAGGACAGATGGAAAAGCTTACGCAGTAGTTTTGCAAGCGTTGAAGAACACCTCTTCAGAACAATTGGAGGGATACTATCCGGGCCAGCGGATTTGTGAATATCGAGATCTTTCAGAACTCTAGCAACTACACGAGTGCGAAAGAAGATTTGTCCCATAAAATCATTTGCGCTCTCAAGTACAGGAGGAGTCATAACACTCTTGGCAGCGACGAATTAACAGCAAACTGTGCTGCAAGCAAATTGGGTTTATCTTGCAAGCTGACAAAAGGAGTGTCATTGAAGACTAGCGTTGGAACCGAGGACGTGGTGGTGTTTCGTATGTTTTTTACAAATGACCAAAAATGTTTACTACCTTTAGGACTTTGTCGAATTTTTTGCCGTAATTTTTGATTATGTAAAAATTTGGTTCTTCGAATATGAACGTTACAGGTCTTTCTAGCTTGTTGAAACTTTTTCCGGTTTTCCTCAGTAGGGTTGGCTTTATAACAACGGAAGCTTACTTCTCTAACCCTAATAACCTCTTTACAGCTTTGGGTTTGATAGATTTCACCCTATTCGGGATAAAATTTCTCCTTCCACAAAGAATTAAGTTTGTATTTACATCTGCACTGGAATCTACGTCACTATTCAGGAAGCATAGTGACCAGTTAAAGTTCCTGAAGAATAAACTGAGACCATCCCAGTTGGCTTTCTCGTACTGCCAAACGGTTCTCTTGGGAGTTTTTTCTTTAACTGTGTTTTGGTGCTACGAGAAATTTGCCGATATGAAACAATGGTCTGATGTGCCTAGAGGCGATAATACACTTATAGCACAGATAATAAATTATACAGATGTCTTATCCCCATAGAAAAAAATGTCCCATATTTTCTTCACGACCGGTTGTTTCGTGTGCAGCTCTGCATGCAGAGATGCGTGCAGACTCGCTACACATCTGTTTTAGCCATTAGCTTTTTAATTTCGTCAATGTATATATCCCGAAACTTGTAAGGAATTTTATAAGCTTTGCAATAAATAGAGCGAGCATCGGCATGCATTTTCGATAAATGCTGTTTTCCATCCACTCGGAAAGAGACCAGTAGAGTAGGACAGATGGAAAAGCTTACGCAGTAGTTTTGCAAGCGTTGAAGAACACCTCTTCAGAACAATTAGAGGGATACTATCCGGGCCAGCGGATTTGTGAATATCGAGATCTTTCAGAACTCTAGCAACTACACGAGTGCGAAAGAAGATTTGTCCCATAAAATCATTTGCGTTCTCAAGTACAGGAGGAGTCATAACACTCTTGGCAGCGACGAATTAACAGCAAACTGTGCTGCAAGCAAATTGGGTTTATCTTGCAAGCTGACAAAAGGAGTGTCATTGAAGACTAGCGTTGGAACCGAGGACGTGGTGGTGTTTCGTATGTTTTTTACAAATGACCAAAAATGTTTACTACCTTTAGGACTTTGTCGAATTTTTTGCCGTAATTTTTGATTATGTAAAAATTTGGT
Organism: Melangyna quadrimaculata; assembly: GCA_949320155.1. NCBI lineage: Eukaryota > Metazoa > Arthropoda > Insecta > Diptera > Syrphidae > Melangyna > Melangyna quadrimaculata. Next base: position 292,647,007 of record OX439483.1, read on the forward strand.
TCTTCGAATATGAACGTTACAGGTCTTTCTAGCTTGTTGAAACTTTTTCCGGTTTTCCTCAGTAGGGTTGGCTTTATAACAACGGAAGCTTACTTCTCTAACCCTAATAACCTCTTTACAGCTTTGGGTTTGATAGATTTCACCCTATTCGGGATAAAATTTCTCATTCCACAAAGAATTAAGTTTGTATTTACATCTGCACTGGAATCTACGTCACTATCCAGGAAGCATAGTGACCAGTTAAAGTTCCTGAAGAATAAACTGAGACCATCCTAGTTGGCTTTCTCGTACTGCCAAACGGTTCTCTTGGGAGTTTTTTCTTTAACTGTGTTTTGGTGCTACGAGAAATTTGCCGATATGAAACAATGGTCTGATGTGCCTAGAGGCGATAATACACTTATAGCACAGATAATAAATTATTCAGATGTCTTATCCCCATAGAAAAAAATGTCCCATCAGCGATCAGCAGGCAAGAAAGCTCTTTGCCTGTTCATAGTAAAGCACAGAAAGTTCTTTCCCTCTTTTACTTAATTATCTGTACTGTGAGAAGGCAAGAAATCTCTTTGCCTTTTCATAGCAAAGAACAGAAAGTTCTTTCCCCTCTTTACTTTATTATATTTTTTTTTGTGCTCATATATTTTGCCTCTCTTTCGTTACATAGAAAAAAAAAAAACAGTAGTGGAAAAAAATTAGAATTTAAATAAAGTCAAGTGTACTTAGATATCTATTGGGCGCGTGAGCATGTGCAAGTGAGGGGTCCTTCGTTGTCTGCTTGCGCATTTCTGCATATACGATTTTTGTATGAATGAAAAGTAGGTAGGTATATACAAATATAAAATAAAAACGCAGAGACATGTGATTTTGTTTTGTTTTGAGCGATTCTTAAGTACATAAGTAAATGAAATTTAAACTGTTTTTTTTTTACACATCTACAAAGGTCTTCGGATTTGAAAAAATCATTAGTGTGGAAGAATTAGAATTTAAATAAAGTCAAGTGTATTTAGGTTAGCCCAGGCAAATGGTGTTTTGGTCACTTGTTTTTTATGTTTTAGGGGTCACTGAATCCGAATTTCAACTTTGCTACTTCCTACGGATATGGCTTCACAGCGAAAAAAAAAAAAAACATATTCGACCTTTTTTCAGGTTTTTGCTAAAAAGTCAACAAAACATACACTTTTTGGATAATATTACCTTCTAAACTTTATAGAATATAAAATTTTCTATAAGAATAGCTTATAACTCTATTTTGTAGAATTAACGGTTTAGCCGGTAGAATACGGTGAAAAAAGACCAAAATTTCGTACTTTTTGGATATTACAGGAAGCAATAGGCTATTTATTATCTCATATAGAATGAAACTAAGACGTTCCAGGGTTTTTGTTGTAAAAATTATTCAATGGCTCATTGAAGATGAGAAAACCATGGAGCGTTTTCAAAAGAGAGGGCAAAATTTTGAGGAGGTGGAGTAACTGCAGTCCTTTGGGTTTTTTTTGCACATAACTTGAAAACCAAGCTAAATATCGAAAAAAATCCGAAAACATTAATACAAAAATTTACTATAGAATTGGCCTATTCCAAAAAAAAATTTTAAATACATTTTTAATGTGTTAAAATAAAAAAATTGATTTTTTTTTTTTTCTTTTACTTATGTGCCTATAACTCTTTTTCCAGCAGAGATAGGTATAGAAATTGGTCCACATAAAAGAAAGATAATAAAATTTTCTGTAAAGTGACCTTTTTTGAAAAGTGTTTTTAATAAAAAATCAACCAAGATACGGTCGCTCAATGTAAGCCATTTTTTCAATTTTTATTACGTTTACCTCGACATTATTATAATTCTTATTTTATACAACAAAACTTGAATGTATTTAATGAAATGAGAATAATAAATTAATTTATTAATAATAAATGATTGTTTTTACAGCTTTAAACCACATTTTTGGTTTTTAAGTAATGTAAAAATCATACAAGAAAAACGAAAATTAATTCATACACAAATTAAATACAATTTTTCAATTCTAGATTTGATTAAATCTATTGAATATGGTCATCCATGTCTTCAAGAATATCATCTTCTTGAATTTCGTTCCTTGTGATCTGTCGAAGTTTGGACCCATGTAATTCTTACAAAACATAGAACACGTTAGTCTTAATTTTCTACAACAACAGCTTCCGTGACACCGGTTGTGCTCCGGCATGCAATTTTTCTAACCAAAATATCTGGCGAAGGAGCTTGATTCATGGTTTTAGGTAGTGATGGGCGCATTCGAAAGATTTAGTCGATTATAATCGATTCATGCAACATCTCGAGATATCCCGATTCTTTTTAACCCAAATCATTCACCCAATTCATTCGAATGATTTTCCATACACATTCTACCTTCCAATACCAACTTATAAATTTAATGTTATAAATAATTGTAATGTAATGGCTGTTGGATCTCGTGCCTCCTCTCACTGCAGTGAATGTTCTGTTGAATCGAGTGGTTGAATACTCGTACACAAGTTCTGGAATATATTGAATCACTCGAGATATAGGTATATAGTGTATGTAAGATTTTTGTGTCTATGGAGTGGACTGACCGAATGCAAATGGAAGAATCGAATGATTTCTTTTCTTCATTTCGTATGAATGAACAAAAGAAACGATTGGTTTTATAGAACTGGCTGTGGTCATGTTAGATTTTGGCATTTGTTAAGCATCTTTTAGAATATTTTTTTACTCCTTATTTTATGTTGCCGTTATGTTTACCAATATTTTGGATTGTTTTTGCACATGGCTTTCATGTTTTTGACTGGTTTTGTCTTTTTCTTTTATGGTAGGTCATTAATTAATTAATTAATAGAAATAATTAATTAATTTTAAAGGTACTTAAAATTTAAAGGCTTAAGTTTTTATTGCAGACGAGCAAAATGTTGATGTAAACCATTCCGATTTTGTTACTATTTTTTAATTCAAATGATCATTCGATTATTTTGATCACTCGAATACTAATATCTCGATTATTAAAATCATTCTATTATTCCCATCACTAGTTTTAGGTACCAATTCATATTTATATTGATATTGAGCACTAATTTCCACAGGACTTATTTCTAAATAATGAAGTGGAGTGTTTCTTGGTTAATTTTTTATTAAAAAAAAACTATTCAAAATAGGTCACTTTAAAGAAAATTTTATTATTTTATTTCTATACCTATCTCAGCTGGAAAAAGAGTTATAGGCAAATAAGTAAAAGAAAAAAAAAAAAAAAATCGATTTTTTTTAACACATTAAAAATGTATTTAAAATTTTTTGAATAGGCAAATTCTATAGTAAATTTTATTCTTTACAAAAAATGTTTTTGGAATTTTCTCGAAATTTAGCTCGGTTTTCAAGTTATACGAAAAAAACCCAAGGGACTGCAGTTAGTCCCCCTCCTCAAAATGTTGCCCTCTCTCTTGAAAACGCTCCATGGTTTTATCATCTTCAATGAGCCATTGAATGATTTTTACAACAAAAACCCTGGAACGTCTTAGTCCCATTCTATATGAGATAATAAATAGCCTATTGGTGGCTTCCTTTGATTTCACCATAAAACCTCGCAAAGGGAGCGAAAACCTCATCACCGATGGCTTTTCGAGTGTCCATGATGGTGAAGTGGGGTAAACTTCAGGCGGTGGAACCTGAAATTGATCAGACTTAAAGGTTTTGAATAATTCTGTGTATAAGAGGACCGAGTTCAGATCTGGCGACGTTTCATCCGAACAAAAACTGTGGAAATTTTGGGTACATCAAGGTTTAACAAATGACGTCAAACGTAGAGCACATGATTCTTCTTCTTCGGCTCACGGTGGGAAATTTAAAACTCTAGAACGAATTAGACGGAATTTCTTCTGGCCCAAAATGGTAGTTCAGGTGCGTGAGTACGTTTCTGCTTGTGAAACCTGCAAAACAACAAAACATCCTAATGTACCCCTACGGTCACCTATGGGAGCTCAAAAAGTATCTGAACGTCCGTTTCAAAGAATGTATATGGATTTGATATGTCCGTTTCCTCGATCCAAAAATGGTCATGTAGTTTTATTGATAATTTAAGGTCGCTTTTCCAAATTTCATTTTCTAGTGCCTTTAAAAAATTTCTTTTCCAAACCCATATGCCCATTCATGCAAACACACATATTCTCAGTTTTCGGGGTCCCACAGATCATCGTCACTGATAATGGCGTACAATTTAAATCCAAGGAATTCAATAGCTTCATTGAAGAATACGGGGTTAAGCATACTTATACGGCATTGTAATCCCCTCAAGCCAAGCCAACGCATCCGAAAGAGTAAACAGATCGGTAATTCCTGCCATACGTGCTTCCGCTAAAGAGGATCAAAGCGAATGGGACTTAAATTTGTGCCATATTATAAGAAAATGAAGAAATTTAAATATTAAAATTACTTCTGTTTTAAGTGGAGTGAATAAATCTTTTTGCTGTGATTTTTATAAGAGTCGGTAAACATCGACCAAAATTTGTGTCTTAGTAGGGTATAACAGAATGACTGAAGAGCCCACTGTTATTCCTTGGGCGAAACACAATAATATCTGGAGTTGAGGTCACTTGTACTTTTTAATTGAATTTTATTCATTCACTCCACTTAAAACAGAAGTAATTTCAATATTTTAATATTTAAATTTCTTCATCTTCTTATTATAAAAAACCTGACCACGGGTATTTATTTTCTAGGTGCACGAATTTAAACAAATTCCCCTAGAATAAAAAAATTCACAGTATATTTTTGCCGCGATTTTTATAAGAGTCGGTAAACATCTACCAAAATTTGTGTCTTAGAAGGGTTTAACAGATTGACTGAAGAGCCCACTGTTATTCCTTGGGCGAAACACAATAATATCTGGATTTGTGCCATATTAATAATTCGTTAAGGAGTTCGGTACATCAATCCCTAGGCTGTTCTCCGTATTATCTATTATTCGGGCAAAATATGGTTACGCACGCGAAAGATTACGAGTTGTTACGTAAACTGCGCTAACTAGAAACTGACGTGCGCATAAGTCGAGGAGACCAGATAGAACAAGCTCGTATCGGAGCCCAGGAAGTGATGAGAAAAGCGTATGAGGTGAATGCATGCCGATACAACACTCGATCTCGTCCCGTCAATTTTCATGAAGGTCAGGAAATTTTGAGGAGAAACTTTGCTCAAAGTAAATGGCAGCAAGGGTTTAATGCCAAACTGGCACCGAAATTTATTAAAGCTCGCATACGATGCAAAATTAGCTCTTGTTATTATGAACTGGAAGATCTCCGGGGTAAACTTATGGGTACTTTTCACGCCAAAGCTCTTAGAGTATGATTAGAATGATGTCACTAAACGGAGTTGTCTTCAGCCTTTTCTTTTCATTAAAAAGGAAAACAAAATCCTGTTCTGTAATGCGTCCTGCATTTGGAAGTAATGGTTGCAAATAGGCGCCTTGATTTTTTTTATCAACCGGCCGTGCGCCAAAGTTTAAATATTCGTACAAACAAAAGCAATGAAAAAAAAAGAATAGGAAAGACAACCCCTCGCTCCAAACCCTTGCCGCCTGAACGATCTCGTTCTTTGCTTTATTTCTCTTTGACTCAAAATTTCCCCTATGGCGCAAGCCAAACATAGTTTAGTCATGTATGTATGTACATGTGCAGCTGCAATACGGGATTAATATCGGGTGATGGGCTAACGGAGAATGACAAAACCCGATTGCGCACTGCAGTAGTAATGCCACGCACACTAGTGTTCCCTAGTACCTGGTATATGCTACGGCCATGCATGTATGTTTTGATGCTGATTCTTTTGCATTTTCCTTCATCATATTTTATGGAATATTTTTGAGGAGATAGGCGGTCTTTCGGTGTGCGTCGGTCGGTGGTCCAAGGACGTTCGCTTATAACCAATTCCAAGTTAATTGCTTTTTTTTAAGTTGAACCGATCAGTAATCAAAACTCGCAATAGAGATAAAAAAATTTTAACCTACATATATATAAAAAAAATAACAAGAAATTCAATCCCAAAAAAAAAGTCTTGTCCGGGAAAGATAATTTTCTTTAACCCAACGTTTTTTTTTCTTCTCGTTATGAGGTGACCACCAACGGAAAGCGTAAAAAAAAAAAAAAAACAAACAAAACAGACTAGTATATACCGATGGCGGCGCTAGTGTCCATGGCCGCTACCGCGGACATTGACCATAGATAAATCATTATAAATATGACAATCTTCGGTTTATCCGTGCTAGCGGCCATTTTGTGTAGTTCATGAAATGTTCACCAGGGTCGCATGCTAATTTGCTGGTGCTAATAGGTAGGTATAGATATAGAGATATAGGGCAATATGTGACATTACCTATATTTTGTACCTTAGCTATTTATAATAGTAAATTTTATATTTCTTTTGTAAATAGCTTACAAAATTCTAAAATTCAGTATGGAGGTTTTGATTATTTAAGCCAATTATTTCAAAACAGACTAGCTATTGGCTTAACAAAAATACCAAAAATCAGAGAAGTGAACTCAAAAAATATAAAAAGGCAAAAATTAAGTGTTATATGCAAAATTTCGATTTTGAAGCGATTTTGAGGTAAGGATTTTATGAATTAAAACATTTTTGAAAAGTTTTGTTTTGAAACATTTTGATTTTTAGCTTTTTAAAGAGTGGTTTTAAAAATCTCAAAATTACACAACATTTAGGTGGTATAGGTATATATTTTTGGTAGAAATCACCATCATTGTTTGTTTTTCAAAATATTTGAGTTGAAAAACATTTGTTAAGAATTTTTAATAGTTTTTTTTGCTCTAAAAAAAAACGGTTTATTGATTTTTTTTAAAATGATTAGGTTCAGAACCATTTTTTGCTCTTGAAATATTTGAGACGAATATTATTTTTCAACTGTTTTTCTTAGTTCAAAAAAAAAAAGTGTCTGTTGAATTTTTTTTTTTTTAATATTTACCAATTTGGTATTGTGTAATTATGTGTAAATTAAAATTATTCTGAAGTGAATATCTGATTCCGTTCTCGAGATATTCCTGATAAATGACATTTTACAGCTCCTTTTCAATTGAAAATCTTTTCAGCACGTTATGACAATATTATCTGTAAAATAAAATTTATCGGAGGTCGCTATCTTTATTCATTCTCGAGATATGGTGGACGAAAAAAGTATCCCGAACGTACGTTCATACACACATACAGACATCTAGCTAAAAACGACGAATTCTGGTTCTAGAGACCTCAAAACGTGAAGATATGTCAAAATTTTCAATTCGACAAATCGCACCAATTACAATAACTTCCAATGGGAAGTTAAAAAGAAAATTTAGGAATAAAAAGAAAAGTTTAAAAGATTTAAGGGATATAGAAGTAGAATAAAATGAATAACAGTGAATAACACGAAAGGAAGAAAAAAAGGAATGAATGATAAGTGATGAATAGAAAACAAAATTTAGAAAAAAATGTACAGTGAAAATCGAAGCGAAAACGTGGAGTAAATGAGAGAGTACAGGGACAGAAAATAATAAAAAAAAGATGAATATTACATAGAGAATTAACAAAATGAAAAGGAGTGTAGAGAAAAAAAAAATACCAGAAATATGAAATAACGTTAAATTGGTCAAGCAAAAGAAAGACAAAAAAAAAAACAGAATAATTAACTTTGATAAGTAATTTTGTTTATTTTTATTAAGAACTAAATTGTTCGGTTAAATAGAAGTAAGGAGTAGCATCTGTTTTAAAGATAAAAAAAAGAAAGAAGTGAAAATAAAAATAAAAGATATTTAAGAGAAAAAAAAATTAAATATAAAAAGAAAAGGAAAGAAAACAAATGAAAGAAGCCTCTTAGATTCGAAAGTAAATTTAAGAATAAAATGAAAAAAAAAAAAAAATTTACATGTTTCATTATAAATTTGTTATTTTTTTTTATTGTCTTTTGTCTATCTGTGCAAACATATCGATAAAAATACCTATTTTGATAATTGTGTTTCTGCATTAGTATTATCAACAACCAGGAATCAATCATCAGCGCTGAGGATCAATCCTGGGTAAGTATTAAATATATCCTAATATATTTGGTATTTATCGACATGTTTCGTAAAAAGGAAAAAAAAGATATGTATATATGATTAAGGCTTTATAAGTAAAATTTTGAATTTTATTGTATCGAGGAATTTTGAATTGGAAGAATATTAAAGATGTTATTTTATGTTAGAGAAAAGGAAGGAATGAAAAGGAAGGAATTATGTTTTAAAGAACGTAGTAGCCCGTAGCCTAATGGTTAGTGCGTTCGACTGTCACGCTGGAGGTCTGGGATCGCTTCCCAGCCTCGTCCACCTAAAAACTAAAAAAGTTTTTTTCAGGGCTACTGCCTCTTGCGAGGAATTGACAAATCCTCCAAGAATATCACTTGTCACGAATAAGTGCTTCTCGTCAGCCGTTCAGATTCGTTAAAAATTGTAGGAATGTTTGCGAGTTGTTAGTCACTAGGCCCTGGTTCTTCATGAGCCGTTGTGCCACCCGATTTATTTATTTTTTTTGATGTTTTAAAGAAACAGGAATTATAGAAAGAAGTCAGTTGGGAGGAATGGGTCGAGAAGATTGAGGGGGGCAATATAAATTGCTAAATGATGCGCATTAGGGCCGATAAACATTAAGTCGGCCAAGGTGGCGGGGAATAAGGGGAAGAGTGAACACCTTCCTTCCCAATGGTGGTCTACGTGACCAGATTGACACTTGTAACCTAGAGGTAACTTATTTTAATATTTTTATTGAATCGCAGATTTTTTGTCAACTTTAAGAACCGTTCCCAATAGCAAGAACCCATCCCCGATTCGGCGAGCTAAGCTCTATACATATTTTTTTGCACCTTTCTTTCGGCTATGCCATTGGATTGAGGGTGATATGGGGATGAGTTTTTGATTTTTATATTGTACCTTCTACCAAAATCATAAAAAACGAATTGAACGGCGGACCGTTATCCGTTAATATTTCTGCACATAATCCAAAAACTACAAAGAAATTCTCAAGCTTTTCCAACACTGCCTGAACATTAGTTTCCTGCATCATTTTGTAACTGTTGACACTGTAAACAAGATTTGACAAAATCTTGAATGCAAGAATCAAGGTTCGGCCACCACACGTATAGCCTTGACAAATGTTTCATCTTTACTAAATAGAAAATTCAATCGTTCTCTAAACTAAACCTACTTCGATTTTCTAACGACCTGTTTTAATCCAATAATTACTTGTCTTACTTGTTTATTAAAAACTGTCTTATATTTTTTTCTTCAACCTCACCTTCTACTTTCGGCAAGACAGAGCATCTACGTGTGCCATAGCTGTCGATTTTTTTGCATGATTTTGTGTTGGTACATGTTAAGTAAATAAAGAAAGAAAAAACCTAAACAGAAGAAGTTATATTGTTTTTGTTTTTATTATACATGTTTTTATTTATTCATGTTAAGCTTGACAGCGTACCTTTGCAACCGTGCAGCTGTGCCTCCACTTGTATTTTTTGAAGGACTGAAAATTTCCGATAATGCTTGGTTATCAGTCAATAGGTGTCCATATATATACTTGTGGAAATGTTCAAGTGCGAAGACAATCCCAATCGCTTCTCTATGAAGCTGACTCCAATTATTTTGAGATATGGTTAACGAGCGAGATACGAAGCGGACAGGTTTTTCAATGCCACTTACCATCTGACTCACCACTGCTCCTATACTAAGCCTTTTCACACCGAACCCAAAACCCGGTTTTCGCGAAAATATCGGTTTTGGCTGAAAACCTAAATCGAAAACAAGAGTTTTCCCATACATTTTCGCTAAACCACAAGTTTTGATAATACACAAGTTTTAAATTAAATCTATCGAAAACACGTTGAATTTGCAAGATGAACTAAGCAAACACACCTTGTGAAACATTCAGCGCTCAATTATACGTCATATAAATAGCTGACGGGTTGCTGCCAGGTAAAAAATAATTTTTCTGCTGGAACACAAGTGACCGCGACGCAGTGTAGCACATCCTTACTACTACATGAAATTGATCGGTGAAGAAATAAATTAAATATAACGAATCAGGATTCATTGCATTTCCTTTTTTAACTTGCAATATTTATAAATTGTATTTTAGTTTCACATAAAACACATGATTTTTGATTTTATTGTGGCACTGCAAGTTTTCAAAGCGGCGCGGCCCTTCTTCGAGATCATTGTGTGCCAGCAAAAACAATGAAATGTCAAACGAACACAGTTTGCTTTTAAAAAAGTCGTTTACTCTCTCCAAAAGATTGCTGCTGCAACGAAGACCACTTAAATGCTTGATTTTTTTTAAGAAGGTCATAAAGGTGTTTTAAGTGTCCCGACACATTTGGTAAGAATTGTGAATAATAATTCAGTAAACCCAAATATGCTTGTAACTCGGTCACATTTTTGGATGCTGGAGCGTTTTCAATAGCTTTCATTTTGTCCGGGAGGGGACGAATTTTACCGTTACTAAGAACGAATTAAAGATTAATTCTGAGGTTGTGTTGATTGAGTTTTTCTCAAACCTCAAACAGTCTTTCATGACATTCCTCAAAAGTGTTACCACCAACGAGAATATCATCTACATATGGTTTCCCTTTTGTTCCGAGGAGTATTCTGTCAATGATTGACTGCCAAATTGCAGCGCTACTGCTTAACCCAAAAACAAGACGCGTAAACTGATATAATCCAGTGAGTGTATTAATGGTGAGAAAGTCTCTTGATTTCTCGTCGACAGGAACCTGTAAATAGGCACCCACGCAATTAATGACGCAGTAATATTTATAACCGACTAAGCTAGCAAATAAATCTTCGGGTAACGGTATCGGATATTGGACTGTATCAATGAATTTGTTAATAGTTTTTTTAGATCCACACATAACCTTATTTCCCGGTTTGCCTTGGGCACAGTAATTAACGGAGAAGCCCAACGTGATGTTTCCACCGGCACTAATATATTCTGCTCTATTAGCTTTTTAATTTCGTCATTGTATATATCCCGAAACTTGTAAGGAATTTTATAAGCTTTGCAAAAAATAGAGCGAGCATCGGCATGCATTTTCGATAAATGCTGTTTTCCATCCACTCGGAAAGAGACCAGTAGAGTAGGACAGATGGAAAAGCTTACGCAGTAGTTTTGCAAGCGTTGAAGAACACCTCTTCAGAACAATTGGAGGGATACTATCCGGGCCAGCGGATTTGTGAATATCGAGATCTTTCAGAACTCTAGCAACTACACGAGTGCGAAAGAAGATTTGTCCCATAAAATCATTTGCGCTCTCAAGTACAGGCAGCGACGAATTAACAGCAAACTGTGTTGCAAGCAAATTGGGTTTATCTTGCAAGCTGACAAAAGGAGTGTCATTGAAGTCTAGCGTTGGAACCGAGGACGTGGTGGTGTTTCGTATGTTTTTTACAAATGACCAAAAATGTTTACTACCTTTAGGACTTTGTCGAATTTTTTGCCGTAATTTTTGATTATGTAAAAATTTGGTTCTTCGAATATGAACGTTACAGGTCTTTCTAGCTTGTTGAAACTTTTTCCGGTTTTCCTCAGTAGGGTTGGCTTTATAACAACGGAAGCTTACTTCTCTAACCCTAATAACCTCTTTACAGCTTTGGGTTTGATAGATTTCACCCTATTCGGGATAAAATTTCTCATTCCACAAAGAATTAAGTTTGTATTTACATCTGCACTGGAATCTACGTCACTATCCAGGAAGCATAGTGACCAGTTAAAGTTCCTGAAGAATAAACTGAGACCATCCCAGTTGGCTTTCTCGTACTGGCAAACGGTTCTCTTGGGAGTTTTTTCTTTAACTGTGTTTTGGTGCTACGAGAAATTTGCCGATATGAAACAATGGTCTGATGTGCCTAGAGGCGATAATACACTTATAGCACAGATAATAAATTATTCAGATGTCTTATCCCTATAGAAAAAAATGTCCCATATTTTCTTCCCGACCGGTTGACGATCAGCAGACAAGAAAGCTCTTTGCCTGTTCATAGTAAAGCACAGAAAGTTCTTTCCCTCTTTTACTTTATTATCTGTACTGTGAGAAGGCAAGAAATCTCTTTGCCTTTTCATAGCAAAGCACAGAAAGTTCTTTCCCCTCTTTACTTTATTATATTTTTTTTTGTGCTCATATATTTTGCCTCTCTTTCGTTACATAGAAAAAAAAAACAGTAGTGGAAAAAAATTAGAATTTAAATAAAGTCATATTGGGCGCGTGAGCATGTGCAAGTGAGGGGTCCTTCGTTGTCTGCTTGCGCATTTCTGCATATACGATTTTTGTATGAATGAAAAGTAGGTAGGTATATACAAATATAAAATAAAAACGCAGAGACATGTGATTTTGTTTTGTTTTGAGCGATTCTTAAGTACATAAGTAAATGAAATTTAAACTGTTTTTTTTTACACATCTACAAAGGTCTTCGGATTTGAAAAAATCATTAGTGTGGAAGAATTAGAATTCAAATAAAGTCAAGTGTATTTAGGTTAGCCCAGGCAAATGGTGTTTTGGTCAGGAAAAAAATATATAAGTTTTTTTCTCACTTGTCTTTTATGTTTTAGGGGTCACTGAATCCGAATTTCAACTTTGCTACTTCCTACGGATATGGCTTCACAGCGAAAAAAAAAAAAAAAACATATTCGACCTTTTTTCAGGTTTTTGCTAAAAAGTCAACAAAAACATACACTTTTTGGATAATATTACCTTCTAAACTTTATAGAATATAAAATTTTCTATAAGAATAGCTTATAACTCTATTTTGTAGAATTAACGGTTTAGCCGGTAGAATACGGTGAAAAAAGACCAAAATTTCGTACTTTTTGGATATTACAGGAAGCAATAGGCTATTTATTATCTCATATAGAATGAAACTAAGACGTTCCAGGGTTTTTGTTGTAAAAATTATTCAATGGCTCATTGAAGATGAGAAAACCATGGAGCGTTTTCAAGAGAGAGGGCAGAATTTTGAGGAGGTGGAGTAACTGCAGTCCTTTGGGTTTTTTTTTGCACATAACTTGAAAACCAAGCTAAATATCGAAAAAAATCCGAAAACATTAATACAAAAATTTACTATAGAATTGGCCTATTCAAAAAAAATTTTAAATACATTTTTAATGTGTTAAAATAAAAAAAATTGATTTTATTGTTTTTTTTTTCTTTTACTTATTTGCCTATAACTCTTTTTCCAGCAGAGATAGGTATAGAAATTGGTCCACATAAAAGAAAGATAATAAAATTTTCTGTAAAGTGACCTTTTTTGAAAAGTGTTTTTAATAAAAAATCAACCAAGATACGGTCGCTCAATGTAAGCCATTTTTTCAATTTTTATTACGTTTACCTCGACATTATTATAATTCTTATTTTATACAACAAAACTTGAATGTATTTAATGAAATGAGAATAATAAATTAATTTATTAATAATAAATGATTGTTTTTACAGCTTTAAACCACACTTTTGGTTTTTAAGTAATGTAAAAATCATACAAGAAAAAAGAAAATTAATTCATACAAAAATTAAATACAATTTTTCAATTCTAGATTTGATTAAATCTATTGAATATGGTCATCCATGTCTTCAATAATATCATCTTCTTGAATTTCGTTCCTTGTGATCTGTCGAAGTTTGGACCCATGTAATTCTTACAAAACATAGAACACGTTAGTCCTAATTTTCTACAACAACAGCTTCCGTGACACCGGTTGTGCTCCGGCATGCAATTTTTCTAACCAAAATATCTGGCGAAGGAGCTTGATTCATGGTTTTAGGTAGTGATGGGCGCATTCGAATGATTTAATCGATTATAATCGATTCATGCAACATCTCGAGATATCCCGATTCTTTTTAACCCAAATCATTCACCCAATTCATTCGAATGATTTTCCATACCCATTCTACCTTCCAATACCAACTTATAAATTTAATGTTATAAATAATTGTAAGGCGCCAGTTATAGCGATAATTAAAAAACCATCAGTAAAAGTTGAAACAGGTGAAAACTGGAATTTTTTACGTACGGGCTGTTATAGCAATCAGTAAAGTTATGTCAGCAATTAAATGTCATTTAGACACTTGTTTTTATCTTCTCTTATTGCATTGTTATTATTTGTGTTAAACCAGAAGCATAACAAAAAGGTATGACTCGCGTTGAAAATAAAGAGTTATTGTTAATTGCAACTGCGTTATGTATTATAAAAAAATATAAATCGACCCGAAAAAGAAAATATCAAGTGCACCCACTTTATCGATCTCGGAGACAGCATGGAGAATATTTTTCGCTCATATGCCGTCTTGAAAAGTATCCTGTTAAATTCTACGAATACCTTAGAATAAGTCAGGAGCAATTCAATCATATCCTGTCAAAAATAAATAATGATGTGAAGCCGACAATAAATTTATACAGAAGAGATAATATAAGTGCAAAGGAAAAACTGGTATTGACCCTGCGGTGAGAGAAATAGGTAACCATCTTCGTCTAATCAATCAAACACATTATCCTCTTCAGATTTCTTGCCACTGGAGCTAGTTTTACGGATCTTTCTTTCCGCTTTTTGATGGGAACATCGACTGTAAGACAATGCATCATTCAAACCATTCAAGCCATCAACAAACATTTTCAAGAACTTATGATGCCAGTTCCAAAAAGCACGAGATTTTGGAAAGAAATTTCTCATGATTTCATGATGACCTGGAATTTTCCCAACTGCCTTGGGGCTGTCGATGGGAAACATGTTAGGATGTTTGCTCCAAGGAAATCGGGTAGTTTTAATTTTAATTATAAAAAATGTTTTTCCACAATCCTAATGGCAGTTGTGGATGCAAAGTATAGATTTATTATGGTCAGCATTGGAGCACATGGTTCACATGCTGACCCGACCGTATTTAATACCTGCAACTTTGGCAGAGCCTGGAATAACAATCCGCGAAGGTTGTTTGTTCCTGCAGGTGCACCATTGCAAGACACCGAAACTCCTCTTCCCTATGTTCTTATTGGAGACGAGGCGTTTGGATTAAAATATAACTTACTAACTCCGTTCCCAGGGACTCAATTAACCTCCACACAAAGAATTTTTAATTACAGGTATGAATAAGAAATACATATAGAAATTACAGACAATCATTAAAATATCTTTCAGACTTTCGCGAGCAAGAAGAATTGTAGAAAGTACATTTGGTATTTTAGTACACACCTGGAGGGTTTTGCTAAAACCTCTGGAAGTGCAAACGGAACTTGCAAAACCATTAATTCTTTGTTGCTGTATTTTGAACAATTTTCTTCAAAACACAAAAGAAAACTTGCCTGCAACTACGGATTCTTGTGAAAGCCCAGGACAATTAGTTGATCATGTAGCCAGAATCAACGAACCCGCTTCCAATGCTGTTGATATAAGGAACAGTTTCGCTGATTGGCTTGTAAGTGAAGGGAATCTCGAATTCCAGTGGGATAGGTGCTAAATTTGGACAAAAACTTTCTACTTTAACTTAAAAACCATTTGCCTTATTTTTAAAACGTAATTTAAGTCATTTATTTATTTACATTATACTTATTAAAAAAAACTTAAACAACAAACGAAAACAAATTTTTTTTTCTAAAACAAAGCAAATCTTAGAATTAAAAAAAAAAAACAAAAAAATAAATAGGAACAAAATTAATCCTCTTTTTCCATTTCCTCAGCCAAAACTTCCAGGATTCTCACTTGGAACCGAATTGCTCTTCGGTGGGTAAAATGCTGCACCTGGAGTGCTATGTTTTCCATTAAAAGTTCCATGGGACTCCTTTTGCCATTATTTTCAATGGCATGCAGTACCCTGTCCAAAGGCTCTTCGTTTTGCCTCTTCTTTGCCTTTCCTTTTGGTTAATTGCTTTTTGCTGGTTGGCTTTGCGAGAGAAAATTATTTGCTTCAGCACTTCCCACATCGATTTCATCCTCAATTGGATGACTTGGTTGGTTTGATTGGGATGGGTGGTGTTGACTCAACACTGGTCAAATCGTTGAATGAGTTGTTTTCTTCGCTGAAGTTCCCACAGTCACTGAACAAAATAAGAAATTGTAATTATTTAGCTCATCCAATTTTTGTTTAACTTACTCGCCCGGCACCTTAACATAGGGTATCAAGAACTTCAAAGAATGAAAATGAACCCATTTCAATTCTGGAGTCGCACCAGATCCACTCGGCGTGTTGTTTTCTCCATGAAAATAGTTGCGGAATGAGTTCCGCAACGTCGTCCACTTTTTTTGGCACTCGTCGGCTGCAAAGGGAAAATAAAAAAGGTTACAAGTAATAAATGAATGAAATAATTATAATCTTATAAAAAAACATACTTGTCTTTCCCAAGATTGCACCAATATCATTCCAAGCATCGACGCGGTTTAACTTGTTGCTATAACCCGGATTGTCTTTCATATACAGGCAATGGTGATTTTTTACTTCCAAAATTAATTTGAATTCGAATTCCCTTGCATGAATTTTTTGTTTTAGTTTATCCATTGTTTACTTTTACTTTTTGTTTATTTATAAAATCACACTGCGGATGCACTTCGCGCTTTCGGGATAAAAAAAACACCAGCCACATGCCACAACCAGTTTTTTTTTTAATGATGCAAAATGCTTCAGTAATTTTTTTACTGATGAGTGGAACTGTAAAAAAATGGAACATAGAAAACTGAAACGAAATGTTCCATTTTTTGGGTTTTGACAATCAGCTGTTCAGTAAAACGAATTTCCATCAGTAAAATAAATAAATGCTTTTTTTACAAAAATTATTCATCCTTGGGATTATTTTTTGGCAGAAAAAAATATTTTTATTGATTTGCCATCGATTCGTACCATTTTAATGTTTCAATTATTTTTTAACACAGCAAATTATCCAAAAGAAAATTTTTACTGATGGTTTTTAATTATCGCTATAACTGGCCCCTAATGTAATGGCTGTTGGATCTCGTGCCTCCTCTCACTGCAGTGAATGTTCTGTTGAGTCGAGTGGTTGAATACTCGTACACAAGTTCTGGAATATATTGAATCACTCGAGATATAGGTATATAGTGTATGTAAGATTTTTGTTTCTATGGAGTGGACTGACCGAATGCAAATGGAAGAATCGAATGATTTCTTTTCTTCATTTCGTATGAATGAACAAAAGAAACGATTGGTTTTATAGAATTGGCTGTGGTCATGTTAGATTTTGGCATTTGTTAAGCATCTTTTAGAATATTTTTTCACTCCTTATTTTATGTTGCCGTTATGTTTACCAATATTTTGGATTGTTTTTGCACGTGGCTTTCATGTTTTTGACTGGTTTTGTCTTTTTCTTTTATGGTAGGTCATTAATTAATTAATTAATAGAAATAATTAATTAATTTTAAAGGTACTTAAAATTTAAAGGCTTAAGTTTTTATTGCAGACGAGCAAAATGTTGATGTAAACCATTCCGATTTTGTTACTATTTTTTAATTCAAATGATCATTCGATTATTTTGATCACTCGAATACTAATATCTCGATTATTAAAATCATTCTATTATTCCCATCACTAGTTTTAGGTATCAATTCATATTTATATTGATATTGAGCACTAATTTCCACAGGACTTATTTCTAAGTAATGAAGTGGAGTGTTTCTTGGTTAATTTTTTTTTTAAAAAAACTATTCAAAATAGGTCACTTTAAATGAAATTTTATTATTTTATTTCTATACCTATCTCAGCTGGAAAAAGAGTTATAGGCAAATAAGTAAAAGAAAAAAAAAAAAAAAAAATCGATTTTTTTTAACACATTAAAAATGTATTTAAAATTTTTTGAATAGGCAAATTCTATAGTAAATTTAATTCTCTACAAAAAATGTTTTCGGAATTTTCTCGAAATTTAGCTCGGTTTTCAAGTTTTACGAAAAAACCCAAGGGACTGCAGTTAGTCCCCCTCCTCAAAATTTTGCCCTCTCTCTTGAAAACGCTCCATGGTTTTATCATCTTCAATGAGCCATTGAATGATTTTTACAACAAAAACCCTGGAACGTCTAAGTCCCATTCTATATGAGATAATAAATAGCCTATTGGTGGCTTCCTTTGATTTCACCATAAAACCTCGCAAAGGTAGCGAAAACCTCATCACCGATGGCTTTTCGAGTGTCCATGATGGTGAAGTGGGGTAATCTTCAGGCGGTGGAACCTGAAATTGATCAGACTCAAAGGTTTTGAATAATTCTGTGTATAAGAGGACCGAGTTCAGATCTGGCGACGTTTCATCCGAACAAAAACTGTGGAAATTGTGGGTACGTCAAGGTTTAACAAATGACGTCATACGTAGAGCACATGATTCTTCTTCTTCGGCTCACGGCGGGAAATTTAAAACTCTAGAACTTATTAGACGGAATTTCTTCAGGCCCAAAATGGTAGTTCAGGTGCGTGAGTACGTTTCTGCTTGTGAAACCTGCAAAACAACAAAACATCCTAATGTACCCCTACGTTCACCTATGGGAGCTCAAAAAGTATCTGAACGTCCGTTTCAAAGAATGTATATGGATTTGATATGTCCGTTTCCTCGATCCAAAAATGGTCATGTAGTTTTATTGATAATTTAAGGTCACTTTTCCAAATTTCATTTTCTAGTGTCTTTAAAAAATCTAGAATACAAAAATTCACAGTATATTTTTGCTGCGATTTTTATAAGAGTCGGTAAACATCGACCAAAATTTGTGTCTTAGAAGGGTTTAACAGATTGACTGAAGAGCCCACTGTTATTCCTTGGGCGAAACACAATAATTTCTGGATTTGTGCCATATTAATAATTCGTTAAGGAGTTCGGTACATCAATCCCTAGGCTGTTCTCCGTATTATCTATTATTCGGGCAAAATATGGTTACGCACGCGAAAGATTACGAGTTGTTACGTAAACTGCGCTAACTAGAAACTGACGTGCGCATAAGTCGAGGAGACCAGATAGAACAAGCTCGTATCGGAACCCAGGAAGTGATGAGAAAAGCGTATGAGGTGAATGCATGCCGATACAACACTCGATCTCATCCCGTCAATTTTCATGAAGGTCAGGCAATTTTGAGGAGAAACTTTGCTCAAAGTAAATGGCATCAAGGGTTTAATGCCAAACTGGCACCGAAATTTATTAAAGCTCGCATACGATGCAAAATTAGCTCTTGTTAATATGAACTGGAAGATCTCCGGGGTAAACTTATGGGTACTTTTCACGCCAAAGCTCTTAGAGTATGATTAGAATGATGTCACTAAACGGAGTTGTCTTCAGCCTTTTCTTTTCATTTAAAATGAAAACAAAATCCTGTTCTGTAATGCGTCCTTCATTTGGAAGTAATGGTTGCAAATAGGCGCCTTGATTTTTTTTTATCAACCGGCCGTGCGCCAAAGTTTAAATATTCGTACAAACGAAAGCAATGAAAAAAAAAAAGAATAGGGAAGACAACCCCTCGCTCCAAACCCTTGCCGCCTGAACGATCTCGTTCTTTGCTTTATTTCTCTTTGACTCAAAATTTCCCCTATGGCGCAAGCCAAACATAGTTTAGTCATGTATGTATGTACATGTGCAGCTGCAATACGGGATTAATATCGGGTGATGGGCTAACGGAGAATGACAAAACCCGATTGCGCACTGCAGTAGTAATGCCACGCACACTAGTGTTCCCTAGTACCTGGTATATGCTACGGCCATGCATGTATGTTTTGATGCTGATTCTTTTGCATTTTCCTTCATCATATCTTATGGAATATTTTTGAGGAGATAGGCAGTCTTTCGGCGTGCGTCGGTCGGTGGTCCAAGGACGTTCGCTTATAACCCATTCCAAGTTAATTGCTTTTTTTAAGTTGAACCGATCAGTAATCAAAACTCGCAATAGAGATAAAAAAAATTTCAACCTACATATATATAAAAAAAATAACAAGAAATTCAAACCCAAAAAAAAAGTCTTGTCCGGGAAAGATAATTTTCTTTAACCCAACGTTTTTTTTTTCTTCTCGTTATGAGGTGACCACCAACGGAAAGCGTAAAAAGAAAAAAAAAAAAAAAACAAAACAGACTAGTATATACCGATGGCGGCGCTAGTGTCCATGGCCGCTACCGCGGACATTGACCATAGATAAATCATTATAAATATGACAATATTCGGTTTATCCGTGCTAGCGGCCATTTTGTGTAGTTCATGAAATGTTCACCAGGGTCGCATGCTAATTTGCTGGTGCTAATAGGTAGGTATAGATATAGAGATATAGGGCAATATGTGACATTACCTATATTTTGTACCTTAGCTATTTATAATAGTAATTTTTATATTTCTTTTGTAAATAGCTTACAAAATTCTAAAATTCGGTATGGAGGTTTTGATTATTTAAGCCAATTATTTCAAAACAGACTAGCTATTGGCTTAACATAAATACCAAAAATCAGAGAAGTGAACTCAAACAATATAAAAAGGCAAAAATTAAGTGTTATATGCAAAATTTCGATTTTGAGGTAAGGATTTTATGAATTAAAACATTTTTGAAAAGTTTTGTTTTGAAACATTTTGATTTTTAGCTTTTTAAAGAGTGGTTTTAAAAATCTCAAAATTACACAACATTTAGGTGGTATAGGTATATATTTTTGGTAGAAATTTGAAATCACCATCATTGTTTGTTTTTCAAAATATTTGACTTGAAAAACATTTGTTAAGAATTTTTAATAGTTTTTTTTGCTCTAAGAAAAAACGGTTTATTGATTTTTTTTAAAAGAATTAGGTTCAGAACCATTTTTTGCTCTTGAAATATTTGAGACGAATATTATTTTTCAACTGTTTTTCTTAGTTCAAAAAAAAAAGTGTCTGTTGAATTTTTTTTTTTTAATATTTACCAATTTGGTATTGTGTAATTATGTGTAAATTAAAATTATTCTGAAGTGAATATCTGATTCCGTTCTCGAGATATTCCAGATAAATGACATTTTACAGCTCCTTTTCAATTGAAAATTTTTTCAGCACGTTATGACAATATTATCTGTAAAATAAAATTTATCCGAGGTCGCTATCTTTATTCATTCTCGAGATATGGTGGACGAAAAAAGTATCCCGAACGTACGTTCATACACACATACAGACATCTAGCTAAAAACGACGATTTCTGGTTCTAGAGACCTCAAAACGTGAAGATATGTCAAAATTTTCAATTCGCAAATCGCACCAATTACAATAACTTCCAATGGGAAGTTAAAAAGAAAATTTAGGAATAAAAAGAAAAGTTTAAAAGATTTAAGGGATATAGAAATAGAATAAAATGAATAACAGTGAATAACAGTGAATGACACGAAAGAAAGAAAAAAAGGAATGAATGATAAGTGATGAATAGAAAACAAAATTTAGAAAAAAATGTACAGTGAAAATCGAAGCGAAGACGTGGAGTAAATGAGAGAGTACAGGGACAGAAAATAATAAAAAAAAGATGAATATTACATAGAGAATTAACAAAATGAAAAGGAGTATAGAGAAAAAAAAAATACCAGAAATAAGAAATAACGTTAAATTGGTCAAGGAAAAGAAAGACAAAAAAAAACCAGAATGACATCAACATCAACCTAGCCGTAGCAGCATAATCCAGGATTTTTTGTTTATGTGTTAATTTTGATAAGTAATTTTGTTTATTTTTATTAAGAACTAAATTGTTCGGTTAGATAAAAGTAAGGAGTAGCATCTGTTTTAAAGATAAAAAAAGAAAGAAGTGAAAAGAAAAATAAAAGATATTTAAGAGAAAAAAATGAAGAAAAAAAAATGTTTACATGTTTCATTATAAATTTGTTATTTTTTTTATTGTCTTTTGTCTATCTGTGCAAACATATCGATAAAAATACCTATTTTGATAATTGTGTTTCTGCATTAGTATTATCAACAACCAGGAATCAATCATTAGCGCTGAAGATCAATCCTGGGTAAGTATTAAATATATCCTAATATATTTGGTATTTATCGACATGTTTCGTAAAAAGGAAAAAAAAAGATATGTATATATGATTAAGGCTTTATAAGTAAAATTTTGAATTTTATTGTATCGATGAATTTTGAATTGGAAGAATATTAAAGATGTTATTTTATGTTAGAGAAAAGGAAGGAATGAAAAGGAAGGAATGAATGTAGTAGCCCGTAGCGTAATGGTTCGTGCGTTCGACCGTCACGCTGGAGGTCTGGGATCGCTTCCCAGCCTCGTCAACCTAAAAACTAAAAAGTTTTTTTTCAGGGCTACTGCCTCTTGAGAGGAATTGACAAATCCTCCAAGAATACCACTTGTCACGAATAAGTGCTTCTCGTCAGCCGTTCAGATTCGGCATAAAATTGTTCCTGAAGTAAAGCAGTTGTACAGATTTAAAAGAAACACTAAAGTAGCTAATCGATATATGTGCTATAATAAAAATTGCTTACTATGTGTTATAGTTGATTTCGATAATAGCCAAGTTTGTAGGGTTCCAAGTTGCAGTGACAGTTCTAGTCAACATTGTCATCCAACTCAGGAAACAATTAATGAAAAGATGAAGCTTGCGTCAAGCATTAAAAGTTGGTGTGCAGATTCAACGTTGAGAAAAAGTGGTGTGCGTGTTGTTTTTAACGAAGAATGTGCGAAAGCGCTAGAGGTGGATTTGCAATTTGGAAAAATACAAAGACAATAAATAAATATTAGAAACGGTGTCTTCCCGAAATGTCAAAAAAATAGTGCAGACGTACGTGACGTTTTCAGTAATGATCAGTTTACTCGTTAAATGAAACAATGCGTCTCGCTTTAAGTTCTTTATAACATCGCGTAACTTATAAGTCTAAACTAAAACTAAGAGTAATCAAGATGACCGAGTTATTATAAAGCGTAAGGTATTTGGAGAGATGTGGAAACGAAATGGTACATTGAGTCGATGGTTTTATCATACACAACAGCTTCCCCTTTTTTAACAAAAGCTTAAGCATGACCAAGCCGTTGAGGTTATTCAATATTTCTCTTGGGTCTGTTGCTCCAATCAATCTGGCAACGCTCTATTCCGTTTTCACTTCCTCCTCTTCTCTATTCTTTTTTCTAAGGGAATATTTTGTTTTGAAAAATTAACAAATTCATTATAATCATTTTTTATCAAATACTTATTCCTCGAATTTTGTTTTTTTATTTGATTTACATAGTTGAATTATTTAACAAAATTTAATAAATGAATTTACTTAACTTTTTTATAATTTTACCAGGTAGGTATCCATTTTAGATTATTTCCAAAAATGTTTTTATTTAATATTAATTCATTGTGTTTAAATATATGATTATGATTTGTTATTTTTTTCTTTGTTCTTGTATTTTTAATTTTAGGTGAATCTTTAAAATTATTTTTGTTTATTATATTCAAATCAATGTCCTTAGGCGTTTTGTTTTTACATAATAATCTAATATATTTCTTGGTTTATATTTAAAAATGCTTTTGACAGGTGTGCATGATGTTGTTGCTGTTACGGTGTTTCGTTGCATGAAGTTAAACTTCTGTATTAGTTTCGTGATTGGTATGCTTTTTGTGGAATTATCTATGAGAAACTTTTTTAAACACTTTTTTATTTTTTGCACATTACTTTCGGCTATACCATTGGATTGAGGGTGATATGGGGATGATTTTTTGATTTTTATATTGTACCTTCTACCAAAATTATAAAAAACGCATTGAACGGTGGACCGTTATCCGTTAATATTTCTGCACATAATCCAAAAACTACAAAGAAATTCTCAAGCTTTTCCAACACTGCCTGATCATTAGTCTTCTGCATCATTTTGTAACTGTTGACACGGTAAACAAGATTTCACAAGATCTTGAGTGCAAGAATCAAGGTTCGGCCACCACACGTATAGCCTTGACAAATGTTTCATCTTTACTAAATAGAAAATTCAATCGTTCTCTAAACTAAACCTACTTGGATTTTCTAACGACCTGTTTTAATCCAATAATTACTTGTCTCTTATTAAATCTGGTTTACCGTTTATTAAAAACTGTCTTATATTTTTTTCTTCAACCTCACCTTCTACTTTCGGCATCTACGTGTGCCATAGCTGTCGATTTTTTGTGCATGATTTTGTGTTGGTACATGTTAAGTAAATAAAGACAGAAAAAACCTAAACAGAAGAAGTTATATTGTTTTTGTTTTTATTATACATGTTTTTATTTATACATGTTAAGCTTGACAGCGTACCTTTGCAACCGTGCAGCTGCGCCTCCACTTGTATTTTTTGAAGGACTGAAAATTTCCGATAATGCTTGGTTATCAGTCAATAGGTGTCCATATATATACTTGTGGAAATGTTCAAGTGCAAAACAATCGCTTCTCTATGAAGCTGACTCCAATTATTTTTAGATATGGTTAACGAGCGAGATACGAAGCGGACAGGTTTTTCAATGCCACTTACCATCTGACTCACCACTGCTCCTATACTAAGCCTTTTCACACCGAACCCAAAACCCGGTTTTCGCGAAAATATCGGTTTTGGCTGAAAACCTAAATCGAAAACAAGAGTTTTCCCATACATTTTCGTTAAACCACAAGTTTTGATAATACACAAGTTTTAAATAAAACCTATCGAAAACACGTTGAATTTGCAAGATGAACTAAGCAAACACACCTTGTGAAACATTCAGCGCTCAATTATACGTCATATAAATAGCTGACGGGTTGCTGCCAGGTAAAAAATAATTTTTCTGCTGGAACACAAGTGACCGCGACGCAGTGTAGCACATCCTTACTACTACATGAAATTGATCGGTGAAGAAATAAATTAAATATAACGAATCAGGATTCATTGCATTTCCTTTTTTAACTTGCAATATTTATAAATTGTATTTTAGTTTCACATAAAACACATGATTTTTGATTTTATTGTGGCACTGCAAGTTTTCAAAGCGGCGCGGCCCTTCTTCGAGATCATTGTGTGCCAGCAAAAACAATGAAATGTCAAACGAACACAGTTTGCTTTAAAAAAAGTCGTTTACTCTCCCCAAAAGATTGCTGCTGCAACGAAGACCACTTAAATGCTTGATTTTTTTTAAGAAGGTCATAAAGGTGTTTTAAGTGTCCCGACACATTTGGTAAGAATTGTGAATAATAATTCAGTAAACCCAAATATGCTTGTAACTCGGTCACATTTTTGGGTGCTGTAGCGTTTTCAATAGCTTTCATTTTGTCCGGGAGGGGACGCATTTGACCGTTACTAAGAACGAATTAAAGATTAATTCTGAGGTTGTGTTGATTGAGTTTTTCTCAAACCTCAAACAGTCTTTCATGACATTCCTCAAAAGTGTTACCACCAACGAGAATATCATCCACATATGGTTTCCCTTTTGTTCCGAGGAGGATTCTGTCAATGATTGACTGCCAAATTGCAGCGCTACTGCTTAACCCAAAAACAAGACGCGTAAACTGATATAATCCAGTGAGTGTATTAATGGTGAGAAAGTCTCTTGATTTCTCGTCGACAGGAACCTGTAAATAGGCCACCGCGCAATTAATGACGCAGTAATATTTATAACCGACTAAGCTAGCAAATAAATCTTCGGGTAATGGTATCGGATATTGGACTGTATGAATGAATTTGTTAATAGTTTTTTTAGATCCACACATAACCTTATTTCCCGGTTTGCCTTGGGCACAGTAATTAACGGAGAAGCCCAACGTGATGTTTCCACCAGCACTAATATATTCTGCTCTATTAGCTTTTTAATTTCGTCATTGTATATATCCCGAAACTTGTAAGGAATTTTATAAGCTTTGCAAAAAATAGAGCGAGCATCGGCATGCATTTTCGATAAATGCTGTTTTCCATCCACTCGGAAAGAGACCAGTAGAGTAGGACAGATGGAAAAGCTTACGCAGTAGTTTTGCAAGCGTTGAAGAACACCTCTTCAGAACAATTGAAGGGATACTATCCGGGCCAGCGGATTTGTGAATATCGAGATCTTTCAGAACTCTAGCAACTACACGAGTGCGAAAGAAGATTTGTCCCATAAAATCATTTGCGCTCTCAAGTACAGGAGGAGTCATAACACTCTTGGCAGCGACGAATTAACAGCAAACTGTGCTGCAAGCAAATTGGGTTTATCTTGCAAGCTGACAAAAGGAGTGTCATTGAAGACTAGCGTTGGAACCGAGGACGTGGTGGTGTTTCGTATGTTTTTTACAAATGACCAAAAATGTTTACTACCTTTAGGACTTTGTTGAATTTTTTGCCGTAATTTTTGATTATGTAAAAATTTGGTTCTTCGAATATGAACGTTACAGGTCTTTCTAGCTTGTTGAAACTTTTTCCGGTTTTCCTCAGTAGGGTTGGCTTTATAACAACGGAAGCTTACTTCTCTAACCCTAATAACCTCTTTACAGCTTTGGGTTTGATAGATTTCACCCTATTCGGGATAAAATTTCTCATTCCACAAAGAATTAAGTTTGTATTTACATCTGCACTGGAATCTACGTCACTATCCAGGAAGCATAGTGACCAGTTAAAGTTCCTGAAGAATAAACTGAGACCATCCCAGTTAGCTTTCTCGTACTGCCAAACGGTTCTCTTGGGAGTTTTTTCTTTAACTGTGTTTTGGTGCTACGAGAAATTTGCCGATATGAAACAATGGTCTGATGTGCCTAGAGGCGATAATACACTTATAGCACAGATAATAAATTATACAGATGTCTTATCCCCATAGAAAAAAATATCCCATATTTTCTTCACGACCGGTTGACGATCAGCAGGCAAGAAAGCTCTTTGCCTGTTCATAGTAAAGCACAGAAAGTTCTTTCCCTCTTTTACATTATTATCTGTACTGTGAAAAGGCAAGAAATCTCTTTGCCTTTTCATAGCAAAGCACAGAAAGTTCATTCCCCTCTTTACTTTATTATATTTTTTTTTGTGCTCATATATTTTGCCTCTCTTTCGTTACATAGAAAAAAAAAACAGTAGTGGAAAAAAATTAGAATTTAAATAAAGTCAAGTGTACTTAGATATCTATTGGGCGCGTGAGCATGTGCAAGTGAGGGGTCCTTCGTTGTCTGCTTGCGCATTTCTGCATATACGATTTTTGTATGAATGAAAAGTAGGTAGGTATATACAAATACAAAATAAAAACGCAGAGACATGTGATTTTGTTTTGTTTTGAGCGATTCTTAAGTACGTAAGTAAATGAAATTTAAACTGTTTTTTTTTTACACATCTACAAAGGTCTTCGAATTTGAAAAAATCATTAGTGTGGAAGAATTAGAATTTAAATAAAGTCAAGTGTATTTAGGTTAGCCCAGGCAAATGGTGTTTTGGTCAGGAAAAAAATATATAAGTTTTTTTCTCACTTGTCTTTTATGTTTTAGGGGTCACTGAATCCGAATTTCAACTTTGCTACTTCCTACGAATATGGCTTCACAGCGAAAAAAAAAAAAAAACATATTCGACCTTTTTTCAGGTTTTTGCTAAAAAGTCAACAAAACATACACTTTTTGGATAATATTACCTTCTAAACTTTATAGAATATAAAATTTTCTATAAGAATAGCTTATAACTCTATTTTGTAGAATTAACGGTTTAGCCGGTAGAATACGGTGAAAAAAGACCAAAATTTCGTACTTTTTGGATATTACAGGAAGCAATAGGCTATTTATTATCTCATATAGAATGAAACTAAGACGTTCCAGGGTTTTTGTTGTAAAAATTATTCAATGGCTCATTGAAGATGAGAAAACCATGGAGCGTTTTCAAGAGAGATGGCAAAATTTTGAGGAGGTGGAGTAACTGCAGTCCTTTGGGTTTTTTTTGCACATAACTTGAAAACCAAGCTAAATATCGAAAAAAATCCGAAAACATTAATACAAAAATTTACTATAGAATTGGCCTATTCAAAAAAAATTTTAAATACATTTTTAATGTGTTAAAATAAAAAAAATTGATTTTTTTGTTTTTTTTTTTCTTTTACTTATTTGCCTATAACTCTTTTTCCAGCAGAGATAGGTATAGAAATTGGTCCACATAAAAGAAAGATAATAAATTTTTTTTTAAAGTGACCTTTTTTGAAAAGTGTTTTTAATAAAAAATCAACCAAGATACGGTCGCTCAATGTAAGCCATTTTTTCAATTTTTATTACGTTTACCTCGACATTATTATAATTCTTATTTTATACAACAAAACTTGAATGTATTTAATGAAATGAGAATAATAAATTAATTTATTAATAATAAATGATTGTTTTTACAGCTTTAAACCACACTTTTGGTTTTTAAGTAATGTAAAAATCATACAAGAAAAAAGAAAATTAATTCATACAAAAATTAAATACAATTTTTCAATTCTAGATTTGATTAAATCTATTGAATATGGTCATCCATGTCTTCAAGAAAATCATCTTCTTGAATTTCGTTCCTTGTGATCTGTCGAAGTTTGGACCAATGTAATTCTTACAAAACATAGAACACGTTAGTCCTAATTTTCTACAACAACAGCTTCCGTGACACCGGTTGTGCTCCGGCATGCAATTTTTCTAACCAAAATATCTGGCGAAGGAGCTTGATTCATGGTTTTAGGTAGTGATGGGCGCATTCGAATGATTTAATCGATTATAATCGATTCATGCAACATCTCGAGATATCCCGATTCTTTTTAACCCAAATTATTCACCCAATTCATTCGAATGATTTTCCATACCCATTCTACCTACCAATACCAACTTATAAATTGAATGTTATAAATAATTGTAATGTAATGGCTGTTGGATCTCGAGCCTCCTCTCACTGCAGTGAATGTTCTGTTGAGTCGAGTGGTTGAATACTCGTACACAAGTTCTGGAATATATTGAATCACTCGAGATATAGGTATATAGTGTATGTAAGATTTTTGTTTCTATGGAGTGGACTGACCGAATGCAAATGGAAGAATCGAATGATTTCTTTTCTTCATTTCGTATGAATGAACAAAAGAAACGATTGGTTTTATAGAATTGGCTGTGGTCATGTTAGATTTTGGCATTTGTTAAGCATCTTTTAGAATATTTTTTCACTCCTTATTTTATGTTGCCGTTATGTTTACCAATATTTTGGATTGTTTTTGCACGTGGCTTTCATGTTTTTGACTGGTTTTGTCTTTTTCTTTTATGGTAGGTCATTAATTAATTAATTAATAGAAATAATTAATTAATTTTAAAGGTACTTAAAATTTAAAGGCTTAAGTTTTTATTGCAGACGAGCAAAATGTTGATGTAAACCATTCCGATTTTGTTACTATTTTTTAATTCAAATGATCATTCGATTATTTTGATCACTCGAATACTAATATCTCGATTATTAAAATCATTCTATTATTCCCATCACTAGTTTTAGGTATCAATTCATATTTATATTGATATTGAGCACTAATTTCCACAGGACTTATTTCTAAATAATGAAGTGGAGTGTTTCTTGGTTAATTTTTTGTTAAAAAAAAAACTATTCAAAATAGGTCACTTTAAAGAAAATTTTATTATTTTATTTCTATACCTATCTCAGCTGGAAAAAGAGTTATAGGCAAATAAGTAAAAGAAAAAAAAAAAAAACAAAAAAATCGATTTTTTTTTAACACATTAAAAATGTATTTAAAATTTTTTGAATAGGCAAATTCTATAGTAAATTTTATTCTCTACAAAAAATGTTTTCGGAATTTTCTCGAAATTTAGCTCGGTTTTCAAGTTATACGAAAAAAAACCCAAGGGACTGCAGTTAGTCCCCCTCCTCAAAATTTTGCCCTCTCTCTTGAAAACGCTCCATGGTTTTATCATCTTCAATGAGCCATTGAATGATTTTTACAACAAAAACCCTGGAACGTCTAAGTCCCATTCTATATGAGATAATAAATAGCCTATTGGTGGCTTCCTTTGATTTCACCATAAGACCTCATCACCGATGGCTTTTCGAGTGTCCATGATGGTGAAGTGGGGTAAACTTCAGGCGGTGGAACCTGAAATTGATCAGACTTAAAGGTTATGAATAATTCTGTGTATAAGAGGACCGAGTTCAGATCTGGCGACGTTTCATCCGAACAAAAACTGTGGAAATTGTGGGTACATCAAGGTTTAACAAATGACGTCATACGTAGAGCACATGATTCTTCTTCTTCGGCTCACGGCGGGAAATTTAAAACTCTAGAACTTATTAGACGGAATTTCTTCAGGCCCAAAATGGTAGTTCAGGTGCGTGAGTACGTTTCTGCTTGTGAAACCTGCAAAACAACAAAACATCCTAATGTACCCCTACGTTCACCTATGGGAGCTCAAAAAGTATCTGAACGTCCGTTTCAAAGAATGTATATGGATTTGATATGTCCGTTTCCTCGATCCAAAAATGGTCATGTAGTTTTATTGATAATTTAAGGTCACTTTTCCAAATTTCATTTTCTAGTGTCTTTAAAAAATTTCTTTTCCAAACCCATATGCCCATTCTTGCAAACACACATATTCTCAGTTTTCGGGGTCCCACAGATCATCGTCACTGATAATGGCGTACAATTTAAATCCAAGGAATTCAATAGCTTCATTGAAGAATACGGGGTTAAGCATACTTATACGGCATTGTATAAGCCAAGCCAAGCCAACGCATCCGAAAGAGTAAACAGATCGGTAATTCCTGCCATACGTGCTTCCGCTAAAGAGGATCAAAGCGAATGGGACTTAAATTTGTGCCATATTATAAGAAGATGAAAAAATTTAAATATTAAAATATTGAAATTACTTCTGTTTTAAGTGGAGTGAATAAATCTTTTTGCTGTGATTTTTATAAGAGTCGGTAAACATCGACCAAAATTTGTGTCTTAGTAGGGTATAACAGAATGACTGAAGAGCCCACTGTTATTCCTTGGGCGAAACACAATAATATCTGGAGTTGAGGTCACTTGTACTTTTTAATTGAATTTTATTCATTCACTCCACTTAAAACAGAAGTAATTTCAATATTTTAATATTTAAATTTCTTCATCTTCTTATTATAAAAAACCTGACCACGGGTATTTATTTTCTAGGTGCACGAATTTTTAACAAATTCCCCCAGAATAAAAAAATTCACAGTATATTTTTGCTGCGATTTTTATAAGAGTCGGTAAACATCGACCAAAATTTGTGTCTTAGAAGGGTTTAACAGATTGACTGAAGAGCCCACTGTTATTCCTTGGGCGAAACACAATAATTTCTGGATTTGTGCCATATTAATAATTCGTTAAGGAGTTCGGTACATCAATTCCTAGGCTGTTCTCCGTATTATCTATTATTCGGGCAAAATATGGTTACGCACGCGAAAGATTACGAGTTGTTACGTAAACTGCGCTAACTAGAAACTGACGTGCGCATAAGTCGAGGAGACCAGATAGAACAAGCTCGTATCGGAGCCCAGGAAGTGATGAGAAAAGCGTATGAGGTGAATGCATGCCGATACAACACTCGATCTCGTCCCGTCAATTTTCATGAAGGTCAGGCAATTTTGAGGAGAAACTTTGCTCAAAGTAAATGGCAGCAAGGGTTTAATGCCAAACTGGCACCGAAATTTATTAAAGCTCGCATACGATGCAAAATTAGCTCTTGTTATTATGAACTGGAATATCTCCGGGGTAAACTTATGGGTACTTTTCACGCCAAAGCTCTTAGAGTATGATTAGAATGATGTCACTAAACGGAGTTGTTTTCAGCCTTTTCTTTTCATTAAAAAGGAAAACAAAATCCTGTTCTGTAATGCGTCCTGCATTTGGAAGTAATGGTTGCAAATGGGCGCCTTGATTTTTTTTATCAACCGGCCGTGCGCCAAAGTTTAAATATTCGTACAAACGAAAGCAATGAAAAAAAAAGAATAGGAAAGACAACCCCTCGCTCCAAACCCTTGCCGCCTGAACGATCTCGTTCTTTGCTTTATTTCTCTTTGACTCAAATTTTCCCCTATGGCGCAAGCCAAACATAGTTTAGTCATGTATGTATGTACATGTGCAGCTGCAATACGGGATTAATATCGGGTGATGGGCTAACGGAGAATGACAAAACCCGATTGCGCACTGCAGTAGTAATGCCACGCACACTAGTGTTCCCTAGTACCTGGTATATGCTACGGCCATGCATGTATGTTTTGATGCTGATTCTTTTGCATTTTCCTTCATCATATCTTATGGAATATTTTTGAGGAGATAGGCAGTCTTTCGGCGTGCGTCGGTCGGTGGTCCAAGGACGTTCGCTTATAACCCATTCCAAGTTAATTGCTTTTTTTAAGTTGAACCGATCAGTAATCAAAACTCGCAATAGAGATAAAAAAAATTTCAACCTACATATATATAAAAAAAATAACAAGAAATTCAAACCCAAAAAAAAAGTCTTGTCCGGGAAAGATAATTTTCTTTAACCCAACGTTTTTTTTTTCTTCTCGTTATGAGGTGACCACCAACGGAAAGCGTAAAAAGAAAAAAAAAAAAAAAACAAAACAGACTAGTATATACCGATGGCGGCGCTAGTGTCCATGGCCGCTACCGCGGACATTGACCATAGATAAATCATTATAAATATGACAATATTCGGTTTATCCGTGCTAGCGGCCATTTTGTGTAGTTCATGAAATGTTCACCAGGGTCGCATGCTAATTTGCTGGTGCTAATAGGTAGGTATAGATATAGAGATATAGGGCAATATGTGACATTACCTATATTTTGTACCTTAGCTATTTATAATAGTAATTTTTATATTTCTTTTGTAAATAGCTTACAAAATTCTAAAATTCGGTATGGAGGTTTTGATTATTTAAGCCAATTATTTCAAAACAGACTAGCTATTGGCTTAACATAAATACCAAAAATCAGAGAAGTGAACTCAAACAATATAAAAAGGCAAAAATTAAGTGTTATATGCAAAATTTCGATTTTGAGGTAAGGATTTTATGAATTAAAACATTTTTGAAAAGTTTTGTTTTGAAACATTTTGATTTTTAGCTTTTTAAAGAGTGGTTTTAAAAATCTCAAAATTACACAACATTTAGGTGGTATAGGCATATATTTTTGGTAGAAATTTGAAATCACCATCATTGTTTGTTTTTCAAAATATTTGACTTGAAAAACATTTGTTAAGAATTTTTAATAGTTTTTTTTGCTCTAAGAAAAAACGGTTTATTGATTTTTTTTAAAAGAATTAGGTTCAGAACCATTTTTTGCTCTTGAAATATTTGAGACGAATATTATTTTTCAACTGTTTTTCTTAGTTCAAAAAAAAAAGTGTCTGTTGAATTTTTTTTTTTTAATATTTACCAATTTGGTATTGTGTAATTATGTGTAAATTAAAATTATTCTGAAGTGAATATCTGATTCCGTTCTCGAGATATTCCAGATAAATGACATTTTACAGCTCCTTTTCAATTGAAAATTTTTTCAGCACGTTATGACAATATTATCTGTAAAATAAAATTTATCCGAGGTCGCTATCTTTATTCATTCTCGAGATATGGTGGACGAAAAAAGTATCCCGAACGTACGTTCATACACACATACAGACATCTAGCTAAAAACGACGAATTCTGGTTCTAGAGACCTCAAAACGTGAAGATATGTCAAAATTTTCAATTCGCAAATCGCACCAATTACAATAACTTCCAATGGGAAGTTAAAAAGAAAATTTAGGAATAAAAAGAAAAGTTTAAAAGATTTAAGGGATATAGAAATAGAATAAAATGAATAACAGTGAATAACAGTGAATGACACGAAAGAAAGAAAAAAAGGAATGAATGATAAGTGATGAATAGAAAACAAAATTTAGAAAAAAATGTACAGTGAAAATCGAAGCGAAGACGTGGAGTAAATGAGAGAGTACAGGGACAGAAAATAATAAAAAAAAGATGAATATTACATAGAGAATTAACAAAATGAAAAGGAGTATAGAGAAAAAAAAAATACCAGAAATAAGAAATAACGTTAAATTGGTCAAGGAAAAGAAAGACAAAAAAAAACCAGAATGACATCAACATCAACCTAGCCGTAGCAGCATAATCCAGGATTTTTTGTTTATGTGTTAATTTTGATAAGTAATTTTGTTTATTTTTATTAAGAACTAAATTGTTCGGTTAGATAAAAGTAAGGAGTAGCATCTGTTTTAAAGATAAAAAAAGAAAGAAGTGAAAAGAAAAATAAAAGATATTTAAGAGAAAAAAATGAAGAAAAAAAAATGTTTACATGTTTCATTATAAATTTGTTATTTTTTTTATTGTCTTTTGTCTATCTGTGCAAACATATCGATAAAAATACCTATTTTGATAATTGTGTTTCTGCATTAGTATTATCAACAACCAGGAATCAATCATTAGCGCTGAAGATCAATCCTGGGTAAGTATTAAATATATCCTAATATATTTGGTATTTATCGACATGTTTCGTAAAAAGGAAAAAAAAAGATATGTATATATGATTAAGGCTTTATAAGTAAAATTTTGAATTTTATTGTATCGATGAATTTTGAATTGGAAGAATATTAAAGATGTTATTTTATGTTAGAGAAAAGGAAGGAATGAAAAGGAAGGAATGAATGTAGTAGCCCGTAGCGTAATGGTTCGTGCGTTCGACCGTCACGCTGGAGGTCTGGGATCGCTTCCCAGCCTCGTCAACCTAAAAACTAAAAAGTTTTTTTTCAGGGCTACTGCCTCTTGCGAGGAATTGACAAATCCTCCAAGAATACCACTTGTCACGAATAAGTGCTTCTCGTCAGCCGTTCAGATTCGGCATAAAATTGTTCCTGAAGTAAAGCAGTTGTACAGATTTAAAAGAAACACTAAAGTAGCTAATCGATAAATGTGCTATAATAAAAATTGCTTACTATGTGTTATAGTTGATTTCGATAATAGCCAAGTTTGTAGGGTTCCAAGTTGCAGTGACAGTTCTAGTCAACATTGTCATCCAACTCAGGAAACAATTAATGAAAAGATGAAGCTTGCGTCAAGCATTAAAAGTTGGTGTGCAGATTCAACGTTGAGAAAAAGTGGTGTGCGTGTTGTTTTTAACGAAGAATGTGCGAAAGCGCTAGAGGTGGATTTGCAATTTGGAAAAATACAAAGACAATAAATAAATATTAGAAACGGTGTCTTCCCGAAATGTCAAAAAAATAGTGCAGACGTACGTGACGTTTTCAGTAATGATCAGTTTACTCGTTAAATGAAACAATGCGTCTCGCTTTAAGTTCTTTATAACATCGCGTAACTTATAAGTCTAAACTAAAACTAAGAGTAATCAAGATGACCGAGTTATTATAAAGCGTAAGGTATTTGGAGAGATGTGGAAACGAAATGGTACATTGAGTCGATGGTTTTATCATACACAACAGCTTCCCCTTTTTTAACAAAAGCTTAAGCATGACCAAGCCGTTGAGGTTATTCAATATTTCTCTTGGGTCTGTTGCTCCAATCAATCTGGCAACGCTCTATTTCGTTTTCACTTCCTCCTCTTCTCTATTCTTTTTTCTAAGGGAATATTTTGTTTTGAAAAATTAACAAATTCATTATAATCATTTTTTATCAAATACTTATTCCTCGAATTTTGTTTTTTTATTTGATTTACATAGTTGAATTATTTAACAAAATTTCATAAATGAATTTACTTAACTTTTTTATAATTTTACCAGGTAGGTTTCCATTTTACATTATTTCCAAAAATGTTTTTATTTAATATTAATTCATTATGTTTAAATATATGATTATGATTTGTTATTTTTTTCTTTGTTCTTGTATTTTTAATTTTAGGTGAATCTTTAAAATTATTTTTGTTTATTATATTCGAATCAATGTCCTTAGGCGTTTTGTTTTTACATAATAAAGAATCTAATATATTTCTTGGTTTATATTTAAAAATGCTTTTGACAGGTGTGCATGATGTTGTTGCTGTTACGGTGTTTCGTTGCATGAAGTTAAACTTCTGTATTAGTTTCGTGATTGGTATGCTTTTTGTGGAATTATCTATGAGAAACTTTTTTAAACACTTTTTTATTTTTTGCACATTTCTTTCGGCTATACCATTAGATTGAGGGTGATATGGGGATGATTTTTTGATTTTTATATTGTACCTTCTGCCAAAATCATAAAAAACGAATTGAACGGCGGACCGTTATCCGTTAATATTTCTGCACATAATCAAAAAACTACAAAGAAATTCTCAAGCTTTTCCAACACTGCCTGAACATTAGTTTTCTGCATCATTTTGTAACTGTTGACACGGTAAACAAGATTTGACAAAATCTTGAATGCAAGAATCAATGTTCGGCCACCACACGTATAGCCTTGACAAATGTTTCATCTTTACTAAATAGAAAATTCAATCGTTCCTTAAACTAAACCTACTTGGATTTTCTAACGACCTGTTTTAATCCAATAATTACTTGTCTCTTATTAAATCTGGTTCACCGTTTATTAAAAACTGTCTTATATTTTTTTCTTCAACCTCACCTTCTACTTTCGGCAAGACAGAGCATCTACGTGTGCCATAGCTGTCGATTTTTTGTGCATGATTTTGTGTTGGTACATGTTAAGTAAATAAAGAAAGAAAAAACCTAAACAGAAGAAGTTATATTGTTTTTGTTTTTATTATACATGTTTTTATTTATACATGTTAAGCTTGACAGCGTACCTTTGCAACCGTGCAGCTGCGCCTCCACTTGTATTTTTTGAAGGACTGAAAATTTCCGATAATGCTTGGTCATCAGTCAATAGGTGTCCATATATATACTTGTGGAAATGTTCAAGTGCGAAGACAATCCCAAACGCTTCTCTATGAAGCTGACTCCAATTCTTTTGAGATATGGTTAACGAGCGAGATACGAAGCGGATAGGTTTTTCAATGCCACCTACCATCTGACTCATCACTGCTCCTATACTATAAGGGCTAGCGTCAGTCGCGATGATGATTGGCTTCTTATAGCCTTTTCACACCGAACCCAAAACCCGGTTTTCGTGAAAATATCGGTTTTGGCTGAAAACCTAAATCGAAAACAAGAGCTTTCCCATACATTTTCGCTAAACCACAAGTTTTGATAAAACACAAGTTTTAAATAAAACCTATCGAAAACACGTTAGATTTGCAAGATGAACTAAGCAAACCTTGTGAAACATTCAGCGCTCAATTATACGTCATATAAATAGCTGACGGGTTGCTGCCAGGTAAAAAATAATTTTTCTGCTGGAACACAAGTGACCGCGACGCAGTGTAGCACATCCTTACTACTACATGAAATTGATCGGTGAAGAAATAAATTAAATATAACGAATCAGGATTCATTGCATTTCCTTTTTTAACTTGCAATATTTATAAATTGTATTTTAGTTTCACATAAAACACATGATTTTTGATTTTATTGTGGCACTGCAAGTTTTCAAAGCGGCGCGGCCCTTCTTCGAGATCATTGTGTGCCAGCAAAAACAATGAAATGTCAAACGAAAACTTGTAAATTTTCGGTGTAAACGCTTTTTAAGTTTTCGTGAACCTATTGCCGAAAATCGCGGTTTGGGTTCTGTGTGAAAAGGCTATTAGGGTCGTGAAGCTCTAAAACACAGCTTGCTTTTAAAAGTCGTTTACTCTCCCCAAAAGATTGCTGCTGCAACGAAGACTACTTAAATGCTTGATTTTTTTTAAGAAGGTCACAAAGGTGTTTTAAGTTTCCCGACACATTTGGTAAGGATTGTGAATAATAATTCAGTAAACCCAAATATGCTTGTAACTCGGTCACATTTTTGAGTGATGGAGCGTTTTCAATAGCTTTCATTTTGTCCGGGAGGGGACGAATTTTACCGTTACTAAGAACGAATTAAAGATTAATTCTGAGGTTGTGTTGATTGAGTTTTTCTCAAACCTCAAACAGTTTTTCATGACATTCCTCAAACGTGTTACCACCAACGAGAATATCATCTACATATGGTTTCCCCTTTGTTCCGAAGAGTATTCTGTCAATGATTTACTGCCAAATTTCAGCGCTACTGCTTAACCCAAAAACAAGACGCGTAAACTGATATAATCCAGTGAGTGTATTAATGGTGAGAAAGTCTTTGTAAATAGGCACACACGCAATCAATGACGCAGTAATATTTATAACCGAATAAGCTAGCAAATAAATCTTCGGGTAACGGTATCGGATATTGGACTGTATCAATGAATTTGTTAATAGTTTTTCTTAGATCCACACATAACCTTATTTCCCGGTTTGCCTTGGGCACAGTAATTAACGGAGCAGCCCAACGTGATGTTTCCACCGGCACTAATATATTCTGCTCTATTAGCTTTTTAATTTCGTCATTGTATATATCCCGAAACTTGTAAGGAATTTTATAAGCTTTGCAAAAAATAGAGCGAGCATCGGCATGCATTTTCGATAAATTTATATCAACCTCAAATCCATTGATAGGCGTATTTAAATTTTTGTTCACAATATTCGGAAATTTTTCTTTAATTGTGTGTAATAAAGTTTTTGATATTTCCACTTCACCTTTAGTACATGCTATTTTTTTTGAATTACCTTCATTAAACTTTTCTGAAGACTTGAATAGTAAAGATCTCCATTTTGGTGCGAGAACATCCAACCAGTCTTTTCCGATTAAACACGTGGACTTAAAATCCGTTTTTTCTACCGTCACCATAAGTTCATAATATTTCCCAGCATAATGCACACCCGCCAAAAACTTTCCTTTTACTCCAATTACATCTCCTGTGAAAGAAAAAATCAATTGACTATAAAGCTCTAATTTTTTATGATTAAAATGACGATTATAAATATTTTCACTTATAATGGTTACGAAGGATCCCATGTCTACCTCGAAGATGATATCTTCACCGTCTATGTTTAAAATGCAACCAGCAGGTAAAGATGCTCCCTAAGACTGCTACTCGTGTGTGGCTTTTGCGCTTGCAGCGATGACAGTGCCAATTCAAGGCTGGGCACTCACCAGAATGACTTTTCTTGCAACGACTGCATTCCTTACTTGTTTGAGCTTTGCTCGTGTCGTTGTTCTCGGCGAATTTATTTTGCTGTCGAGTTGTGCAATTTTTGTTTGGCACATGGTATCTCTCGACATGCTTTTTACCAGGAAACGTGTAACTTGAGTTCTTCACGAGATTTACTTGATTAGATCCACCTGCTACCTTACAATTGTTGTCAGCCATTTTATAATTCTTTGCTAGTTGAAAGTAGTCCAAAAACTTCCTCGTATCAGGCTCCACCAGTATCTTTTGCTAAAGACCATCATCTCTTACCCCCGCTATGAACTTATCGCATTATGCCTCATTGAGATAAGTATCGAACTTGCAATTAAGTGACAACTCTTTGAGGCGTACATTGTAATCGCAGATTGATTCGCTATACTGCTGGTTATTATTATTATTTTTTTTATTGTTATTAAAAGTTTTATTTACCATTTCAAATTACAGCCAGTAAAAATAGAAATAGAATTTTTAAATTATATTTACATTTAAATTTAATAGTTTTTTTTTTTTTTGTCAAAATTTAAGTTAAGTTCCGGCATAAGCCTCCCCCAATGCTGCCCATATATCTTATACCAATTCTCGTTGAAATGTTTTAGGTCATCTGCCCATCGTTTTTTTGGTCGTCCATTCGGTCTTTTTTCGTCGAAGGGTAACAATTTAGTCACTCGCTTTGTCCATCTTTTGTCATCTATTCTCGATACATTTCCAGCCCAGCTCTATTTTAGTATTTTTGTTCTTTGTATCACGTCCACTATTCTTGTCCTTTTTCTTATTTCTTCGTTTCTTATTCTTTGTACTTGTCTTATGTTCAGCAATTTTCGTTCAATTTTTGTTTGGCAAATACGCAGCTTTTCCTGTAACATTGATGTTAGTCCTAAAGTTGCTGCTGGTTAGCCATGTAAAATTTAACTCGCTCCGAACGCTTGTGAGTTTTCGGTGCGTAGTGATTTTCTAGAAGAGTCAAGACTTCAGTTAGCGGTTTAGTTTCTGGTTCCTCGGCGTGAGTGATGTTTTTGAGTGTCTTGCAAACTTCTCCTCCCGCCAGAGTCATGAACAGAGGAACCCTATTCTCATCTTCGATTTTACTAATTTTGATGATTTGGGAAAATCGGTTCTGATACACGGTAAAGTCATCGCCGGGTATGAATACCTCCAGATTTCATAATTAACACATGCTGCTTCCGTTTGTTTCGTTTGCAGGAATTTCGTGCAATTTGTCTGTTTTAATTATTTCACCGTCGATATTCGACATACAGGTTAATTTATAAGCTTCACCACTGACTTATTATAAAGTACGAATGACTTCTAATATTTATGATGATTACGAATTAAATTTTACGCTTGATGTAACATCCTCGTTGACAATTGTTAATCAGTTTACTCGTTAAATAAAACATTGCGTCTCGCTGTAAGTTCCTTATTACATCGCGTAACTTATAAGACTAAACTAAAACTAAGAGTAATCAAGATGACAGAGTTATTATAAAGCGTAAGGTATTTGGAGAGATGTGAAAACGAAATGGTACATTGAGCTGATGGTTTTATCATACACAACACAGATTTAAAGGAAACACTAAAGTAGCTAAACGATAGATTTGCTATAACAAAAATTGCAAACTAAGTGTTATAGCTGTTTTCGATAATAGCCAAGTTTGTAGGGTTCCAAGTTGCAGTGACAGTTCTAGTCAACATTGTCATCCAACTCAGGAAACAATTTATGAAAAGGTGAAGCTTGCGTCAAGCATTAAAAGTTGGTGTGCAGATTCAACGTTGAGAAAAAGTGGTGTGCGTGTTGTTTTTAACGAAGAATGTGCGAAAGCTCCAGTGGTGGATTTGCAATTTGGAAAAATACAAAGACAATTAATTAATATTAGAAACAGTGCCTTCCCGAAATGTTCAAAAAATAGTGCAGATGTACGTGACGTTTTCAGTAATGATCAGTTTACTCGTTAAATAAAACAATTCGTTTCGCTGTAAGTTTTTTATTTCATCGCGTAACTTATAAGACTAAACTAAAACTAAGAGTAATCAAGATGACAGAGTTATTATAAAGCGTAAGGTATTTGGAGAGATGTGGAAACGAAATGGGACATTGAGTCGATGGTTTTATCATACACAACAGCTTCCCCTTTTTAAACAAAAGCAGCATAACCAAGCCGTTGAGGTTTTTTAATATTTCTCTTGGGTCTGTTGCTCCAATCAATATGGCAACGCTCTATTTCGCTTTCACTTTCTCCTCTTTTCTATTCTTTTTTCTAAAGGAATATTTTGTTTTGAAAAATTAAAAAATTCATTATAATCATTTTTTATCAAATACTTATTCCTCGAATTTTGTTTTTTTTTTATTTGATTTACATGAGCGGTTTTAATAGTTGAATTATTTAACAAAATTTCATAAATGAATTTACTTAACTTTTTTATAATTTAACCAGGTAGGTTTCCATTTTACATTATTTCCAAAAATGTTTTTATTTAATAGTAATTCATTATGTTTAAATATATGATTATGATTTGTTATTTTTTTTCTTTGTTCTTGTATTTTTAATTTTAGGTGAATCTTTAAAATTATTTTTGTTTCTTAGATTCGAATCAATGTTCTTAGGCGTTTTGTTTTTACATAATAAATAATCTAATATATTTCTTGGTTTATATTTAAAAATGCTTTTGACAGGTGTGCATGATGTTTCTGCTGTTACGGTGTTTCGTTGCATGAATAAAAACTTCTGTATTAGTTTCGTGATTGGTATGCTTTTTGTGGAATTATATATGAGAAACTTTTTTAAACACTTTTGTATTGCTTGCACATTTCTTTCAGCTATACCATTGGATTGAGGGTGATATGGGGTTGATTTTATGATTTTTATATTGTACCTTTTACCAAAATCATAAAAAACTAATTTAACGGTGGACCGTTATCCGTTACTTTTTCTGCACATAATCCAAAAACTACAAAGAAATTCTCAAGCTTTTCTAACACTGCCTGAACATAAGTTTTCTGCATCACATCGACGTGAACGTACCTACTGCAAGAGTCTACCAACAACAAAAATG
Organism: Melangyna quadrimaculata; assembly: GCA_949320155.1. Lineage (NCBI taxonomy): Eukaryota > Metazoa > Arthropoda > Insecta > Diptera > Syrphidae > Melangyna > Melangyna quadrimaculata. The sequence goes on from OX439483.1 coordinate 292,689,058, forward strand.
TATTCTTACCAAAAAAGACAAAATCCAAATGCAGCCTTTCAAAAGGAATCTTACTTATTGCGGCCAATTAGAAGACTGTTCTTTAGAATTATTTTGTTAGTGTTGACATGGTAAACAAGATTTGACAAAATCTTGAATACAAGAATCAAGGTTCGGCCACCACACGTATAGCCTTGACAACTGTTTTATCTTTACTAAATAGAAAATGCAATCGTTCTCTAAACTAAACCTACTTGGATTTTCTAACGACCTCTTTTAATCCAATAATTCCTTGTCTTTTATTAAATCTGTTGTACCGTTTATTAAAAACTGTCTTATCTTTTTTTTAGCTCTTTGTCATTTCTGGTTTCTTTCCTTATCAAATCAAAGTTCGCATTAAGCTTGGAATTCCCCGATATGAAATTGACAAAATTTTCTTCAACCTCACCTTCTACTTTCGGCAAGATAGTGCATCTACGTGTGCCATAGCTGTCGATTTTTTGTGCATGATTTTGTATTGGTTCATGTTAAGCTTGACAGCGTACCTTTGCAACCGTGCAGCTGCGACTCCACTTGTAGTTTTTGAAGGACTGAAAATTTCCGATAATGCTTGGTTATCAGTCGCTTATATGAATTGGTGTCCATATATGTCTGGTGCCAGGTAGAAATAATAAAATAAAAAGTCATCTTAGAACAAATCGGGGTCGATATCGAGCGCCTCTTCCGAAGTTTTCAAATTTTTTAAAACTCGTGAAAGACTGGTGGAACGAGGGTAAGGAGTGAGCACAAAATCGTTTCTTTTCAGCAGATATTGGATTAGAAGTCTTGTATCTTTTTTTAAGCGAATGTTGGAGATTTTGGTACTTTCCTCGCCTTAAAAAGCTTAAAAGTTTAAAATTTTCAGCATCGTTCAACGAATATTTTGAACATTGTGCCAGGAGAACGGTTCCCCAGCTTCATTTTTGTTCGGTACACTAAAGCTCTCATCAGTAAGCCGGCAAAATCCAAAAACTCATCCTGCTGCATTTCATGCACCCCGAATTGCTTCTTTTTACCAGTATTCCGTAACAATTGGTACCATTCGTGCGGGTGGTATACTGGTACATTCAAGAGGAACATTTTTGTCTACACTGTTTTAAGGTCTGTAATGCTCTCGCTTTAACCACCTTTCCCCTAACATTAACGTCACTCTGTCCGCTATGTAAATGCGCACTCCTTTTCTCTCTTATAGCCCAAGCCCATTTTGTACGTTATTTTCTGCCAAATTACCTTGATTATCTATGTTTTCAGTTGGGGTATCTTCATTTGCTGGCTCTGATTGGCTTGCTATAGCTTCCATGATGTCTTCGTCACTACTATCGTCTACTTCGGGAACAAAATCTTTGTCTCTGTCATTGTTATCGGAGCTGAAATCTTTATCCGTGGTGCTATCATCAGAATCCAAAATACTTTGCATGTGAGGAGGCAAAGATGGAACTGGCGAAGATTAACGTGAACATGTACTTCCTATTGTAGAAATGGCTTGTGTTGTTTCTATACATTTTTTATCAAATAATTGTAATGTATTAAGGTTATACCATTATGCAAACTTAATAAATACTCACCACTGACGATATGATTTCTAGAACGATCTAAAGCAAGTTGTATTATATATTTACTTCTTGTACTCATTTAAAAAAAAAAAAATCGCAGTTGTTTCAAAACGAAGCTTTTGATAATGAATTGAAATTATACAGCAAATGCGCCCATAAAGCACGAAAGCATGAGATTACGGTGCTGTTAAGTTTTTTTTTTCAGCACAATACAGTCGACTCCACTTAACTGCAACACCAAAAATGCAGAAAATTTGTTGCAATAAGGCGAAGTTTTAACTTAACCAAACTTCGGATAACTGCAACTTTGTTGCACCTAAGCGAACTTCGTATAACTGCAACTTTTTAACTCAAATATGATTTATTAAACATAATAAATAAAAGTACCTACACAAAACATAAAAATAATTCAGGCTTGAATTTCATGTTATACTTACTTGGATCCGTTCAATGTTTCACTTAAGCGAAGTTGTTTTAGTAGAAAATTATTGTTTTGGGGAAAACAAATTGTTTCAATTAACCGAAGTATTCACTTAAGCGGAGTTCTTTTATATGAACTAATTTGTTTGAAAAAACACTGAAAATAAAAATGTGATAAATTTCTTGTTGCAGATAACCGATAGTTCCAGTTAAGCGGCGTGCAGATAAGCGGAATCGATTGTTGTTGGAAGTGAGCAAAAAAAATGTTTTTAAACAAGAAAAAATAGCGGTCTCAATTATTTCTTTTCACAATTATTATGTACAATGTGTCCCAGAATTTGTATACACCACTATCCACTAAAGTGCTTATTACTCAGTATACTTATTTTTGAGATGGTGTATTTTTTATGAATTTTTAGAGTGTTTTAGTACCCAAGAATAAAAGAAAGAATAAATGATAGATCTATGCCTGATTAACTTTATTCTAAGTACTAACCTCATTGTAAGTAACGTTGGCAATGAACCTACATTCGTTACCAGAAACCGACAGGAAGTATTAGATATAACTCTTGTCTCAGACAACATCCATCAATTAATACTGAACTGGATAGTATCTAAAGATCACTCTTTCTCAGAACATAGAAACATTCAGTTCAGTCTGAATGATGAAACTCCATGCCAACTAGTTTTTCGAAATTTTCGTAAAACCGATTGGTCCAAATATAAAGAAACACTAAAACGATTAGTTAAACGTGAACTATTAAATGTTCCATCCAACATTAACGATCTCGAGAACAAAGTCAAAGATCTAACCTCCACCCTTAACAAATCACTGTCTCTTTCCTGCCCCCGTCCCCATATTAAGGGTAAAAGGAAGCCACACTGGTGGAACCACGGGCTAAATCCGCTCAGAAAAAACTGCAGAAAACTTTTTAATCGAGCTTAATCTACCAGAGAATTGTCTGATTGGGACTCATATAAAGAATCCCTAAAGACATACAAAAAAGAATTGAGGAAGATTAAACGATCTTCTTGGAGAAATTTCTGTGGAAATATAGAAGAAACCTCCAAAGCTTCGGGACTGAGAAAAATCCTCTCAACAGATCCAGTGATGCCTAGCTGTCTGAAATTTACAGATGGCTCCTGGACCAACTTATGCGAAGAATCGCTTAACCTGCTACTAGATACTCACTTTCCAGGTAGCTCTCAAGAAGAAAGTACCACAATCCTGCATAGGATTAACGGTAATATAACTTTTCCCCAAGGTTTGATAACAAGGGAAAAATTACAATGGGCACTCAACAGCTTGAAACCATATAAGTCTTCAGGACCAGACGGCATCATACCAGCTGAACTTCAAAAGAATGCAGATGTTATCCTGCCGATTCTGGAAGTCATTTTCAATGGTTGCCTTAATCTGGTCCATATTCCACTTTTATGGAGGGAAGTGAAAGCTGTGTTCATACACAATGCTCGTAAATGCTCACACGTAAACCCAAAAGATCTCAGTCCTATAAGCCTATCATCATTCATTCTAAAAACCTTTGAACGAATGATTGATATCCACCTAAGACCAAGCATAGATACGAGACTCTTATCTTATGCTCAACATGCTTATTGTAAAGGGAAGTCGGTGGAAACAGCTCTCCACACGTTAGAACGTACCATCGAATATTCCCTCCACCACAAAGAATACACATTGGTTGCTTTCTTAGACATAGAAGGTGCTTTTAACAATGTCGACACATCTGCAATAACATCTGCGCTATCACATCTGAAGGTAAACGATTCGCTTGGTGAACTGATTAATTAAATGCTAACTAGCAGGATTATTAACTCCAAACTAGGCGGATTTTCTGCAAGAAGAGCGGTTAGCAGAGGCACACCGCAAGGAGGTGTCTTATTCCCTTCTCCTTTGGAACTTGGTAGTAAACGAACTGCTAACTTCCCTGGAAGCGGAAAGTTACAGAGTGATTGCCTATGCGGACGATATTGCTATTGTCGTATTAAATAAGCATCCTTTTGTCTTGACGGAACTCTTGCAGAATGCTTAAAACAAGCTTATAAACTGGGCAGAGCGATGCGGTTTCGGCGTCAACCCTCACAAAACCGAACTTGTCCTCTTTACTAGGAAATATAAAATTCCTATTATAGATCCTCCCACAATAAAAAGTATTCCACTAACATTCTCTGACGAAGAAAACATGGGAGGATGTGACATTCTTGGAAGACGAATCGATTCACTTTTATACGGACGGTTCAAAAACCGATGATGGGGTTGGTGGAGGCGTGTACTCAGACAGACTAAATCTCAGTCTCTCATTTCGTCTTCCTGACCATTGTAGCATGTTCCAGGCGGAACTTTTGGCGATAAATGAAGTCTTATCGTGGCTTAAAGAAAACGTGGTATCGACGTGTGATATCCGTATCTTCTCAGATAGCCAAGCTGCTTTGAAATCTCTGGACTCTGTCTCTACAAATTCTAAAACGGCCAAAAACTGTCGCTCATCTCTTACAGAGATGGTACAACAGTTCAATATTCACCTTTGTTGGGTGCCAGGCCATAGGGACATTCTGGGAAATTGCAAAGCTGACGAACTCGCCAAAAGTGGGACAACACTACCTATTCAACCAGACAAGGTAGATATCGGTATACCTATCGCTACTTGCAAACTTATGCTGAAGCAAGATGCTATAACACAACAAGCCTTAAGTGGAATAACATCACCACTTGCCTGGCAACTAAAAAGATCTGGCCAGTGTTGGACACGAGATTGCAGATCAGCTCCATAATTGGTGTCATTACTCGACACTGCCTTATAGGCAATCACGCCACGCGGCTTGGAGTATTCGTAAATGATTTTTGCAGAAGATGTATGGATGAAGAAGAAGAAGAATCTATTCCTCATCTTCTCTGTACATGTCCCGCCCTATTTCAAAGACGTAAACTCCATCTTGGGGATTTCTTCTTCGATGATCCAACAGATCTAGAAAGCTCGGACATTAACAGTCTCATGCGCTTTGTAAAAAGCTCCAATTGGTTTTAGCGAGTGCGGAGAAAATCTTAGATTCATGTGGTATCCCAACGGACAAATTGCTGGTCTAAGTGTGTCGGCTTCTTTGCTGGCAGCCACTATAACCTAACCTAACCATGCCTGATAAATACTGTTCGGTACCAGGGCATAAGATGACTTAAGCCCTTATGTGCAACAAGATTATTTTAAATCTGTTTGGTACTAAACGCATAAGAAGACTTAAGTCCATTGGAGCAACTTATTATTTCAAAATATAAAATTACTATAAATTCAAAAGAATTAAGTCCACTTATGACCTTACTAACAAACAATCTTTAAAAATTTCGTGACTTATACCCTTTGTACAAATTTATTTCTATTGCAAGGAGTAGCTCTAGACTTATGCCGATAGGATCAAACGATAGAGAAAAAAAAATGCCTTAAGTCCAATTAAAATCCGAAAATTGAATTTTTTGACTTAACGCCTTTCTACCTGGCACCAGAGATATATACTTTTGAAAATGTTGAAGTGCGAAGACAATCGCAAACGCTTCTCTATGAAGCTGAGTCCAATTCTTTTGAGATATGGTTAATACTACGTTTCCACCAGATACTAAACCGAGATTTAGCAAGATTATCACAAATCTCCTTGAAATCTACAAGATTTACCATACAAATTTTAATCTCCTCAAATGAAGATTTCAAATAAAACTCATTCAAATCTACTTGGAAACATTAGTTTGTCAAAACAAACAAACTTTTTTTTCGAAGAATAATTCGTTTATTGACAGATGAAAATGTAAACAAAAACTATCTATCTCACTTCCACTTCATATCAAAAAAATGAAACACCATTTGAATGTTTTGCCGTAATCCTCTTTTTGTGCAGTGGAAACACCAAACAAATCTCATTACCTAAATCTCGGTTTAGTGGTTGGTGGAAACGTAGTATAACGAGCGAGATACGAAGCGGACAGGTTTTTCAATGCCACCTACCATCTGACTCATCACTGCTCCTATACCATAAGGGCTAGCGTCAGTCGCGATGATGATTGGCTTCTTATAGCCTTTTCACACCGAACCCAAAACCCAGTTTTCGCGAAAATATCGGTTTTGGTTGAAAACCTAAATCGAAAAAACAAGTTTTCCCATACATTTTCGCTAAACCACAAGTTTTGATAAAACACAATTTTTAAATAAAACCTATCGAAAACACGTTGGATTTGCAAGATGAACTAAGCTAAAACACCTTGTAAAACATTCAGCGCTCAACCAAACGTTATATAAATAGCTGACGGGTTGCTGCCAGGTAAAAAATAATTTTTCTGCTGGAACACAAGAGACCGCGACACAGTGTAGCGCATCCTTACTACCACGTGAAATTGATCGGTTAAGAAATAAATATAACGAATCAGGATTCATTGGATTTCCTTTTTTAACTTGCAATATTTAAAAATTGTATTTAAGTTTCACATGAAACACATGATTTTTGATTTTGTTGTGGCACTGCAAGTTTTCAAAGCGGCGCGGCCCTTCTTCGAGATCATTGTGTTCCAGCTTAAACAATGAAATGTCAAACGAAAACTTGTAAATTTTCGGTGCGAACGCTTTTCAAGTTTTCGTGAACCTATTGCCGAAAATCGCGGTTTGGGTTTGGTGTGAGGCTATCAGGGTCGTAAAGCCCTAAAACACAGTTTTCTTTTAAAAGTCGTTTACTCTGCCCAAAAGATTGCTGGTGCAACGAAGACCACTTAAATGCTTGATTTTTTTTAAGAAGGTCATAAAGGTGTTTTAAGTGCCCCGACACATCTGGTAAGAATTGTGAATAATAATTCAGTAAAACCAAGTATGCTTGTAACTCGGTCACATTTTTGGGTGCTGGAGCGTTTTCAATAGCTTCCATTTTGTCCGGGAGGGGACGAATTTAACCGTTATTAAGAACGTATCCGAGATGCTGGACCTCAGTGACTAAAAACTTACACTTATCCAGATTAATTCTGAGGTTGTCTCGCTGTAAGTTCCTTATAACATCGCGTAACTTATAAGTCTAAACTAAAACTAAGAGTAATCAAGGTGACCGAGTTATTATAAAGCGTAAGGTATTTGGAGAGATGTGGAAACGAAATGGTACATTGAGTCGATGGTTTTATCATACACAACAGCTTCCCCTTTTTTAACAAATGCTTAAGCATGACCAAGCCGTTGAGGTTATTCAATATTTCTCTTGGGTCTGTTGCTCCAATCAATCTGGCAACGCTCTATTTCGTTTTCACTTCCTCCTCTTCTCTATTCTTTTTTCTAAGGGAATATTTTGTTTTGAAAAATTAACAAATTCATTATAATCATTTTTTATCAAATACTTATTCCTCGAATTTTGTTTTTTTATTTGATTTACATAGTTGAATTATTTAACAAAATTTCATAAATGAATTTACTTAACTGTTTTATAATTTTACCAGGTAGGTATCCATTTTACATTATTTCCAAAAATGTTTTTATTTAATATTAATTCATTATGTTTAAATATATGATTATGATTTGTTATTTTTTTCTTTGTTCTTGTATTTTTAATTTTAGGTGAATCTTTAAAATTATTTTTGTTTATTATATTCGAATCAATGTCCTTAGGCGTTTTGTTTTTACATAATAAAGAATCTAATATATTTCTTGGTTTATATTTAAAAATGCTTTTGACAGGTGTGCATGATGTTGTTGCTGTTACGGTGTTTCGGTACATGAAGTTAAACTTCTGTATTAGTTTCGTGATTGGTATGCTTTTTGTGGAATTATCTATGAGAAACTTTTTTAAACACTTTTTTATTTTTTGCACATTTCTTGCGGCTATACCATTGGATTGAGGGTGATATGGGGATGATTTTATGATTTTTATATTGTACCTTCTACCAAAATCATAAAAAACGAATTGAACGGCGGACCGTTATCCGTTAATATTTCTGCACATAATCCAAAAACTACAAAGAAATTCTCAAGCTTTTCCAACACTGCCTGAACATTAGTTTTCTGCATCATTTTGTAACTGTTGACACGGTAAACAAGATTTGACAAAATCTTGAATGCAAGAATCAAGGTTCGGCCACCACACGTATAGCCTTGACAAATGTTTCATCCTTACTAAATAGAAAATTCAATCGTTCTCTAAACTAAACCTACTTGGATTTTCTAACGACCTGTTTTAATCCAATAATTACTTGTCTCTTATTAAATCTGGTTTACCGTTTATTAAAAACTGTCTTATATTTTTTTCTTCAACCTCACCTTCTACTTTCGGCAAGACAGAGCATCTACGTGTGCTATAGCTGTCGATTTTTTGTGCATGATTTTGTGTTGGTACATGTTAAGTAAATAAAGAAAGAAAAACCCTAAACAGAAGAAGCTATATTGTTTTTGTTTTTATTATACATGTTTTTATTTATACATGTTAAGCTTGACAGCGTACCTTTGCAACCGTGCAGCTGCGCCTCCACTTGTATTTTTTGAAGGACTGAAAATTTCCGATAATGCTTGGTTATCAGTCAATAGGTGTCCATATATATACTTGTGGAAATGTTCAAGTGCGAAGACAATCCCAATCGCTTCTCTATGAAGCTGACTCCAATTATTTTTAGATATGGTTAACGAGCGAGATACGAAGCGGACAGGTTTTTCAATGCCACTTACCATCTGACTCATCACTGCTCCTGTACTAAGCCTTTTCACATCGAACCCAAAAGCCGGTTTTCGCGAAAATATCGGTTTTGGCTGAAAACCTAAATCGAAAACAAGAGTTTTCCCATACATTTTCGCTAAACCACAAGTTTTGATAATACACAAGTTTTAAATAAAACCTATCGAAAACACGTTGAATTTGCAAGATGAACTAAGCAAACACACCTTGTGAAACATTCAGCGCTCAATTATACGTCATATAAATAGCTGACGGGTTGCTGCCAGGTAAAAAATAATTTTTCTGCTGGAACACAAGTGACCGCGACGCAGTGTAGCACATCCTTACTACTACATGAAATTGATCGGTGAAGAAATAAATTAAATATAACGAATCAGGATTCATTGCATTTCCTTTTTTAACTTGCAATATTTATAAATTGTATTTTAGTTTCACATAAAACACATGATTTTTGATTTTATTGTGTCACTGCAAGTTTTCAAAGCGGCGCGGCCCTTCTTCGAGATCATTGTGTGCCAGCAAAAACAATGAAATGTCAAACGAACACAGTTTGCTTTTAAAAAAGCCGTTTACTCTCCCCAAAAGATTGCTGCTGCAACGAAGACCACTTAAATGCTTGATTTTTTTAAAGAAGGTCATAAAGGTGTTTTAAGTGTCCCGTCACATTTGGTAAGAATTGTGAATAATAATTCTAAAAATAAAATAAAAATATGCTTGTAACTCGGTCACATTTTTGGGTGCTGGAGCGTTTTCAATGGCTTTCATTTTGTCCGGGAGGGGACGAATTTTACCATTACTAAGAACGAATTAAAGATTAATTCTGAGGTTGTGTTAATTGAGTTTTTCTCAAACCTCAAACAGTCTTTCATGACATTCCTCAAAAGTGTTACCACCAACGAGAATATCATCTACATATGGTTTACCCTTTGTTCCGAGGAGTATTCTGTCAATGATTGTGTTAAGCGTTAAATTCGATAAATTGTAATTGAAAAAATGTCCAAATAATCGCTAAAATAAACTCTCAAAATAAATCTCAAAATAAAACACTCGTATTCGCTTGGGCTGATAATAATCCAGTAAGTATATTTATTCGGTTGCCCTTTAAATGACTTTGAAGATTGGTAAGTTGGTAAGTCTTAATGTTGTGACGTAGGTGGTGACGCAGCATTCAACATTCTCCCCCCGCCAGTGAACGTAGTGGAGGACAATAATTGTTGACATCTTTCAGTCTTCTATTGCTTCTCTTTCTGATCGAATGCTTCCTCAGAGTGTATGTATTTAATCCGTCTTTACTTGTATGTTTATTGACTCACATGCAAAGAGAGAAGTAATTAATATGTACAAAAAGATTTTAAGATTTTAAAGTTTAAAAAATCATATAACTTTATTTAATTCAAATTTAATAATCAATCAAAATAGTGTTGTAACGTGTAAACACGCTGACGTAACCAAATGATAAGTATAACGCGGGCCCAAGTTGAGCTTCCAGTTTATTGGAAAACGTCTGGAATCGCCATATCCGGCTGTCAATGTCAAATGCCACGTTGACATTTATCTCTATTGATGGTTAATTTGTATTCATGCATGTTGTTCTCTTTTTCCTTTTGATTTCTTTTTGATTCATTCAAGTTTTTTTTTTATGAACGTAAGTTTAATAAACTCTCTCAGCATAAATGTTTTAAAAATCGTTTTGTTTTCTTTATCTCTTTTTATTTATAGTCGATCTATTTGTAAAAAAATGGCTTTTGTTGATGTTAGCACGCGAATACCCTGGTCCTCTGATGAATTCATACTGCTCTGATGTTGATATAACAGAGGCTGTTTTGTAATATCTAAGTCTTTCATTATAACTAGCACCACTTCTACTACCACTGCCAGTGAATCCACTATCCAGAACTCCCTCATCGAATGCCGGATTGATGCAGGTATGGTCCTACAGTTCAATCTAGTTCAAAATGCTAGACAGATTTTCCAAGCTGGCATGGGTATGGGTGGTGGCCTCTTGGATGGGCATCTTGGTGGTGTGGTTGGTGGCATAATTAATGCTTCTAGCGACAAATTAAGTCTGTCAAGAACATGAAAATGGTTATGCTGCATGCGACGTAGTTCTTCTTTGACAGCACCAGTATTAGTTGTGCCAATTCAATTGTCCGACAAGACTTTGCGGATTTTCTGCTCGTTTACCTCTTCGTAAAGATTTCCAGAGGTATCTGGTCGTGTATGTACATGCGTCATTCTTCAGCTAAATGGGAAGCATTGAATGCTTTCGAGCGGAAGCTTTTCGCTAATTACGGGGCTCGGATGGAATTTCTCGGTGGGCTCTCTGATGCTTCAGGAATTAGCAGAATTGGCGAAAGCCTATCTTTATGAGGTATGTTTGTATGGCATTTGAGCACCAGGCTCGTAGTATGCATACGAGTATACATGATTAATTGGCACTTGCTGTGGTTTTCACTTGTGGCGTTGATGGTGCTGTTGAGATGGGGTTGTGACCGGTGACAGTGGTGTTATAAATTTTGATGCTTGTGACAGTGATGTGGATGGTGGGTAGAAGAAACAACGTGAGATTTTAACGATTTCGTTTGTTGTTGCGTTTGCTAAGCGTTATGTTACGGGTCGATGTTGTGGGTTGATTCCAGGTTGGGTGCATGTTTATGATTTCGGGTTCTCTTTGAGTGTTTTGTTATGATTGTGTAGAATTTTAATTGAAGTTTGATTACGTTTATTTTGGATTATGGACATTTTATTCTGACTGCATGTGATTTTTTAAATTTGAACTGAGTGTTGAATTTATTGGATTTTTCTTTTATTTTAGGTGTTCTTCTTAAGTGGACTGTATGTTTTGAATTTATAAAAGAATAATCAATGTGTCTGCGACTGTGTTGTGCTTTATGATTGTGGTTTGATTTAAATATGAAGTTGTTTTAATGTTTAATGAATGTATTTTTAATGTGTTTCGAATGTACATATTATTATGAGTGTGTTTTAATGTGTTTCGAATTTGTTATGAGAGTTTTTTATGTGTTTCGAATTTGTTATGAATGTTTTTTAATGTGTTTCGAATTTGTTATAAGTGTGTTTTACTGTGTTTCGAATTTGTAATGAGTGTGTTTTAATATATTTCGAATGTGTTATGAGTGTGTTATGAGTGTTTTATGAGTGTGTTTCGAGTGTGTTATAAATGTGTTATGAGTGTGGTTTGAGTGTGTTATGAGTTTGTTATGAGTGTGTTATGAGTGTGTTATGAGTGAATAAGTATTTGAGTTAGTTTAATTGAATGTTAAGCAAGCTGATTCCTTGTGTTAATGAAATTTGACTTGGTTGATCGGCGTTATTAGGTACTTTTAATTAATTTAGTGTTAGAATTCAGAGTTTTAGTTAGGTTTTGAAATTTTATTCGACTTTTAGATTATTGTCGTTTCTGTCTCCGTGTTGTTCGATGGAAGTTGACATATTTTCGTAACAGGCCTTTTGAATTCGTTGTTCTGGGTTCGAACTTTTACAACTCGGATTAGATCATCTTGCCCTGGATAGGTTTCAGTAATTCTTGCCATGGACCATTTTGACGGTGGAAGTCTTTCTTCCCTTAGCAAGACCAAGTCTCCAATTTTAGGTTGATGTTCTATTTCCAGCCATTTGGGTCGATTTTGAAGCCTTGTCAGGTATTCTCCGCTCCATTCCTTCCAGAAAGTTTGAAGTAAGGCTTGTAGACGTTTCCATCTATCAAGGTTGCAAATTTTTTCAACCTTTATGTCTGCTTCAGGAACTATGTGCATTGATGTGCCGATCAAAAAGTGCGCTGGTGTTAGAGCGCTGAAATCATCCAAGCTATCTGTAACCGGACAAAAGGGTCTCGAGTTAAGACAAGCTTCTATTTGTGTTAGAAGCGTACTGAGCTCCTCAAAGGTCAGAGCTTGGTTTCGGGCAACACGTTTTAAATGGTATTTGACTGATTTCACTCCTGCTTTCCATAAGCCACCGAAGTGAGGAGAAGCAGGAGGAATGAAGTTCCACTTGGTGCCCAGTTTACTCAGTGAGTCAGTGATTTTGGTATAATCGTATTTAGCAGCATTTAGAATCTTTTGGAGTTCCGCGTTAGCACCCTTGAAGTTGGTCCCGCAGTCACTGAAGATGTTGGAACATATTCCTCTGCGAGATGTAAATCTTCTGAATGCGGCCACAAATGCTTGAGTTGTGAGGTCTGTTACAGCTTCAAGATGAATTGTCTTCGTTGACAGACAAATGAAAATGGCGAAACATCCTTTTAACTTCTTCGCGTTTCTTCCTTTCCAGGTCTTCACTTCCATAGGTCCAGCGTAATCCACACCATGGTGAGTGCAAGGTCGAGATACATTCACTCTTGGTGCTGGAAGGCTTCCCATCAGTTGTTGCATTGGTTTGGGTTGGTTAGAAACATGTAAAGCATTTACTCAGCCACTTCTTCACTGTCCTTTTCATATTGAAGATCCAAAATTGATTTCGAATATAGGCAATTGTTTGCTGAATTCCACCATGTAAGGTTTTTTCATGGGCATCTTTAATGATGAGCAGCCTCGAGAAGTTGTTGTCTGGTTTCAACACGATAGGATGCTTTTGATTATAGGTAACCATATAATCAATAACCATATCGATCAATAAATAGGTTTAGGGATTTGTTGAGTTTAGTTCTTTTAGTTTTCTTGAGTTCGTTTATGACGTCAGGAAACATAAAGAGTTGAACATTTTTTATGACTGTGCGTAACGCAATGTCAAGTTCTATGGGTGATAGAACTGACGTCATCCTAAAAACTTCATCATTTCTTATGTTGTAGACAAATTTTTTCACCATGGCTATGATTCGTAACGCCTTGATAAGTTTGGATTGTTTATAAACCACATCGAGAATGCCATTTGCATCTTCGATGGTGACATGAATCTTCATTTCTCTCTTTTCTTCTTTGGTTTCTAATTGAGTGGGTTGTGTTGGTACTGAGAAATCCCATTTCTCTTGAAGAAAGTCTGGTCCATTCCACCATAGGGTATTACTCTTCAATTTTGATGACAAGACGCCACGGGATGCTAGGTCCGCTGGGTTTAGCTTGGTGGGATTATGTCTCCACATACTAACATTTGTCAGCCGTTGAATTTCGGTGACTCGATTGGCGATGAACGTCTTCCATTTCGACGGCAATCCAGATATCCAGCAAAGGGTGATTGTGGAATCAGTCCATACAAATATTGGGATATTTTTGAATGGAAGAACTGATCAGGTGTAGTTAAGAAGCTTTGCCAAAATGACGGCTCCGCGAAGCTCTAATCTAGGCAAAGACACCGTATTGACTGGAGCAACTTTTGTTTTGGAAATGAGTAAATGTGTGTGTATGCAGTTGTTGCTGTCCAAAACTCGTAGATAGACCACGGCTCCATATGCCTTGGTCGATTCATCGCTGAATCCATGGAGTTCGAGCTGTTGGTTATCACCTTGGGTGTTTATCCATCTTGGTAGGTGAATATCCTCTAAAATCTCTAACTCTTCTTGAAAAGAGAGCCATTCATGGTGTAATTCCACTGAAATGGTTTCGTCCCATGAGAGACCTCTGAGCCATAATTGCTGCATAATGATCTTCGCTTTGATGATACAAGGTGCTATCCATCCTAATGGATCAAAAAGGCGAGCAATCGTTGAAAGTATCGTACGTTTCGTAACGATGTTGTCGATAACGATCTTTTGAAAAGAAAAAGAATCAGTAGACGGAAACCAACTGATTGCAAGAGTCTTCGTGTGATCCAGAGACCCAAAGATCAAAGACACACTGGTTTCTCGATCTTCTTCCGGAATGGACTCTAGGAATTCCTTTTCGTTGCTCATCCATTTGCGAAGATGAAATCCAGCCGATGACAATAGCGTTGAAATTTGGTGGTACTTTTCTTAAGCTACTTCAACTGAATCTGCACCTGATACCAAGTCATCAATATACATATCTTCACGTATCATTTGTGCGGCTAGTGGGTATGTCGATTCTCAGAGGCAAGTTTTTTGAGTGTTCGGTTTGCCAAATATGGAGCTGGAGCAGTACCAAACATCAAAACCTCGACCTTATAAAGCTTAACTGGTGTCATTGGATCTTTACGCCAGTACAGCAATTGATAATATGCATCATGTGGATGAATCTGGATTTGTCTATACATCTTCTCAATATCGGATGTAAAGGTAATTTTATGTGTTCTCCATTGTAGAACAATTGATATAATATCTGTTTGTGTCTTAGGTCCAGTCATCAGATGTTCCATCCGAAGTTTGAAATGAGGCATTGAAGATGACACGCAGCTTTGTTGTTGTGCTGGAATCCTTAATGACGGCATGACGGCACGTAGTGAAATGGTGAGTTGAAAGTGTTGTCTTGAGCGATATCTACTTCTTCCATTTGGTTGAGTTGAAGATACTCTGCTAAACATTTATTGTATTCTTCGTGTAGTGTTGGGTTGTTTAATAACTTCTTTTCTTGCCTGTAGAACATCCTTAACGCAGTTTGTTCTGTTGATCTAAGTTCCGGACGCTAATTTTCTTTGAAGGGTAAAGATACTTCAAAACGCCCTCCCGGCAACGTCTTGATGTTGTGTAAAAAGTGATTTTCGCACGCTACATCTTCTTCACCTTCAGCTTTTTCATATGGAGATTCCTCAATCTCCCAAAATGTTCGCATTTGTGTGTCTATGTCGACCATTTGTGTATAGACTTGAAGGGACCTCGGTCTTTCAAGTGGAACTTTTCCCAAAATGATCCAACCAAATTTGTTTTTTTGAGCTATTGGAGCAATTTGTTCTTCATCTCGAATAACTTCATTCAGAATAATTTCGCAATAAACGTCATTGCCTAATAAAATATCGATGTTTGAAGGTCGATGAAACGTTGGATCGGCCAATTTCAAACCTTCGATATGTTTCCACTTGGTTGAAATAATTTAATGGCTTGGTAAAAGTCCTGTCAGAGTTTTATATATATAACCTCTTGTCCACGTAGCAAAATCTGAATAATTTGAGCTCAGGTTCAGTTCAACAAAGTTTTGGCAAGAACCGCTCTTGTTCTGTCCTAAGACCGATATTTCAAAGGAAGTGGTATGTTTTTTCAGACCCAAAAGTTGAGTTGCAGATTCCGTTATAAACGTTGCTTGTGATCCAGGATCAATCAGCGTTCGTAATTTTATAAGGTCTCCTTGTGCTGACTTGACTTTTATAATCGCCGTTGCAAGCTGAATTTGCGTGTTTCTGCATTCGTTCAGATGAAAACAATTTGATGATGTTGAGGGTGAAAGATCGTAGGGTTGGAAAGATGGTGCATTTGGATTGAATTCTGTTGATACATGATGTGTTTGTGAACGATTTGGATTATTGTTATTTGTATTTGTATTATTTTGTTGTGTATGAGTGAGTGACTGTGTTCGTGATTGAGGTTGAGAAATTGTGTTATTTGAGTTGGGTGGCAATTGGTTAGCTTGAGTGAATGAATGTCGTTCGTATGTGTTTTGTTGATTGTGTGAGTATGGCTGATTATTTATGTTTTGGTTTTGTGTGTTGCCGAAATGAAGCAATGAATTGTGTGGTTTTTGGCAAAAATGACATTTTTTATTACTTAGGCAACTATTTGTTCTGTGGCTATAAGCCAAGCAGTTAAAGCAGTTGCCTAATTGTTTAACCACTCGTTGTCTTCCATTGACATCCATTTTTAAAAACTTTACACATATCCTCAATGAATGTGCACACTTATGACATATTTTGCATGCAAAGTTTGTTGTTTCGGTGTTAATATGAAAAACGTTTTTTGGTCGTTTTTTGTGTGTCGAAGTTGATTTTGCATTTTGTTGTTGATCAACCATTTCTAGCGTTCGGAATCTTGTGTCTAAGAAATCCGAAAAATCTTTAAACGTGGGAATCTCTTTCTTAGTTCCCAGTGTAGTTTCCCATTTCGCTTGCACCGTTGCTGGTAGCTTTTTCAAAAGTAAAAAAATGATAATTGCATCCCAATGTTGGACTGGCAATCCTAGGTTTGTTAGGGCGTGGATAATTTTTGTTGAATTATCCAACAATTCGCGAATACCTTTCGAATTTTCATCATGAACGACTGGCAATTCATAAAACAACTTTAGCTCGTTGTTAACAAGAATTCGCTTAAAGTCATATCGCGAATTCAATAACTCCCAAGCTTTTTCATAGCTTGCATCATCTACACTAATGTGTTCAAGCAAGACGCCTGCACCTTCTTTACAGCATGACTTTAAATAATGCAATTTCTCAATATTTGATAGTGTAGCATTGTTACGCACCAACGAAACGAATTGGTCACTGAAGGAGCGCCAATTCTGGTATTCGCCTGTGAAAGTCGGATGGTGAATTTTCGGTAGTCGTACTTCGTGGGGCTTGTAACTGTCAGTATGTGCTGCTGGAGCCGCAGCAGGAGGAATTTCTTTGCTTTAGCCGCTCCAAACTTGTCCAACTCATCAAACAGCATAGACCGATAAAGCGTATAGATTTTGTTTGCTTCGTTATAAAATTCTTCCGTGTTGGCTAAAACATCTGCTTTCACATCATCGCTGCAAATAACAATTTGGTATTGGCTTTTTATGTTCACCCAATTACCTTCAAGGGTTTCGAGACGTGTGGCCACATAATTTTTGGTTCGACGAGTGGGGCACACAGTCTTTTTGAAATTTTCAAAATCTTTGGAAATTTGCGTGCAGGTGTTTTTCACAATTTTGGTTGCGTTCATTTTGTTTTATTTATTGAACAATATAATATATATGTATATCAACAAAATAAATGAAAAGTGTACTCACTTTGAATTTTTCTTTCCGCTTTCAGGTACTTGGTGTTGCTTGCTTCACTTGCTGTCTTCTTGGCTAACAGACGTCGCGTCGTCGCTGGGATTTTGTGTTTTAAATTAATATTGTTTTTTAAAAGTTTCAAGTTTATTGTTTATTGAATTTTAATTTGTAAACTGTTTAGTTTTTATATTTTTATATTTTTTAAATTAATTTAAACGAAACGACAAAATGTCGGCACACACTCTTTTTATTTAAATAAATTTGAAAGAAACGGCAAAATGTCGGCACACACTCTTTTTATTTGTATGGGTTATTTTAAATGAAATTAAATTGTTTATGGTTCGCTATTTAATAGGCAACGAAGGACCAAAATGTAAAGCGTTAAATTCGCTAAATTGTAATTGAAAAAATGTTCAAATAATCGCTATAATAAACTCTCAAAATAAATCTCAAAATAAAACACTCGTATTCGCTTGGGCTGATAATAATCCAGTAAGTGTATTTATTCGGTTGGCCTTCATATAACTTTGAAGATTGGTAAGTTGGTAAGTCTTAATGGTATAAATGGTAAGTTTTGGGAAGACGTCACAGTTGCCGAATTCAGAGTTGTTGTTGTGACGTAGGTGGTGACGCAGCATTCAACAGATTGACTGCCAAATTGCAGCGCTACTGCTTAACCCAAAAACAAGACGCGTAAACTGATATAATCCTGTGATTGTATTAACGGTGAGAAAGTCTCTTGATTTCTCGTCGACAGGAACCTGTAAATAGGCACCCACCGAATCAATAACGCAGTAATATTTATAACCGACTAACCTAGCAAATAAATCTTCGGGTAACGGCATCGGACATTGGGCTGTATCAATGAATTTGTTAATAGTTTTTTTTAGATCCACACATAACCTTATGTCCCGGTTTGCTTTGGGCACAGTGCTCTATTAGCAAATTTTGTCATTGTATTTATCCCGAAACTTGTAAGGAATATTATAAGCTATGCAAAAAATAGGGCGAGCAGCAGCATGCATTTTCGATAAGTTTATATCAACCTCGAATCCATTGATAGGCGTATTTAAATTTTGTTCACTATATTCGGAAATTTGTCTTTAATTGTGTTTAATAAAGTTTTAGATATTTCCACTTCACCTTTAGTACATGCCATTTTTTTTGAATTACCTTTATTAAACTTTTCTGAAGACTTGAATAGTAAAAATCTCCACTTTGGTGTAAGAATATCCAACCAGTCTCTTCCGATTAAACACGTGGACCTAAAATCCGTTTTTGCTACCGTCACCATAAGTTCTTAATATTCCCCATCATAATACACACCCACCTAAAACTTTCCTATTATTCCAATTTCATCTCCTGTGATAGAAAAAATCAATTGACTATAAGGCTCTAATTTCTTATGATTTAAATAACGATTATAAATATTTTCACTAATAATGGTTACAAAGGATCCCGTGGCTATCTCGAAGATGATATCTTCATCATCTATGTTTAAAATGCAACCAGCAGGTAAAGATGCTCCCGAACTTGTGATGTTATTGATATTTGCAAAACATGCTGCTCGTGTGTGGCCTTTGCGCTGGCAGCGATGACTTCTTCGTATCAGGCTCCACCAGCATCTTTTACTTACTTACTTACTTAGATCCTTGACCCCTCTAAGGGGCACAGGGCGTCAAATACCGCTACACACCATCTCGTTCGGTTTCTGGAAATGTATTTTAGCTCTCCCCAACTTTTACCGAGCTTTTGTGATTCCTTGTCGACTGTTCTGCGCCAAGATTTTCTCTGGCCTCCAGGTCTTCTGCCATCTTGGATGAGTGGATCCCACTCCATTGCATGTCTTGCAATAGAGTCTGCACCACGTTAGATTAGGTGCTGGAACACCTCCGCTATCGCCTATGTGGTTGAGCACGCTTACAAAATGTTCCTTCCATCTCTTGAGCTGATCCTCATCCGTAACTAGCAGGCTGCCGTCTACATCCTTGACGAGGTGTTGTTTTCGGGAGTTGTTGTTTCCAACCAATTCCTTGGTTATCTTGTAGACGGTACCACTGCCGCACCTAGATGCTGCTTCCTCTGCCTGTTCTGCGAGGACATTTATGCGCCTCCTTTTGTCACGTCTGACACTACGCTGCACTTCTTTCCTTTTCCTACGGTACTGAGACTTGATGTTAAATCTCTCACCTACTGGGGCAGCTGCAAGTTGGGATCTAATCGCGTTCCTTTCTTCAATCTTACTCCATGTATCGGCAGAAAGCCATGTGCTTTGGCTTCTCTGCCTTATACCCACAGACTCAGTTGCGGCAGTTGCAAAGGCCTTTTTCACATTGCCCCAGTGTTGGTCTGCATTTTCTGGCGTGGCAATGCTGATAACTTCTGCTTCTGCGGCGAGGCGGTCCTTATATCTTTGGCGCACTGTAGGATCCCGTAATCTGTCGGTATTGTACCTGGGTGTACGCAGGAAGTTTTGCCGATTTCCATGTACTGAAGCAAGATGGTGATCGCGAGCTAACCCTACATCAGCACCACGTCTGTTTCGAACGTCGAGAAGACAATTTTTAAAGCGCTTGCTAATATCAAAGTGATCTATTAAGTTCGCTGTACATTGACGATCTGTGGATAACTAACTTATCTTGTGCGAGACCTATGCTCGAACAGAGTACCTCCAATGACTAGCTGATTTGCGTTACAGAAGTCAACAAACCGTTCTCCATTGTCGTTCCGTTCCCCGATACCGTCGTTACCCAGAACGTGCTTCAATGCTGTGTTGTCCTGACCAACCTTAGCATTAAGATCTTCCATTAAGATAGTGATGTCTCCATTCGGCGAGCTTCTGAAAACCGCGCTAAGTTGGCTGTAAAATTCGTCCTTCTCGGCGTCCGACGCTTCCTCAGTTGGGGCATAGCACTGCATGATGGTTATTTTTCTTAATTTACTCTGGAACCTGGCTGTCAATATCCTGTCGTTGATGGGTTTCCAGGTTATAAGACTTTGCAGCGCCTTTGGAGTCAACATTAAACCTACGCCGGAACATCGGGAGCTTCCAACTGGTTTTCCGGAGTAACTAAAGAAAGTGCTTTTCGAAGGTGAATACACCTGCCCTGCGCTCAACCATCTCACTTCACTCAGACCCAAGATGTCTAGGTTGTACCGTAGGAATTCTTTCTCAAGTTGGAGTAATCTGGCGTTGTTAGGGCCTTCTTCGCGGTTATCGAGAAGAGTTTTAACATTCCAGAATCCAATCTTTGTCCTTGTTCGATAGCCAAAAGTCGTCATCGTTTGATCATTCCTTATCCGAGGCTGTAGTTGCCGATTCGAAGCGGTTGATTTCTTTACATGTGGTAGGTTGCCAACCCGTCACACGACCCCCAGACCCGGAGGGCCGGATCTTTGTGTAGCCTTAGGACAGCAGGCCGGATAATCCGATACCAGTAGCCCACTACGGGGATATGAGTGCTGCCGTTGACCCTTGAAGGGTTCATCCGCCACCATTTCTTTTTCAGCACCCTGGCTAGTACTGAAATTCCTTACCGACCTCAGCTCTAAATATTTCAGAGTAGCTCACGTAAGGTCTCTGTCGTCCATACTGTTGGTGACACCGTTGATTCTGATCTTTTGCTTAAGACCATCATCTCTTGCCCCCGTTATGAACTTATCGCATAATGCCTCATTGAGATAAGTATCGAACTTGCAATTAAGTGACAACTCTTTGAGACGTACATTGTAATCGCAGATTTATTCGCCATGCTGCTGGTTAGACATGTAAAACTTAACTCGCTCCAATTGCTTGTGAGTTTTCGGTGCGTAGTGATTTTCTAGAAGAGCCAAGACTTCAGTTAGCGTTTTAGTTTTTGGTTCCTCGGCGTGAGTGATGTTTTTAAGTGTCTTGCAAACTTCTCCTCCCGCCAGAGTCATGAACAACGGAACCTTATTCTCATCTTCGATTTTATTAATTTTGATGATTTGGGAAAATCGCTTCTGATACACGGTAAAGTCATCGCCGGGTATAAAGACCTCCAGATTTCCTATTAAACCCATGCTGCTTCCGTTTGTAGGAATTTCGTGCAATTTTTAGGGCTGGCCACGAGACGAAACTCTGCTAGACTTTTGTGCGTCTCGTCTCGGTCTCGTTTAAATAGAAAATTTTCAGTCTCGTCTCGGTCTCGTTTGGGTCTCGTATAATTAAGTCTCGTCTCGGTCTCGTCTCCGAAAAATATGATTTCCGGCCAACTTGTTGGTTATTGGAACGAAATATTTCGGTTATAGTTTAAAAACGTGCATACAAAATAAATATTTAATTGAAATTAGATTTTTTAATTTATTTGTTCACTATATTCGGAAATTTGTCTTTAATTGTGTTTAATAAAGTTTTAGATATTTCCACTTCACCTTTAGTACATGCCATTTTTTTTGAATTACCTTTATTAAACTTTTCTGAAGACTTGAATAGTAAAAATCTCCACTTTGGTGTAAGAATATCCAACCAGTCTCTTCCGATTAAACACGTGGACCTAAAATCCGTTTTTGCTACCGTCACTATAAGTTCTTAATATTCCCCATCATAATACACACCCACCTAAAACTTTCCTATTATTCCAATTTCATCTCCTGTGATAGAAAAAATCAATTGACTATAAGGCTCTAATTTCTTATGATTTAAATAACGATTATAAATATTTTCACTAATAATGGTTACAAAGGATCCCGTGGCTATCTCGAAGATGATATCTTCATCATCTATGTTTAAAATGCAACCAGCAGGTAAAGATGCTCCCGAACTTGTGATGTTATTGATATTTGCAAAACATGCTGCTCGTGTGTGGCCTTTGCGCTGGCAGCGATGACTTCTTCGTATCAGGCTCCACCAGCATCTTTTACTTACTTACTTACTTAGATCCTTGACCCCTCTAAGGGGCACAGGGCGTCAAATACCGCTACACACCATCTCGTTCGGTTTCTGGAAATGTATTTTAGCTCTCCCCAACTTTTACCGAGCTTTTGTGATTCCTTGTCGACTGTTCTGCGCCAAGATTTTCTCTGGCCTCCAGGTCTTCTGCCATCTTGGATGAGTGGATCCCACTCCATTGCATGTCTTGCAATAGAGTCTGCACCACGTTAGGTTAGGTGCTGGAACACCTCCGCTATCGCCTATGTGGTTGAGCACGCTTACAAAATGTTCCTTCCATCTCTTGAGCTGATCCTCATCCGTAACTAGCAGGCTGCCGTCTACATCCTTGACGAGGTGTTGTTTTCGGGAGTTGTTGTTTCCAACCAATTCCTTGGTTATCTTGTAGACGGTACCACTGCCGCACCTAGATGCTGCTTCCTCTGCCTGTTCTGCGAGGACATTTATGCGCCTCCTTTTGTCACGTCTGACACTACGCTGCACTTCTTTCCTTTTCCTACGGTACTGAGACTCGATGTTAAATCTCTCACCTACTGGGGCAGCCGCAAGTTGGGATCTAATCGCGTTCCTTTCTTCAATCTAACTCCATGTATCGGCAGAAAGCCATGTGCTTTGGCTTCTCTGCCTTATACCCACAGACTCAGTTGCGGCAGTTGCAAAGGCCTTTTTCACATTGCCCCAGTGTTGGTCTGCATTTTCTGGCGTGGCAATGCTGATAACTTCTGCTTCTGCGGCGAGGCGGTCCTTATATCTTTGGCGCACTGTAGGATCCCGTAATCTGTCGGTATTGTACCTGGGTGTACGCAGGAAGTTTTGCCGATTTCCATGTACTGAAGCAAGATGGTGATCGCGAGCTAACCCTACATCAGCACCACGTCTGTTTCGGACGTCGAGAAGACAATTTTTAAAGCGCTTGCTAATATCAAAGTGATCTATTAAGTTCGCTGTACATTGACGATCTGTGGATAACTAACTTATCTTGTGCGAGACCTATGCTCGAACAGAGTACCTCCAATGACTAGCTGATTTGCGTTACAGAAGTCAACAAACCGTTCTCCATTGTCGTTCCGTTCCCCGATACCGTCGTTACCCAGAACGTGCTTCAATGCTGTGTTGTCCTGACCAACCTTAGCATTAAGATCTTCCATTAAGATAGTGATGTCTCCATTCGGCGAGCTTCTGAAAACCGCGCTAAGTTGGCTGTAAAATTCGTCCTTCTCGGCGTCCGACGCTTCCTCAGTTGGGGCATAGCACTGCATGATGGTTATTTTTCTTAATTTACTCTGGAACCTGGCTGTCAATATCCTGTCGTTGATGGGTTTCCAGGTTATAAGACTTTGCAGCGCCTTTGGAGTCAACATTAAACCTACGCCGGAACATCGGGAGCTTCCAACTGGTTTTCCGGAGTAACTAAAGAAAGTGCTTTTCGAAGGTGAATACACCTGCCCTGCGCTCAACCATCTCACTTCACTCAGACCCAAGATGTCTAGGTTGTACCGTAGGAATTCTTTCTCAAGTTGGAGTAATCTGGCGTTGTTAGGGCCTTCTTCGCGGTTATCGAGAAGAGTTTTAACATTCCAGAATCCAATCTTTGTCCTTGTTCGATAGCCAAAAGTCGTCATCGTTTGATCATTCCTTATCCGAGGCTGTAGTTGCCGATTCGAAGCGGTTGATTTCTTTACATGTGGTAGGTTGCCAA
Organism: Melangyna quadrimaculata; assembly: GCA_949320155.1. Lineage (NCBI taxonomy): Eukaryota > Metazoa > Arthropoda > Insecta > Diptera > Syrphidae > Melangyna > Melangyna quadrimaculata. The sequence goes on from OX439483.1 coordinate 292,713,157, forward strand.
CCCGTCACACGACCCCCAGACCCGGAGGGCCGGATCTTTGTGTAGCCTTAGGACAGCAGGCCGGATAATCCGATACCAGTAGCCCACTACGGGGATATGAGTGCTGCCGTTGACCCTTGAAGGGTTCATCCGCCACCATTTCTTTTTCAGCACCCTGGCTAGTACTGAAATTCCTTACCGACCTCAGCTCTAAATATTTCAGAGTAGCTCACGTAAGGTCTCTGTCGTCCATACTGTTGGTGACACCGTTGATTCTGATCTTTTGCTTAAGACCATCATCTCTTGCCCCCGTTATGAACTTATCGCATAATGCCTCATTGAGATAAGTATCGAACTTGCAATTAAGTGACAACTCTTTGAGACGTACATTGTAATCGCAGATTTATTCGCCATGCTGCTGGTTAGACATGTGAAACTTAACTCGCTCCAATTGCTTGTGAGTTTTCGGTGCGTAGTGATTTTCTAGAAGAGCCAAGACTTCAGTTAGCGTTTTAGTTTTTGGTTCCTCGGCGTGAGTGATGTTTTTAAGTGTCTTGCAAACTTCTCCTCCCGCCAGAGTCATGAACAACGGAACCTTATTCTCATCTTCGATTTTATTAATTTTGATGATTTGGGAAAATCGCTTCTGATACACGGTAAAGTCATCGCCGGGTATAAAGACCTCCAGATTTCCTATTAAACCCATGCTGCTTCCGTTTGTAGGAATTTCGTGCAATTTTTAGGGCTGGCCACGAGACGAAACTCTGCTAGACTTTTGTGCGTCTCGTCTCGGTCTCGTTTAAATAGAAAATTTTCAGTCTCGTCTCGGTCTCGTTTGGGTCTCGTATAATTAAGTCTCGTCTCGGTCTCGTCTCCGAAAAATATGATTTCCGGCCAACTTGTTGGTTATTGGAACGAAATATTTCGGTTATAGTTTAAAAACGTGCATACAAAATAAATATTTAATTGAAATTAGATTTTTTAATTTATTTGTTCACTATATTCGGAAATTTGTCTTTAATTGTGTTTAATAAAGTTTTAGATATTTCCACTTCACCTTTAGTACATGCCATTTTTTTTGAATTACCTTTATTAAACTTTTCTGAAGACTTGAATAGTAAAAATCTCCACTTTGGTGTAAGAATATCCAACCAGTCTCTTCCGATTAAACACGTGGACCTAAAATCCGTTTTTGCTACCGTCACTATAAGTTCTTAATATTCCCCATCATAATACACACCCACCTAAAACTTTCCTATTATTCCAATTTCATCTCCTGTGATAGAAAAAATCAATTGACTATAAGGCTCTAATTTCTTATGATTTAAATAACGATTATAAATATTTTCACTAATAATGGTTACAAAGGATCCCGTGGCTATCTCGAAGATGATATCTTCATCATCTATGTTTAAAATGCAACCAGCAGGTAAAGATGCTCCCGAACTTGTGATGTTATTGATATTTGCAAAACATGCTGCTCGTGTGTGGCCTTTGCGCTGGCAGCGATGACTTCTTCGTATCAGGCTCCACCAGCATCTTTTACTTACTTACTTACTTAGATCCTTGACCCCTCTAAGGGGCACAGGGCGTCAAATACCGCTACACACCATCTCGTTCGGTTTCTGGAAATGTATTTTAGCTCTCCCCAACTTTTACCGAGCTTTTGTGATTCCTTGTCGACTGTTCTGCGCCAAGATTTTCTCTGGCCTCCAGGTCTTCTGCCATCTTGGATGAGTGGATCCCACTCCATTGCATGTCTTGCAATAGAGTCTGCACCACGTTAGGTTAGGTGCTGGAACACCTCCGCTATCGCCTATGTGGTTGAGCACGCTTACAAAATGTTCCTTCCATCTCTTGAGCTGATCCTCATCCGTAACTAGCAGGCTGCCGTCTACATCCTTGACGTGGTGTTGTTTTCGGGAGTTGTTGTTTCCAACCAATTCCTTGGTTATCTTGTAGACGGTACCACTGCCGCACCTAGATGCTGCTTCCTCTGCCTGTTCTGCGAGGACATTTATGCGCCTCCTTTTGTCACGTCTGACACTACGCTGCACTTCTTTCCTTTTCCTACGGTACTGAGACTCGATGTTAAATCTCTCACCTACTGGGGCAGCCGCAAGTTGGGATCTAATCGCGTTCCTTTCTTCAATCTAACTCCATGTATCGGCAGAAAGCCATGTGCTTTGGCTTCTCTGCCTTATACCCACAGACTCAGTTGCGGCAGTTGCAAAGGCCTTTTTCACATTGCCCCAGTGTTGGTCTGCATTTTCTGGCGTGGCAATGCTGATAACTTCTGCTTCTGCGGCGAGGCGGTCCTTATATCTTTGGCGCACTGTAGGATCCCGTAATCTGTCGGTATTGTACCTGGGTGTACGCAGGAAGTTTTGCCGATTTCCATGTACTGAAGCAAGATGGTGATCGCGAGCTAACCCTACATCAGCACCACGTCTGTTTCGGACGTCGAGAAGACAATTTTTAAAGCGCTTGCTAATATCAAAGTGATCTATTAAGTTCGCTGTACATTGACGATCTGTGGATAACTAACTTATCTTGTGCGAGACCTATGCTCGAACAGAGTACCTCCAATGACTAGCTGATTTGCGTTACAGAAGTCAACAAACCGTTCTCCATTGTCGTTCCGTTCCCCGATACCGTCGTTACCCAGAACGTGCTTCAATGCTGTGTTGTCCTGATCAACCTTAGCATTAAGATCTCCCATTAAGATAGTGATGTCTCCATTCGGCGAGCTTCTGAAAACCGCGCTAAGTTGGCTGTAAAATTCGTCCTTCTCGGCGTCCGACGCTTCCTCAGTTGGGGCATAGCACTGCATGATGGTTATTTTTCTTAATTTACTCTGGAACCTGGCTGTCAATATCCTGTCGTTGATGGGTTTCCAGGTTATAAGACTTTGCAGCGCCTTTGGAGTCAACATTAAACCTACGCCGGAACATCGGGAGCTTCCAACTGGTTTTCCGGAGTAACTAAAGAAAGTGCTTTTCGAAGGTGAATACACCTGCCCTGCGCTCAACCATCTCACTTCACTCAGACCCAAAATGTCTAGGTTGTACCGTAGGAATTCTTTCTCAAGTTGGAGTAATCTGGCGTTGTTAGGGCCTTCTTCGCGGTTATCGAGAAGAGTTTTAACATTCCAGAATCCAATCTTTGTCCTTGTTCGATAGCCAAAAGTCGTCATCGTTTGATCATTCCTTATCCGAGACCAGTAGCCCACTACGGGGATATGAGTGCTGCCGTTGACCCTTGAAGGGTTCATCCGCCACCATCTCTTTTTCAGCACCCTGGCTAGTACTGAAATTCCTTACCGACCTCAGCTCTAAATATTTCAGAGTAGCTCACGTAAGGTCTCTGTCGTCCATACTGTTGGTGACACCGTTGATTCTGATCTTTTGCTTAAGACCATCATCTCTTGCCCCCGTTATGAACTTATCGCATAATGCCTCATTGAGATAAGTATCGAACTTGCAATTAAGTGACAACTCTTTGAGACGTACATTGTAATCGCAGATTTATTCGCCATGCTGCTGGTTAGACATGTAAAACTTAACTCGCTCCAATTGCTTGTGAGTTTTCGGTGCGTAGTGATTTTCTAGAAGAGCCAAGACTTCAGTTAGCGTTTTAGTTTTTGGTTCCTCGGCGTGAGTGATGTTTTTAAGTGTCTTGCAAACTTCTCCTCCCGCCAGAGTCATGAACAACGGAACCTTATTCTCATCTTCGATTTTATTAATTTTGATGATTTGGGAAAATCGCTTCTGATACACGGTAAAGTCATCGCCGGGTATAAAGACCTCCAGATTTCCTATTAAACCCATGCTGCTTCCGTTTGTAGGAATTTCGTGCAATTTTTAGGGCTGGCCACGAGACGAAACTCTGCTAGACTTTTGTGCGTCTCGTCTCGGTCTCGTTTAAATAGAAAATTTTCAGTCTCGTCTCGGCCTCGTTTGGGTCTCGTATAATTAAGTCTCGTCTCGGTCTCGTCTCCGAAAAATATGATTTCCGGCCAACTTGTTGGTTATTGGAACGAAATATTTCGGTTATAGTTTAAAAACGTGCATACAAAATAAATATTTAATTGAAATTAGATTTTTTAATTTATTAGACGGTCTGTAAATGTCCGTCCAAATATACAGTCTCGCCTCGGTCTCGTCTCGGTTGCTTAAAAGCCAGTCTCGTCTCGGTCTCTTCATGCGAGACCGAGATCGAGACCGAGACTTTTCTCGTCTCGTGGCCAGCCCTAGCAATTTTTCTGTTTTAATTATTTTACCGTCGATATTCGACATATAGCTTAATTTATAAGCTTCACCACTGACTTATTATAAAGTACCAATGACTTCTAATATTTATGATGATTACGGATTAAATTTTACGCTTGATGTAACATCCTCGTTGCCAATTGTTAATCAGTTAACTCGTTAAATAAAACAATGCGTCTTGATGTAAGTTCTTTATTACATCGCGTAACTTATTATAAGACTAAACTAAAACTAAGAGTTATCAAGATGACAGAGTTATTATAAAGCGTAAGGTATTTGGAGAGATGTGGAAACGAAATGGTACATTGAGTCGATGGTTTTATCATACACAACATAGATTTAAAGGAAATACTAAAGTAGCTAAACGATAGATTTGCTATAATAAAAATTGCAAACTAAGTGTTATAGTTGATTTCGATAATAGCCAAGTTTGTAGGGTTCCAAATTGCAGTAACAGTTCAAGTCAACATTGTCATCCAACTCAGGAAACAATTTATGAAAAAATGAAGCTTGCGTCGTGCATTAAAAGTAGGTGTGCAGATTCAACGTTGAGAAAAAGTTGTGTGCGTGTTGTTTTTTTCTCCGAAGGAGTTCTTGGTTGGAGATGGTGTTCGGCCAAAAAATCCTTAGCATGTTTCGGAGACATCTATTTTCGAAAGTTTGTGGCTTTCTTGTGACAGAGGCGGTCACTTCCCATGTACTACACCCATATAGTAGTACTGACTCTACGTTCGACCGGAACAGTCGCAGGTTGGTCTTCGTACTGTAGACGTTGCTCCTCCAAACTTTAGACAGCATGCCGAAAGCAGCTTTAGCTTTGCCGATTCGGCAGTTAACATCTTCATCCGTACCACCGCCGTCTTTTGAGACAACACTACCGAGGTACAGGAAGTTGTCCACCGTTTCAACCTGCTGTCCCGCAACGACAACTTGAGAAGAAGATTCAGAAATGTTGAGGATTTTTGTTTTCCCGGTGTTGATCCTCAAACCGACTTTGTTTGCCTCGCATTCCAAATTAGTCACCATATGATGAAGATCCATAATGTTGTGCGAGAGCAAACAAATATCGTCAGCGTAATCAAGATGTTGCAGGAACGAAAACATCGTCCATCGAATTCCACGCGCTTGCTCGGCTAGAGCTGCATGAAGGACATCCCCTATAACCACCAGGAAAAGTAGTGGAGATAGCAAACATCCTTGACGAACTCCGCTATGGATATCGAAGTCCTCTGATACCTTTCCGTTGTGTAAGACTTGACACGATGCACCCTCGTAGGTAGCCTTTATAATGGCGATCATCTTCTCGGGTACTCCTCTCCTGCGTAAAGCTGACCAAATGAAATCTCTATTCAAACTATCGAAAGCCTTTTCGAAGAGGGGAGCGGAACTCCACGCATTGTTCTATTATGATCCTCAAGGTGTTGATGTGATCAATGCAGGATGAGCCTGCACGAAATCCCATTTGCTCTTTGTCAAGAGTAGAATCGAGATGTTCTTTGATTCGTTCCAAGATTATTTTCGCCATTATCTTTGCCACCGCGGGGAGGACACAGATCCCTCTCCACTTTCCGCAATCCGTAAGATTTCCCTTTTTTGGTAGGTTGACGATCATCCCTTTTTTCCATTCAATGGGGAAACTTTCGTTCTCCCATGCCTGTGCTATTAAGGGGTGTAGCAACTTCGCTGATGTTTGTGGATCTGCTTGGTAGAGCTCATCGGGAATGCCGTCCAAACCTACCGCTTTGTTGTTCTTGAGGGATTTGATTGCTGATGTTATCTCGGCTAAACTGGAAGGGCAGGTGCGAATACGGGAACTAGTTTCTACGAATAGCTCATTTGGGTTAGGGGCTGGAACACCTCCGCTATCGCCTATGTGGTTGAGCACGCTTACAAAATGTTCCTTCCATCTCTTGAGCTGATCCTCATCCGTAACTAGCAGGCCACCGTCTACATCCTTGACGAGGTGTTGTTTTCGGGAGTTGTTGTTTCCAACCAATTCCTTGGTTATCTTGTAGTCGGTACCACTGTCGCACCTAGATGCTGCTTCCTCTGCCTGTTCTGCGAGGACATTTATGCGCCTCCTTTTGTCACGTCTGACACTACGCTGCACTTCTTTCCTTTTCCTACGGTACTGAGACTCGATGTTAAATCTCTCACCTACTGGGGCAGCCGCAAGTTGGGATCTAATCGCGTTCCTTTCTTCAATCTTACTCCATGTATCGGCAGAAAGCCATGTGCTTTGGCTTCTCTGCCTTATACCCACAGACTCAGCTGCGGCAGTTGCAAAGGCCTTTTTCACATTGCCCCAGTGTTGGTCTGCATTTTCTGGCGTGGCAATGCTGATAACTTCTGCTTCTGCGGCGAGGCGGTCCTTATATCTTTGGCGCACTGTAGGATCCCGTAATCTGTCGGTATTGTACCTGGGTGTACGCAGGAAGTTTTGCCGATTTCCATGTACTGAAGCAAGATGGTGATCGTGAGCTAACCCTACATCAGCACCACGTCTGTTTCGGACGTCGAGAAGACAATTTTTAAAGCGCTTGCTAATATCAAAGTGATCTATTAAGTTCGCTGTACATTGACGATCTGTGGATAACTAACTTATCTTGTGCGAGACCTATGCTCGAACAGAGTACCTCCAATGACTAGCTGATTTGCGTTACAGAAGTCAACAAACCGTTCTCCATTGTCGTTCCGTTCCCCGATACCGTCGTTACCCAGAACGTGCTTCAATGCTGTGTTGTCCTGACCAACCTTAGCATTAAGATCTTCCATTAAGATAGTGATGTCTCCATTCGGCGAGCTTCTGAAAACCGCGCTAAGTTGGCTGTAAAATTCGTCCTTCTCGGCGTCCGACGCTTCCTCAGTTGGGGCATAGCACTGCATGATGGTTATTTTTCTTAATTTACTCTGGAACCTGGCTGTCAATATCCTGTCGTTGATGGGTTTCCAGGTTATAAGACTTTGCCGCGCCTTTGGAGTCAACATTAAACTTACGCCGGCACATCGGGAGCTTCCAACTGGTTTTCCGGAGTAACTAAAGAAAGTGCTTTTCGAAGGTGAATCCACCTGCCCTGCGCTCAACCATCTCACTTCACTCAGACCCAAGATGTCTAGGTTGTACCGTAGGAATTCTTTCTCAAGTTGGAGTAATCTGGCGTTGTAAGGGCCTTTTTCGCGGTTATCGAGAAGAGTTTTAACAATCCAGAATCCAATCTTTGTCCTTGTTCGATAGCCAAAAGTCGTCATCGTTTGATCATTCCTTATCCGAGGCTGTAGTTGCCGATTCGAAGCGGTTGATTTCTTTACATGTGGTAGGTTGCCAACCCGTCACACGACCCCCAGACCCGGAGGGCCGGATCTTTGTGTAGCCTTAGGACAGCAGGCCGGATAATCCGATACCAGAAGCCCACTACGGGGATATGAGTGCTGCCGTTGACCCTTGAAGGGTTCATCCGCCACCATCTCTTTTTCAGCACCCTGGCTAGTACTGAAATTCCTTACCGACCTCAGCTCTAAATATTTCAGAGTAGCTCACGTAAGGTCTCTGTCGTCCATACTGTTGGTGACACCGTTGATTCTGATCTTTTGCTTAAGACAGACCATCTCTTGCCCCCGTTATGAACTTATCGCATAATGCCTCATTGAGATAAGTATCGAACTTGCAATTAAGTGACAACTCTTTGAGACGTACATTGTAATCGCAGATTTATTCGCCATGCTGCTGGTTAGACATGTAAAACTTAACTCGCTCCGATTGCTTGTGAGTTTTCGGTGCGTAGTGATTTTCTAGAAGAGTCAAGACTTCAGTTAGCGTTTTAGTTTTTGGTTCCTCGGCGTGAGTGATGTTTTTAAGTGTCTTGCAAACTTCTCCTCCCGCCAGAGTCATGAACAACGGAACCTTATTCTCATTTTCGATTTTATTAATTTTGATGATTTGGGAAAATCGCTTCTGATACACGGTAAAGTCATCGCCGGGTATAAAGACCTCCAGATTTCCTATTAAACCCATGCTGCTTCCGTTTGCAGGAATTTCGTGCAATTTTTAGGGCTGGCCACGAGACGAAACTCTGCTAGACTTTTGTGCGTCTCGTCTCGGTCTCGTTTAAATAGAAAATTTTCAGTCTCGTCTCGGTCTCGTGTGGGTCTCGTATAATTAAGTCTCGTCTCGGTCTCGTCTCCGAAAAATATGATTTCCGGCCAACTTGTTGGTTATTGGAACGAAATATTTCGATTATAGTTTAAAAACGTGCATACAAAATAAATATTTAATTGAAATTAGATTTTTTAATTTATAAGACTGTCTGTAAATGTCCGTCCAAATATACAGTCTCGCCTCGGTCTCGTCTCGGTTGCTTAAAAGCCAGTCTGGTCTCGGTCTCGGTCTCTTCATGCGAGACCGAGATCGAGACCGAGACTTTTCTCGTCTCGTGGCCAGCCCCAGCAATTTTTCTGTTTTAATTATTTTACCGTCGATATTCGACATATAGCTTAATTTATAAGCTTCACCACTGACTTATTATAAAGTACCAATGACTTCTAATATTTATGATGATTACGGATTAAATTTTACGCTTGATGTAACATCCTCGTTGCCAATTGTTAATCAGTTAACTCGTTAAATAAAACAATGCGTCTTGATGTAAGTTCTTTATTACATCTCGTAACTTATTATAAGACTAAACTAAAACTAAGAGTAATCAAGATGACAGAGTTATTATAAAGCGTAAGGTATTTGGAGAGATGTGGAAACGAAATGGTACATTGAGTCGATGGTTTTATCATACACAACATAGATTTAAAGGAAATACTAAAGTAGCTAAACGATAGATTTGCTATAATAAAAATTGCAAACTAAGTGTTATAGTTGATTTCGATAATAGCCAAGTTTGTAGGGTTCCAAATTGCAGTAACAGTTCAAGTCAACATTGTCATCCAACTCAGGAAACAATTTATGAAAAAATGAAGCTTGCGTCGTGCATTAAAAGTAGGTGTGCAGATTCAACGTTGAGAAAAAGTTGTGTGCGTGTTGTTTTTAACGAAGAATGTGCGAAAGCTCCAGTGGTGGATTTGCAATTTGGAAAAACATAAAGACAATTAATTAATACTAGAAACAGTGCCTTCCCGAAATGTCCGAAAAATAGTGCGGATGTACGCGACGTTTTCAGTAATGACAATGTAAAATTAAAGTTCGGAATATCACGCTACAACAATTTAAAAGAATTTTATAAAGCAACAATCATAGAAGCTAATTTCTCTTATTCGATATTCATGTCCCTGACAATATTTGCTGAAGAGATAGATAAATTATATATTTCTACTCCAAGAAGATATCTGATGGATGCAACTTTTAGCTTGGTACCATCATGCGGTTACAAGCAACTTTTGATTATTTGTTTTTCATATCAAAATCACGTAAGATTAAAAACCTAACTTAAATATTGTCAGCAATATTAACAATATAAGTTCGTTTTCAGGTTTACCCCCTCTTTTATATACTAATGAGTAGTAAAACCGAAGTGTGTTACCACCACAGTTTTCAATTTAGTTCAAGCTTAGTAACAGACTTTGAAAGAGCTGTAAGAAATGGACTAAAAAAAGCAACTCTAAGTGCCTGCTCGTTCCATCTTTGTCAGGCTTTAAGGAGAAAAGCAAATAAAATTCCTTTATTTCAAAGGAAAATAAAGCAAAAAGGATTTTTAAAATGATTTTGGCACTTCCACTACTGAAACCAACTGACACTGGATATATTGAGGTCAGAGGCAGTTGCCTTAAACGTAACCACATTCAACGAGTTTTTCAAGTATTTTCAAAAACTGGATTGATAAGGTATGTTGTTATTTTAAAATTAGAATTTCTTTTAAAACTTAATTATGAACAACAGAATTCATTTTCTAAAATTCAGTTTTTAAAAATTTTGTGCGCAAAGCTCTATAAATGATCGAAAAATTAACGAGATTTTTTTGATTATTTACAGAGCTTTGATAACAGAATTTATAAGAACTGAATTTTTGAAATATGTGAAATTCAAAAAAAAAAAATATTTGAGGAAATTCAATTTTTCAATATTCTTTTAGCAAAGCTCTGTAAATAATCAAAAAAAAATGCGAATGTTGAAAAATTGAATTTCTGAGACATGTTAGATGTGGCCTTATTTCCACTTAAAAATGGAAATAAGGCTACATAAGGTCTTAATTCGTAGGCCGTTATTTCACGTCACCTAAGATAATAGGTGCTCTTTTTTTAAAAGTAGTAGGTACCTATTCCTACCAGGACTAGTCCACATGCATAAAACGATGTTGTTTTTCATTCATAAGTACATTTATTTATGCGTAATGATCAGAAGTCCAAGTATTACTATTTTATTATAGTGGGCTTTTTTGGTCAATTATCTTCTGCAAATAAAAACAGATTTATTTCATATTTTTACCCAACCATCAACCAAATCGACCACAATGCGATAGACGCGAGACATGCTTCCAGTATCTTGGACGTCCGAACGTTCCGAGGAGCCAACATTGACTCGGATCACTACCTTGAGGTAGCTAGACTACGTATGCGGATATCCATGAAGCGACAACGCAGAGCAGATGCTGTGAAAAGATTCGATGTCGAGAAATTTAAATCGCAAGAGACCGCCAGAACTTTTGCAGACCACGTAACTCTTAATCTCTCAGGAGGTTCGCCACCAGCATCAAGTGCAGAGGACAAGTCAACAAGCCATCAGAAGTGCCGCCTCTGATGTGCTGGGTTTTGCTAGGCGAATACAACGAAACCCCTGGGTCGATGAAGAGTGCCGGCTAGCGCATGCAGCTAAGGACGAGGCCTACCAGGCAATGCTACAGACTCGAACAAGAGCTGCTGAGAGAGTAACCCGGGAGCTCTACGGGCTGAAACGAAAAGAGGAAAGCCGACTTCTCAGGAGGAAAAAGAGAGAGCACGAGAAGCGGATGGTAGAGTCTATTGAGGGTTGTAGCGGTAGGGGAGATGTTCGAAAATTTTATCAGAGGGGGAAACGATCCACCCAAGGATTCAAGGCTAGAACGGAAGCCTGCCGAGATGAGAGTGGGAATATGGTAGTAGACACACAATCAGTGCTGAGGATCTGGAAAGAACACTTCTCTAGACTGCTTAATGGCGAAGACAGCCAAGATGCCGCTAATAGGCACAACGCTCCATTTAACTTGGACGATGATGGCCAAGAGTTCCGTCTTCCCGACCTAACCGAAGTGCGGCTGGCGATACCCAAACTTAAGTCGTACAAGGCTGCTGGTGCGGATGGCTTACAAGCCGAACTATTTAAATCAGCGGGAGATGAATTGGCTAGGAGCATACACTAGCTCATCTGCAAAATTTGGTGGGATGAAAGTATGCCCGATGAATGAAACCTCGGTATAGTGTGCCCCATCCACAAAAAGGAGATGTTCTGAAATGTACTAACTACAGAGGAATTAGTCTCCTAAACGTCGCTTATAAAATCTTGTCGTCTATCCTATGTGACCGCTTAAAAACCTTTCATCAACGATCTGATCGGCCCCTATCAGTGCGGTTTTTTTATAGGCCAGGCAAGTCAACAGTCGATCAAATGTTCACACTCCGACAGATTTTAGAAAAATCCCGGGAATTCCAGATCGATACACACCACCTTTTTATCGATTTTAAAGTCGCGTATGATAGCTTGAAAAGGGACGAATTATACAGAGCCATGTCGAGTCTCGGAATCCCTGCCAAACTCGTCCGCCTGTGCAGGATGGCGATGGAGAAATCTCGCTGCTCCGTCAAAATTGGTAAGAGCACCACCGATTCCTTTGATGTTGAGAAAGGATTGAGGCAAGGCGACGCGTTATCATGTAACCTATTCAACATCTTTCTTGAAGCCATTGTACGCAACGCACATGTCAACACCAGCGGTACAATCTATCAAAAGTCCGTTCAATTGCTTGCGTATGCGGATGACATAGACATTGTCGGCAGAACGAAGCGAGCTGTGGCAGGGCATTTGCGAACATTGAATCGGAGGCGGCTAGAATGGGATTGGCGGTTAATGAGGACAAGACGAAGTATATGCTGTCATCGAGAGAGGAATCTCAACATCGTCGACTCGGGCAAAATATCACGATGGACAGATATAACTTCGAAGTTGTCATTTCGCATATTTTTTCATATACCTACATAATATATCAATCAATTATTTTGTTCAGTTACGATTTCAAACTGCTAGGTTCTTTAAATGTAAAAATCCAACTTACAACCAAACACGTACCCACTCCTACTGTCTTTACTTTTTCTCGACATTCGCATCCGCAATCTAAAATCGCCATAAAAATTTATCATGAAGATTTCCTAAGCAAATCTCAATCAGTCAAATTGGTATGACCAATTGCTATGAAATTAAAACTCCTAAAGGGTAAAAGTGTCATAACTTTTTAAACTATTGGTGAAAACAAAAAGATAAACAAAACATTATTGAAAACTATTTTACGACAGCATAGCAGGTCATACCAAGCAAGCCAATAATACAGAAAAAATACCTAGCCAACTAACCAAACTAGTTTTTGCAGGTATATAGAAAACGACATACACATAAAACATTTATATATTATTCGAAATAATATCCATGTGGCTATTCTGGAAAAATTAAATGTTTACTCTTTTCATCATCAGCGATCGTAACGGGTTCAAAAGTACTTTTGTCTTGCTTTCACTTATTGGATATTTTTTTGAGTACAGTCAACTCCGCTTAACTGGAACACCATAATTGCAGAACTTTTATTTCAGTTAAGCGGAGTTTTCAGTTAACCGAACTTCGGATAACTGAAACTTGTTTCAAATAAGCGCAGTTTTGTAAAAAAAAATCATTAACCCTGAAAATAAAAAAAAAATTTAGTTATGTGTGATTTTTGGCTTTGTGTCAAAATAGTTATATTTCCAAATGGAACAATTCAAACAATAAAGGTATTTAAAATTTTAATCATAAATATTTTTTTAAGGATAAGCGAAAAATTAAACAAATTTAAAAGAAACGCCGACACCAGGAGAAAATGACAAGAAATGAGATTTTGACATTTCAGATTTGACATTCCAAATTCGTAGGGTGTGTTCAATTTAAGATTTGATGGCTGTGTTTAACGGAGTTGTATAAGTGAAAAATCTTCATTGAGGCAAACAAATTTGTTTCAATTATCCGCAGTTTGCAATTAAGCGGAGTTTAGTTATGCGAACAAATTAGGGTTTCAGTTTGTGTGAAAAATTCTCAAAAAGGCTTCGGAATAAATTTCGTGTTTCAGATAACCGATGTTTTCAGTTAAGCGGAGTGCAGTTAAGAGGAGTTGACCAGTCAACTCCGCTTAACTGGAACACCATAATTGCAAACCATTTGTTTCAGTTAAGCGGAGTTTTCAATTAACCGAACTTCGGATAACTGAAAATTGTTTCAAATAAGCAGAGTTTTGCCAAAACAAAATAAATTTAATTTAGTATGAAAATCAAAAAATAGGTATGATTTTTTGTATTGTGTCAAAATAGTTATATTTCCATATGAAACAATTGGAACAACAAAAGTATTTACATTTTTAATCACAAAACGAACATGAATTTTACATATTTAAAAATAAAAACAATAAAAAGCGATCGTTTCACTTATACGGAGTTGTTTAAGTGAAAAATGTTCATTTGAGGCAAACAATTTTGTTTCAACTATCCGGAGTTTGCAATTAAGCGCAGTTCAGTTATGCGAAGCAGTTTGTGTGAAAAATGCCCAAAAAGGCTCCGGAATAATTTCTTGTTTCAGATAACTGATGTTTTCAGTTAAGCGGAGTGCAGTTAAGCGGAGTTGACTGTAGGTATTCTTCTTAATTTAATTTACTAAATTGGCAATGAATTGAAAACTAATATTTGTTTGTTTCCTTTAAATATAGGTATGAACATAGGTACTATATAAAAGTAATTATTCAATTATTCAGTATGCAGATATGACCACAAATCTAATTCTTTGTGGAATGAGAAATTTTATTCCGAATAGGGTAAAATCTATCAAACCCAAAGAAAACTCATGGTTTGATTCGAGCTGTAAGGAGGTTAATAGGGTCAGAGAAGTAAATTTCCGTAGTTATAAAGCCAACCCTACTGAGGAAAACCCGAAGAACATTCAACAAGCCAGGAAGACGTGTAACGTTCATATTCGAAGAACCAAATTTTTACATGATCAAAAATTACGGCAAAAAATTCTACAAAGTCCTAAAGGTAGTAAAATTTTTTGGTCATTTGTGAAAAACATACGAAACACCGCCACGTCCTCGGTTTCAACGCTAATCTTCAATGACACTACTTTTGTCAGCAGTTTGCTGTTAATTCGTCGCTGCCAGAAAGTGTTATGACTCCTCCTGTACTTGAGAGCGCAAATGATTTTATGGGACAAATCTTCTTTCGCACTCGTGTAGTTGCTAGACTTCTGAAAGATCTCGATATTCACAAATCCGCTGGCCCGGATAGTATCCCTCCAATTGTTCTGAAGAGGTGTTCTTCAACGCTGGCAAAACTACTGCGTAAGCTGGTCCCTTTCCGAGTGGATGGAAAACAGCATTTGTCCAGCCTGTCCCTAAAAAAGGCGTGTCTTCTTCCCCCTCTAACTATCGACCAATTGCGCTTACGTCCCTTCTTTCTAAGGTCATTAAATTTTCGGTCATTTCCAAAGAATATACGAAATACTACTTCGTCGTCGGTTTCAACGACACTCCTTTTGTCAGCTCGTTAGAGAAAGCCCATTTCCTTGCAGCACAGGTTGCTGTTAATTCGACGCTGCCAGAAAGTGTAATGACTCCTCCGTACTTGAGAGCGCAAACGATTTTATGGGACGTCTCTTCTTTCGCACTAGTGTAGTTGCCAGAGTCCTAACAGATCTTGATATACACAAATCCGTTGGCCCGGATAGTATTTCTCCCATTGTTCTGAAGAGGTGTTCTTCAACGATGGCAAAACTACTCCGTAATCTTTTCCATCTGTCCTATTCTACTGGTTCCTTTCCGAATGGATGGAAAACAGCATTTGTCGAGCCTGTCCCTAAAAAATGCGTATCTTCTTCACCCTCAAACTATCGTCCAATTGCACTTACGTCCCTTCTTTCCAAGGTCATGGAAACGGTGATCAATTTTCAGCTCAAGAAATATCTCGAAGAATGAAAGCTTCTTAATGACTGGCAGTACGGCTTTCGTAGCAATAGACTGGTGATCTGATCTCACCGAACAGTGGAACAAATCTTTACATCGTTTTGGAGGAAGTAAGATTATTGCGTTTGATATTTCAAAAGCGTTTGATAGAGTTTGGCATCAAGCTCTCTTATAGAAAATGCACGCATTTTGCTTCGATGAATCTCTTCTTCGTTGGATTAGAAATTACCTTTCGGACCGCTCAATATAAGTTGTATTGGATGGTTTCAAGTCTGAACTCCACAAAATAAATGCTGGTGTGTTCATAAATGATCTTTTGTCTGAAACTTCTAATCCATTAAACTGTTTCGCTGAGGACAGTACCCTCAGCTTCTCATATTCGTTTTTAGATTCACATCCATGTTCTTCGGAGGTGGAACATGAACGGCAGCGAATGATAAGCTCATTATATTCTGATCTTGACAGCATTGTTCAATGGAGAATCAAAAACCGCGTTGAATTTAATGCTTCTAAAACTCAATGCTGTCTTCTGTCGTTAAAACGAGACCCACCCCCCATGCCACTATCCATGAATGGCACTTGCATTGAGAAAACCAAAAGCTTTCAGTACTCGGTATGTGTATCACAGACCACCTTATGTGGAACGACCACATATTTGATGTCGCCAAAATTGCTGCTTACTGTTTAGGTTTTCTTCGGCAATGCAAGAAATTGTTTACCCCTTCCGATCTGGCTGTTAAATAAAAAAGCCTTTAACCGTAAAAAGCTCGAGTACAATTCCCATGTTTGGGCAGGTGCTCCATTAACGAACTTGTGCCTTTTGGAAAAGATACAAAGAAGATCTCTGAAAATGATAGGTGACAGAAATATAACGGAAGCATTTGAAAGTCTCGATCACCGTAGCAATGTTTCATGTCTTTCGTTGTTTTACCGTTATTTTCATAAGCAGTGCTCTACTGAAATAGCCAGTTGCATTCCTCCCCTTAAACAATTCAACCGTAATACTCGTACTTCCAGGAATGCGCATCAGTTTACCATTGAGCCCAACTTCGGACGTACAGTCAAGTATAGAGATCCTTTTTTTAGCCGAACTACCCGAATGTGGAATGCTTTACCCGGCTCTATTTTTCCCTGCCATTTCGATATTCAAAGGTTCAAAACCAATGTGCATCGGTATATCCTCTTTAATCCTTGCCTGTTTTCCTAACGCTCGCACTGTGTTTAATTTAACAATTTAAGGGTATCAAAACACCCATTCAGTGCGCGTACTGTAAAAAAAAAATTAATTACTAATAGCCCAGAAAACAACAACATGGCTCCATACAAGTTTCTACATTTTGGTAATAGTTTTGATACTTACATATATTGTACCTAATATTATTATACAACTTTTCAGAAATATCCTTGACTGTAGCTGTTGAGCAAAAAAAAATTACGGGATTTTAGTGTGATTTTTTTTTAATTTTTGGGAATTCTTTTATTAAAATGGCTATATATTAAATTTTTTTTTTTAAAATACACTAAAAGTCAATTTTTTGGAAAAAAAAGTCGAAATAGAGGTTAGTTTTGTTTTATCGTAACTTAATAACAAAAAAAAAAAAAAAACAAAATTGTCCAGTTTTAAGCATTCAATTGTGCAGAAAACCTCATTTTTTGAATTACATAAAAAATTTGTTAATCTGTGTTTGAGAAGATTTTAATCGCACCCTTTTTTCAGAAAATTCCTATAGAGACATGCCTCCATACAAAATTCTAAATTGCAGTAATAGGTTCAATACTTACTTATATTGTACCTCGTACCATTATATGACTTTTCAGACATATACCAACCTGTGGGTGTTGAGGAAAAAATAATAACGGTATTTAATTGTGATTTTTTTTTCAATTTTTGGGAATTTTTCGATTAATTAAAATGGCTATATCTTTGGGTATTATTGACGTAGGAATAAGTTTGATACATGAAATGTTTATAAATTGTTAGATATTGAATTATAAAACATAAAACAAACTAAATACATGCTTAAAACTTTTTAAAAATACACAAAATTTTCAATTTTAAAAAAAGAGTCAACATCCAGGTTTAATTTGGTTTTAACGTAGACTAATATAAACAACAAAAGAAACAATGACATGCACCCTTTTAAGGAACCGTGGACTGTACAATATTCCACGAAAGACACCACTTGATGAAGTACGGTACCGTGGTTACAACAGGGTAATTGCTAATCTGCAGTTACATTCTGTGTGGAACCTACCAGGGAACATCCTGCAATAATACCATTGGCGAAGAAGACCATTTTACTGAAGTAGATGCCAATGAGTTTTAATTAAAATCTTTGTATTACTAACAAATTTGTAAGTAAAATAACTTTATATATAAACTATAATGTACCTAGAAACAAAAAACTAACATTTAAGCAAATAAAATATTGATAAAAATCTATGTATTTAGAACTGAATTATGTTCTTTTTCATTGTTTTCTTCGATTTTTTTTTCAGTAATATCCGCAGAAGGAACCTGCAAAATATCGTAAAATACGCAAAATAAAATTATTGACAAAATAAAATATTTTTTTAGTGTTATTCAGTAACGTTGGCTATTCAATTTCGATAGTAAATATTGTAAGAAAAATGAACATTTTCTTTTTATCAACTTTCAAAGACAATTTTTCCAACTTCTTTAAATACTTCTTATTACAAAGAACCGTAATATAATAAGAAGTATTACATTTTCTTAAACTGAGTTAAATTGGTCATCATTTGAGATATTTTGAATCTTTGTTAGATCTCAAATCTTAGTTCGAACTCAAATATTTTGTACCACATTTCCTGATGGATTAAATTAAAAAAATTTCCAAATAGTGCGTTATACAAACTTTTGTAATACCAAATATGACGGAAAATATAATAAAGAACAAACTAATACTGCATTTAGTTTAATTGGGTCAAAAAATGAAAAAAAATCATTTTCTTCAATTTGTATACAAATTTGACAAATTTAGTTCTACTTTATAAAACAAGTTAACATAAAATCTTAAGAACCATTTATTGCTGCATAATTTAAAATAGTTTGGAAGTTCAAAAAATGTACCGTTATATATTTTTTTTTGTAGAAAAATCATTTTTTTTCATGGTTGTCTGTTGAATAAATTCAAAATATTTTGAGAACGGTAAACCTTTTTTATCTATAACCACACATTTTAAACAAACAGCAAACTATTTTTTTTTTTTTTTTATAAAAATCCTTTGACTGTTAAATTGGAACGATAAGAACTGTAAAAAAAATTGAAAATTTTTACTTCTTCAACGTTTAAAAAAAATTTTACCAAGTTTAAGACACTTTAACAAAAAAATATTTTATCTTGTGTTAAATATAATTTTGCGTAGTTTGATGTATTTTTCAAGTTTTTTGGATGCGCCGTTATATTTTTTTTTTGTAAAAACTGCATAAATTCAGTTTTGATTTTCACTTTTTCAACGCTTACTAAATTTTTTTTAAATTTAAGGTCGTAATATACAAAAAAAAATGTACACAGTTTTATGCTTTGTTACATTTTGCATCATTTGAATTTTTTTTCAGCTTTCTGAAATGTACCGTTATATATTTTTTTTTTTAATCATTTGAAACTTTTAAGTTTTTTTTCATGGTTCCTTATCCATTTATTGAAATTATTCAAGATATATCTACAAGAAAAATCTCAAAAATATCTCAAACAATGTTGAATTTAACAGTGAAAAAAGTGTGTTCGTGATTTTGTTATATTTTGTTTACAATTCCGTTTTAACAGTAAATATTGTAAAAAACTTGTTTAAAAAGTTCACCTTTTCAAGTTTTTATACAAAATTGACATATAAGAATCAAATGTTTACTTTCTTGTTCTAAATTCAATTCTGCATCGTTTGAGGTGTTTAAAATTTTAAAAATGTACCGTTATATTATTTTTAATACATACCTTAATTTTTTTTTCGTGATTTGTCTTTAAATAAAATGTTTTTATTTTTCAGAAAAGGAACATAACACAAGCTTGTAAGATATATCAAACGACGCAGAATTGATTGGTTAACAAAACTATATTTTTAGTTTTTATTTATATTTGCTAAAAATTGCATTTTAACGGAAAAAACCCCAAAGAATGTTTAGAAAATTTCAATTTTTCAACTTTGAATACAATTTTTTTGATTTTAGATATAAAAGAAAAAAATGTACCATGATAAAAAATTTAATTATGTATTTTTTGAGATATTTTAGAAGTTTGTGGAATGTACCGTTATATATTTTTTTTTTTTCAAACGCTGATTACGCAGATTGCTCAACAGCTAGAGGCCAGGATAATTCCTCAAATACTCCTTTTAAATAGCTCTACAACCCATTAAAATCCTAAACCTATTACCAAAATTTAGGATTTTTGCACAAAATTCCTGGGCTACAATTGAATTTTCAATGAGTTAAAAAATAATTTTGGTTCCTTCCTTTAAAAATATAACTTATTTAGCAGTATTTGAAGTTTCAACACCCTATAACTTCTTTCTATGCCGATCGCGTTTCCCGCAATTTATTTTGATTTGATACCATTTTTTTTTAGAAAAACATTTTATTAAGTTTCTCTTTTTCCATTTCTTATGAAACCCCTTATTTGTTCTCTTAACAACAGCTAATATTTTGACAAAAAATAAATTATAAATTATCCACAAAATAAAACGAAAAAAAGGAAATTCAGAGAACTTTGCATGTTCGCTTAAACGGAATAAAAATGACATCTAAGCTACTGAGTGCTAAAAACATCCAATGTTTAAAAAAATAGTATACTGTTAAGGATCCTTCTTTATCAAGTATTCAAATTTTCTTGAATTTCCTTTTTTTAAATTTAATAATTTTAAATATATTTTGTTGGCTAAGAAAAATATAAGGTAGCGTAAAGATTTCAAACTGGGCGCTAATAAAAAAAAGATACTTAATAACGTGTTTTGTAAAATAAAACTGATATAAAAATAAAAAACGCTCTAAAAATACAGACCAAATGGGTTTAAATAAATTGCGTTGCACGGTGAGTAAAAAATTCTTACTGATCTTGTTTAAATACAAACAAATATTCAAGAATCGTCTGCAGTTTGGCAAAGTTGAATACAGTTAAAAGAAACGGGACCAAACTGTTATAAGTCGAAAAGGTAGCGAAAACGAGAAAATTACCTCTTAATTTTTTCTATTTTAAATGGCCTCAGAAAACCATATTTTTCGTCTAGGCCAGTGACTGTGGGATACCCTGTATATTTATTTATTTACTTATACATACTATATTAATAATTTATTATTAATTTTAAATAAAGTGTTCTTAAATCATAATAATGAAATTATAAACCATTGATTGAAACATCAAATTTTTGTATTCTGAAGAGTGCCAATAATTATATCAGGGTGCCAATAACTGCAGTTTTTGGTAAGCTTTTTTTTCAAATAATTAAATATTTATTTATAAAACTTAATCAACGCGGAATTTAATAAAGTATATTCTAGAATACAACATACTCATATAACTATAAAAATATAAATGTTTTAGTGGATCAAAGTTGAAATTTTCTTACAGCTCGCGTACACGTAACCTCACGGAAAGAATTCTTTGATCAGATCAAGAAAAATAAGCTACAGATCACGAAAAATGAATCCAGTTTTGGACCTTGGAATGGTAATAACTAAATTAAGACTTTTTGTTTGCAATATTAAAATATGAGGGGAATGAAGATATTGACACTCAAAAATTATATTTCAACACTTTTGAGTATCAATAATGCAATCGAGGAAAAAAAATATTGCCATTAACGAATCGCAATTTGATATCAATTTGTATCAATTAGGATATAGTGTTTGATGTCTTACCTGGAATCGTGGGTTCGATCCCTACTCTAGGTAGCATTTTTGTTTTAATTTATTTTTATTACGGGCATACAAATTGAATTATTATTATTATTTCGTAGTCAAAACGGAAAAAAATTATTATAGCTATAGCTTTATTATAGTTATAGCTGTCATTGAAAACCATCATTGAAAAAGTTAGCTTTTGATTTAGAGACCCTTCGAAAGTTTAATCATTGAATATTTTGATGCAGAAATATAGCTTACGACTTCAAAATTATTTCTCCTTAAAACAAAATTTATTTTGACTCATACCTTCCCCATAACGTAACTTTTAATTTTTTCAATGATCATTGGTTAGGTAGTTCATCATTGAAAAATTGAAATTCATTTTATGAGAAAAGTTGTGCCAAATTGAATTTTGTTTTACATAGAAATAATTTTTAAGTCAATAAGCTTTAATTTGGCATCAAAATAATCATTTATTTTTTCTTCAAAATCTCTCAAAATTGACAATTAATATTTTCAATGATGGTTTTCAATGATAGCTATAACTGGGCCCTTACTTGGTATTTGATCCTGGTACCTTCCGCATATCAATCCAATACGCTACCACCTAGGCCTACGCACGATATAAAGAGAGCATGTTGAAACTTAATCACTTCAAAAACTTATTTACTTGTTGGTTGGTTCAAATCACTATATAAATATTTAAATTATTCCTCTGAAGTGTTAGATTACGACTAAAAAAATTGTAATTTACTGAATAGTTTTGCAAATTGCTATGTTCGTAAATTGCGATCGTGTGGTGTCAATATTTATGTCGTAGCTAGTTACATTTTGTTGGATTGAGCATTGAGGAAATGAAAATCAACATTTAAATTTCGCAAAACAAGATCAATAAGTTGTAAAATTAAATTATTCCCCTGAAGTAGTAAATTGCTCGAATTATAAGTTTTTATAATAAAATATCGAATTATAAAATTTTGCTTTTTACGATGATTAGAGTAGTAAATTACAATATTTTCAGTTATTTTTAATAAAAGCGCTTTGATTAAAAAAAAAAGAGTTTCGTAAATTACAACCTAAAATTTTGCAATGGTGATTTTACAATTCTTTCCGTGGTGTTATCGGCCTAATTATGCTCGTCCGTTGTCGGCCGAACTCGACCGTTTGAATCAAACGTAAGTAAAAGGAAGAGAGCATGTACACCACTACAGCAGACATCGACCAATGTCGGCCGTTAATAACCGATCAACCGACAAATACGGAATTGTTTGGATTTTACGTCAGTTTGTCAGTTATTTCATGCCAGAATAAAATGAAATTAAATTAAAAATTAAAATAAGATTAAATTAAAAGTGAATAGCTAATTTATTGTTATAATAGAGCCACGTTTACATTTTACGTTTCAAACTCCAACTGGCATCCTTTAAAATCGGCATTGTTAAAAACGTGCATCGGGCGAGAACGGCAGTAGTGTATGCAGACTAACGTCCGAGACATTCGTCCGTATAGCTCCGATCCGAAATCGGCCGGTTAATCGGTTTCAGTGTACGCGATCCGTTAGGGGTACCAATAATTGTAGTCGCTACGCTATTCAATAACAATCCACATAAAGATAAAATAGTTTTGAATAGTCGATACGTCAACAATAAATTTGCTGTTTTTAATGGTACAGAACGACAAATAAGTAATTTAAATACTCACTTAAACAATTGTAGGTATGTATATCACAAAATAAAATTAACCTCGGAAATAGAAAAAGAAAATACAATCAACTTTCTTGATTTAATAATAAAGAAAAACAAAGACCAATTTTCATACAAAATATACAGAAAACCAACCACAACACACATGACTTGACTATAACAAACTAACTCTTTCCACCCAATCCAACATAAGTCAGTAGCGTATATTAGTTTTATACACAGATTATTAACTGTACCACTAAATAATAAAGATTATATAGAAGTACAAACTATAAAATACATGGCCACACAAAACCAATACGATAGCAATATGATTGACAGAATTATTATGAAACATAAAAACAAAACACAAACAATAGCACCAGTAAAAATAATCAACAATATTATCTCCACGGAATATTCAAACATTTTATCTTACATATGTATTAAAAAATAAATTTGAAAAACACAATCATACAATATGCTTTCGTGCTCCAAAAAATATCCAAACAATTCTAATCCCAAAACCTAAAAAAGCAGACAAAGAAAAAACAGGTTTACCAATATAAAATGATTTCTAACGACTGCAATATGTTTTATATCGGACAAACAAAAAAATTATTTAGGCTAGATACAAAGAACATCTACCAAAAAATGACATTAACAAAACACAATCTAACTATGCAATACATCTTATGCTTAACAAAAACTCTTTCTCTAACTTCGAAACAAATTTAAAACTTTTACACTACTGTAAAAAAGGAAAACACGTGATAACAATTATAGAGGAAAACGAAATTCACAAATCTTCAAAAATTACAACAGATATTACATTAAACGACAAAATAAAATTCAAAACAAACACCTTGTATGACGCTGCACTCAAAAATAGACAAACAATAGATCAAGAACATAAATGCAATGGGGCATGTGCATAGTCGCAGATAGACCCAGGTTTAACTAAACTACAGTTTAAGACAATTTTGGCTCAATAAATACAGACCGATTTTAATACAAATTGTTGATTACAAGTTGTTGGTTCACTACACAAATAGCTTCAAATATTTTGAAATGATGACATTAAAAAAATAGAGTCAACGTCCGAAAATTCAACAAAAGCTATGTTTAACTTACCCAGGTCTAAAATGACTATGAATATGCCCCAATAAGTAATACGTACATACACCAATAAAAAAACTCTAATCAGTGTCTTTGCCACCGCGTTAATGCAACGTCTATGCGCCGCGAAAAATGCATTTGTGCTTATCTTGTTTTCATGTTTTTATTAAATTATTTTTCTGATGATGGCAATCCATTTACCGAAACGCGTTAAAATATAAATTTAAAACCAAACGAAGTCATAACTGATTAGTTATCTATATTTTTATATTTGCATTTATGTATACATATTATTCATAGGTACTTTTAAGACTGTAGAAACATATTGTAAATATCTAAGATTAAAGTGGACGGCGACGCTGTGTCGCGTCGATCCCTTTTCAAAGAAACAGTAAATGATCTCGCATCTGTGAGCATTACATTATGGTCTATGAACAAGGGCTGCGTCGCATCGTCGTTATCCACTTTGCAACCTTGTTAATGTAAGTTTAGGATAATAACAAACTAGATATAACATAATTTAAGAAAATGTACATACATTTACATATATGAAATATAATAAAGAAAGAAAAAACCTAAACAATAGAAGTTATATTGTTTTTGTTTTTATTTTAGTGGACTGTATTGAATGAAATTCAATAAAAAGTATTTAAGCGACCTTTAGTCCAATGCGTTTCGGTCCTGATAACAATTACAGTGGACCTCATCAGTTAGAGCTGTAATTGTTACCTTTCTAAGACGCAACATTTTAGTCGATGGCTACCGACGTTTATAAAATTTACAGCATAAACACACTGCAAATTATATTTTTCTAGGGGAACATGGTTACATTCAGACACCTAGATATAGATATAGATATTATGCCCGTGGTCTGGCAAAGGTAATAAAGAAAGAAAAAACCTAAACAATAGAAGTTATATTGTTTTTGTTTTTATTTTAGTGGACTGTATTGAATGAAATTCAATAAAAAGTATTTAAGCGACCTTTAGTCCAATGCGTTTCGGTCCTGATAACAATTACAGTGGACCTCATCAGTTAGAGCTGTAATTGTTACCTTTCTAAGACGCAACATTTTAGTCGATGGCTACCGACGTTTATAAAATTTACAGCATAAACACACTGCAAATTATATTTTTCTAGGGGAACATGGTTACATTCAGACACCTAGATATAGATATAGATATTATGCCCGTGGTCTGGCAAAGGTAATAAAGAAAGAAAAAACTTAAGCAATAGAAGTTATATTGTTTTTGTTTTTATTTTAGTGGACTATATTGAATGAAATTCAATAAAAAGTATTTAAGCGACCTTTAGTCCAATGCGTTTCGGTCCTGATAACAATTACAGTGGACCTCATCAGTTAGAGCTGTAATTGTTACCTTTCTAAGACGCAACATTTTAGTCGATGGCTACCGACGTTTATAAAATTTACAGCATAAACACACTGCAAATTATATTTTTCTAGGGGAACATGGTTACATTCAGACACCTAGATATAGATATAGATATTATGCCCGTGGTCTGGCAAAGGTAATAAAGAAAGAAAAAACCTAAACAATAGAAGTTATATTGTTTTTGTTTTTATTTTAGTGGACTGTATTGAATGAAATTCAATAAAAAGTATTTAAGCGACCTTTAGTCCAATGCGTTTCGGTCCTGATAAAAATTACAGTGGACCTCATCAGTAAGAGCTGTAATTGTTACCTTTCTAACACGCAACATTTTAGTCGACAACATAAACGTCGGTAGCCATCGACTAAAATGTTGCGTCTTAGAAAGGTAACAATTACAGCTCTAACTGATGAGGTCCACTGTAATTGTTATCAGGACCGAAATGCATTGGACTAAAGGTCGCTTAAATACTTTTTATTGAATTTCATTCAATACAGTCCACTAAAATAAAAACAAAAACAATATAACTTCTATTGTTTAGGTTTTTTTCTTTCTTTATTACCTTTGCCAGACCACGGGCATAATATCTATATCTATATCTAGGTGTCTGAATGTAACCATGTTCCCCTAGAAAAATATAATTTGCAGTGTGTTTATGCTGTAAATTTTATAAACGTCGGTAGCCATCGACTAAAATGTTGCGTCTTAGAAAGGTAACAATTACAGCTCTAACTGATGAGGTCCACTGTAATTGTTATCAGGACCGAAACGCATTGGACTAAAGGTCGCTTAAATACTTTTTATTGAATTTCATTCAATACAGTCCACTAAAATAAAAACAAAAACAATATAACTTCTATTGTTTAGGTTTTTTCATTCTTTATTACCTTTGCCAGACCACGGGCATAATATCTATATCTATATCTAGGTGTCTGAATGTAACCATGTTCCCCTAGAAAAATATAATTTGCAGTGTGTTTATGCTGTAAATTTTATAAACGTCGGTAGCCATCGACTAAAATGTTGCGTCTTAGAAAGGTAACAATTACAGCTCTAACTGATGAGGTCCACTGTAATTGTTATCAGGACCGAAACGCATTGGACTAAAGGTCGCTTAAATACTTTTTATTGAATTTCATTCAATACAGTCCACTAAAATAAAAACAAAAACAATATAACTTCTATTGTTTAGGTTTTTTCTTTCTTTATTACCTTTGCCAGACCACGGGCATAATATCTATATCTATATCTAGGTGTCTGAATGTAACCATGTTCCCCTAGAAAAATATAATTTGCAGTGTGTTTATGCTGTAAATTTTATAAACGTCGGTAGCCATCGACTAAAATGTTGCGTCTTAGAAAGGTAACAATTACAGCTCTAACTATATGAAATATAGGTATAAGAAATTATTGTAATGTAGATATAGTTTATTTTAATAAAGCAGTTCAGTTTTAGACATAAAAGTGCACGGTTATTTTGTTTTTTTGCTCGTGAGTTCGTGTTAAGGAGTGTTCAGATTTTTCATGGTGACCCCGACGGCCGACGTGTTTCATTTGAGCGCGAAATTGAATTCTAAATTAAATTTACCGTTTTAAATCAATTCGGTTGTTCTTTTGGTTTTAGATAATAATATGGATAGGGATGTGCTAGAGAGCGATTTCAAATGAGCAGCGATCGCAGTGAGCAGTTAAGAAAAAAAGAAGCTTTAATAAGCAGCTATTTAATCACTCTTAAGAGTGCAGATAATGTTGAAAAATGTTGCTATTTTAGATTTTGAAAATTGGTTTTTCTTCACCCTAAAATGGAGTTACGTATTTACATACGCTGTTAAAAACACATCAAAATATAGTTTTTTGCACATCTGTCATGCCATAAACTGTCAAATTTCATTGAAGGATGTCTACGATATCAATGGACTAAAAAACCCCTCCAATACCAATAAATGTTTTGAACCTGCATGCAGATTGCTGACTATTGTGATTCTATTTTAGCTGCAGAAAACTGCTGACTGTTATGAAAAATATGCGAGAAATATGATTTGAAAATAAAGCATACAGAGAAGCTGTTGCTGTTGTTATTAATTATACAAACAGAGAAGCTGTTGTAGGGTAAATAATAAATTGTGATTAAAAAGTGTTGGTATATGATAATCTGATGGATTAAAATATACATTTTCCGCCCGTTGAACTATGTTCGAAACTATAGCGCCATTTCAAAGGATATATTGCTGGGATTCTTGTCGTTGAGTTCTTCTGTTTTTCGGTTGAGGCTGCCCTTATTGTTCGCTGATGTTCTGCTAGGATTTCTTTCGTCTT
Organism: Melangyna quadrimaculata; assembly: GCA_949320155.1. NCBI lineage: Eukaryota > Metazoa > Arthropoda > Insecta > Diptera > Syrphidae > Melangyna > Melangyna quadrimaculata. Next base: position 292,740,938 of record OX439483.1, read on the forward strand.
TTGAAATTACTGTCTTAGGTTTGCAGTAATAGCGGTATGACCATCGAAACAAGCACAGTAGGATTATGATGGATGTGAATAATGTGACGTAGCTCACTGTAAATTGGTGCACATCATTTTGATATATAATTGAAGGCAACGCTTTAGTTATATTTATGAGTTCTCGCTTGAGTGCATCCAATTCCTCCAAATGTTTTTTGTAAGGCAAGGTTTCGTAAGAAGCTGTAGTGAGATTGTCTGGTAATGCATAATTGGATAGGTTTGCAGCTGGAGAGAGTGACATTCTAGAGACCGTTCTTTGAATAAAATGGCCACGTAAGCTTACGAAGTCATCTTTAATAATGCACCCAGGTTGAATTTGCAGAATTCCAGAACCCTCCAAAACAGTCTGTGTTACGGTTTCATTGCAAACTACATTTAGTGTGGTTCTAAACTTTAAAACGTAAATCCATTCGTTTGGCTTGTTCAGTTGGATCCAATAAGGACCATCACTAGCGCTTACAACCTTGCATGCAGGAGATTGTTGACCATAGTTTAAGAAGTTGATTTCACAAGAGCTTACTTCGGATCCACGTCTGTAAATCGGACGTTGCAGGTGGCATATATGCCTTTCTTCAGTAAGGGAGAAACAGCCTTGAAACTCTATTGTTGATAGGGGGTAGTACTGGTCAGGGTGTAGGTTGATCATAATGTAGTCGGTTGATGGTTGTATAGTCAGAAATGACTCTCCGATAAGAACTGGAACGGGAGTCACTTTGAAGAGCTCAAACTCATCAAGGCTTAGGAGTGGCAATTCAATTTTAAAGATGATGTGTTCTTTCAAAGTTTTGCCATGAATGCTCATAAGATGATACAGCTTCGGAATTTCGTCTGGAGTAACTGGAAGCCGGACTGAAGATGGTAGATTTGCTTTTATATTTGTGAGCTCCTGTCTTAACTGAGCAGGTGAAATAAGCTGAGGGTTTATTTTCCCATGATGATTTTCGATCATTACGTCTATTAATGAAGCTTGGGTCTTTTGAAATTGTGAAGAAACTAATATGAGTTGCAGTGCAATTGAATTGAAAAGTTGACGCAGCCTTTCCTGGTGGTATTGCTGTCTTATATCATTAACAACAGCTGCGAACTGTTTGAGGTTTTTGTCTATCTCTTCAAAACGGGAACTCGTCTCCTGCTCATTTTGTTTAATAATATTTATGGTGGCGTCAATTATTAAAGTCTGGTTTCGAATAAGGTTAACTATATGACTTTCATCTTGTTTGATTGTGTTTATGGTAGCGGACATTTGGTTGGCGTATTCATTATCAAGGACTCCAAATAAGGCATTAGCGACATTTCCTATGAAATTTAAAGCTCCACGACGAGCTCTCTGACAGATTGATTTTACGGACAAGAGATCATTATCCCTTTTGATGTCTGCGTTTATCCGGTCAAATTGAAGGAGTGTCCCTTTGCAAGTCTCATTTTTATTTGGGAGTAAATGACAAATTTCTGCTGGCTTTCTACTATAGGTTGCTATCGAATGGTATTCGGTTCAATAAGGGTCCATGTCATAATAGGCAATTATATTCCAACTACTTGAGGTTACGCCTGAGGTTCCGAAATTTTCGAAGTAGATCCCTGGCTGTGACAGAAACGGTTGAATCCTGACTGGAGCACATGCTATTATGGGAGCGAATAGAAACATTAAGAGTATAGCAAGGGTTGCTGATGCAATGGAAGGCTTGAACCTTTTTTTGGGTACTGGACCATCGTCAGACCTCTGGTTCAAATGTGGCAAAGTTGATGAGCACTGACTTGAAGAGTTATCTGCCTTTTCCTTTGGATTGACATCATCTTCTTGAATGGGAACTGTCCGCACATCTGCTACTCGAACTAGTCCATCATCTCCAGTTATAATGAGCAGCGATCGCAGCGAGCAGTTAAGAAAAAAAGCAGCTTTAATAAGCAGCTATTTAATCACTCTTAAGAGTGCAGATAATGTTGAAAAATGTTGCTATTTTAGATTTTGAAAATTGGTTTTTCTTCACCCTAAAATGAAGTTACTTATTTACATACGCTGTTAAAAACACATCAAAATATAGTTTTTTGCACATCTGTCATGCCATAAACTGTCAAATTTCATTGAAGGATGTCTACGATATCAATGGACTAAAAAACCCCTCCAATACCAATAAATTCAATTTTTGCTACCGATATTTTGCCTTAGTTTTATTTCTCACCAAAATGCGATTTTAACCTGCTCACAAAATATATTTTTTCTTCAGCATTTTATAAATTAACTGATCACTGATCAGTGAAAGCTGTTTTCATTGAGCAGTTGAAAGAGTAGTGAACAATGAGCAGTTACATTTAAATTGAAAAGTAATAGCTTTGGCTTCTGCTCTCTAGTTGTTGAATTTGAATAAGAATATCAAATGTAATTAATTTCTAATGTGTTAAGTCACCTTTAATCAGTAGAAAGAGATAAGTCATTTGTCACCGAAAGAGACACTCATTTTTTTGTATCAACTGTCAAATCATAAAACTGTGAAATAAAATGAGAAGTATTTTTGCAATGTAACAAAGCGCACGTCTTTTATTCATTTAATTATTACTTTTCATTAAATATCGAACCAGTATATCAACTTAAATTAATAAGAGTTCAAAATCATATCGAACATTGGTCCTTCGAGTTGGATTGCTATTTCATATTAATTAAAATAGTTTTCTGTAAATTTCACAAAAACATAAGTCAACCATTTTGTACGGCATTAATCTAGTGTTTCTCATTGTAACCTTAAACATCACCCGTCGTGGATTTATTGGATGAGTTACTTGATTTTTGATGATGTGACGACGATGACTTTGTCTCGATATTGTTTATTGTGTGCGCGGCGGCATCAACAATGAGAAATGTCGATTTGAGAAAATCAATCAAAATCAATCAAGCCGAATTTGATTTTCCGTTACTTGAGGCCCACCGTGCAACGTAAGACGATGATAATAATAGTAATAGTAATAGTAATAGTAATAGTAATAGTAATAGTAATAGTAATAGTAATAGTAATAGTAATAGTAATAGTAATAGTAATAGTAATAGTAATAGTAATAGTAATAGTAATAGTAATAGTAATAGTAATAGTAATAGTAATAGTAATAGTAATAGTAATAGTAATAGTAATAGTAATAGTAATAGTAATAGTAATAGTAATAGTAATAGTAATAGTAATAGTAATAGTAATAGTAATAGTAATAGTAATAGTAATAGTAATAGTAATAGTAATAGTAATAGTAATAGTAATAGTAATAGTAATAGTAATAGTAATAGTAATAGTAATAGTAATAGTAATAGTAATAGTAATAGTAATAGTAATAGTAATAGTAATAGTAATAGTAATAGTAATAGTAATAGTAATAGTAATAGTAATAGTAATAGTAATAGTAATAGTAATAGTAATAGTAATAGTAATAGTAATAGTAATAGTAATAGTAATAGTAATAGTAATAGTAATAGTAATAGTAATAGTAATAGTAATAGTAATAGTAATAGTAATAGTAATAGTAATAGTAATAGTAATAGTAATAGTAATAGTAATAGTAATAGTAATAGTAATAGTAATAGTAATAGTAATAGTAATAGTAATAGTAATAGTAATAGTAATAGTAATAGTAATAGTAATAGTAATAGTAATAGTAATAGTAATAGTAATAGTAATAGTGTTTCGTGTTCTTCTGCCAATGCCCTCAATGCATAGAGATGATGGGGTTGGTGATAAGGATAAGCGTTTAATAAGCCTCTCAGTTATGAGGTTTATTTGAGAACCGGAATCTAAGATGGCTCTAACTTCACATGTTTGTCCGTCATTTGCTGTGATTAGAACCCTTGCGGTGGCCAAAAGAACGTAACCCTGCTTGTTATTCAATTGTTGTATAGTGGCAACCGTGAGCGGTGATGAGCCTCCCACTTCTGATGACATCAATTTGGTAGGTGTAGCACCTGCTACGATGGTTGTAGATGGATTGGATTTCTTTTGATTTGGACTTGATGTACATGCCCTTTCTAAATGCAGTAAGGTATTGTGCTTACCTGAGCACTTAGTGCAGCATCGTGATGAGCATGATTTCGCATTATGATCAACTTTGAAACAATTTACACATAGATGTCGTCTTTGGGTCCACTTAAGTCTTTCAGCAGCTGACATTTTTAAGAACTTCTCACAATAGTAAATAGGGTGGCTTTTTATCCCACATACCTTGCAATTTTCCGTGTTAGATGTGGCTATTGTTGTCGCCGCCTTGGCCTTTTCTTTTCCGCCAACAGCTTCTAAAGACTCAAATCGGTTTTTTAAAAATTTGAGAAATTCGTCCATTGTCTGAAGCTCTCGAGGGTTTTGAAGTGATTGTTCATATAAAAGGTGGCTTTGACGATCCAACTTCTTTATTAAGAGATGAGTGAGTAAAGGGGCCCAGGATGCTGTCTCAATGCCAAGAGTTTTGAGTGCTGCAAGAGATTCATGGATTGCGTCATGAAATTCTCTGATGGCCTTCATTTCTGGATTAATGTTCGGCAGACTGAGAATCCTCTGGATAAGTGCTGAGGTTTGCGCCCTTTTATTGCTGAAACGATCCTGGAGAGTGTTCCAAGCAATATCGTAGTTGTCTTCGGTCAGTTCAAGATGGCGCATCAGTCTCTCTGCATCACCGGACACATTTGTTTTCAAATACCACATTTTTTGGATGGGTGGTAATGGTTGTTCATGTATCATCTTGGTGAAGAGTCAAAGAAGATTTACGACTGCGAGACACGCCAATACATCTTTGGACTGATTCACAAATCGTACTATCATGGATCAATTCCACATCGTCATCATTTCACACATTCGTGGCAAATCGAGTTGCAAAAATTCAAGAATGTTCCCTGGCAACTCAGTGGCGTCACGTCCCATCTAAAGAGAACCCAGCAGACTTACTATCTCGGGGAATATCTGCAGCAAGCTTTATGTCATGCAACATGTGGCTTTATGGGCCGTTTTTCTTGCATGGAAACGAGTCAACATGGCACCAGCCGTTTATAAAGGAGCTAGAAATACCCTCCGATCTAGAACGGAAAAGAAAACACACAGTGGCAGTAGCACTACAACAAAACCCTACAATTGACCTAATTTACCAGATAAAACATTTTTGAGAACTGATGTCTCTAATTCGGTGTACAACTCCATGTTGTAACCCTCTGATTCCGGATCATTAACAGCTTCCCAAATGGAGTGATGAATCTCCTCAACCTGAGTCCAAAGTCTGTTCATAGCCTCCAGACATTGGATGGGTGCTTCTTCTTTCACTTTTCCGTTGATGAGTCTGGCTAGTGAATTCATGAGCGCCTTTTGTCTTCTCATAAGGGTCTCAATGTTTGAGTTGTCATCTTGTTCTTTACGAGCAAGATTATTTGTTGATGTCAATGCATCATTAGGTTGAGATTGGTTGTCTTCTGTTCCCTTTGGCACGACATCGAGTTTGGTGTTGTTACTGGCCTCTATCTGCGCCAGTGAATCACTCAAGATTTGCTTATACTTTTCGTATAATGTCTTGATTTGTTCGAAATACTTAGAGGTAAAGTACTCGTGGTCTAACGATATGTCTGGTGTGTCGCGAATTCTGCCATCTGTAGCTTCGAATTCTTCCCATACGGTGTTTAGACGATTGAGTCTTGACGTGAAGTATTCTCTAGTTGTTTTGCGGGTGGAGGAATCTTTCGAGAAGTTGCGGATGATTGATTGTATCTCCTCTCCAGATATGCGTTGGCTCCTGGCTAAACTATCCATTGTAAAGCTGATGTTCTTTGAATGTCGGGGTCACCAAAATGATTGATTTCTTAATAATGCAGAACACACTTCGATAACAAATACAAGCACTTGAACTTGATTTGTTTATTATGTGTTATATGGGTGCAAAATTAAGTTAATATTCGATGATACAATTGCAGGCACTTGAAACCTGAACTGTATGTGAATTTAAGATCAAGTTACTCAAACGAAATGTTTTAAAAATGATATTTATTTGTGGGCCAATGCCTCTTTTATACTTATAAAATGCTTACAATGGATAAATAGAATGAATGCTTACAATAAATAAATATAATTAAATTATTAATTATGCAACGATCGATCGCCACCGCGTTCGTTCGTTGTATCCAATTCAGAGTGTAGTCGAGTCAGCATTATTGTTGTTTATGTTGTTTAACATACTTCCCCGCGTTGAATGGCTCAATTCAACTGTATTCTCATATGACGTTGACATCGTACTGTGTTCTTGGTTGTGAAACAGGTGTGGAATTAGTGGCTGACGTCAATCTCTTCCGGAGTTTGCAAATAATTACAAGTCCAAAGCTCATTGAAAGAAGAAGAGCAAAATAGCTGACAAAGTGGTGATGAATGCTATTGAAGAATACCTTGTCGTTCAGCTTGGGGAGACCTTGATGTTGTAGGGTAGAGAGTTGAATCTGGAGATGGTTTAATGCTTCTAGATGACTGTTGTTGAATGTTGGAAGCGATTCCAGAGCTGCGTGCACATCTTTGGGTTTGGCAATTAAAGATATGTTCCCAGAGCTTATGTAGGATGATTGTAGAGCGCTGATCATCATCTGATTTCCTTCAATGGTAATGAGATTGTTTCTCAGTATACAATCATTTTCCATTGAGAGAATGCCGGATCCAGTGAGTTCAATTTGTAATGTTTTGGTTTTGCATACAGCAGTTAATTGAATATTATAAAAAGTTCCGAATACCCATTGATTTCTACTATTCAGCTGGGTCCAAATTAAGTCATTACTTGGTTTAAGTATGCTGCATGATGATACGGTATTGTTGTTGAAGAGATTAAATTCACAATTGTATGCCTGTGAACCAGCATGGTATTTTGCCTTTCTGTTGGCGCAAAAAAACTGCATGTCTTTTCCCTTGTAACAATCCTTAAGTTCGGATGCTGTCATTGCAAAGTATTGGTCTCTATGACGATTTATAGCTAAAATTTCCATTGCCGGACTGATGATGAGGAGCGTGTTATTAACGATTGACGGAAAGGGTGTGAGTTGAAATAGATTGAAGGATTCTTGTTCAACTAGTGGAATTTTAATGACAAATAACAGGTGATTTCCAGTAGCCTGACCTTTTGTTGTTGATATCTTGTAGAAGTGAAGCAAGTCTTCTTGCTCGAATGGTAGTTTTTGGGATTGGGGTAAATTGTTTTTGATGTTGATAATTTCCGCCCTCAATTGAGCTGGTGATAGCAGAAGGGGACTTATGGTTCCATAGTGAACGTCCGTAAATGTGTTGCGAATAGCGTTCTCAATTTGCTGCAGGTTTGTAGCCATAAGCATTAATTGCATTGTCAATGACGTAAAAATTTGAAAGATTCTAAACTGATCAGTTGTGTCTCCAATTCTCGCAATGATGTGTGTCACTTGATTTTGAAGCGTTATCATGCGGTTTTTTCCTTCGAGATAATCTTGTTTCATTATGTTGATGGTGGAGTCTATGATGGAAGTCTGATTTTTTAGCATTTTTAATAGATGTGCTTCATTTGTGTTAACTTGATTGATGGTTTTTGAGAGTTCTTCAGCGTAGTCAGAATCAAGCAGTTCAAATAACGAATGTGCTAAATTGCCGACTATGTTGATTGCCGCGCGTGGAGTTCGATGTTTTGAGATGAGGTTGGTGTCTGCTTGTAGTGTACTCCTCATGTTTGTAAAATGTGTTACAAGCGCACTGCACGTCGTCCTTAACTGTAGTTGGTTGCATAAATGTTCAAGAGCAATTGTTCCATTGTTAAATGACTCTAATTCTGATCGAATGGGTGCTAGATCGTAATAGACAATAATTTTCCATTCGTTGGCAACTAGATTTGTGGATCCAAGATTTTCGAAATATATTCCTGGATTATTGTCAAATCTTGATACGTTAATCGGTGATGCACAAACTACGGGTAGGAGAAACAATGACAGTATAACGGTGGTGATTAATGACACACATGACGTCCTTCTTCGTTTTCTAGGCGTTTCTGTCGTTTCATTCATTCGAGATTCGGATTGTGAAGTTGCTACCTGTGCCTCGTCAGTATTGTCCTTGTCATCAGTATTATCAATGTCTTCGAACAGTGGGGCTAAGCGATGAATTGGTCGTTTGAATATTCCAGATTTGGTTTTGACATTGACTACTCGAACAACATTGTCGTCGCCCTTGAAGATTTGGACAATTCTTCCCAGTGGCCATTGAAGCGTTGGCGTGTTGTCTTCTTTGATGATAACCATGTCGCCAACTTTGATGTTTTCCTTATGCTGATTCCATTTGTTTCT